>OZ010595.1:34775023-34785023 GCA_963932145.1 Acanthosepion lycidas | reverse complement strand
CTAGGCATGCTAGCGATGAGTTCACGAATATCATCTTGAGCGATTTTCTTGCCATATTTGACGCAATAATCCTAAAAGTTCGATATTAGAAGATGGATTCCTGTTCTTTTTGCGGAGTTTTCGATCTAATATGCCCCAAAGGTGTTCAATAGGGTTAATATCCAGGGAATTTTATTGATCCCATTTTGTTTCAACCAATGTTGCGTTGCTTGAGCAGTGTGACATGGAGCTCCATCTTCCATAAATAGGGAGTCAACTTTACTCATTCTACTACTTAAAAATTTTGGAAGGAGCACTTTCTTTAATATAGAAACATATTTGGTTGAATTAATGTTTCCTTCACACTCCACAAGCTCTGAGCGGCCATCACTCCAAATTGCACGCCATAGCATTACTGAAAGGCCCCCATGTTTCACCGTTGGCTGAAGTTTTTTTAAATCAAACTCTTGACTACAGAGTCTCCATACCCATACTCTTCCACTATCGGAAAATAATGCGAATCTTGACTCATCAGAGAAAATGACAATGGTCCAAATGGTCACAGGTCAATCCACCATGAGCCCAATCCTTTCTGCGTTTGATATTGGCTGGACGGAGAAGTGGTTTCCTTCTTGCAGCTCTGACATAGTAACCCAGATTGTGAAGATACCTGACAGCTGTTCTGGGAATGACATCAACTTGTGTTGCTATGTCAGAGGCCTTGCAACGGGGATCCTGTTCGACATTTCTTTCGACAAGAAGCATGGTTATTTCAGAGGGCCCAGCGCGTCCTGGAGGATGTTTTGTGTACTCCTTGCCCTCTCTGGTTAATTGTACGATCAGTCTATTAACAGTAGAAAGTGGTATTGAAAGATTTTCAGATATTTTTCTTTGACTAAGATCACCTTTAGGTTGGCCCACGATACGTCCTCGCTGAAATTTGATAGGTCGTATACTCCATTGGTTCGTGGCATGTTCCAGTCTTGTTATTTGCAATTTTAATCAGATAATCTAAGTTAATTTATCGTGGTTATTAAAAAAAATCAGAAATGAAATTTATCTTGGTTTCTATACAATTATGTCATGTCTGTATATATATATATATATATATATATATATATATATATATATATATATATATATATATATATATATATATATATATATATATGCAGTGATTGCAATATATCTTAATGTATGTTATATGTATGGGTAAAATTGTTCAATATCAAAGATAGAGCTTATATATATATATATATATATATATATATATATATATATATATATATATATATATATATATAAGCTCTATCTTTGATATTGAACAATTTTACCCATACATATAACATACATTAAGATATATTGCAATCACTGCATATATATATATATATATATATATATATATATATATATATATATATATATATATATATATATATATATATATATATATATATATATAGACTGAGATGAGTGTTTCTTCTTTTGTCTTTTTCTCCATCAATGGACGTATATAATACTATGGATTTTGGGGGGCATATTTTGATGTTGCCACTCCAAATAGATATATTTTTAAAGACTTTTGCTGAAAATATAAGGTAGTCAATACGGTCGAAAATAATGTTTTCTGAGTAGGCAAGAAACAGTCTATTATCGAACCAGACAGTATATTCTTCAATTCATCATGATAGTATTCTTACATTACATATAGATAAAAAGCTCTATCTAGCAAGAGAGAGGTTTCGTTCTGTTTTAAAAACTCATTCCACTTAAAGAATCTGGAAGTAGCATGCATCAAATGTTCACTTTACAAGAAAAATTAAAACTAACGCAAGAATCAAAATATTTCCTGCACCTTTTCAGATTTTCAATCTCTGGTGGGGAATTGTGCGTCACATTATAGCATTCGACATTTTTACTTCAATATTGATCTGTTTTTATTCGGTCCGTCTTTTGAAAAGGAAAAGCAAGTGCAAGAAAAGTTCGATATTTTAAACTTTTTTTAAAATATCACCTTGTTCTTTTTTATTTCAGTAAATATAATATTTTATGTCAACATGTTTACCTCGAAGACCAGACATATACAAAACGCCCATATACACACACACACACACACACACATATATATATATATATATATATGTGTGTGTATGTGTGTGTGTATGTGTGTGTGTCTGTGAGTGTGAACATATATAAGTATACTTAAAAAAACACACATAAATAAAAAATATACACGCATAACTCTTTCATTTTGGCTCTCGCTGACTGTCTTTCTCACTCTCTCTCTCTCATTCTATCTCTCTCTCTCTCTCTCTCTATATATATATATATATATATATATATATATATATATATATATATATATATGTGTGTGTGTGTGTGTGTGTGTGTCTTGTTGTGTGAGTGTGCACGCGTGAGTGTAGAGAGAACGATAGAGGTGAGGGAGGAAGGGAGAAGAAAGTTTCCAAATAGATTCGAAGGCCACCCCCATGGAAAATTCCCTGAATTAACTCATAGGACAAGCGTACATCGTGCGTGCACCTGATCATTATTTATACAACCTAATTCAAAATAGGGATAATAACAATGTCTATATATATATAGAGGGATAATAACAATGTCTATATATATATATATATATATATATATATATATATGTATGTAGACACATTCATGTTATTCATGCCTGTATATATAGGCGCACATATCCATTATATATATGTATATATACCGATAAACACACAAAATATTATACTTACGCATTTGTACATAGATATACACATATGCATATACACACACATACATATATATTCTTCAGATTTTTTTATATTGTTGATTAATCATGGAGAAAATGTTGTTGATATAAACAGTGTGTGCATGCAAATAAACATTACAGCGTGGATCCCATCGTTAGTCTTTAGATTGTCAGTAAATTATAATTATATTTAGATTAATATTAAATAACATTTAAGATAGAAATTACGTCCACTGTGTTATAGTCCTGCTCTTTTTTTTTTCCTTTTTAAGCGTTTGCATATTTCACTTATATTTTTGCTTTCTATATATTTTGCCACTAAATCTTATTATTTTAAAGTTCATTAAATTTAAGCTAGTTTATTTTATTTGGTCTTTTGAGACAGTTAGGTTGCGTGGTATGTATTTCTTTTCGTGTGTACTTTTAGAAATGAGATTTTATCATTTGTTTGGGATCTACTCTTTTTCATAAAAAATTGTTTATCGATATATTTTTTTATTCTCGATGAATATATGAGCTCTTGTGCACATGTTATAATTTTATTTCATATAAAATGTTCAGTCTGGTTTTCTTTGCTTTTCATTTTTCAAAGATGTCATAAGTATTTGCTTATTTTTGTTCGTTATTAATGTTTTGGGAGCCTATCTGTTTTCTAGTAACTAATGTTATGTATACATTAAACTTTAGATTATCTTGGCAAATTAAGCTATGTATAATATAACATCAGTTTCTTGGACAGTTAATCATTATTTGACGTTTGCAGTTTGTTTAATTTTTACAGGCTGGAGGTTCCGTATATTTTACTCTTGGGATTTTTTTTTTATAATTGTTAGCCTCATCATGATTCAACAAAGTTTTAAACAACTTGTGTTGAATAATTTGTGGAATCTGATTGAGTTTGAAAACTCTTTTGTGATTAATGCTTTTAAATTGTTTTCATTCCAGGTAAGGCAGGAAAGTCACTGAGATGCAAGAGGTTACTGGGTTTCAAAGAATTATGAATAGAAACAATAATAATGACCAAGAATAGAAAAAAAAGTAATCAGGAAGACAGTACATTGCGATTGACATTACATTTAATTTTTTGAAGACAAATGTTGGCTGAAAAGCCTGGAGCCAAAAGGGAGTGCCTGATCGTGGATTGCGAGTAAAGAAAGTGTTAGCATAGAATTTACAGTTACATCTAGCCAGCTCCGCTGGAAATGTCTCCGATGAGACATTGATACCAGTTTAATACTGCGCCTAAATTCAAAATGTGTAGATTCTATAGCGAAGAGGAAAATTTAATTGTATAAAAAATTCAAAATATAGCAACTTAGCGAAGAGCTCGTCCGAACAATTAGCATGAAAGTATTTACAGAAAAGATAAAAGGTACTATTAGGCGGTGGGAAAGAAACAGGAGCCGACCTGCCAAATCAGGACCAATAATATTATTGATTCTTCTTTCGATTTTATTAAGGTTTTCAAGGTAAATAAAAGGGGCAGATGTTAGATTTTAGTTCTTTATCATAGAATTAATCCTTGAACCAAATTTTGATTAAATATCGATTTGATTATCCATCTTTTTACCACTACTGAAATTGTGAATCTTTTAAACGTCTTATAACAATCAGATGCGGAAAGCATTTCTTCGTAAATCAGGAATATATCTCAAACACCAGACACAAAAGGGAAGCGGGTTCCGAAACATAAAACAAACAACGACAATTCAATTAAGTAATATGGAGAAGATGGTACGGAACAGAATCGATTATATTAAATTGCATAACAAGCTAAGCAAATACCAAAGACAACATTAGTAGTTCATAAAGAAGATAAAATTGTACAAATACATTCAATCGAATATCCCAAGAAAAAAACAAATTTCATCAAATAAGCAATTCAAATCATGAAGAAATTAACAGAAAATATAGAACAGGAAATTAACTTCGAAGCCAAATATTTAACAAAAATCTCAATCTACATTATCACAAAAAATGCATAAAATATCACAAAAATCCTTCGTTATAAAGACTTCAATGAATTTACTCGAGTGCTAATTGAACATGCAAATTACTAAATCGAAAAAACCCAACATCAGCATTTTCTTTTAAACTAGAAGAAATTAACTCAGTACTAGTAAAAATATTACGAATAAATCTTCGGAATTAGTAGTTATATACAGTTTTTTCAAGTCATTCATAAATGCTCAATCTCCTCAGTTTCTATTAAACATATATTCGTCCATCATTGAACATCCTTGAAGAAACTTTGGTGTCGGGATGCAACAGGTAACACCAATCAGTTCAGTAACAGAGTATGTGTGTGTGCATATATATATATATATATATATATATATATATATATATATATATATATATATATATACATACACTGTCATTGAAAAGAAATTCCCCATTTTAAAATACTTATAATTTATTTAATAACTAAGAAATGGATATGAGAGAAAAGCGTTTAACATGCGGTTTTATTTAAAATTCGATATTAGCAAGAGATTTCGCTACCAGATTCTCGAGTCAACCAGGAATGGTGTCATCTAATTTTACCAGGAACTCTTGTGGTATGAAAGACATAACGTCTTGTGTTCGCCTTCAACGTCTTTCGGTTTTGGTTTGCCATACGTGAGTTTCTCCTTTAACCAACCAGGGACACTTGACTGGTAACTCCTACATAAAACAGGGAGGTACGTTTCAATTAATATGTGTATATGCATAAAATAGTGAGTTACTTTTCACTTTATATATATATATAGAGACTGTTTCGCTGTTTTACTCTCTAACGTTTACTCTATACGAAATACGCCAGCGGTTTGGGAATTCAATTCATACTTGAAGAGAAAAGTTTAACAGCAGTAGTATCACAAATATGAAGCGCATGTGGAATATGAAAATATATGAAAAAATGTATCCAAAATATATAGAAAACTACAATACTCTCTAAACGTGTAAAGGACATCGAAAGACAACATACTTTACACAAACATAACAGAAAATGTAAAAACTGAGATCCGTGTCAAATTATCCGACAGAGATCTCATCTAAATTAAGACACGTTAGCAAATACAGCCACATCAGCTTTCATAGTACGCTACCTAAAATCATAAAAAAAGAAAATGGCTAAATATAGTCCCTTAAAATAATTCTCATCAACTTTCTTCTCTAATAACGAAATTACGAACAGAAGAAAATATATAAATAAATAAAATATAAAATAGATATAATATGGTAATTTACTGTCATTCTCAAATGAAATTGCTGAGTAAAAGCGATATCTTCCTTTCACCGCTTCCTTTGCTCTTCCAATGTACTGCATAAGGTCACAAGTGGAATGTGTATGGGTCATGCATGGGAAATGAATGTGACAACATACATGCAAAGACGATTCCTACATCTGTATATAATCAAGTTTCGCCGATACTAAGTTCACTTCACAATAAATAGAATAACGTTTAAACTGTATATATATATATATGCCTATATTAATATATTTCGCAAATATTATATTCTTCTGAAAGAAATAATGAACCTCACCACAACGTCATCGTAACATACCGAAAGGATGGAAAGATTATTTATCGGATTTTCTTCTATTTTGTTTGTCCTTGAGTTTTCTGTTTGGTGAATGCCTGTGTCCGGTTTGCATGGAGGCGTTCTTTCGGGTAGTTTGCTTCGATAACCCAAAATAAAGAGAAGAACACTAGTTTGGGTTACTAGATAATAATTTTCGACCTCCCGCATTGAAATATTGATGTGAATTGTGTTTGTTGTTTTCCTCGTCTCTTATAGCAGACAATTAGAGCTAAAAGCCTCTTGTTATAATTACCAAGGACCTGTGGTGTGCAACGGCGCTGTTCCCGGAGTGCAGTAATACAGGAAAAGTACTTAAACATGAGGACAAATCTACCCACAATTTCAGAAATGTAATGTAGCATCCCACTGACACTGTCTCTGTTACCCCGTTTGCTCGCTAATAAATCACGTCGCCTTACCATGGGTAGTCAAATCGATGTTCACTTTAGCATGTCAATGCATAATTGTCATATTTTTCGGCATTCACATGAGAAGAATTTGTGTTGGCTCTACTCAACATTCTGCAGTCGTACCACATCTAAAGTCCACAAACACAAACACACATCTATCTATCTATCTATCTATCTATCTATCTATCTATCTATATATATATATATATATATATATATATATATATATATATATATATGTACATATATATATCTATCTATATATATATATATATATATATGTATGTATGTATGTATGTATGTATATATATATATATATATATATATATATATATATATATATATATATATATATATATATATATATATATATCTTGGTAGCAAAGTCAATTACAGTGGAACTTTAGATGATGAAATCATGCATCGGATTGTTAAGGCTACAAGTCCTTTCGGCAAACTTCGCCATCGCTTGTGGAATGTGCGATGTATTCGACTGGATACGAAAATTCGGGTTTACAGAGTTGTTGTACTTGCCATCCTTTTGTATGACCCGGAATCATGGATTCCATACAGGTACCATATACGCCAGCTAGATGTTTTCCATAAAAGCTGTCTGCGAGCAATCAGTGGAGTTAAACTTCAAGATAGGACATCTAACGTTGATCTGTTTAACAGGTGTGATATTGGAGGAATCGAGACTTTTAGCATACAGCCTCAGTTACGGTGGACTGGTCATGTCTTGAGAATGTCTAATGACAGGATGTCCAAGATTCTAATGTACAACCAGTTAGATCTGGGATACAAGAATGTAGGACATCCATGGCTAAGATGCAAAGACAAACTGAAAATTGTCAGCAGTCAATATACCACTTAACACCTTTAAGCGCTTAGACTTGGAGCGGGTAGAATGGGGATCAACGTGATTTAGTGGACTCAGCAGTTTTCAATTGTCTTGTCTGAATCATCTTCAAGATGCAAGAGCAAGAACTAAAAGGTCAGCCAAAAAAGGTCTAACAGTGATCTCATCTCACAATCCTATTGCTCCATATGTGGCCTCCTTTGTAAATCACTAGCTGGTCTTAAATGCCACTTAAGATTATTGCACAAACTTTCATAACTGAATCAATTAAGTTGTCAGAACAACATACGTCTAAACTGACGGTAGACTCCATTATATATATATATATATATATATATATATATATATATATATATATATATATATATATAGTTAGTTAGTTAGTTAGTTAGTTAGTTAGTTTATGCAAAACTAGGTAATCCGCATGGGTAGACACAAGGAGGATGATATCCAGAGAGCTCAATGTAAGATTCAGAGCAGATATGTTTGAATAAAAACAGACCACTTTAAGGTTCCATGTAATAAGTTATTTCACCACAACCCCTTTAACAGGGCTATGGATCATCAGACTTTACTTCCAAAGATTGAAATGAAAAATGAAAAGATATTCACACGTTTTTGATGGACCACATCAAGCACATGTAAAATTAACGAAGTGGGGAAGTAAGGTGGGAGAGATAAGATATGAGTGGGTTAGGTGTACCATTTCAATTCCTTATTCTTAACCTCACTGTCTGTCGGCTAGACGTTACTGAAGCCTAACGCGTCTTGTCTCTAGATATCGATGGGTAAGGGGTGAAGACCGACATTAAAGGAAGAAGCTACAGCAACCCTAATAAATTATATTCCACGAGGACAGGTTTCATTCAAATTCTTAGACGCTGTTAATTCGCGTTACTTTAACGGGCATATTTTGGAGGTTAAGGTTTGATGTAAATCTAAATGTCTAAACAATCTACGAAGAATTTAATTTGAAGTTCGTTGGAGTTTTGGTATTTTCTATGAAAAAGTCGATTAGAGAAACTCATAGACAGTACATTGAAAGAGTAATCAATTTTATATTTAGTAATCTTTTTTTATTTTTTTTAAAAAACTTTTGTCTCATTGGTTGTTAAGTTGACATCTATTCGTTTGATTTTTGTTCATTAAATAAACTCGTGGTTGTTTTTAGGTACCCAATTATCAACGGTTATTCCAATTTAAATAATTTTATCATCAATAATGGGGTAGTATATTTCAATTTGAATTAAATTACCAATTTAAACTTTACCTCCGTGCTATCCAAAACTCACTTCCAATTGGAGAATATTGGAGGAGAGATTTGTATAAAATGTCACTAGGAGATAATTAGGTCCTTCTTTTACAATCTTTTATATATCCATACTATTATATACTTCTACACATGTCCCAAACCCCTATCTATATCCACATACCTATATCTCACTATATACCTATGAGTTCTTATATACACCTGCACACACATCCATACCAAAAACTAGATGTATTTTCCCGTATTTACACATATACACCTGCAGAGAAACACGTACCCACGTATCTACATACATATCTCCACATGCACTTATACTTACGTATATACATATATACACATAAAACCACCTGCATATCCATATACATCCATGTACATGCGCACATATACATTTACACACATATATATGTATACACATATACACATACACACACATATATCTGTGCATACATACATACATACATACATACATGTATATACCTACACACACATACATGCATATACATATATAATATGCAGCATATCTACATACACATATGCGTTAATCTGCACGTACACATATATACAAACTTACATACCTCTATCCTCATGTCCACCCATACACCCACTTATGCCCGCATTCGAAAACTATATCAGTATTTAATTACATTATGGATACCTAAATCGTATAATTATCCATATTTTTACACATTATCTCATATCTTTGGTAAAACATATAGGTACCCATCTAATTGTACACCTCCACACTCACATAGAATATATATATATATATATATATATATATGTGTGTATATATATATATATATATATATATATATATATATATATATATATATATATATATATATATATATATCAGAAGGGAAAGGAACTAATTTAAGATGTTCATAACATTAATTTAATAAAGGGCTCAATATGAAAGTAGACCATTAGATATTTATTATAATCCGTTACATTGAAACATGTACCACGACAAAAAAGTCATCTGTTTCAACGTCTCAAGACGTCTCATCACGTAGTGAACGATAGTCGTTCACCACCTGATAAGACGCTGAAACAAATATGCTTTTTTTAGTGGCAACTTGCCTGTTTCAATGTGACAGCTTATAATAAATATTACTATATATATATATATATATATATATATATATATATATATA
>OZ010595.1:34755023-34770023 GCA_963932145.1 Acanthosepion lycidas | reverse complement strand
ACGCTGTGATCGTAAGTTATATTCGGTTTTTTGGTGGAAAGCTTTTTCATAAAATACACCCTGTATCTGTCTATATTTCTGAGATGAGGTATTATGTACATTATTTACTTTATTCGGACTATTGTCCTTATCTTTGTCTCCATAGTTATTACAAGGTTTCGGTCGTTGTACGCTCCGGTGGTTGGAATGTCGAATTTTTTCTCCTCTAAAAAGTTATCCACTGCCTTAACCGAGTATTGAACTCACACTGTTTTTGTCCAGTCAACGAATCTAACCAACGCCTTCATCTACTGTGCCATGTGTTCGTGAGGGCTGCTTGCGTGAATTTCTGGGTATTATAAAACTAATGTCTTCAGCAACCATTTTTAACAGTGGTCATATTGTAATTTTTTGCTTTTATCATTTCATGTTTTTACCAGAGCCCATATTGCAACTTTTGTTTGTTATTATCGCTTTTATCTGGCATTCCTTATTACTGGTTCCCATATTGTATTTCTTTCTATGCTTGGACGCATCAGGATATTTGTGTGGACTAGCATATGTGCTGATTCCTTAAGTTTACGAATTTTCCAATGGTGTTCCTTGTCTATCATATCAAGCTGAGGGCGGTGATCCACATTCACTTTCCATATGTTGTCAGCCACGCCTGATGTTTTCACTTCCACTCGTGTTACAGCTTTCTGGCGTTCTTGAAGCCTTACCCGAACGGGGCAGCCTGTCTCCCCTTTATATTTCTTTCCGCAGCTGCACGGGATAGCGTACACAGTCTTTAGTCATGTTCTCCTCTAAGGATTTTCTTTTGATGTTTTTATGAAAGGAGACGTGTCTATGAGTTTATTATTTTTTAAATGAAGGTAGATTATTACTTGCATGTCACCTGCTCTTTTCCACTGTGTCCAATTCATGAGGCTAGATGACCGAAATATATCGAACTTATTAAAGTTCGGCATAATATGGCATTTTAATATATGTTTATTTTTAGATGATTACATTGTGTTTCAATACCTGTAAGAATTCAACCATAATCAGGTAATCGATTGAAGATTCATTATGATAGGCGCTACATCGTTTCTGATGGATTGATTTGTTTTTAAGGTTTATCAATCTTTAGTGTGTTATTTAAATCCCGTAAATATTTGTAGGTTATAAGAATTTTTTTCAGATAATAAAAAGATTTACTGACACATGTCCTACTAATTAACCCATAGTTAAATAGATTCGTACCTTTCCCAAATATATTTGCACGTATGTGAATATAACGATCCCAACTGAAATTGGAAGTCAGCTCTTCGTCTACCATTTCCAAGCTATAATCAGTTACACCCACCTAAATTTAATCTTATGGTACCTGGTATTCCCAAGCAATCAACCATCAAGGCTTGGCATTGTTTAAATTCGGTGATCATATCGGTGTTTCGACATGATATAGCCGCAAACCGAAGGCTTCTGAAAAAAAAATCCTTCTGATAATTTTATGTCTCAGAAAAGGTGATTTGCCTTGAGGTAATGCGTATCCAATGTATTTTAATCATATATTAATTATACTTTGAGGTGTGCACATATTGTGGAGATATCGATAACATCTTAGACGATTCATTTTATAAACTTAAGTAAACAGAAGACGCATCAGTATAACGCAGAAGATTGATAATGAGTATATATGACATCTAGACAAGATTAATTTTAATAGGAATTCTATATGAAAGTTTTCCAAGTTTTTATTTCAGTTCAACATCCGCTTTTACAGTGACAAATATTTTCTCGATTTTTTATTAAAATTCAAATTCAAAATATTAATACAAATCAAGACATGTTTATATTCAAGGTTTAAATGGAATTAGTTTGTTATGTTTTTGAATTTTTAGGTGTGATGAATTGGATCGTGATTACGATTAAAGTGTAACAAATTATCACCATGGAATATAATGTTTGACCTTTTATATTGTCCATCCATCTATCTATCTATCTATCCACACACACACACACACACACACACACACACACACACACACACACACACACACATATATATATATATATATATATATATATATATATATATATATATATATATATATATATATATATATATACTTACATACTTACAATGATATCCACCCTATACAAGCTACAAAAAATTCATCTCTAACTCTGGAGGGTAATAGGTTAAGAGACTCTGTAACCATTTCTACTAAGAGGCAGGGTTGAACCTAAACATGAGCAGGCTAAGATTGTAGTGATCATAGGAGAAGCATCATTTTGGGAGTTGGTTTCACAAAACAGCGGTTCGTGGGAAGAAGCTGCTCGAGTGGAGCAGAAAACGAAAGGAATAAATATTGTTCATTGCAATGTGATTTTTTTTATGTTGGGTCTTAGTCGGAAAGTTTAGAATGGGGGGAAATAAGGAAGAATTTTGTCTGAACATGTTCTATTGAAATAGCGATAGAACGGCGTTTCGTCTTAGCAATGCGGACTGTCAGCATCAGTGGAGAAGACAAAATCAATAATAAATAAATAAAAATAATAATAATAATATTAATAATAATAATAATAAATTTCAAATACGAATGGACTATTTGCGAATAAACCGTCTTTGTTCATACAGGGAAAATAAAATAGGTATAATATGAAGGTGACTCAGTTAAGTCTTGAAACTCTTAATTTACTCTTAGTTGATTATTTTACGACATAAATGATGAATTTCGTCTGATATTTCTGATAAAAAGTCCATTGTAAAGAAAGAAACATAATATAATCAGTCACAATTGTAAATGGTTCTACAATGATTACGACGCGAAAGATGCGACTCACGGTAAGGCATGTACTTATTGATGTCATATTTAAGAGCTGGAAGAACACGATTGAAGAAATAAAAAAAACAACAATGAAGTCTAACTTTCCAATTCTGAAATGTTTGTTTTCATTTTAGAATGATAACATATAGACTGATTAGAATTTCATTTAACCTTGGTAACATTCTGTATTATCTAACATAAATTTAAACGAAGGATCTTAATGTGAATTTAAACTTTGGATTAAATAGATTCGGTATATACACCCGTATCATGCGATTTTTGAAGACATCATTTTGAACTTAATGGGGGTTCAACTTGCATAAGATATAAAATTATCGTATGTACTGATGGTCGTGGCTAAGCTGTCGACAAAACTATATATCCATTTACTTTAGTCAAACAGTACAGCTGTTTTTAAAATAAACACGAGTATATACAGTAATTATAATTTTACTTTATATTTGTATTGTGGCAAATATAATACACCTAAAACCTGTGTAATATATATATATATATATATATATATATATATATATATATATATATATATATATATATATATATATATATATATATAAACCCTGTCATAAGTAATTATATATATTGTGAAATAAAATGCGAATGTAAATAAATTTTAGAAGGCACTGATTCCTATATTAAGGCTGGCATTAGATAATGATGTGTAGATATTGTTTGCTCGTACAAAAGCCATATGCTAATATTTCAAGTGACGTAGACATTTTTATACGTAATAGAATAATATGCGCTAAAGGTTATTGTGCACAACACAATGAAACAAAGGTTCGTGTGTAAATATGCGCGAAAATTTCTTTATTTCCCACACTTAAACTGTCATTCATGTTGTCAAATCAAATAGAAAATTTTCAAAATAATAAAAAAGAATTATACATTCAACAAACAAGAAATATGACTTTGAATTTCTGTATAATTCTAGTGCTGAGTAGGAAAAGTTAAAAGCCTGCAATTGTATATTTTCTCACTTGAGAAATTAAAAATATAAACAAAATCAAGATATCTTCGGAAGTAATGAATGAGCTAGAAAAATGTCTCTATCTGCTTGTTTTGTCTTCTTCAATTCCCTGATATTTTGAGTAAATAACTTCCTTTCATTACTTCTTTCCTCATTGATTCATCTCATTTAAAAAAAAAAAAACTCTTTTATTTTATATCCATTTTCCTTTTCCATTTATACATTAAACGCATCCGGAATCTAATGCAATATTAAGTGTATATTTCTAATTTATATTTTTTGCGAAATTTTTCTTTACATTTTACATATTTAAGTTATTTTTTACTTTCAAATATTCTTTACTCATTTGAAATCTTTTCCAATATACATATATGTTTTAATTGTATCTATACGGAGAAAAATGATTTATATTGTTATGATTAATTTTGTCTACTTTTATATTTCATTTTAATTTCTAATAATGGCAATACTTCACTTATGAAATTCGCTAGGCATTTATAATACTGGTATTCTTTCATTTTATATTCACTTTGCTTTTATTTGATTTTAAATTCGGTCTTTCCCGCTTTCAACTATTCCTCTTTTCAAGTTTTTATCTTTTGTTTACAGTCTTTCTTTTCATTCATATATATTATTTATTCAAATCTATATTTCTAAAAATCTGTGTTGCTCTGTTTCTGTGCATAATTCTTTTTCTTTTTGTCTTTCACTTTCTCTCACATAATCATATATATATATATATATATATATATATATATATATATATATAGATGTATGTGTGTGTGTGCATGTATGTATGTATTTATGTAGTGTGTGTGCGTTTGTGATAAGGAAGTGAGCTATCCTGATGATGTACTAGACAATATGACAGCATCTGAACCAAGTTTTGATTGGGCAGTTGACTAGGTAGTATAAAATCACAAGTCTTCGGGTCTGAAGAGTCGAGCATGCTGCTTTTGTTGATATACTTCACACATCAGACACTGCGTTCTATTCCAGAAACTGCAACAAAGCCTGATCCGCAATGTGCCTGATGAGGTATCTGCACCAAGGTTTTGGGAGTCCCATCAGCAGACGAGTATAGTTGAAACCCAAATGTAAGCGTATATATATATATATATATATATATATATATATATATATATATATATATTATTTTCTTTCGTTTTTTTTCATGATTACTTCCTGATATTTTTCATTTTATTCTTTATCATTCCCTTGCCTGCTTTCATAGTTTCTCTATTCTCATCTAATTGCGTATTTCTTCCTACAAGGCATTTTTTTTAAAAGTTTACCTACGTTTCCTGTTTTCATTTCATCTTTGCTTTGATCTCTTCAATAATTATTGTGCAACCATATATTTTTACGTTATTTGTTTTATTCATTATATTATCAGTTCATTTCCTTCTTTTCTGCATTCATATTTATTTTGTATAATATCCGAAAAATTCTATATATTATTATTCACTTTGGAATCCATATACATAATTTTTTTTGAGATATTTAACATTTTCAAACTTCTTTTTAGTTTGTATTCAGGCGTCAAGAGGGAATTTGATTTCTGTAATTTTTTGATATTTAAAACCATCAATACGTAATAATTATTTGCAACATTGCTGGCTTCTATTTGAGAGGAACCAATAAAATAACGATTGTATAAATAACGTTTAACAATTCGTTGAATATTATCAAAAGGAAAAGCGATGGAAATGACGCCTAAAAGACCTCGAAATACAAAGAAGAAAACTAGATAGAAATCGAAGAATATTTAATAGCTACCTCATATTGAATCGTCGCCGAAAAAAAAGACAATAGATATATTTTATGGGTCTTATGAGAAAATATTCTAAAAAGCAGCATAATGCATAATGCTAAAATATGCATAAAAATATAATTGTGTTAAAAAAATGAACACGAGAACTTTAATACTGGCTATGATTTTTATTTCCTCGCATACCAGAATGCGATTCCCTTTTAAATGTTGAAGTAGGCATTACAAAATATTGACAATATATAGGAATGTTTAGATAAATATTCATACAATTAAGAAAGGAATGCTCTATTTTCAATTGATTCTTATTGTTGTATTTCTAGGAATGTTTATTTCTACATAGATTTCTAGGGATATGTTTGAATAAATTACAGAAGAAACACCACATACGTTAAACATTTAAAACGACATAAACCCTGTAATTAACCACTATATAACATAAAACAATATATGATATAAAACACTTTTATATATCATTACATTTAATGCAATATTAATCTTCTTTTAGGCTTATTTACACGAAAGAGATGCACAGATGGAAAGAAGCAGTCCATACATGCTGAAAGCACGCTAGTGTATGATTCGGCTAAATTCAGGATAAGCAGATCAGGCCATATTAAATGCAGTGGAATGTGGGTTGTTTCTATGATTACTTCTTATTCCGTTGTCCATCAGACAAATCATGGTTTCAATGTCGAGGGTGTAAACTTTCAGATAGACAGTGTGACTAGATCAGACCACTGATTGCCGATGTGACATGTCTTGTGCGATTTCCTTAGAGTGTGCCATAGCACTTTTGAGGAATTCCACATTGATTTGCTCAAATCTAGACTTCATTGACAATACCGGAAAGACTTCAGCGGGTATTGATTAAAATGGGGAATACAAAATTGGTAGACTATGCTTTGACACTCAATTTCGACTAACCTTTGTTTTCTGAATCCAAAAATTACCCCGGTTTTTTGTATCACGTCAGTTTTGCGTCATTCGTTTTGCATAAAGAAATATAAAATACCGTATCTAGTATGTTGGGTTCTTTCTGTTTTATGGTTTAAAATTCACATATGATAGGAAAATAATAAAGCTTTGCTTGGCTGTATTTTTATACAAATATGTGTTGTTTATACAAAGGATATTACTGTAAATCGATTGCGTGCAATTACTTATGGTAAAAATTTACGCCTATAGTTTTTCCTGGAGTGGTCACTTTGTGTAAAATCTCGCTTTATGCTGCCACAAACAGCAGCCATTATATTTACACCCCATCTACTCTGATACCGTTCTTCCATGATATTCAAATCATGTTGGAATGATTCACCTTGCTCATCGTTGAATTCACCAATTTATCCCGGGAAATTATAAAGATGGTCATGCAGCAAAATAGTTTCTAGACAATTTCGGTGTAATTCTGTGCTTGTTAATTTCAAAAAAGTTATTGACAAGGTCTTTGAATGATGACCAAACAGTCTTTTCAAGTTCTGACATTGCCCCGATAAAATGATCATCTTTAATGAGATGCCTAATCCGTAAGATCTTTTTCTTTTCAATTGAATGACCAAAAAATGCCTAAACGAGCAAAGTAAAACAGACTTAAGTTTTCAATGTTTTAAGGTATTCCTTCATTAAACTTAATTTAATGTACAGAGATGTGAATAAAATTTTCGTTCTTTCAACGAATGACTCATGTAGAATGTTGAGATCGCCAGGTTGGAGGTCATGTCTTGGAGGCCAATTCCTCTCCGACCAATGGTTCTCTCGAGCACCGATATCCTACATACACAAAAAGCAGTGATACTTGGAGTAACCGCGTTGCTGACCAAGATGGAAGCATAGCATATTTAGGTCAAAACAGTTGATCCATATTCTTTTTTTTGATATTGGAACAAAACAATTTCTCTCTTCCTCTTTCCATGTTCTTCATGATGACAAAATGAATGGCCATTTCGACAACACCATATAAATTGCCATTTTGGAGAAAGATACACATTAAGCCACGCTTTGATCTATGAATGAACAGTCACCATTCATTTGAGTCCTACATCGGGATTCCTAATTTCTGCAGTAAGTCCTGTATTTTATGGCAATATAAAAAGCTACAACCACTTCGAAAATACAGCCTCAAAGAATTTTCCCTAGATCGAAAGTAGGATAACTTTACTCCTTTTTCAAGCAAGATTTTTTTCTCATTCGATTTTGATGCAAGCGGGTCTGAAGCCTTTTCTTGACATTTCCAGATCCCTTTTCAAATCATTCAACTCATTCTTATCGAATCCTTTATGAGATGAGTCATCTTCTATTTCAAAATCTGCATCATGGCTGTCACTGAGTTCCCTATAAGGATTCAGATCATCAAGAGAGGGTAGTTGAACGAAAACTGGTACTGGGATTTCAGCTGAATGGGGTAATGGACATATAGCTGATCAACACTCTATTTTGTATATGTTTTTCTCGTGATATCCTGAAGTATTGACTAAGCAAATGTAACAGCCCTTCCAATGATCTCTTGGATCTCGCCAAATCATTGCTATTCTTAATGCAAATTTATCATGTGTTCTCTTGTTGCACATTCGTAAAACCTCGACAGACTTGAACACCTTGTAAGGAGCCCAAAGCCTGACTTTACATTATGTAAAAGAAGACCTTTACTTTAAAATATGTAAAATAAGCTTGCTTGATAAATGTGCTGATGTTTGCCCTCTCTCTGGGAATGATCAAACAGATATAACCAAAAATAATCAGGTCTGTTTAGGCAGGAGGAGGAGCTGGGGTAGACATGATCTAAAAGAATGAAAATAATTCTTAGGGTAAACACTAAGTAGATCAGACACAAGCTCAGAAAAACAACAACAAATAACACAGTATTATCTGATAGAAACTTTTATACAGAATTTTCTTTTGTGTTTGCAGAATATAATTCAACTATATGGGACCCACAACATCTCCCCGCACTGTCTCACGTATAACTGAATAGGTATTAAGTTTAATCTTCTACGTTCGACCATTAATCCCCTACATATGACGTTACATTCAACATTAATAAAATAATATTATCATTTATTATTTATTAATTATTGAAACAAAAAACTAAATATTATTTCATTAATTCCTTTTCTTAACACTATAACCGGAATTCACAAAAGTGGCGCTATTGGCAACTCAGTAAATTTGCGGAAAATTTAGGGAAAGAACTTAACGTGATAGAAGAAAACTGACTGTGGTTTTGAAATCAGCATGCTAATTTTAGTCTAAATCAAATGAAAAAGAACGTAAACGAAACTATGTTCAATATTGTTCCCCAGTGTAAATTCATATATAACTAGTGTAGCTGAATTTTCAAAAGCATAGCTTTATTGCTAGTGACGTGCGTTTCGTTAAGGACTTCAGCCTCGAAGATGAATCACACTAAAATGAATTATATGGATGTTGCAGAGGCAACACTCAGTATTAGTCACAGTATTAACCAAAGAAAGACTTAAGTGATTAAAATTACTTTTCTACATTTATCAGATGTTATATGAAAGCATTTGTTAATATTTATCATATCTGATTATGTAACAAATATTTTACTTTACGAGGTTTTTTTTTTCGTAATTACTGACTTGTAAATAGTCGCTTTACACGGAAGAACAATTTCGTCCAATTATGTTCAATCCTCTGAGGACTTCGTTAATGTTTTCGCTATTTTCAATAATAGGGTTTTAATCATGATTATGATTTATAATCGGTTCGTCATTTACTACATATATGCAGGTTTCTTTACAATACGCCATCTACAATTTGTACTCCTGACAATGTTGGTTCCAATCCTTCTTCAATTATCTAACAGTCATTATTATTATTATTATTATTATTATTATTATTATTATTATTATTTATGATTATTGAGATTTTCACTTAGTTCGCAGCTGAGTAAATCTTTGCTTTCTAGAGATAACAAGAAAGCATATAAGAGTGTCAACAGTCTCATTCTTAGTCGAGTTGATATATTTAATGCTAGCGACAGGATATTTTTTCTTCTCCATTGCAGTCTCAATTCTCTTAATGTCTTTAGGAATCGGCTGAGACGTGCCGATGATAATGCATGTGTTGCCACCCTGCTATTCAATTTATGATTATCCTGTCTTTTGAACACCGGGAAATACTAAATGTCTGAATCGACTTTATTATCCATCCAAGTAGATTTGGTCTGTGGTGCCACCAATATGTAATGGTTCTGACAGAGATATGAATATATGATTTTAGTCGATTTCAAGTCAGAAATTTAAAATAACTTGCTTCCTTTAGGGTTAACATTGAAAGTGTCTTCAAATTCAACAATAAAATGATGTCGTATTGTGCGCCATTATAATCAGAAAAAAACCAGCTACACTTAAACATACACACACGAGACAAGTAGCTGAAAAAATTATATAAAGGCCCGGTAAATGCATAAATATAAAAGGGAATATTAACCAATGCTTTCCCCAATTAGCCAACGTTGTCTTTCGGTTCTCGATCTTGTCAGTGTCATCCAAAAGCAAGGGAAAGACGTGTTGCATGCTCACAATTTAATACTATGAAAGACAAACGCCAGGTTGAGAAATGAGAACATGTTCCCTGTTTCCAATATTATGCGTAGATGTTTCATTCAAGGATTAGCCTGCTTGTCCTGGTGAGTAGGTAGATGAGACGTTGGGAAACCTCTGTATGTCTTCCTGCTACCAAGTCTTCGCCCATCACGGCTGGTTGCTGGCAATAAAAAAATAGAGGCTTAGGAACAGCTTGCCGGATAAGTCCGTCTCCCTCCAAAGAGTGTGGGGTCAATAACTCGCTTCGATCCCAAGTATGACTGCATATAGACCCAAACACAGATATATACTATATACTGTTTTGTTGCTATTTGATTTCTAAAAAAATCCTTCGTTCACATTTTTATTTCTGCGTTACTCTTCAGTCAAACTGAATTCGGAATAAATGACTGAAGTTCAAATTGGAATCACCCGCTGGCCTATGAAACAGAAACACTTGAAATCGAAATAGAACCACTTATTCCATTTTCACGCATGTTTCCATAGTATCACATATAGGAGAAGGGAGTATCCTTCACATCATTACAAGAAGATAGGACATTCCACTTTATATTCGATACTTTATAAAGAATTTTATAAAATAGATAACGTATCTTATCATTTCATATTATGTCTCTCAATTCGATGTGTCATGTGAGAATGAAGATACATCACAACGTTTCACATTATTCGATTCAGATTTCTCATCGACATTTATTCAGTTTCGTAAGGCCCCTGAATGTTTCCTCATAACTAGGACCTATTTAAATAAACTTTTATTGCATCTCCGCACTTGAATTTGTTTACGAATATATTTCTTTATTTCTTTCTTTCAGTTTTTAAATTTAAAGAATTCATTGTTGATTATTTCCTCAATTACTTCCAGTTGATTGCATCCAATTCCAGAAGTGCGAATTACGTATTATTCGTTTTTCCGTTCAGTGTCCTGATTATTTCGCTGCTAAGCCGTTTAGTTCCTTCTGATGATTCTAGTAAACATCTGCGTTATCATCAGCGGACATTTATCGATTATAATTTCTATTTCGATATCTTGGCTAGCATATATGAGTGCCGCTAGCAAACTCTGCATTCATGTACATATAATTATACATACAATAATTAATATAGTTTACTTCTATCAAATAATTTAATAAAGATTTAACCCCCAGTCCGAATACAAATCATCAAGTTAATTTTAAACGCCAGTTATGATAATAAAAATATAATACAGATTATTTCTGTCTGAAGTTCTAGAATGAGGTGTTATCATTATGTACAATATTTACATGAGGACAATTGTTTGTATCTTTGTAATTATGAGTTTAATCTCTGGGCCGGGCAATGTGCACTTGGACTCAGGGGAAACATGGCAGTCAATAACTGCGTAGTACTAAAACCTAAAAAAAAAACTAGACATGATATCCCTAGACATGGGCAGTTGAACAAAAATAGTATACATCTAGAGATTAAATTCTCAATTCGGGATTCCCTTTAGCTTACCCGGATCAACATACACCTGCGAAAGCCAGAGGTTACAACGGTCGAAACATTGTGATAACAAAAACAAAATTGAGGACAATTTTCCTTATGAAATAATACTACTGATCGCTTCTCACACTGGATGAAATTTTTCAGAGGTTGACACACTTAGGTTTTACCTTGATATATTTTTTTCTTTCTGTCCCTTTAGCATCTTTTATTTGTGCCAATATATGTTTTCAGATTGATTAAGCTTTCTATGGATCTGAGACAACAGAGCATTATTTGCAGGCTGACCATTTCATAGTTTCTTGCTTTTTCCGGATATTACGTACAATGAAAAATATATAAATCGTTTTCGTTCATTTTCAGAATCAGTTGTGCATTTCAAGTAAGAATTCTTGCCATTCTTGAAAGATTTGCATTCGATCTGCAAGTCGACTTTTTAGTATTTTCTACATTTTCCAGCGGCATGTCATTTTAGCTATCTCGTTTTATTTTTTTAGGAAATGTTATATATTTTTTTAATTTCTAAATATCCTTTCGCAACTATTATTGTTGTATATTAGTAAATTATCCTGTATTATTCAAGATTTCGATTCGCATCAATTATTAACAGGTGATATGAATAAAGAATCTTAGGGAGTTGAGGAAACTAAGATATATCATTCTCCTTTTAAGTGACGTTATTTCAAACAAAACATTGTAGCTAAACGGACAGGTAATGAGGAAGTATTTCATCATGTTTTTTTTTTAATTTTTATATATGACTGCACTAATATGGTCACTCAGACTAAAAATATTTTTATTTATGGACAATAGTTTAGTTATTATATTAATGACGTCTATAAACATTTTATTTTTTAAATCTGATTTTTATATAGTGTTCTACAGGGCTAAGATTAGTAAATACAAATAGAGTTTAGATGCATCACTGAAAGAACAGAATTTAGCAAGTTGATTGTGCGAAAGAGATTTCGACGTTAACGAATTCAATCCCACGTTGCCCGCCTTGGAAGTTCGATCACACTGCGCTTAAGTTTCATCAGGATTCATTATTGAAGGCTACAATCTAAATAACATAAGCTACGCAGATCAGACAGCGTTGATAGCAGACATAAAAAGAAAACAAGAAGTCCTACATCAGGTAGTGAATGAAACCGAGAGAAAGGACTAAACATCAAGAGTAAGAAGACAGAATTCATGTTTGTCAGCACGAGAAAGACACCAACATACAAATTACAAATTGAAGATATCGAAGGCACGCAAGTAAAACAGTTTAAATATCTGGGAAAAGAGGAAATAATGAGCAACACTGAAATCCGAATATGCATTGGAATAGTAAAAAAAAATTACGAAACAGAACAATTTCGTCAGAAACAAAGAAAAGAATACTGAACTATCATGTAAAATGGGTCTTTTTATATGACAGCGAATAGTGAACAATCTACTTACAAATACGGAAGACACAACAGAAGAAAAAAACAACAGAAATAGTTTTCTACAGAATTATTCTGACTAAACATAAGAGAAACGATGTATATTTTAGAGAAAATAGAAATAAAAAAAATGATACTTATATTTCACCTCAGAACGAAATATTTGAAATTTCTCCGGTACATTATGAGGAAAGAGGGTATATAAAAGGCGACACTCACTGGACATTTTGAAGGCAAGTGAGACAGAATAAAATAGATTGTTAAATGGATGACAGAACAGAGGTTAAGAGAGATAACAAAAAGATAACATTTACTAAGTGCTACAAAGGGCAAGGCATTGGGGCAAGCCATGATCGACAACGTCCTGAAGGGAAACGGCACATGTGAAAAGTAGTATTATTAGAAAGGAACTGTCTAATATTATTGTATGTCTGTGCGCTTCTGGATACGTTATCTAATGGAACTTTACCCAGTTAAATGGCACATGACACTACGTGAATTTGTGGTTGTTATTTAAGCTATAAAAGGCATTGTGCATGTTAAATATTGCTGTGCAAGGCCTTGTTGAATAGAGAAATGTTGTATTTTAGTATTATGATATTTTTCGTTAATGTGCCGTGCTCCTTTAGGACGTAGGCTCTCATAGCCCTCTTCATCTTGCCGTCCATTGTAGCTCAATAATATTTTTTGTCTTTTGGTTATTTTTCCCAAATCTATCAAGTATGTTACGCGTTGCTTTCCTCTGACTCTCTTTCCGCAATCTCTCATCTGAATAACAGACATCAACTCTCTACTTTTTCATTACGAGCAAGAGGAATTTCAACTGCCTCGTTAAGTGTAAATTTCCTTTTTGTTTCCATTTTCTCCAAAACCTGGTTGGTTGCTCACATATTCGGTTCATGTTATCCTCAGCATATTTCTGTAGAACTATATTTCTGATCATTCACACAGGTTGACAGTTATCACATAACACTTTTTTCTGATGACGTTTTTCTATCTCTTAATTACACTGTTCAGTGTTGCACTTACCGGACTGTTTTTTTAATTTGTTGTGCTAAATGATATCAACGGTTTATTAAAGATTGTTTGATCACAGAAAGCCTAAAATGACTTTTGTTTACAAATATACAAAACTCGATCTAATCATCATAATACACAGCCTTCTGAGTGTATAGCACGCAAGTAAATACGAACCAAATGTGCTCGATACAGTGAATTGTTTTGATAAAAGCAGCTTATAGCATTGTAGGTGGTGTCCAGTTAAAATTACCTTCAGTTTGGGTAACCATGTTCGTACAGACCTCTTCCGATTGACGGGGTTTACAAATATTTAAGTCAGAGCGCCAAGTTACTTTAGCTGGCCTCAGCCTTCGAGCATAAAAATAAACAAACGACAATCGCCCATGACACGCCAGCAAGATTTAGCAAATAATAATGGTCAAGGTTTAAGCGGTAGAAAATTGTTTATCATTATTATTATTATTATTAATAATAATAATAATAATAATAATAATAATAATGATAAGAAGAAGAAGAAGAAGAAGAAGAAGAAGAAGAATATAACCATGAAGTTAAAAATGATGAAAATTATTAGAAATTTTTAATATTGAAATGCAAAAAAACAAATTCTTGAAATAATATATTGTAATTCAGTAAAGCGTCACAGTAAAGGATCACAACCAAAACAGAGATTAAATAATCGTTTAATTAAATCCATTGCTTTTATATAGCTGACGTTCAATGTTATCTATTGTATATTGACCACACAAGGTATTAAATAACTTTTTCCTCAATAACTTTTCATGTTAAAAATTGTATGTGTATAATATGAAACATTTAAATGGAAAATATTTATTGGAATTTTTTATTTCGTTAGTTCAGGAACCCTTAATATCGAGCTTGTGTATGCACAGCGCTTTTTTCAACCTACGTCATTATCTTATACTTCCGGCCAAGATCCTTGCATTGTTTTTTAAAC
>OZ010595.1:34665023-34750023 GCA_963932145.1 Acanthosepion lycidas | reverse complement strand
TGACCTTATCAATTATTATTCTCAACACTGTAACAAGATCAAATCTGGAATAATAAATGGCTTTTGTTTAAGATTACTAAGAAACAGAAACCCTTAATGCAAACCCAAAGAAGAAACATACATAAAAATACACTTTCAGAAACCTAAACTATCATTATTATTTCTTCCACAATACTATGAGAAAGGTGTATGAAATATACAAAGACAAAAAAGATAACTTTATTAACAATAATGACCATGAAAATAAACTAGATAAAATCAGGCATATAATACTACCTCCTAACTCTGTAACATTCACTATCCAAAACAATTTATCCAAACAACTAAACATCAAAATAATTACAAACACATCAAAAACTATTATGGATGCGATCAGAACCAAACTGCCCATAAAAATAATAATTCTGAAGCAGGTATATATGAAATAAATTGAGAGAAATGCTATTTCTAATACATCGGCGAAAAAGGCAGTGATTTAAATAAAACGCCTCTATGAATAAAAAAAGGTAATATTATAAAGAAATATTTATGAAATGCCTTAGTTATACACAGAAATAAATTAAATCAGAAATTTTATCTAAATGATGTCACAGTTATTGAAAGAAAAATTAACATACATAACGGAAAAGAATGAAATGTAACGGAAACTTTTCGAGAGTACTTAATGGAATCACATCAAAATATAAATCAACGCATCGGATTCTTTCAAATACCTTAATTCTTGAAAGAGTTACGACTTTTCCAAACCATGTCTACGGAAAGCAAGAAAATTAAAAGGAAACGGTTAAATTCATAATCTCATTTTATTTACAATATAATAACGTATTAATTCGAAATTTAATTACTATTTTGCATTCCCCAAAACAAAGAAAAAACTATTACCGACTTTAATTTATTCGACATTAAATTGTGTCACTGGGTAGCTTCCGTAGGTTGCCTAGACATTTCGTTTCACATGATGAATATTTATGAGTGATCATAAATTTTCAAATTTTGAAAATCTTTAAAAAATCTGCTCATATATATAATTATTTTTTGAAAAATATAATCATTGCATTTGTTAATTAGTGGACGAAACGCATCATTCAAGATAGGTTTTACTTTTTTTTTATTAAATATATGCATATACATACACCCCAATAGATAGATTAACTTTCGAACCATTGTATCTTAGAAATTATAAGCATATCTTATTGGAATACTCCGAGATTTTTTATAAACCAATTTGACTCTTTTTTTGTGCAATAAGAATGTTTAATTACTCTCTAAGATTAAGAGAAGAATCAGATGAAATCGAATATAAACGAAAATGATTTATTTGTAATGACTTAATCATAGCTAAGTCTCGGAAGCTCATAAAGAATTGAAGTAAATTTCAAATATATATATATATATATATATATATATATATATATATATATATATATATATATATAATGTTCCAGGATTATTTTCCAACATATTCAAAACGTTCTCCTACTTTCTAAACTTCAAATATTTTCTCATGGAGTAACAAGGTGCCGTTTTCAGGTACGGTTTCATTTTAAACTTTTTATTCACTGCTCTTTGAACTTTCAGAGATGCAAATCCTCCTTCACTCGCCAAACGTCTCATAGAATGAGTTGAATCTTTTCTAATAAATCTATTTATTTAAAATATGATTTTCCTTCTGCTGTCATCAGTTTTCTTCGCCACTGTTCCATTTTTAAAATTTATTCACTGTTATATTGTTGGATCTTGAATGGACTTTGAAGATGAAAGCCAGAATATGAATGTTGGCATGATTACTGAAGGTCAAAATCATATTTTTTTCTCTCAGTATTTCTCATTTGGGAAGACTGCGACTCTGATACAAAACAATTTAAAACTGCTCTCAAATGAAAGATTTTTTAGTTATTATATTCAATGTTGTTAAGATGGTGAGATGTCTAAACTGTAAAACCCTTTCTGTAGTCGTCAAAAAGCAAATTGAAAATCAGTGCAATATGGTTTGTATATAAAACACCCACTTGAATAAACAAATAAATAAACAGATAATCAGATAGACAATAATAAAACACAATCCTCCCAACACATAACGACTTGTAGACGCGCCATAAAAATACCCCCCACTGGGAACTAAGTAGAGAATGACCGCCAACATTGGCCGTGAAATAGACAACTTACCCAACCTTAGTAAAACCTCTCAGAAGATGGTGAATCTATAGATAAGAATTAAATCTCTGACCACTTAACGAAGAAAACAAACCAAGACACTCCCACAATAATGAATTTCACAACGGATCATGCCTAAAAACACCGCGTAAACCAAGAGATAGCTTATTTCTAAAATTTCGCTTGAAGATGAAACGTGACTAAACACCTAAATTCAACTTAATTTTAAAAATTATTTGGATGATTCGGCTCTCGTTTTTGAAACATGAGAACTCTTATGTAGCGAAGGAATCATATTTTTAAACAAAAAAATAATATAATTAAGCTCTACTTCTGTATGGAGCACTGTCTTCTTAAAATAAAAACAAAAATACTAAGGATCTCCGTATTATGCAACCAACGTGTTCTTTTCTATTTTCTGCATACCTGCGCTCTTGAAACATGTTTGAATGATGATATACTGTTTGTGTCTTCTCGTCAGCGTGTGTGCGTCCGTACCTGTGTGTACACGTCTCTCTCTCTGTCTCTGTCTCTCTCTCTCTCTCTCTCTCTCTATATATATATATATATATATATATATATATATATATATATATATTATCTCCAAGTAATGGTAATTTATTGGGTATTTCTGTTTTGGTTCAATGAACATCTATTAAATCAAAGAAATTTATTAATCTTTAAGTGTGGACACAAGAACATATATATAATTCCCTAAAACTTTGAATTTGAGTGATATACACTTGAAGTGATGATACTGTTTATATGGGTACTAATATGTATGCGTACGTATATTCAGATTTTTGTATATGATCATTTGTGTGACTGTCTTGTTTATATCATTTATAGTTTTAATTTATTAATAAATATTATTTTTATTAATAATATTGATAGTATTATCTTTATATCTAAATCTCTTTTTTAATCTTTAAATTTGTTCTCTATTTATCTCTTGATTTATTTAATTATTTAATTTGATTTTTATATTTTTAAATATTATTTTAATTTATTCTATTGACGCTAGATATTATTATTATTAATAATAATAATAATATTAATAATAATATTAATAATAATATTAATAATAATTTGAAATTGTAATGATTATAATGCTATGATGATTTTTTTTTATCTGTCGGAAATAATATGATATTAGACATACTAATGTATCTTTTTTTTTAATTCGGATCACACCTTCTCTTACAGCATATATTAACTTCTACCGACCATTAAGGAGAAATTATTTCTGGGTGAACCTATCGGCTCAGATTTAATTCTTCAAGTTTTCCTTTGTTGTTCTCCTACCCCTTCTCTCTATATCCCTCTCTCTTCACCTCCATTTTCCCAATACCTTACAAACTTATCCCACATAATTATTTAAATGAATTTTATATTGAAATTTTTCATTTTCTTTCTTCCTCTTTTCTTATATTGTTTGCCTTTTCTGTTTTCGCTGCTTGCATATATATATATATATATATATATATATATATATATATATATATATATATATATATATATGTGTGTGTGTGTGTGTGTGTGTGTGTGTGTGTGTGCGTGTGTGTGTGTGTGCGTGTATGTATTGTTTAAATATTAATTTTATTGATACTCATAGTTGAGTATAAGCTATGTCTTTTTGATAAAATTAGCAGTATTTTTTTTTTTTATCTAACTACTTTTACAGCATGAATATTTGAGAAATCTTGCCGGAGAAGTAATCCGTCTTACGTGGCTGAACTTTCAAGGATTTCAGATCCAATAACGATTCGTCATACGGGAGGCATGTTCGAATCCTGTAATAGCATGCACACACTCCTCTAGAGACCTTCTTGTATTAACCGGCCGGTAGATGAACTTGAATAAAAACCATGCTATTTAATTAAAACAAAAGACTGTTTATTTAAAAAAAAACAAAGCTTCCACTCGAATTTGAGTATCCACAAAATTAACGTTTAAAGAAAATCAGTTAAAAATAACAATATGTCGGATTTAATCGATTTCGTAACAAATTATATGTATGTATATGGAAAAATGATATATAATTTGTTTTCTATATAAAGGACAATTTTTAGGAGAAAGATGTCAAAGTGGAAAAAGTTTTCGCGTGACATGTTTCGTCCTTGGAGTTTCCTGAGCCTAAGTTTATGTATACGTTGATATGACTAACCATGCGTACGAAAGAGAGACGCTGTGAAATTTAAATTTAAACTATTATTTTTTTAAATATTTTATGTGTTTCCTGTATATAATTCGATCCTCATTGGAGGTTTTGAATCTCGGTCTTATACCACAATTAAATTTTTCTTAGTAAATCTCTGTAATCTCGTCTATTTAATTGAGGTTATTTTAATTTCAGTTTATTTTTCCACCCATTTTGTTATTAAATATCCCAAATTGTGTTAAAAAATGATCTGCTGAGAAAGTGGAAACGTTTTAAGTATATGGCTGCATATTTGCTATGGATGATCTACAAATTAAAACATTTTCTCTACATTTTTGTCTTAGCAATTTTCTTTTAATTAATGTAGCTTTCTGGCCAATCTCAATTACACACACACACACACACACACACACACACACACACACACACATATATATATATATATATATATATATATGCAAGCAGCATGGCCTGGTGTTGCCCGTGCTTGATTCAAAAATCGTACGACTCATACAGCAATCGCTATCACTTGACTTAAAATAATTTTGCCCTTCCTTGCTTTTAAAGAAGTGCCCTTTGCCGTGCTGATGTTGCTACATGCCTTACTTCTTGCCTATCTCACACTTTTTCTAAGCTCTATACGAAACATTAAGACTGTTCCGAAAAAAGAAATTAACAAAATGAACACAAAACGATTTAGCTTTAAAAAAGAACTCGTAACTGGAAAAACCAAATGAAAAGCGGAATGTTAACAACACATACTTTTTCACACCCAAATCAGATTTCAATTTTTCCCAATTGTGACGAATGCAGCCATCGGGTTAAAATTCGTGTCAGTAAGCTGTTGGCTCTCACGCTGGCCAATAGAATCCTCCTGCCTTTTCGTGACAGCCAGCTATAGGCTCTCACTCTGGCCAGTAGGAAATGGCCGCAACTACATGAAAACTGCCATAGAATGGGAGTTGGAAAAGCCAAATTGGTCTTGGCCTTCCCGCTAACTTGGAGCATGTGCATGTAAATTTTGGTGCAAATCCGTCGAAAATTGCGTCCGTGGAATCGTTAGGCACACACATACGCATAATGCCTCTTATATATATATATATATATATATATATATATATATATATATATATATATATATATATATATATATATGTGTGTGTGTGTGTGTGTGTGTGTGTGTGTACACATAGAGAGAGAGAAAGATAAAAAAAAAACACTTCTATGATGCATCGTCTAAGATGTATTGCTTAACCTTTTAATAAATAAAGCTGTTTTTGCATTCTCAACATCAACTTGAGCTAAGGGATATTTATTCAGAAAAGAATGGGCAGTTGGTGCCTAGAAAGGACATCTTGGTACACCAAAATACTAGACTTGGTCGGTGTCCTAACAAACAGATTAAAGCAATCAGACACGGTTATCTCAGGAAAAGTACCAGATAAAATAAATAGATCAAAAACATGTTTATCTCGATCACATTGTATGCACCTGTGAGTTAAACGCGTACCAAGGAAACCTTTACTCTCTTTATCCTTCCAAACAACGAACACAAAATAATCAATACTTTTGTCCTTACGTGGATAGCTACATTTAGATCCATGCTAAGTTTAACGCAGTTTGGATCGAACATACACCTAAAATTATGCTAGAAGAAATTGTTAATATTCAGTTTACAGAATCTACATAAAACATTATCAAATTCTATTTTTGTGTTTCAAACTGCCGGATTTTATTAATTATATAAATATGTCTATTTTTATCACTTCAGTCCGGAAGTAACTGCGTAATTAATCGACTAATAACATTAATATCGGATTAACTGATCGTGCTTTTCTTTTACATAATTTGTATATAAAAGTTTAGAATTTTTCATCTTGTACAATATTAAACATGTAGAACTATATGCAATTACTAGTTATAATATATATATAACTTATACAGAAATATTCAGCATTAACTTTACTGTCGTATCACGTTGAAAAACCCGTTCTGGGATGATTACCAAAATTCACCGTTCTTAGATGATCACTGGACATGGTCAATAACGAGATAGATGATCGCTTGGGGATATCAGGTGCCGTAAGATTAGATTTACGTTAATGTGTAATTAATAACGGCTTGGAATTGGAAATCGGAGCACCGAATTCTAATTCCTGTTGTCTTCTTTGTATTCAGTTAAGCGTAAATAACATTTGGAAATGTATGGGGTTACCTCTTTTACTCCCAACTATAGGTTAATTAATAGGACTTCATCTCTAAATCATTTTTGTCTCTACAATTCTTACAATCCCAAAATAATTTCTGGATTAAAATAATCTGCATATGGTTGATAGTTCGTGAAAAACATCAACAAATCAATTAATCGACATTCATCTCAAATTTCGATAATATCAATGTTGCGCAGTCATTATAAGGATTCTGTATTTTCAATGCAGGCGATCTTCCTTCTTAATTTACTTTCGTTTTATTGTTCCTGATAATTAAACTAGGCCTAGCGCTTTTTATGTATGCAGTCGTTTTCTTGTCTATTTGTAAAATTATATTGAAATATAGATTACGAAGTTTTAAAAACAGGAAATTCTGCTGTTTCATTTGCGACAGTTCAGCCAACACAAACTCAAATGCAAATTAAGTTAGAAGATTAGTTAATGAAGCCTTCAATATTTGTAACTTTATGATAATGACGAATGATAATTAGGAAGATATATAGATTAGAGAATGATTGACAACATACGTAAAACGCTTGAAAATATAGCGGTGAAGAATCATCCACTCGAGAGACTGATCCCCAAATTATTGGTTGTTTGCAACTTACTTTTAACCAATTGAATAAACGTTCGGAAAGAAAATGATATAACTCTGTCGAGACAGAAAATCGCTTCTTAGCTATAAATATCTGTATTTTTGTGACTAAAGAATGCATCCATGCAAATTTTCTATGAATGTAGCGATAGAACACCGCTAACTTTGCGATGCTGTATCTCTGGGAATGAGTCAACCGGTTGAAAAATAAGCAATATCGCACAAGGCAATGTAAACCACCTTGAACTCGATCATGACTTGAAAGAGAGATCTGATCAGCCTCAGTCCATATATTACAAAAATATCCCATGTTTATTCTGTTCTATCACATAAAGCATGGCAGATGGAGTTTAGTTCTATCTGGAGCGGTACAATGGGGTAATAGGTTATTACCAGCATCATCAGTGATATAACATTTATCTGCGTTGTACATCAGGTTTGTGAGTGGGAGCTGTACAAATAGACCTTCATAAAATGAGCCACATTGATCATTCAAACGTTCATTATGACATGATGAAATTCAGGGTTTGATCGGCGATGATGTAAAGATACAAACTTCGTCTATGTTTAATTGGTAAGTAAAAACCTGTTTTTACTCCCATCCAGGTATTAGAGATCGGACTGAAGTGAAATCAGATGCCAGACTCCAATCATTTGTATTTTCGGATGTGCTCATATAAATGCGAGTATCTTCCAAATGGGTAATAAGTATTTTATTTTCATTAAAGGAATGAGCATTGATAACACTTAGATCTGTTACATACATAAAATGAATTTTTTATTTAACGTTACCCTATGTAAGATTCGGATTAAACAATGCGGTGTTGACTATTTCAGGATACAAATATAATCTTCTACAAACTTTTCAGATTATTGCTAATATTCAAAATGTATTTTCTGATTGCCAGTTTATATTATGTTAAGAAATATGCTGTATAATTTTCTTTTCATTTATAAATATATGCAAAAAATGAAGGACACAGAAAATATGTTTAATGGACCCAGTATTGCTCATATCGTTTTAAAATAGTTTACATATCAGTAACAATTGCCTGATATTCTATAATCTACATTTTTTTCTTTCATTGATGTGGGCTGTTGTACAATTTCCCGCCTCTATAAACAATATCCGAAACTGATCAATTTCTACAGGATATAATGTACGATTGTTTATTTTTTTTTTATTTTAAAATTTAATGTTTCTGATCTTCCTTTCCAGAAAATATTGAATGCCAAAAATTAGGAAAAAAATACTAAATGAATTACTTCATGAAATGAATCTTAGTACAAAGTTGAATGTGACGAAAATGAAATTATTTTGCATGTTAGTTTATTAAACTGGTTTATCTCAGAAAATACAATATCAGTTGAAATACGACCCGTATATTTACCATGTAAATGTTTGTGAATCCTGAAAAAATTATTACGGTCTCATGATTAATACAATTTTTATATTTAAAATTTTGTCTTGCAGAATATAATCAGATAATGTATACAGACAGATACAAATATATAGTCCTATACAAGTAAATATACTAAAATGTTCAATCAAAAAGGTCTGTCTAATTTTTTTTTGTATTTTCCATTTTTCGAATATGATGTTATCCATCCAAATTAAAATGGATAAACTTTCAAGTGTTCAAGCTTTGTTCCGTTTTTATTCAAGTACTTTCCATCGACTATATTATCAAACACTTGTCTTGAATTTGGTTCATGATAATGACTGACACGGTCGAAAGGGACAAAAACAAAAAAAAAACCTCTAACATTTCACAGTATATCAACGATATACATCATTAAAATTGAAATTCGGTAAACTAAAAAAAAAATAAACAGATATTATCGGTTGAATTTAAAATTCGTATCCGCCTCGATGATTTCTTCAATATAAGTTCTGAAAGCAGCTGCAAGCAAGCCCAGATCAGGTGGCTCTCCTTAAGTTAATTGGACCCCGTCCAACGACTTCCGTCATATAATACTCCTGTATATACAAATTGGGAGATTTAGTCAATATTTTTGTGGGGGTTTATTTATATGAAAACTCTTCTTAATCGACTACAGGTTCGCATTTTTCAATGCGGGATCATACTCATTCATGTACATTTTGAAAAGTTAGATAACCATGTCTCACAACCTATGTATGCGGTGGTGACATCACTAGAAAGGTGTTTAAAAAAATGAGGCAGCATAACATATTCCTGTGTTCTCAATTTTTGAGCTATCACTGACGTTGAGACATCGTTTTGCATCACTTCAGGGAACTCTTGGAGACTTACATGCTCAAATATCAGGATTCTTCTTCACCTGGTCACTCGGAGGAAAATCGCAACCTGTATGTCGCAGCATATTTCAGCTAGTACCGCCAGCAAGGTATACATTTTCATTCCCTGTGTCAGAATGGAAAAACATATGTTATCTTTCCACACATCAAAAAGAATTATCAAGTAACATTTTAGTTCATTTTCCAATTATGTTCCGTTTAATATGTATTCTCTCTCGGTCTCTTTCTCTTGCACACACTTACACACACATACACATATACGCGGGCATACATATGTATTCAAAAGAATAGGGCTGTACGACGATTCATTTTTGCTGATCCAATTGTGAAATGAAAGTTGTCTGAATTAATTCGTCGTAATTCCAGTAATTTATGATAAAAAACGAAAAAGCTTTTTTTGAAGCTTTGAATTTATTGTAAATTTATGTTAATGGATTAAATTTACTATTTCCAGTAAACAAATACGTTGGTGTATTTCAAACAGATGTTATATTGATTGTAATCGATTTTTTTCTAAAATAGCTGATTAGCACCATTGTTTTACTCGTCTTTCATCACGATGTAATTATCTGTGTTATAAAAAATCTTCCAAAAATGAAAGTTACCTTACTGAAACTTTATTTGAGAAATATTAGCTGATTTAATATATAATTGATCTGAATTGAAATAAATATTATTTACTTCAGGTTTAAAATAACACAGAAATACATTTTAAACAAACATGAACTGTTTTACACCGATAGAATTCATGTTTACGTGACTGATGAACGACGACAAATAATGAGATTTATTGTTGTTCTACGGAGACTTTAACTGTAAAGCATAATTTAAGAAAATGACGAGACATCTGCGTATCTTATGTTGTTGTGGCCGCCAATGCTAAATCCCGGTAGGGTTTCGATTTCTCTTCGGATTGTTTCGCTGTATAGATTGAACAGGTCGGGTCAGAATACGCATCCTTTCCTTACGCCCCTTTCTATTTTTCTATATTCACTGAACTCGTTCCCTATGTGCATGCATGACGTTTGCTGCCAGTATCGGTTCTTGATTATTCTGATAACTTTCCCGAATATATCGAGGTTGCTGAGCAGTTCCATGAGATCGTTGTGCCGTAATTTGTCGAAGGTCTTTGCGTAGTAATGATTTTCCAAACATAGGTAAGATGAGGCACAAAATCAAAAGTAGGGGACACCCAGTGAGGATCGAACTCACTACTCAATAGTAATTGTTCTAGCGAGACAAGCTTGCTAATCGTTACACCGCTTCGTGGTGTCCAATTTTCCAAGTATAGCTTAAATGTGGCACAAGGCGTAAACTATGGGGCACCCAGTGAAGATCGAAATCACTATTCAGTTGTAAATGTTCTAGCGAGAAAAGCTTGCTAACCATTACACCGCCACAATGTTCCCCAAAATTGATATTATAAGAGTAGCTTAGATGTGGCACAACGCCGAAATTGTGGGCACCCAGAGAGGATTGAGTTCACTTAATTGATCTAGCAAGACAAGCTTGCTAACCATTACACATCAAAGTGCCCAAGGCCTTTGCGTATTATATGAAATATAGGTAGACGTCCTTCTGCATCTGTATCCGCTTTTCTGATAACATTTTGAGCATGACTATCGCGTTTCTTGTTGCAGTGTCATTAACAAACCTGCGCTGATCTTGTCTTATCTCTTGGGGTGATACTGTTGCGCGTTCTGTTCATTAGAATACAGATGATGAGTTTTGTCACATGGCTCATTAGGCTTATTGTTTGGTGGAGTTCACATTCGTTTGTAACTCTTTTCCTAGGCATTGCTACGAAAATAGATGTGCTGAAAATTCCGGCTATATCCCCGCTGTTGTAGATTTCATTTGTTATTTCGGTGATCTGTTATATGCCAAATTCATCTAAGGCTGTCAGAATTTCCTTTACAATTCCGTCTGTTCCAGATGCCTTGTCTAGATTTGCCAGTACGGCTTTTACTTCGGTTTTCAGAATTCCAGGTCTATCAGTAGTTCTGTGCATTGCTGGTTGTTCCCTAATATCGTGGAAGATTTCTCCAGTATACTCGTTCCAGCGTTGAAGAATTTTTCCCTTATCCAATATGAGCGTTCCGTTCTTTGAGTTTACTCAGCCTGTAAGACGAGAATGTCTTTTGTCCTCTTTGTTGTCTGTTTTTGTTATTACTGAAATCTTTCTATTTCTGCACATTTTTCTTTCAGCCATTCTTCTTTAGCTTGCCTGCATTTCGTCGTTATTTCATTCTATAATTTTCTGTATTCCGTTCCGTATCTTGGCCGAGTTTTCTGTCTTCCTTCCATCAGAGAACCTACGATTAAGAGTCTCATACACGTCAGATGCGCATGCTCAAGTTGCCGAATTATGGGTATTTTTTACAGTATCGATATTTTTCCCGTAGTGATTTTCGCTGGTGTGTGCAGTGTCTAAATACAAGCTACCAATCATAAACAAATATGTTGATGGAAAATTGAAAAAACAGACATAAGTAGAACTCATAAAAACACAAATACAGATCCCATATTAATTATGAACTTTTCGTTCTGACCTCTTCGTTATACCAATGTTTTTCAAAATGTATTACACGTTGTCTCAAACTACATAAGATTAATATAATATGAAATTCTATATAAAAAGTAATCAATTAAAGATGACATGTAACATTAATTACAGGGACTGGAAACATACATGTAGAAAGTAGATTATAAATCACAACAGTATATGACTTGAGAAGCAATAAATTTGAGATGAATCTACCTGGAAAACAAAAGACAATACAAGAAGATACATCGTAATATCAGAAACCAAATTCGGAATGCAACTTGGATTCAACTTATTATTTTAATTTTCGAAACAATAAATTTTGATGAATATGATATGCAATTCTGAATAAAAATTACAGATACATTCACTAAAGTTATTAATGTATATGATGTATCTGGAAATCTCGGATATTTTCAATTACAATATTCCTGATCTTCAGATATGAAACAATAGAAATGTTTAATATTCAAATATGAAATTTTCTGTAAGTTGGTGTCTAATATTTTGCATAAATAAAATATATAAAAAGGAAAATAAAGACAAAGATCCAAACTCCGAAAAATCCATGTAATAATGGTCAAATGATTCTCGGGAGAATAAAACAACTTTTATGTGTTTTCAGTCACTCTATATGCCTGAGAATGTTAGACAATCTCTTCGCAGATTAAGTTAGTTTATTTGTTTGAAGGCATAACATTTTCTCATGGGTCATTTACAACCGAAATTTAAGCTGTGAAATAATAAATATATGATATTGTTATTCTGCTTTCATATTTGAATACATAGTTGTTTTTGGGCATATACATGGTAGTGAGGAACTGGAGGCATTTTTTTAAAGTCGTATAGGTGTTTCTCAAAATTTGAGACTTTCTAAACACATTCAGGAACAAATTAAAATATCACGGTTCACTTAGCAAAATTTTGGAAGGATATGCATTTAAATGGTATGAAATAAACCATAAATTAAAAAATACATTTTAAAGATAAATTTTAAGATTTTAAGATTAGATCGTCTATTTTGTGTGTGTGTCACCACAAAATGTATTCTTTCCGGTTACATATTTAATGTATTAGAAATCCGAAAACATTCATATTTCTCCCACTTAAACTGTCTTTGACTCACCTCTCTAAAACTTCTCTTTGTTAAGTTTTAATCTCCCACCTTCTCTCGTCTGTTACCCCTCTCTTTAGCTTTAACATTCGCCCCACACTATCATACTTACACTCTCTCTAACTTCTATTTTTTATTTCCAGAGTAGTTTTTTTCTGTTTTGTTTTGAATTTGTAGGTCTGATGAATTGGATCGTATTTACGATTCCAATGGAATAAATTATGACCATGGAATATTAGTGTTTAAGCCTTTTTATTACATATATATATATATATATATATATATATATATATATATATATATATATATATATATATATATATATAAACATTACCAAGGGCCACAAGGGATAAGATCCTGATCGTCAAAGTCCTGAAGAGAGACACCACATAAAAAAAAGTTCAGTATTTTACTAACAATGTAGAAGTTCTAAATTCGTTCAGCTTTGATCAGTCAAACGTAATTTTTTGGGTTAATCAGTAAAACATTTTTTCATTGAATATATGATTGCAAGCAATAATGCTGTCTGTTTTCGATTTAACCAATAATAGTCTAAATCTATTAATCAACAAGGTTCACCCACCAAAAAAAAAAACCAAAAAACAAAACAGTTAACTTTAAATTTACTTCATGAGGAAAGCAACATATAAAACTAAATTATATTTTTTTTTAGTTTGAACACCACATCTGACATTTCTGTTTTTGTTCTGTTTTAAACTACTAAATTTTTAACATTTGCTTTTGTTTCAGATAACTGTAAAAAAAAATCCAAAACTTAAACAAACTGTACCAATTTCTATTTTTTTTTTTGTTCACCGTCTATTTAATTAAATCATTTCAGCCAAGCAAGGTGGAAATTTCCAATACTACGCAGAGTGTTACAGTGAGAGGAAATGAAAGAGAGGACCTAGAATAGTGAAGGTTGAGAAAATGACATAATATGAACGGGATTCAAGAATATATAAAATAGCGATTGTCGTTGCATTTAAGTTTTTGAAAATAGCATTTATCAGCGAAACATGTAAACGGAAAGAGCGATAAAAGTAAATATAGGATTAGAAGTATCAGTTGCACTTAGCTATTTCAACTATAAACCCGTGGGAACTAGATGCCAAACTTTTAACAAGTTTTAATATATGTAGTCGGGAAACCAGTGGACAAATGGAGAGGGAAGCAAGATCTTTCTTTTCAGTTAGTCACTCGGTATCACATTCTGTGTTACAACTTTTAAAATGATGTGAATATTTATTGAAATATCCATGTGATATTTTTCCCTGAGTTGAGGAGAATTTGCAATGCAGAAGATTTCATATTTTGTTTATTTTAATGCAGCTGGATTAGCATAACTGTCGTATATCTCGAATTTACTTTGCCAGATCATTTGATTTATAATATTTTGAGGGAAGATAATCAGAAAAGCGTAAATTTGAATGCTTTCTAATTCTACAAGTGTTTTTCAGTCATAAAAATTATTCAGGCGTGAATCGTTTGTTTTAATGAAAGCAGAATGACAAGTAAGAAGAATGAGCACATTCTAAATGACAAAAGCTAATTATTAAAACTGGCATAAAATGAGGAATTTATGCATGAATCCGAATTAGAAATGCATATTGTGGACTTAAAGAAACGAAAAAAATAGACTTAATTGAATTCATTCTGGGTCTTGTTATTGAGTTTTGTGAATAATATATTTTATCCTGTGTGCATAAATATATTCTATACAATTTTCAAATGATGTATCTATACACAAAATAGTTTCGGCTTTCTTTTCACAGTGGAATATGTTAATATTAAAAGGTCATATAATTTTTCCGATGTATTTTTATGCATTTTTATAGTTTCAGAAAAACATGATATACTGAATTTCAGACTGTTTTCTCGTTTATATTCTACACTTTTCAAATTCTGATATTTTCACGCAGGGAAAGCGAAATATAATCACAGAGATACATTATTATTTAGAACATGGATGAACATACGTGTAAGAGCCTCGTTCATTATCGGCAAGACTGTAGACGTGTGACGCTCCATGAATTTTTATTAACTGAAGAAGTTTCTATACGTTTGCTAAAATATTCCCGGCACGATACAGAATAGATCCATCCAAATCCTCATATTTGAATAAAATTGGAGAAGTTTTCAGTTTCGATAATCCGTCTCACTCCCTCACCCACACACACACCACTGCGCACACACACACACACATATATATATGACAGTCGCAAAAGCGTGAAACCCAGGGTCACGAACTCACATCAATACAACCATATATATATATATATATATATATATATATATATATATATATATATGTATATATATATATATATGTACGTATGTGTGTGTATGTGTGTGTTTAATGCGTGTCTGTACATATATATATATATATATATATATATATATATATATATATATATATATATATATATATATATATATATATATATATATATGCATATATAAATAAAAAGAAAGAAAATAAGATATATAATCCGGTGTTCTTATATATACTTTTATTTTTACAAAATAGTGCTCAATGTAAATTTACCGGGCATTAATATTATAAATTAACTGATTTAAAATATGTTTTTCGCTACACAGTTCTAACCATGTTTCAAAAATGGAAGCTAAAAGCTTAGAATTTAATTTTGTAATTAAATTAAAGACATTAGTTCTATTTCATCCTCAAGCGAATTTTGGACTCCAAAATGTGTATATGTGGGTGTTGTTGTAGGTTTGTGTGGATGTGATTTTTTACGGACTCGCGTGTATTTGAGTGTGCATGTGTTTGAGTGTATGTGTGTGTGTGAAAGAGAGAGAGAGAGAAACACACAGTGAGATAGAGTTTGCGTGATGTACTGTCGCGTTGATTCGACGAATCGGGGTTTTACAGTCTTTTCACTTTATTTTTCATGTTTATGCCTTAATTGGAAGTTCAGTCACTCTGCTTCTTTATACACCAAGCCGCAATTAGTGCAGTTAAGAGGATTTTGTGTGGCGCAGGTTCGAAGATTTGATGGAATTTTAGTGTTGATCCTAGATCACGAAGATGGGACAAACGAGATTTTTTTAAGTTCTTTATGGCTTCATTGCCCTTTGAAATACTTGTACTCGCGCTTATCTTTATAGTAGTGGTTTGCTTACGTTACGTACATTATCCTAAAGCTAAGTATTTAACAGTACCGTGGCTTTGCAGTTGTCACTCAATTATAGGACATGACCAGCCCATCTCAGTTGAGATTTCTCTAAATAACACTTGATATATTATTGTACCTCTTATTTCTTGTTTTGCTAGGCGTTTCTTTTCTCTTTTTTTCCCTTTTATTCAATATATTCTGTAAGTTTAAAATTCTTTAAAAATATTTTACCTCATTATGTGTTAAGTTATAACATTGCAACAGTAAGTTTCATTTTCCTTATACTACTTATTCTCCTTAACATTTACTAGTTTCTCACATATTCTACCTATGGCATTCATAGGTAAAAATACCTATTTTATCTTCAATTACTTTTTTCATGTCCAAGGATATTGTTTAACAATTACATTTTTTATATTATCTATTAAATAGCTTCACAGTGTATTTTCTTTGTTTTTGAACACATTTTATTATCTCTATTCTTTACCTAGTTTTGGAATGGCATTTTTCGCCATTGTTATGCCTATTCGGATAGATCTATTACAATTTCAGTTGCCTTTTACAGTGTAACCCATATATAAGAGACCCTGATATAAGAGAAACCCGGATATAAGAGATATTTTATATGGTCCCAAATTACAGACTGTGTTAATGTATATAAAATAGACCAAACCCGGATATGAGAGAAATCCGGATATAAGAGACTTATCCAGTCCCGACAGCTCTCTTATATCCGGGTTACACTGTACTACACTAAACGGAGAGAAAGAGATTCATTTTTGAACATTTTTTTATTTTTATCTCCGTCATGTTTAAACCTAGATCAAACATTATTACTCATATATATGAATTCCGCCTACATAAAATAAAGGGTTACTCCTTTATTCTGACTTTCTTTACATCATTTTTTACAATATATATTCAGTTTACTTTCAGAGGTTGCCATTACCTCAGCCTCATCTCTGTATCTTATGGTTTTTGTTATTATTTCAGCCACTAATATATGCTGGTAAGATTTCCAGTACACTATGGATTATTTTGCTTTATATTGTAAATAGTCAATGCATAATTATATTACTCTCTTTCATGGATATGTTTTTTCTGTAAAGATTTTTTTTCTATTCAAAACCAAAGGGGTATTCTCTATAGTGGTTAGAAATCTCCGGCACTATGACGTGATGCAATAGCTTGGCTTGCTAGATCAACTGCAATTTAATATTGAGATAGATCTTCACAGGTTTCTCCATGTTTACGACCTTGTGTCACATCTGAGCTACCTTAGAAAGCTATTATAGAAGGTACATATTAATCGAATATATTTGCCATGTAAAACACATTTTGCTAGTATTTGTAATAGCATTTCATTAAATATGACGTTGCCTAAGATATGAAACATGGGTATATAATTTGTTGCATTCTTATTTCTCTTTCTGGAATGTTTTTAATCATGAAAATAGGATTTCTTGTTCCAGTGTCTTGATTGAACACACGTGCTTCTTTAACTAGTACCGTTCTAATTTGGTTAGAATCTCACTTCAATAGAATTCTGTTTATTAGTTTTGTTAAATAGCTAAGTAGATTGATTGTTTGACGCATTTCGGATTTATCTATAGCTAATGTGTTCTTCTCCTTTTTCTGCACATAATATATTTCCTTTTTAATTTCTCTAATTATATCTATTCCATAAATCTATATTACAATCTCGTCTAGTTCTCCTGTATTATTTCTCTTCTTCTTTCACGCTTCCATGTTTTATACATTACATATTTTTACCATTTTGTCGCACAAGAGATCCCCTATTAATTTAGTATAGTATAAATTTTGTATCTATTACGATTTCTCTCATTTAGAGTATATGCAACCTGTAGAAGCACATATTTATTAACCTTTTAGTTATTTTCTCTTAATATGCTTACTATGTATATGATCTTTAACTTTTCTCTTTTCAAAGATTACATTTGGCGAATTTTCACATCAATTAAAAAACAAGAATTTACAAATGGACTATCATGGGTAGGAGCGCGTAGAGATGTTTGAATTGAGAAACTGAATTACATTTAATAGCAGCCAAGAACAAATACATTAGAATCACTTACTTAAATGTCAACGCAGCCAAGAAAATGACAACTATCAAATGAGGAGTGAGAAATGGGGCTGTACTCACAGATTCACAGATGCAAGCACAAAAAGAATAAAAATGGAACATTATGGAGTGAAAAGATTTAATTATGCTGTTCAAGCAAATCATTAAATGAAACTCAAATCTTACAGCTTGAAGGCTATCACTGGAATTGGCAAGATAATTTAATGAAAATGAAGTTGAGAATTTTGTCAGTTACTGTTGAAGCATTTATGATTGTCTCGTGGAAGGCAGCAAAGCGAAAGTTACATTGTAAAAGTCAAGGAGAATCGTAGATGACAATACTATTGAAAATCGCATGTATTATAAGAAGAATTCAAGATATACTTTCCTGTTTATGTTCCCTATTACTACTTTTTTCACCATCAATGATTATAATCTAGTATATATATATATATATATATATATATATATATATATATATATATATATATATATATATGTGTGTGTGTGTGTGTGTGTGTGTGTGTTTGTGTGTGTTTTCTCACATAGTAACATATGTGAGAAAACGACATTATTTTTGCACCAACCTAATATATATATATACATATATATATATATATATATATATATATATATATATATATATATATATATGTGTGTGTGTGTGTTTATGTGTTTATGTGTGGAAATATATATTGTGTATTTTACTAGCAATTATTTTTGGTACAAGTTTCGTTAAGTGTGATTGAAAATTTACTTCGATTAAGCTTTTTTATTTAATTTTCTTGTGTTCGTATAAGTACTTTCTTTTCTGGGCATAAAGTGTGTAAGAATCGTCCTAATGTTATGCATATTAGATCGCTTTCGGCTATTCTTTTAGCCCTTATCAAGCATGATTTTCATTTTTATTTTTAACTAAATATATGGATTTTTTTTTATCTATGTGTTTAGAATTATAGGAAAGTTTCTTTTATTATTACTGCTTCCATTATTTTTTAATATTTGTTCACATGTCGATGTTATTATATTATCAATTAGGATTCATTTAAACTCCCTGAAACCTACAAAACTCCATGTACAGACGAGGCTATCATACTTGTATATTCAGCAACTTTAATAGGCTCATCTAATTTGTCCATTTTTATATTTCTCACACTGTTTTTTAAATTTGTATCGGCCTCACCAGCACAAAAATATATCTGACTTGTTTTTTTTTTAGTTTTATAAGAAGCGGTAATGTGTTGCCACACCAGAATCTTAAGCAATAGCTCTTCTTTCTAGATGATGATTTGAACTTTTTGAACGACTCGTATATATGACTTGATGAAGAAGGGATTTCAAGAAATCTGAACCTCGTTTATTTGATCCGATTTTTTGACGCGACAGCACCGTGAACCTTTCGGAAATCACCTCCTATCCGTCCTCTTTTTGTGCCAGTTGAGTGCAGTCACTGATAACGTTTCGCTGAATTTCAGCATATTTCTCCACACTGCTTCACAAGAATAAATTAGATATTCTATCAATAGATTGCATGAGGGAATGTATTATTAAACATATTTTTGTGCTTCAGAAATCATCCCTTAGGCATCGTTTTTAAAGAAACCGTTCCTAATCCATTTCCCTTTTTACGCATCAGCCACGTCTTGGATTTATTATGTAGATGGGCAGTACAAGCTTTTGTTTCATTTCACTGTTCCACTGACTTATCATAGATTCTCTTCGCATAATCTGCCTACTTTTCTATATCTCTAATGACCTTTCCATTCAACACATATTTTACCATCCACTGGATATTACATAACTATTCATGCAATGATCATTGATACTCAAAAATTGGTAACACCTAACATATTCTCACTACTTATATCAGAAAGCGCCACAACCATTCATGAAACAAAACGAGTTCCACGTTCTCAGTGAAGAATATAAAAAAATACAATTCCATTACCAATACTCCTTCAAAAATGTCGCATAAATTTGTCAAATTTAAAGATGTCTCCAATTGAGATTTTCATTTAGAGCTGGGATTCTGTCCAAGTACTAGAATATTTGACAAAAATAAATTCATGATGTTTTAAAATATGTCCGTCGTCACAAGCGGCGTATGATCTACAACAACTACAACCAAAGAAAAAGATAGTGATAGAATCTGGCATAACTTCGTTAAGAAAAATCCATCCTGGTATCCAGAGGTAGTTCGAGAGAGACGCTGACAGACGTTAATTTCTGGAAATCTTTCAAGCGAAAACGTGAAATCAAACCATAACAAAACCTGGAACAACTTTGCAACTTTGCAACGTAACGCTCTTCGTCGGCTAGCCAATGATGATTCGATTATCATAAAAATGGCAGAGAAAAGAGGCACTATTGTTATTATGAATAATGAAAACTATATTTCCGCTTGTGAAGAAATTTAAAGTGGAAAAGTTTTTTTGGAGAAATAAAAATAGAGCAACTATTATTACAGAAAAAAGCGAGACAAAATAATTTCTGAAATTAAAGAAATTAGTTATGACAATGAAACGTAGTCTAATATATTATGTTCAGGGGAAAGAATACCAATGTTATACGGCTTCCCAAAAATAGATAAAAAAACTTTTATAAATTTCCTCCACAACGCCCGATTTGTATTGAATATGAATGCTGTACGGCAAATATTTTTGAGTGGCTAGAATATTTTTTATCCTTTATAGCAAAACGGTCTTCGTCTTATATCCAGGACACATATGATTTTATTTCTAAAATAAATAAACTTTCAGAAAAAAAAATATGATTGTTTTTTTGTCAATATAGATGTCTCTTCTCTTTACCCAAATATTGATCACGATGAAAGTAATGAGGTATGATACAAAGCTTTTCAGAAAATCAAAAATAGAAAAACATTCCGTCAATCATTCTCTGTGGACTTATACGTTTCGTCTTGGAATTAATGCGATGAATTTTAGTAAAAAAAATAATTCCCACCAAACCAAAGGATGTGCTATTGGGACTCCTCATGGTCATTAACTTTGCGTATGTCTTTATGAGAAATTGCAAAGAAAAATTACTTAAAGTTTTCCAACTACACCACGCCCGGAAACTAGAACTTTGGCTGCGATTTGTTGATATTTTCTGTATCTGGGAAGATACGAAGTTAAAATTTGTACAATTTTGTGATATTTTTGATTAAAGGAATAATTTTCGATCACAAATAAAAAGTTCATCTAGTATCTTCAAAGCTAATGTTTAAGTTTTAGACACTAGAGTAAATTTCTCACGGAAACGTTCGATGACCGAATTATTACGTCATCAAACATTTACCTACACCGTAGTTCTGTTCATCATTATCATACGATAAAATCAAACACGAAGTGCCAATTTTCACGCATGAGGTTAATTTGCAAAGAGATAAAAGATTATGGAAAACATGCCAATAATTTCATTCGGAATTATGTTAAGCGCAGCTATAAAAATATCACAACTGAAACAAATTGCGAATATAATACTTAAAAATGAAGAAAACCAGGACAAAACCCAGGAAAACACAATTAAAATTCTGACAATCCCAATTGTAATCAACTGGCACTGAAATTTTTCTGGAATTTCGAAAATACTATATAAACTATATCAGCATATTTCGCAAAAATATCTGTGTTTTAATGATTTTCCCAACCTGCCTATAGTTTCTTTCAAAAGGAAAATTTTAAAAACCAACATGACAAGTTTTAACAAATGGAAGGGTTCATACTAGAAACAACTTGGGAGTTTCGTGCCGTTGTACTTCCGAAACACTCGTAGAAGAGGAAAACCCTGCGCATTGTGCAACAACATGACTCAAAGAGTAACATCACGATTTCTACTGAGCGAGGTAATGGTACTGATTTCCATTTAATATATATTTATATATATTTTTACATATGTCTCAGACATATCTTGAATTATGTGAGTCCCACAACGGAAAACTTACATAAAAGTTTCAATGGACACAGGACGCCGGATTCGAACCCGATTTTTGCCGGTGGATTAGTTTAGTTTGTCGCTCCCCCAGTGCTGAAAGCGGTCGCGCGTTTTTGCGCTGTCTCGGTCGGTTCGTCAGGGTCCTCTGCTGTTTCCCTTCCTTTATGGTTTGGCTTTAGAGCCTCTCCTTCGCCGGATGAATGAGGGATCGTGCAGTCCGACCCTACGTGGAATCGCTGTCCCTGGTGGGGCTCGAGCATGGGATTCTTCTTACACTAATAACGTGTTCACTTTCGTGTCATCCCGCACCGACATTTAGGTAGGGCTGAATGCGCTTGAACAGTAGGAAATGGTCATGGAGGCCAAGATTAATCGCTGCAAATCTTCCGGCTTACGATTAGTTACCTGAGGCGTTTGGTTGGACTAACGGTTCCTTCCGTATTCTCGGAGTATGGTTCGAACTCGCACTGCAGATGGAGAAAAATGGTCAGAAGTACAGACAAAGTGCTGCAGTCGGTCGAGATTTGGTGCCAAAGCCAGTTTTCCTTGAAGTGTGGGATTGAGGCGTGTGTAACTTACGCCTTTCCTCTCATCCTTTACCGGCTGGCTGTACTGCCTCCCTCTAAAGAAAGTAAAAAGGCGATCGACCATTTGCCCTTCTCCCTCTTGTTCGGTGGTCCCAAGCATCAGATCGAATAATATAACTGCGCCCAACGTCTGTGCCATGGGGTCTGGAAATGCCACAATTAGCGAATCGCTGATATGGCCCAAGGTTGGCTTTCCTACGCAGCACGTTGACAGAGGATTCGATCCTGAAAGGGGAGTGTGACATTCACTCCTTGCTAGCAATTCCCTGTTTTTAGCGCTGAGTGCCATCGTAGGCCCCGGGATCAGTTGTATTACTTCCTCGAGTGTCGATCGCACTTGAGGGTCATTCTTCGGTCCAGTGACCTTTCTCGGCTTTAGAGTCTTCTATTGGTGATTAGTAGAGGGTGGGTAGCGAATGATTTCAACAACCAAGTTACGCTCTTTCTGAACTTGCGTGCCAGCTGCGGATTATCCCCAAAACCCTGAGTTTTCGCTTAACCGGGAGTTGGCTTGGAATAAGCAAATGCTCATAATCAGCATTATGATGATGCATACAGTTGCAAGTATGAAGCTTTCCCGTTTTGACATCCATTCACTTAATGTCAGCTATGTTTCCGTTAAGGATATTCAAACTTTACTGCACCAAATGTACAGCCAAATTATTTATGGTTGATATTGTTTTGTGAATTGAAATCTGTATTTAATATCGGACACACACGCCTATAGTATACATTTATTATTTTCTCCTTCAATGCTGGATATTCCTTCTTTTTCGTTGATTCCTACGTATTTATAGTCGTTTTTCCGAAATCTTTGTGGCAAAATCTACTTTTGAGTAAGAGTAGTGTTTCGGCAATTCCAGACCAAAATCATGTGCCGAGTATGTTTCAGCAATTCCAGTGAGTTACCGTATAATCTCTCACAGATTTGTTTCTCATGAGTACCGTAGTGCTAAATAAATTGGTCCTCAATCCATGCTCTCTTCAATCAATTTGAAGTGCTATCATCTACCGAAATTTTCTGTCAGTTCAACTCTTGGATCAGCAGGCGCATGATGATGATTTTCCATTTAAAACTGATTCTCAAATTTTTTATATGTATTTGACTCCATACATGCATTCTGCTACTTTCTCCAAACTTGATCTTCCAAACCATGTGGACTCGATTGTATCCGTGTAATTGTTCCCCTGGAATGTTTCTGTTCTTTCAAATAAAAAAACAAAAAAACAATGACTTGCTGCTTCTTGCTTTCTAAAAATTTCAGAATTCTCTTCACTAAATACTGTTTGTAGGAATTCTTGTGAGGTGATTTATCCTTTGAAATGTCGATGTATTTATCGCCCGCCAAATAGTTGCAAACGACATTAGTAATAGAGATTCCAATGAATGGCCCTATCGGGTGATCATCTCAGCTGAGTGGATCTTCGCTTCTTTTCAATCACAGATATGTTGACGATTATTACTTAAAGAGTACGTCAAGCTTTAGATAAGAATGGCGAAAGTCACGTTGTTTCTATCGATATTACGAAAGGTTTTTGACAGGATTCGCATGTTAGTATTCTTCATTAGTTCCAGTGTTATTTTTTCTTTCTATTTCTTTGATTTTATTCAATATTTCTTATCGAAACTGGTTAGTGAAATTAATTTGAGTGACCAGTCCTCTAGATCTTTTTTCTTTTTACATTAATGCAAGCAACATCCAAATCTCTCTCTGTTCATTATCTCATTTAGCAACCACGCTAATCACATTAGTATCAATAATACCGATAGAACAATTTATTCTTGTCTTAATAGTAAGTCAGATAGGTTCGACAAAATCAAATAGTGAGCTTATTTCCAAAATGTATTATTATGAACTGGGTCAATAATTGCCTTGGTAATTTTAAAGGCTCGAAAAAGAAACGGATCTCTATTTGGTTTCTGTCAACATGTCTGATGCAAACCAGCAGCTGAGCACATCCCCGCGCTTTCTTGATCTCGACTTTTTCCCACTGACATGAACTAAAATGACGATATGGAATCAACTGATAATCCTGATATTTCCCAGCAGTTTCTTTCATGTATCATACTCGACCACTTTCTCTCGCCTGAATCTAACTTGAAAATTGTGTATCGAATATTTTAGCTACATTTGTTACTTTTGCTATGAGCCTAGTGATGCTTGACAAAATCTTAAGACTCAAAGTAATCGGACCCTACCAGGCAATTTGCCTTCAGTCAGTGTCAATACGATCCTTAAAAAGAAGAAATACAATATCAATCGCCATATTCTGTCTCCAGGAATATAATTTTCCTATTTTTGCTATAATAAGCTGCAATAATAATTTTTGCTATATAAGCTGCAATAATAATTGTGAGAGTCCGAGTTTTTAAATGACATAACTTGTACTTGTTGTTCTCCTCCTTCTTCTTCTTCTTCTTCTTCTTCTTCTTCTTCTTCTTCTTCTTCTTCTTCTTCTTCTTCTCCTTCTTCTTCTTCTTCTTCTTCTTCTTCTTCTTATTATTATTATTATTATTATTATTATTATTATTATTATTATCGAATTTCCTTTGATTTCTAGTGCATACACATTTCTTTTCGGGGCACGCCTAGAGACCCAAGGTTAGAAATGCCATCATGACATTTTTCAGTGACCATAAAAAAAAAAAGTATTTTACATAGATAAAGATAATCGTAACGTGGGATCTGTACGCGTGAGAACATTTTTTTGTATTTCGCTAAGGCATGGGCGTCCAGCAATCCCTTCAATGAGTTTACGGGAATCGTTTCAAACCATTTCCAACAGCAAAGGGATTGTTAATTTTCCCAGGTGCCACATTTTTCGATTTCAAGGTACTTTTATTTTGACAGCATTTTGACTATCTCACTAAGACCAGCATATCATCAGATATTTTCTTTATTTAGTTTTTCTCAAGTTGTTACCAAATTTCAAAGATATGCTCCGGATTTTAACATACAATAATTATTAGCGTTAATTATTGTATGTTACAATTCGGACCATGTCTTTTGAAATATGTTAACAAATTGAGAAAAAAAAATCTGTTGATAGGCTAGTCTTAGGGAGACGACAAATAAACAAACTCTGAAAATACAGATTGAATCTACGGACTCTCAAGGATTACTCACATCTTCTAATGTTGATACGAACGTATTGTATTTTGGGAAACTTTGCAGCAAACATAATTTTGTTTTTAAATATGGAACATCCATAAAGAAAATATACGGATATATTTCCTTAGATGTTTAAAAATTGTGCATTGTTCAATAATTAACGTTAACAATGAAGTATTTAAATTACAATATTCTACTTGGATTAAACGAAAATTACTTACAATTATAACATATTATTTCTTGTCGTCAATTTTGATGGTACGGGTACACCAATAATAATAATAATAATAATAATAATAATAATAATAATAATAATAATTCTTACATGAATATGGAATTTTGCTGTAACACGCCACATATTAATATAAAAGAGCACATTATTTTAAACAAATCCTCAAAAGTTAAACGTTACGAGTGTCTTAATATGAAGGATAAACATGAGACAGAAACTCGTAGCTGAACAAGACATAGAATTCAGCAAAACAATCGATACACAACAAATGAATCAAAATATTTCCACAACAGAAAAAGATCTGAGATAATTTAGACCACTTGGAAAAAAAGCAATCTGAGGAAACCGAGAGAAAAAATAAAACTCGACATACTTAGAGGCTAGTTAGAAGCAAAATGAATAGCCGGGGATTTAAGAAGGATCTATGGGTGGATATAATTTTGACACTTTTAAATATAATAACAGACCTATAAAATGGGTGCAAAAATAAACGTTAAAAATAGATAACCAGGAGGAGTTGAAATACTCAAGAACTTTAGTAGTATAGATAGCTATATAAATAACGTATATTCTGAAAGAGAATATAACAAGTGCTCCATAATTACAAAACATTATTAGTGATCAAACAATAATCTAGTTCAAAGTATAAACACTTGGGAAGGTACAATTTCCTTATCTTGAGCAGGACGAGATAATAACAGAGAAACCTGGCAATAAATCAAGAAAACTTATAACAATAAATAAAGTCTTACACTGAAGTGATGAAACAATCCAACTGTATGTTTAAAAAAGCGGTTAAGATGCGTCAGCAAACGGGAATGTCTCTTCTTTACAAGAAAGCATGTACTGTATAAAAAATTAGAGAAACAAATGAATGTAAGCTTACAACAACCAAATGATTAGATAGGATTTTTTTTTAAGCATTACTACCCAAGTAAGGCGTGAAGCCACTAGGATGCAGGGGGTTGCAGAAGATTTGGAGCGAGAGCAGATAGTAGTGATAGAAGAAAGGATGAGAAGAGGGATAGTGAGTAGATCAAGGTAACTAGAGGTGTCGATTGACATTACATTTGAATAGTTGGAGATTGTAGCTCTCAGGGAAACAGTATTTGGGAAGGGTGTTCCACAGGCGAGAGGTGCGAGGTATGAAGCTATTGGAGTAGAAGAGACGGCTACATTTAAAAGTTTCTACATTGTAAGGGTGGGAGTGGAATGCCAGCCTTGTAGGGCGCTTGAATTCATGGAGTCTGGGAACCAGTGAAAGCAGCTCATCGGAGCAATTACCATGAAAGTATTTGAAGAAAAGACAGAGAGAGGCGACGGCGCATCTGTGAGATAGTGACTGCAGACGAGACGCCAGATCAGGGCCAATTACATTGCATATCCGTCTCTGGATCTTGTCAAGAACTCCGAGGTAAACAGAAGGTGCCCCAGACCATATATGGCAGCAATACTCCATGCAAGGGCGAATGGTTGTTTTGTATATTTGAAGTATCGATTCCGGGGAGAAAAATTACCTGGCGCAGCACAGAGAGCCAACTTTCCTCGCGGTGGAAGAAGCAATTGACTCAATGTATTTGTTCCATCTCAGGTCAGCAGTCAACGTGAGACCGAGCAGACGTAGGGAGTCGCTCTCAAGAGTGAATTGAAACTGTAGGGAAGTTATTATTGAAAAATAAAAATATAAAATTAATAAATATCATAAATAAATAAAAAATAAAACAAATCTTATTCAAATTATAAAAGATCTCCCTGCAGGCAACAGGAAACTTTTCCTGCCTGAAAATGGAATTCGCGGCAAAAATCGTCGAACTCTTTTTCTACGGCCTCTCGGTGGGACAAGACGTCCAGTGTACAATATAAAGAAAACTATATGATTTAATTTACAAGTACCATGATTTTAGTGTTATATCTTTGTATGTTTTTCTTCCTGCGAACACGAGGCTGTCCCTACTGATAAGATACTGTGTGACTCTACAACACTCAGTAAACATTGCAGCATGAAAGTTTCATTTAGATGAAATAGAATTATATAGATATTCAAATATAAATTGTTGTAATAGCTTTAAGTAACTTTAAATGGTTACCAATATCAGTAACATAAGAAATATATATATATATATATATATATATATATAAGAATCGCTAATATAAAGAGAATAAATAAATATATATATATATATACATATATATATATATATATATATATATATATATATATATATATATATATATATATATATATGAGATAATATGTAAATTATGCAAATGTTGAAATTAATTCCAGAAAGAATACATGTTTGAATAGACACATTACTGGTAATCATTTAAGCTATTTTTACTATGAAATCTGCTATCAAATGGTCAGGTTAGAATCTCTCCTAGATCAAACATAAGATGCTACCTACAGTTATTTTTAGGAATAAGACTATCTACTAATCCAGGAAAGACAACCTGATTTGATAATACAAATAAGATGTCTAAGTGACAGGACCTCGATTTTTCTGCTTTTCCATAGATTATGACTGAAAGAAAACGAATAAATAGATATGTATCACAACTTTGGTAGGTAACTGATGAAGATCAGAAACTCAAAGCTGTCGTAGCAGTTGTTATCGGATCGTTAGCTATTTGTCCCGAAGCGAATAGGGGAACTACAATCCAATGGAATAATCGATACTTCAAAAGCAACAGCATTACTAAAACCAGCTATAATACATAGACGAAAGCGGATTTGTTGAGGTGAAATGTCATCACACTATTTCTCGAGTAAGTTAAAATTAACTACTTTAGTAAATACACTCTGATTGACAAATATAATCATGAAATTCCGTGTAAAAATATAACCTGGTAGTTCATATTGAAATAAATGGTTTTTTTCTGCACTTGGTTTAAATATTTTTTTTTAGTCGACGCAAGGCAATGGAGCCACTAAGACACATGGGGTTAGTGGGTATAAAAAAAATAGAAACATTATTAATGAGCGGGAACAAAAACAGTAACCAGGAGGATAGTAGATAACGATTGACATTGCATTTAAAATTTTGCAGATTAATGGTGACTGGAAAGCATGGAGCCGAAAGGTAGTTCCACAAGAGGGGATTGCGAAGAAAAAAAATAGCTTATATTTTATGATTATATCTAGCCAGCTTAACTGTAAATTGATGTAATCTCGACGCCAGTCTAATACTGCTTTTGCATTCATAAAGTCTAGGTACCATAATAGAGATATCAGAACAATGACTATTTAAATACTTATAGACAAGGTACTGCGAGTCATCTTTTCGACGATGCTAAAGTAACTAAGCCGAGTTGCGAGATCGGGATTGATAATATTGCTGATTATTCTTTGATTTTTCAAGTTAAATTACATGATTACCCTGCTATATGTGGTAGCAATATTCTAAGAATAGAGAATGGTAGACTTATAGATATGTATAATAGATTTTGGAGAGAAAAGTTGACTCGAACGACACAGTGAACCAACATTCTCAGCGTAATACTTTACAGATATATTGTTTTACTTTTCACTGTTGTACAACAAAACGACAGTCAATCGTATAATTCTTTCTTCGTTCGAAGCAGTAGACATTTTAGAAGCCTGTGGTTACAGCGGACGAAATAAATTGACAATTAACTCCAATGAAATCCAAGAAAATCTAATTCACACGTTAATTAGTGTTTGTCGATGATGCTCGTAAGTTTCCAAACCCAAATCTAACGATTACCTACCTATGGTTTAGTAAGTGATAAAAAGAATTAACTTGTTCAAATCATCAACTATTTTTGAATTATCTGCTCTTTAACATTTTATTGGATATAATCTATGAATCAAATTGTTTGGTAGCTCTAGGCAGATATTTATTAACCGTTTGAGAACAATGTTTAAGTTTTTAAATGTACTATAGCATCATATATACATATTTCCTTATCCGCGAATCGCCATTATTCAGTGGGATTATTTTGCTGATTCGTTACTTTGCATTCTCCATAGTTTTAAATTAAGATATTTTATTCTCCTGCTATGGTTGCAATCAAAGGTTAAAGAACCAAGTCTACTTTTCTATTTAACCCACTGTTATGAAAGAATTGATTCTGACATAAAAATCAAAGATCTAGAGCGGAGAGTAAACACAACAGACCACGTCTGGTTTGGAATTCAGTTTCTTATGGCATTTTCCGCTCTGCTAACCTTTGCACTAATACACAATTATTATTAAATACTCTTGCGTTTATGTTCTTTATTCTTCGAAATTTGAATTCTATTTCATATTATACATAATCTGTAATAGCAGAGTATACATTTTTTTCATCAATTGGTACCCCATATAGAGATAATGTCAGTCAGTTAAGTGTTTTACGTGATAAACACTATTTCGATTCATGACTAAGCTGAAATTTTTTTCCTTCTGTTTGTTGAATGTTTTCTCTCTGGTGGACTGGTTGCCAAACAGTGTGTCCTGCTATTCAACCTAAGGCTGAGAGAAGAAGAGATGGATTCATACGTCACCCTGGGGGATTTGAGCGTAAGTGACTGTAACGAAAGCGACTGCAATTTGAACACGACTCTCCGATTTCTCGTCCCGAGCCGTTATTCATTATACCACTGCACAAATCCGTAGCTAATGTACCTAAAATAAATATTCATTAATAGACATTTTATTTCATAATTTGGAATTTGCTAATAAGAAATAATTATTGAAATAGAGAATTCGATAAAATCCTTTAACTATTTACAATAAATACATTAAAAAACATGAAATTCATAATCCTAACCCAAAATTATATCTAAAAACAAGGAAATATATGAGTTATTATCAACACTAGTTTTTTCTATCTCCAAGACAATCGTAAATACATCTTGGACGAATAGTAAATACGACACGAATTTAGATGGCGGGATTAATTAAATAAAACGCCTAAAATGTGGAAATAGTTACATTGGCGAGATATCAAAGCATCTAAATGCCTACATCTATAAACATAAGAGAGACCTACGTTGGAACAAGGCTTGAAAATCGCTTGTAACACAAAAGAACAAAACTGTCCATAATTTTCATTTGATAAATTCCACTCTAATTAATTATGGAAGAAGATAAATATGATTTCCTTACCTCTACTACTACCACTACGACGAAAATGTTATAGAAAAAGTTTCCAAATGAACATGTAGACAATTACCACAATATATAAATAAACATGCCAAACAGACACAAAGGAATAAACCTGTTCCTCCGAATACCACATAAACAAAGTAGAATAATGATACACTTACATAAGTTACACCTTAACACTGTTTAGAAGCACGCGAAGTCTGCTTGACAAATTAAAAATAAACGAGAGAAAAATTAAAAAATATTAGAGTATTTATTTTTCTACATATTTACATAACTCATTCTATGATGTAAGCTTTAATAAATGGGAAACGTTAGATTTTTATATTTTCGATTTTTTACTTATCCTAACATACAAACGCGCACACACACACACACGCACAAACGCACATACATACATATATATATATATATATATTGGAGGGAACGAATATTCGTACTAATAGAAATTTTTAATTTATTGTATTTCCACCGAAGGAATAAATATACTTTTCATCTAATTAACTTACACTAAATAAAATAAATAAATATGCATAGGAAACAGAAAAAAAATTATTTAATAGAAATAAATCATATTTATCTATTTTAATGGATGAAAAATGTATTCGTACAATACAAAATGGAATACATTGTCTTTATTTAATATCTTGTAGAATAGCCATCATTCACTACCACAGCAACCAACCCGTTCTCAATTAATGAATTGCAAATTTTGGTTTGTATTTTGTTCCATTTTTTTTTTCACGTATTGTTTTCAGATATGGGATGTATGTTGCTTTCTCGACTGGTTTTGAATTTTCAAATAACGCCACAGATTATCGATTAGGTTTAAATCTGAGGACTGACTTACCCATTTCAGGAGATTTACATTATTTTCCGCTAGCCATTTCTTCGTACATTTTGCAGTGTCCTTAGAATATCGTTTTGGAAGATCCAATCAGGAGGAAGTTCAAGATTTTCAACCGAAATCATTAAAATTGCTTCCAAAATATTTTGATATACTGCGGCACACATTCTACATGATATTACTGATATGTTGCCATTACCTTTTGCAGAAAAACACCCCTAAACCATGATATTACCACCACAAGATTTCACTGTTTGAACTGTTTCCTTTTGCTTGAAAGCATCGCCAACATTCCTTCATATATGATTTCTAGAATTACGTCCTATCAACTCAATTTTGGCTTTGTCGACCCAGAGCAATTTTTCCCAATACAATTTTTCCTTATCCTAATTTTCACGAACGAATTTCAACTTGGCATCTCTATATCTTTTCAATAGGAGTGGGGTTTTGGAGAGGCAAGTGAATTTAGATTATTCCTATGAATTTATTTGCCTATTTTCCGTTTAGTGACACAGAATCCTGATGAAAGCACATCATCTTGCAACACTTGATGAGTAAACTTTGATTTTTTTTTTAATTTGACGCAGTAATTTCCTCAAAGATGAAGAAATCCGGCGTGGAACAATTTTTCTTCTTGGTTTTCAAAAGTTTAAATTTTTTTATACCTTGAAGTGAATGAACTCATGGCAGTAAATGGAATATTCAGGATGTCTGAGATTTTCCTGTAATTTTTACCTTCTTTCCTGAGATTAACAATCAGTTCTTTTTGCGGTTCTGTCAATTCTTTACCTTGTTGGATGATGATAAACTTTTTGCACGAATATCAATTACAGAATATTCTGTTTTTATTTTTCAGGCTAGAAATAACTACTGATACCATTACTGGAACATTCTAGAATATTCTGCTTGAATAATGTATATTATTAAGACAATTGAAAAGTTTTAAAATATGAAATATGTAAAAAGTTTTCCTTGTACGAATACATTGTATATATATATATATATATATATATATATATATATATATATATATATATATATATATGTAAAGGATCGTGTGTATATGTGATATTTGCATGGGCGTGTATACAGTATATGACAGAGCAAGATCTTTAATATTATCTTCAAATATTACTCCATAATAACTTAACTATAATGTCGTTTTATCACATATGTTACTATGTGAGAAAACGACATTATTTTTGCAGCAACCTAATAAAATGTAAGTAATAGAGATTTCCTATCTAGAAACAGTCACGAGTTAAATTCATGAAGAGAATTCAAACGGATAAAAATGTCAACTTAATAATCAATAATTTGTTTTTTTAAAAGATTAAAAAAAAAGATTACTGGAAGTAAACTTATATTTTAAAATAAAATTTTGTACTTATGAATATTTTTCTAATCGACTATTTCATAGAAAATCCACAAAATTTAAAAAAAAAAATAAATCACTAACAAACATCAAATTAAATTATTGGCAGACAGTCTAGAAACATTCAAATTTATATCCAACATTAAAATATTTATGAACCCCCAAAATAACACTTTCAAAGTAAAGCCAAATAAGAGCGTCCGTTTCTAGCTCTTTTTTTTTACAAAGAAAATTAGTGACATCTTCTCTTCTCTTCTCTTCTAACTTCCTTCTCTCTTTTTCTGTCTATGGGTATTTTTCTGCTCTACCCCTTCGATTTTAATAACTTCCGATAAGTTAACCGTTTATTTAAATGCGTCAATATCTGCTAACTCACTCATGTCTTCTCTCTCCTCACTCACTTCCCCACTTCGTTAATTTACATATGTTTAATACGGCCCGTCAAAAATGTGTAAATTTTCTTTTGTTTTTGTTTGGAAGTAAAGTCTGATGATCCACAGTCCTTTTAAAAGTGCTGTGGTGACATAATTTATTAAATGGAACCTTAAAGTTGTCTGTTTTTATTTAAATTATTTGCTCTGGATTTACATTGAGCTCTCTGGATTTTATCCTCATTTGGTTTACCCATACGGATTACCCAGTTTTTTATAAACCAAATGCATATATATATATATATATATATATATATATATATATATATATATTACCCAAAATTACCCTTGATAATAGATATTTCAACTAGCGTTCATACGCTAGTATTTTTCGACTCAAATTGTCTGCAAAAACAAAGAAGATTCAAAATTAATTATTCAAAAAATGGAAGAAAAAGAAAAAATTCTGGGTTAAGTTTCTGGCAACACTTTCTATTTAATCCAGCCATTTTTTGCCTATTCTCATGAATTCTTAGCTATTCTCATGAGGTAATTTTTAATTTCTTTGTTTTGTAATTTATGTTTTTTTTATAATTGTTGTAGATTCCAAGATGAATTCGGTCTCCAAGCAATGACAAACGCAATAATTAAATATAAGAAATAAAATGTATTTACACAATCATACAAAGAGTAATACTGTTAGTAAGTCCAGGAACGTGGTTAGTAGCAAATACAGATAGATATATACAGTCTCGAAGTGGGACTTCCTTAGTGTCTACGTGCTTGTAACTGACTTCTACAAGAGGTTACCTCACACTATCTCCGTTCGTATATTCTCTCACTCTCCGTATACCCTCTCACTATCCGACTATCCTCACTGACTGTAACTCTGGGTATTTCACAGCAGCAGTCCAGGTACACTTGGTAGAGTCCACTTATATGAAAAAGGGGTGAACCCCATATCCATAGCATCGTCATTATCTGCGGTTGACGAGCTTGGCTCTTCCATTCGTCTTTTCTGTAGCTGGTCGATATGTCTTTTGTGTGAAATCTTTTCGCCTTTTATGGCGTACATTAGATTCCCTATTCTATTGAATACTGTGCCAGGCTCCCAGTAAGCCATATTGTTTCTAAATTTTTTGAAATAAACCTGTTCTACAGGTTTGAATGATGACTTTGTCACCATCGGTGTATATTGATTTTTGTTCTTATTTGGCAATAATTTGTCAAACACCGACCTTATTTTCCGCGCAAACATCAATTCTGCTGGAGAAAGACCCGATGGCGTGTTTGCGTTGGGTGTTATCCTATATACTTGTAGAAATTGCTGTATAGCTTTTGTCGTCGGTACGTCCTCATCTTTTTATATTGCTCTTTTCAATGTGTCGACAAATCTCCGTTTGACCTCTGATGGTATGACGCTATCTTAATATGTTTTACTTGGTACGTCTCGCAAAATTCCTTAAAATCACTGGAGGTAAACTGTATGCCGTTATCGCTTACCACGCAATTCGCGACACCAAATGTCGCGAATACTTCGATTAAACAATTTATGGTGTTTTCCGTTGTTGGGTGTTTAAATCTGACAAACTCTGGCCATTTACTAAAACTATCTATTGTTATTAGATAATAGTAACCTTCAATGTGTCCTGCGTATTCCACGTGTATTCTGGAGCACGGTCTGTCTACTTTAGGCCATGACATTTGTATAGAGGGTGGTGGCTTCGCCGAAGCATCACAGCCTATGCAACTTTCCACCATTTGCGTGATATCATCGTCCATGTTCGGCCAGTATACAAAAGTTCTCATGAGTGATTTCATCTGTTTTTTTCCGGAATGTCCCAAGTGAAAATCTTTTAAGATCCTTCTTCGTAGTGACTTCGGTATTACTACTCGTTATACAACAATATGTTGTCACAGATTGAGAAACTGTCTGCTAAATTCTTCACTTTCTCTTCTATTTCTTTCTTGGTCTCCTGAATAAACTCATCTCTTTCTACTTCTCGTCTTATCTCTAGCAGCGTTACAGGTAGTTCCTTTATTGTATTGCATAGTACTTTACTGATTTTGTCTTCCGCTTGTAATGCGACAATTACCGACTCTTCTAACGGTTCGCTTTACGCAGGTATTAATCGCGATAGTCCGTCAGCGTGTCCTATTTTCCTTGATGATAAGAATTCCAGTTTAAAATGATAGTTCATTAACACAGTTCCCCATCTTAAAAGTCTGTTCGCTGTGTAGACTAGTAGGTTTTTTTATGAACCAAAAATCGTAAGAAATGGTTTGTGGTCCGTTGGGAGTGTGAACTCTCACCATAAATATATCTGTGAAAAGGAGTTACTGCAAAAATTATGCCTAATGCCTCCTTTTCGATCTGTGAATAGATTCTTTCCGCCGGTAATAATTATCTAGATGCGTGTTCAACGGGTTTGTTTGTACCGTTCCGCATCTTGTGTAAAATACACGCACCTAGCCCATGTGAGCTCGCATCACTTGCAATAATGATTTCAAGTTCGGGATCAAAATGTGTCAGTGTTAACTCTGAAGTTAATTTTTGTATTATTTCCTTGAATGGTTTTTTACAGTTATCTGTCCAATTCCAATTATGCTCCTTTTTTAGTAACTCATTTAATGGAGCCCTCAGTTTATGCATATTATCAATAAATTCGCCATAGTACTTAGATAGGGCAAGGAAACTTTGCAGTTCTGCAATATTTTTTGGTTCCGGCATATTTTTAATTGCCGATGCCCTCTCTGGGTCCGGTTTCCTGCCATTTTCATTTAATATCTGACCTAAATATTTAATTTCATTTAGGAAAAAATCACTTTTCTCTTTTTACTTTGAAGCCGAAGTTCAGAAGTCTTCTAAAAACTTCTTTTATGTGTTATGCGTGCTCTTCAACATTGTCGCTTTTTATTAGAATATCATCCAGATAAGCGGTCGCGAAATTCTGTCCCTTGAGCATTGTGTGCATCGTTTGCTGAAAAACTCTCTTGTACTGGGATTTGTAGATAAACCTCACTAAGATCTATTTTGAAAATATCTTACCGCCGTTGAGCTTTGTAAATACCTCCTCTGGGCTCGGTAGTGGGTAATGGTGGTCTTTTATTGCCTTGTTGAGTCCCGTCGAAAAATCTGCGATTACGCGAATTTCTCCTGACTTCTTTTGTACGTAAACCACCGGCGCAGCCCCTCACTAAACTCTGTTTTAGATAGAATCCCAGTTTGTTCAAGTCTCTCCAATTCTTTGTCTATTTTTTCTATAGTAGCAAACGGTACATTTCGCTTCTTTCTAAAAATTGGTTGGACGTTTTCTTTTAATTCTATTTTGGCCTTAAATTTGTTGCATCCACAATCCGCTTGAAAATACCACAGGAAATTGATTATATAATTCCTCCTTCAATTTTATAGTTTCTGATGGTTCAACCTCTAACTTTTTGCAAAACGTGTTGATAGGTAGCTCCCAAACGTTGAATTTCTGCATCCAGTCGATACCTACTAAATTTTCAGTATCTTTCATGACGTATATCTTAAGTTTTTTTTGTTTTGCCGTGAAATTTAACATTGACTATTATTTCTCCCTTAAATTTTATTCATTTGCCTGTAACCATTTTGACAATTTTTTGAGTGTGTAACATGGTAGGTTGAGTTTTTTTCAATGTCTGTAAGTTGATTATCGTGAGGTCGATACCCGAATCCAGTTGTAAATAAATTTTTTGTGTAAAATATCCAGTTCCACATATTTCCTTACATCGGTTTTGTCATCATTATGCATCCTTTTAGCTCTTATTCTATTAGTATCTTTTCTATTTCTACATTGGGATGCCTTGTGGCCTTTTTTCCACTTTCACGACAGTTTTTATATCTAAAGCGGCAATCCTTGTTCCAATGTAATCCTCCACATCTATAACATGCTGATGAAGGGGGCTTATATTTGTGTCGATATTCGTCATAATTTGTCCTGTATGTTGTACTTTTTCACTTATAAAATTTTATTTTTCTTTCCGAGGAGGGTGAGAATCTATTTTCATTGTCGTAAAATTTTAGTTTTCTTTCCGGGGAGGGTGAAGAACGTAGACTTTTATTTAACTTACGTATATGAGAAACAGCTGATTCTTTAATGCCATTTGCGTCTTTCTTTATGCTTAAACATCTCTGGCAATCTTCTGATAATTGCTGTAATGTTAGACCGGTTTTCATTTTGTAATTTTGCAAGCATTCTTCCACGCATTTCGCTATCTTTTCTAGAAACTAGTCCTTGAACAAAGATGAGACTTTTAAAATTGTCCGGGGTTAATTCCGCTAGTTTGAAGACGTCACAATGTTTATTCACGATCGCGGCAAACGTGGAATAATCCTCATTATCGCCCTTTACCAGGTTAAGGCATTTCCACTTCCTATGGAAGAGTGATATTTCGGGGCTGAAGAGTTCTTTAAGACATGTCACTGCTTCGTAAAATTTTAATTCGTTCGTCTTTTTTGGCAAGATATAATCCACGAACTTGTATATGGTTCAGTTCCTAATTTTCTAAGCAATAGACGTATCTTTTTTGCCTTTGTCCAATTTTGACAGTCTATGTTAAAGATGTCTTCATGTCTTCTGAAGTAATCTCCAAAAATTTTGTCCTTATCTAGAGAATATTTGAAAATCTCTATGGTATTTCACACTGCGTCTGGCGAAAATGTTGCTTTATTTTTCAGTATCTAATTGCTTGTTGCCCGCTACTTTCAATATTAGTTCCTGGAGCTCTGTTTGTCTATCTTGATTTTCCTTTTGCGTTTGTGATATTTGCTTTTTTCATTTTTCTTGTAGCTGTAACTGTTGATCATTTTGGTGTTTGATTTCTTCTTTTCCGCTTGGGTTCGAATCTTTGTCGCCAAATTGTTTGTTGGACGAAGAGGGAATATTTTTCTTTTGTTGATTTTTTTGTTTTCCGCGTGTGTTTGAATCTTCGTCGCCAAGTTGTTGTGGTTAGGCGTACGAAAAGATTTTCTTTTCCCGCGTGAGTTTCGAATGCTCGTTCGCGAAGTTGTTGTGGATTCCGAGATGAATTCCGTCTCCAAGGAATGACAAACACAATAATTAATATAATAAATAAAATGTATTCACAGAATCATACAAAGAGCAATACTGTTAGTAAGTCCAGGAACGTGGTTAGTAGAAAATAGAGATAGATATATACAGTCTGGAAGTAGGACTTCCTTAGAGTCTACGTGCTTGTAACTGACTACTACAAGAGGATTTTTCACACTATCTCCTTTCGTATATTCTCTCACTATCCGACTACCCTCACTGACTGTAACTCTGAGTATTTAACGGCAGCAGTCAAGTTACACTTAGTAGAGTCCACTCAAATGAAAAATGGGTGGACCCCATAACAATAATAAATACATTGTGCTCTTTTTATGGATCAGTTTTAATAGTTGATATTATTAGGATCTACTTTGATTATATACCCACGGATTATTACACACACACACACATACACACACACACACACACACGTCCCTGCATTGATTTGCATTCCTCATTTTTTGAGTAGTGCTCTGTCTTAAATAGGAAGACACCGAGAGCTGTCTACGTTAGGCCCTTTTTTATCAGTTTATGTTTCCTTTTTCTTTTTTTTGACGGTTTCTCTCTTGGTTTTCTCTTTTTCCTGCGTATTCATTTTCCTAAACATAAGATTCTGGCGCAATTAATATACATAACATAACATAAAATCATTAAAAATATTGTCTGCAAAGAAAAACTATAATGAACCTAGTGACGAGGAATTTAAGAAAGTTATTAAGAAAGTAAAGAATAATAAAACATTACTTGACAATGTAATTTTATCTTTGAATATATCTTACCTTTTGCCCGGAATCAAAAACTAAAATCTCTGCTTTATGAAAGATGTCTGGAAACAGAAAGGCATCCACAATAATTATTGCTACATGAATAGGGATAGTTAGACCTTAGTACCCTTACACATACAGATAAGACCTCATTCTTTCTTAAAATTAAACTTCTCATGACCCAGTTTATTTTTCATTCGAGGAAGGGAAGCAATATTTTGTATAGGTCAAGAGACAACTCAAGGAATTTGCTTACCTCTGAACAGCAGCTTTGTGTCCCTCGCAGATGAATATGACCACATCAGCAGAGAGTACTATACATCTAAAAAAAAAACGATTTCCCAGCTCCGAATTCACCGAATGCATTGAAGTAAGAGAGGATTATGTGTTAATCTACAAATTTTTAGATGTCTAGCAAACACCTCAATAATAGTAAAAAAACAAACAAAAAAGAACATTTCAAACATCATCCGGAACACGTCAAGGAGGAAATAAGAGTCCCAGTCTATTTAATATTTTGCTAGACAATGCACAGTGCATGTAGAAACACATATGTGAAAAAATGGTCATTGGTCATTTAAGCATCTCAGGCGAATCTCCCGAGAGAAGAAAATAATTCTTCTTTCCATCCCAATGTCTAATGAACATGAGGGGACTACACTTATGACCTAGATATTAATAATGGACTAAAGCTGAACAAAAAATTGTTATTGTTCTATCAAATGTTCTATAAATAAGATTCACAAAGAAAGTTTCCAAAACAGAAATTATTATCTGGAACTGGAGTAAAATCTATGATTACACCTAATAAAAACCCAGAATCTGGAATTGTAAATACTAAACATTTCAAATAACTTGTATGGATCAGTTATAACAAATTGGGTATAAGGAAAGCTGAAAATGAACATAGAATGGGATACGTCAGTGCTAGTTACGCCCAAAACAGAAAATTGCTGAAAATACAAAAAAAAAAAAATATTAACCTGATAAATCGAATCATATGTTTACAAATAAAGACTTTCATATTGACCTTATGCATGGCACAAAAAACACTCTAAAATGAAACTGCTATCTGTATACAACCACTGTTTAAGATTAATGTTAAAATTGGTTTATGAGCTAAGCAATTCTGAGGGTCTTGGCAAATAACCTACATCTTTGATCCTTTTAAACTGGCACTAGTGAATCACAAAGAACTAGGCCAAACAAAAGAACCCGCATCAATTGAAGACAATCAAAAACAGGAACAATTAAAACGGATGGCACGACGCGAAAATAATGACATAATCGTGAAATTCCTTACCATTTAAAATAAAATATTAGGAAGGAACACCATCCCCATCGCTGGTGGCAGAGGCGATAACAGCCACTGAAAATTTGAAACAGATTTTCTTGAAAAATAGTGTTAAGATTAATATTGGATTAATTTCAACCGACGTTTTTCGGATCTGACAACCTTATATATGTGTCGTATGTTACACTTCAGTGCCGCTAGTGATCTGCATACAAGTCCACATGTTGCTCAATACCGAGGATCTCAGGTCATAACCACAGGAATATTTTACTGATGCTTTTCGTCGATCCCCTTCGGCTCTTAGCCGATCAATACTGCCGATATCGACATTTCTAATACCACTCTCGCATAAATATATCCAGTTATATCTATCCAGGGCAACTTGAACGAAGTTAATATGAGCCACTTTGACAGCTGAGAGGTTACTCTTTCATTTGTTTTTATACCTGAGACACGATGGTCCAACAGTCCTTTGTTCCATTGTCAAACTGGCTATACATGAGGACCTTAGGAATTTTGCCGTCACTCATATTTCTAACATGACCAGCCCAACATCAAGAAAGTCTCATTTCCACCAATGTTGCATTTTGCAAGAAGATCAAAATTGGACACGGCATCATTAAAAGTATTGCCACATATCACGCAGAGACACCTTTTCTGGAAGATATCCAACTGATTTATATAGGTACTATATGTGGTCCATGATTTTGAGCTGTACAGCAATCCATTAATAAATCTTTCTCCTCTCACTCTGTCTTTCTCTCTCTCTCTCTCCATATATATATATATATATATATATATATATATATATATATAGTTTTAAGGTGTGCTATATTTATGGGATGAAGTGCTCAATATCAAAGATAGAGCGTATGCAAATATAAATGTCAACATTGAAGTCAACACTCAGAGTCGACAGACTGTTTCATGCTAGGCGATATCTTCAGGCTGCGTTTTTGATTTTGAATTGAACTTATTAGATATTTATTGGACATTTGTTATTTTTACGCTCTAAATTCCTATTCCTAGAATAAAATAAGTAAATAATACATTACTATTTTCATTAATATTCTCATTACATTTCTACTATGGTAAAAATAATTTCTTCATGCCATATAATCATCTATCTATCTTTGTTTGAATTAAGTCTGGCTGAAATTACTTCATTATATACACGTTGTCATGTGTCTGAAAAGATAGGCAAAAATGCATATTTTCAAGAAATTAAATTTTCAGCAAAATATTATTGAATTGTAATACTAACAAATAACGTATTCAATATGGATTTTATCATTTGTGATATCAAAAAATCGATGCGCTTTGCAAGATTTATGTGAACACGATACAATAACTCCATATTACCGGAAATTTTAACACATTCACTCTTTATACTTACAGTCAAGTGTGATTTTTATTGAGTATATCTTCTTTAGCATACCCCAGAAAAACAAGTCAAGTTCAATTGTTTCTTCTTTCGACAAAACGATATTTATTTAATCTGTGGATGTAAGAAACAAATTATTGTGAATGACAATTCATACGTTTCCAGACCAAGTTTCTTCAGTGTTCACTTTTATATTTATATTTTCATACGCTCTATCTTTGATATTGAACACTATATACCATAAATATATGAGACCTTGAAGTTCAAGCATTTGACACTGGGCTAGAGGTAGACTTGCTTCAAGTATATTATTGATATTTACTTAAATAGTTCAAAATAGTATTTCATTGTTAAAGAAAGAAATACTAGTTGGAATCAATAGGATTTGTAACAACTTTTATATCATTGGCTATTGGTCCCGTTTGCATGTAATGTTTATGGGTCATAATTGGTTTAATGTATCTAAGTAATATAAAAATATTCAAGAGCAAATTATAAAAAAAAAGATACGCTAATGTTTCAGTTAGAAATCTCATGGTGTCCAAAATGTTTTATTTATTTTTATGCTACTATTATAGTTGGTGTAACGGAACAGTAAATCGAAAGCTAACGTCGTCGGAAATTGAATTCACGGATATTAATCTTAAATAACATACAACATGTCATCTTCAATTTTACGTATAATTCAATTTTCTTAATATCATATAAGAAGTATTTCCAGATTTATCTTTAAGAAATGTTAAAACTTTCTCTTTTCATTTCAATTTTAATCTTATAAATATTACCTTACAATTCTCATTCGGTCAAGTCAGAATCACATTTTTATTTTCGAAAGACAGTTCATGTAAATACGTCTTGAGTGGTATTGGCAGCCATTGTATTCGTTATTCAATATTTTGTGCTATAATGAGAAGTTTTCTATTCTTTTAAAGAGATTAGATATATTGGGTTCTGCTTTTATTACGGACTGAATTAACAACGTTCATTTCTCTCCTGCGCATTCCAGCAATTAAGCCGATTAGTGAACTAAAAATAATCACTTACCTCAAAATAATAACTGAATATATTTTCTTAAAATCACTCATTTTGTATCACGTTATAGGTTTCTTGGAAAATTACCATAATTATACTGCTATAGTTAGCTGCGTATCTCGCATCCTTTTAAGTGCATCTCCATTTTAGTAGGAATCCTTTTACATTGTACTGATGTTTTAAACTCATTCAGTGAGAAATTATTGATGATTCAGCGACAATATTTTATGAGGAGAATACTTTTCCCTCATGAAGATTTTGCTTTGAAATATGTAAATAGAAATTATTAGCAGTTTCGAGTATGTTAATTGTAAGTTCCTTTCTTTATCTATTTATCTAAATGAATGGTTACAGCTATGTCAACTACAATGATATTGACAGATTTTATGTAGATTCTGATTTTTTTAATGTGTTCATTAGTATATGAGGAGAGAACGAGACATTTGAAAATGAATGACAAAGAATGGTACAAATAATGTGTAAAAAAAAGATAAAAAATAAGTACATGATTAGAGAACTAAACGTTTCAAAATGGCTGATCAAACGGCAAAACATTTTCGAGAGATTATGAATAAAAATTAAATCTGATCACGATACACAGAAAATTAGTATTGAACCAATAGAGCATCTCAGTATGAATATACACACACACACACACATATATTCATACATATATATATATATATATATATATATATATATATATATATATATATATATATACACACACACACATTCTTAAATAAAATATCAAGATATCTCTGAAGCAATACGAAACTTGGCATTCGTCCATATTCATTAGAAAAGATCTAATGACGCTAAATACACGTCTAGGAAGCTAATGTCTGCATAATTCGATTTAAAGCGAAAGCTGAATAAGAATTATTATTAAAAATAATGTCAAAAGACGGATGAAGATTTCAACAGAATAGTATTGAGGATTATTTCCTGAAAATTTGCCAAGTATTAATACTATTTGAATTATATTTCTAACATTTTCTTTGATTTTATCGCCACTCTACAATAGTCATTTTTTATTGTTTAGTAAGTGGATGGGGATCATATATAAAAAACGCCACCTTCAAGTTATGAAATATGATCTCTTATCCAAGGAATTCCGCCGTTTTGAGACCACCTGAAAAAACTTACAAATTATAGCTACCATGGAATAAAATTCACAAAACAATTACCATGAAAATATTTAGAGAAAGGCGTAAGAATTTTTGGGAAAATGACTGAACCTGAGATACTAGGTCAGCATCAATAACATTGCAGATTCTTCTTTATCAAGGATCTCTAAATGGATAACAGGATCACCATATTAAATATGGCCGCAATATTCAAAGCCTGTACGAATGGTAAACTTATAGATATGTATGATAGGTTCTGGCAAGATAACTTGTCTTGCACGATGTAGGGAACCAAATTTTCTAGCAGCAGACCAAGTAACAGATTAAATATCATCAGTCTACATCACGCCAAAGGAGAACGATTGACTGAGATCGTATAACGAGTCACTTTTCTTGAATAGAACTACATATTTCTATCAAACATATACACATGTTTTTCACTTTTTTTCTATATATTTTTTGCAATATTCTTCTCAAAGACGACATTAATACTCCCTTTGATAATTTTAACTGTTCTTTACATATTTTAAATAATATTTTTTTTATTATTTTAAATTGATTTTTTTATCAATATTAGAATATCGTACACTATAGAATAGTTATGTTTGTTTAATGGGTGTTCGGGTAGCGTAAGGGATATCCGCTACCTGAGTTCATGTTCAGTGTTAATGGACTTAGAATAGGTACGAAACCTTCTTTTCGCGCTCCTCTAAAAAGATAGATTAGACTCATTAAACTAGGGTGGTAACCGTTCTAAGAGAAGTAAATCTCATCATATTGGGGAAATCAACAGGATAACACTTTTAAAATTATCATTAAGATAGTTTGTATTTACCATTTAATAGCAGGATTAAGTCTTTTCAGAATTATCAACTAAGTAATGATAGACACAGTTAGGTTCCATTTGACATAGTTCATTTGAATTCAAGTGTTAGATGGTATGGTGAATATCGTGTAATGAATCGACACAAATATATTTTAATACAAATGATGTTTTTCATTTAATATACAATCTTATCACGAGAGCTGATTGAGTGAAACATTGTTAAATTCATGGTCGATGACTTTCAGAATTAAGTAAAATAGTATCGAGATGATTTAACAAAAAATACAAACGAGCAATGCCAGATTAAGGAATAATATGGCCTGTTACAATGTTTTGAATGACCTCCATTCAAAAGTAAAACAAATAGTCGAATGTAGTTGTAATCTTAAATCTGAAACAAAGCCATGTAATTTAAATTTCACTGGATTACATTTCGGAAGAAGTAATATAAACACGCACAGTAAATGAACGGCGCGTTATCAGTGGGAATTGTTTGGCTTCCCGAAACCTTCACGAAGAATTAGAGTCTCTTTGAAGAAGAAAAGGGGAACTCTTGATTAATTGATAAGATAGATACTGTGGAAAACATAAATTTCCTGCCACACAATTCTTGTCAACGAATTAATCAGGTGAACAGAGAACTATGTTATTAAACACGTTGTTATTATGCACGTTGTTATTATACACGTTGTTATTATACACGTTGTTATTATACACGTTAGTATCTTCTTTATATTGACACGCTGAACGAGTGAAATAAAAATGAATATAAAAAATATATTACTGAAAGGTTTACAATGCATTATCTGTGTGCATACATAACATGTGATTTCGATTGGAAGAAGTATATCTGTTTTAGTAATATCTATCGTCATTTCACATAATGTGACATTACGATTTAAATGAAAATTTTTCTGGGCCGCGTAATTTCCGGACAAATGTGAGCATCGCACTCCAGACTTGTGGCGCTTAGTATATATATATATATATATATATATATATATATATATATATATATATATATATATATATATATATATATATATATATATATATATATATGTATGTATGTATTTAAGCTTAGCGCCCCGAACAAGGCATGAAGCCACTAGGATGCAGGGGGGTTGCAGAAGATTTGTAGCAAGAGCAGATAGGAGTGATAGAAGAAGGGAAGGATAGTGTGTAGATCAAGGTAAGTGGAGATGTCGATTCACATTACATTTGAATAGTTGGAGATTATAGCTATCAGGGAAACAATAATTGGGAAGGGTGTTCCACAGGAGAGAGGTGCGAGGTATGAAGCTATTGGAGTAGAAGAGACGGCTATATTTTAAATTTTCTAGAGTGTAAGGGTGAGAGCAGGATGCCAGCCTCGTAAGGCGCTTGTATTCATGGAGACTGGGGATCAGGGAAAGCAGCTTATCGGAGCAATTGCCATGAAAGTATTTGTAAAAGAGACAGAGAGAGGCGACGGCGCGTCTGTGAGATAGTGGCTGCAGGCGAGACGCCAGATTAGGGCCAATCACATTACATATCCGTCTTTGGTTCTTGTCAAGAACTCCGAGGTAAACAGAAGGTGTCCCAGACCATATATGGCAGCAATACTCCATGCAAGGGCGAATGGTCGTTTTGTATATTTGAAGTATCGATTCAGGGGAGAAAAAATTCCTGGCGCGGCACAGAGAACCAACTTTCCTCGCGGATATATATATATATATATATATATATATATATATATATATATATATATATATATATATATATATATATATATATTCCCCCAAGGCTGCAGGTTCTAAATCCGTCATCCATCCATACAATAGTAAAATTGTGTAAACCCACTATCTTCATTATTTGGTATTTCAGCATTTTTACTGATTCTGAGTATTAAAGTTTTTTTTTCTGTTGTCATATACTTGAGTTACTTGTTTTTCAACCACTCCGTCTATGGAATTTCCAGTATTATACAATAGAACCATACTAGTGATACCTCCTTCCTTTCATCGTTAGGGAGTTTCTACAGTATTCAGTGCCATATAAATGGCAATGAAACATTATTTTTTTTGTTTCTAACGACATTTTTCAACATCTCAGCATGATGTTAATCATTTGAAATGCTTCTTTCGCTAATCCAATGCGTGTTTGAATCACGGTGATACATTTTCCATCTTTAGTTAAATGAATTTTGAGATATTTCTGCTCATTATTAATGTTGGCATCTAAACAATGTATTAGGTTGGTGCAAAAATAATTTCGTTTTCTCCCATAGTAACATATGTTAAAAAACAAAATTATTTTTGCACCAACCTAATAACTTGCATCTTGGGCTTGCTAATGACCATGCATTTATTCTGTCTTTTAGTTGATTGTTAGTTCTTTTTCTGGCTTTCTTCTACTATTTAAAATGACATGTAATTTCCCTTCCCCGTCAGCCAGTTCCAGTTTTCTTAGAATAGAGTCGCAGTAAATGGTAAATCAATCTGAGAACACACACAATTCTCTCACTTCCCAATCAATGTTTGTGTAGCTACTGAATTCATTTTTTCCCCGTATGCAGACAGTTTGTCCCAATATATGTTCTTGAATATTCTAACATATTTTCCTAATAGATCTATTTTTCCTATCAATTCAAATAAAACTTCCTGGCGTAATTTGTCAAATGCAGTTGCGTAATCTAAAAAGATAATTGTAAAGTCTTCTGCATTTGTGTTCCTCTCAGAGACAGGAATACAAAAGTTCAAGTGCAAAGCCGCAGTATTCTTATCCTATATCTGGTCTAAGTCTGCTTCATTCTCAGTTTAGCAGGATTTATCAAATAAGAAATTATAATGCAATAAAAAATCTTTAAAAATGGTAATGAGTATATATTTATGTAAATTCAAACGACTATAGGCTCTATTCATCTTTTAATTGGTTAAATGTCTAACTTGATACGGACATTTCAAATTTCTCATAAACAATATGGCTTTCCTTTCTCTTGGTCAGGAAACGGTTATTACTGAATTTAACTATCAACCATTATATAAGAACGTTGAGGTTCCCCTATGATTTTACTTAACTAGACGTTGTATAGCATGCTGTTTTTCTACACATGCTATTTTTTTTTAATCGGATATTTGACATAAACCAAACGTTCTTAAATTTTGTAATGAAATTTGAGTTGAATGGTCATGCTTCTAGATCCTTTGCGGTGTCACAGGATTCTATCCTTATCCTTTTTCCCATCTCCATCAACGAATTCCCCGGTGACATCAGTTATAATCTTTATATTTATGCTGATGACATAAATATCTACTAATATCTTAATATTGAGTCCGATAATTCTATAATCTGATAATTCAGGAGCAATAAGAGACATGTAAATCTTATTACTTCCAAATTAAAGTACTATATTTATTGATCATAGAGAACCAATTGTGTCTTCATCGATATTGATGATGTTATCCTACAAGACTGTAAGGCACACCGCTTTGTTGGCGTCCGGTTTTCTAATGACACGAAATGTAGTGATTATATTTAATCGATTTTTAGGTCTACTGTTAAGAAACAATTTGTTCACTATGTTGGGTCAATTCTATGACGCCAGAAACCATGTTGCCCATTAACAAATCTTCCACTCGTGTGTGCACTGTATCTTGCTGTCATATCTGCTCTACTACTCCTGTAATATATCGACTTTCCCACCACTGTGGCGTAGGATCCTTCTGTCCTTTCTATAAATATTTTCATAGTAATTGTTCTGATGTGGTGGCCTATTTGGTACATCGAGCGTTGTAATGTAAGTCGAATCTAATATTTAAGCCTATATCTCATCGTTGGATTTTTAAAATCGCTAATTGTAAACGTAAGTTACAATTGTTTCTTTAATCGCATCTTTCGCATGTGGAACTGTAATCCTATTGCTAGACATCCTGCCACATAGAAAATTCAAACATTTAAAAGCAAGATCAGTCACCATTTTCTGTTATTTTATTGTCCTTTATCCTAACTAAAGTATTTTCATTCTCTTTCACTAATAGTAGCACCATTGCGTCATCGTGGCATCAACGCCATCTTGGGGAAAAAAGATAAAACATTTTAAAAGGGGAGAATTTCAATAGGCTATGGTACGAAACAGCCAAATACTTACACATGCGCAGAAATAGGTATACATACATACATACATACATATATATATATATATATATATATATATATATATATATATATAATTATTTATTTAAAGATTATATCAAAAATATGTTATAAAATCACTACAAAAATAACCATTTTGTTTCAACACATCTTGTGCCCTATCAAGTGATGATGTTGAATGTAGATTGTAGAATAAATGTTTTAAAAGGTTCAAATTAATTAACGACCCCTCGTAAGGGGAAAGGCTGTTACATGAGCTGAAATGACCAATCAAAAAACAAGTATACGAGAATTCAAAAAAACCAACAACGATGTCAGTTTAAAAAAACTATTACGAGGGGTGGTTATTTATGAATAGAATATGCAATTTTTGCAAGAAATTAGTTTGTAATAGATCAGGTTTCCTTGATGTATATTCGTAAAAGAGGTTTGAATTATCGTTTTGTGATACATGTTTTACTAATTAACCCAGAGCTGGGGAGAGAAAAGGTGGATCCACACATTTCTCATATGTATTTGGGCGTAAATGAATATACCGAATCCAACTGGAGGGAATTCGGTTCTCGGATTAATAATTACGAGTCATTAACCATTACACCCCCCGCCCATTCAAGCTTATGTTACTTAGTATTTCAAATCGGTCATCGATCTAGATACTAAGCAGACTTGACGTTGGAATCGAGAGTGTTTCTTGTAGTGTAATTGAACTTTATGATTTCTACCGTACTGATTTTTTTAATCCCTATGTGATGGGAAAGAGCTTATTACTAAATGTGTGTCTAATACTGTATAAGTTTTTATACGATACTGTTATAGATGAAACAATTCAGCATAGTTGATAATTGCATCTAGAAATGAATTCGCTTTGATGGATAAGGAGACAGGGATTAATGCTGGTTGACTTTTTGTATATTAACATCATGAATTTCTGATGATTGTGATTTTTTGGCGTTATAATAAATGTTTTCTTTGTTATTTTATCTTATCAAGATCAATTTCTTTTGCAGAAAAGGAAAATATCGTCGATGTACGGGACGTATATGCAGAGATTTACTTGTGGTATTAACATTTTTTAGTTATTATTTGTATCATATAATAAACAAGAAAATTAAGTCAAAAGGAAGATAACATAAATTCTTCGTGTGTATATGTTTCTTAGATTATCATAGAGGTAAATCTGCGGGACATGTTAGCACTAGAATATTAGGTTCGTTATTTTATTTTAACAGAAAATAAGTAGTCTTGGTCGAAGATCTTTATAACATTACACAAAATTTCAAATAGTTCTTTTAAAAATTTCCAAACGACATACAATCACGTTTTTGAAACCTAATGAAAATTATCAAAACTTTTAAAAATCATTCCATTTAATTTGTGTTCATTGAGAACTATACAAAAAAAATGAAATATAGATTTAAAATTAACTGAACAGAAAATACGAAAAAAATATTTTTAAAAATGTCATTATAGACGATTATTATAAAAGTGAAAATGCAATAAATTATGTTTAAAATGGACAGGAAAACAATGACAAGCTAAAATGAGGAAAACCAACAATAATGAGGGAAATTGACAAGGGGAGATAATCGTAGTAACACGATAAACGTTCTCCACTGTTGAATTAAAGGAAGATAAAATGTAACGTTAAATAAATGAGCAGTATTATTAAAATATTAAAAGGTATCACGGAAATAACCGATATTGATTTTTATTTAACCAAACTAAAAGGGCTCATATAATTTACAACCACAGTAATGAATATAATATTAATTAAAAAAAAGAAGTCTTAACCATCGAGTAAAAAAACAACATATTATAGAAAAATAATACATAACATATGTTGAAATGATACAAAAAAAAAAAACGTTTGCATTTTAGAGAAAATATCAAATATAATATAAGTGAATATATGAATTATTAAAAATAAACTGTAAATATAATATGAAATGGAAAATGACCATTGATAACATTAAATCATAAAAAAATAATATCATCTGCTATAGAAGTTACGTAGCAACGCACCGATCTAAGACAACAAACAAAAATAATAAATGAAAATAGAATTTCAAATATGACACCAAAAATCCTGAATGAATTTTACTCGAAATGAAAATATGTTCACGTAAAGAATGCAGATATTATGTTATGGCCAAATGAACAGAATTATAAAAACGATAAAGAATGAACTAAAACAAAAGAGTCGATGTGTAAAGTAAAATTGAATCCACAGACTAACTGAATGGCAGCCAGACTTATTTATATGCATTCTAAAACCTTACAAAATCTAGTCTAATATAAAAACAATCAAGAAAACCACAAGTATGCCTGAATCAAGGAATTACACACGCACGCACACACACACACACATACACACACACACACACACACACACACACACACACATATATATATATATATATATATATATATATATATATATATATATATATATATATATATATATATATATATATATATATATATATATATATCCCAAACGCAAAGTATAGGCTATTATACTTGTATTTTCTACTAGTATGTTTCCGATGAGGTTTGGTAAGAATCCGGGTAATTTTAGATGAGTTATAATAAAGCTATGGTCGGATAGGTGTACATTGAGTCCTCTAGACAGATATGCAGTACTATGGTTAATGTAATTATTTATGAGTTTGGTGTAATCAGGAACACAGTTCCTTAAATTAAATTTGAACTCGTAAATAATGTTGGTTCTTTGTAGTTCTGATATTGCTGGTGTCTTGTTATTTTTTATGTTAAGTTTAGCTATTCTATTTTTTTTATAATAGATAATTAATTTCTTGTTCGGGTTCATTGGGGTTGTTTATTATTTTATGATATTTCTAAGTGAAAATTCCTTTTGCTTATGTATTTGACATTGGTAAAACTTAATGTTTTGCTTTTATCTGTATGTTCCTTATTGCTATTAGTTACTTTAGACATCAAATTAAAGTTTTCCATATGCCTTCATTATGAGGATAATAAAATTATTGTAAATTTAAGCGCTTCTCATTATTTCAAAATTTGTTCAACTGGAACGTTCGAAATAATTGCATCGAAAATTCCTTCTAATATATAGCATTCACCACTCACAAACAGATAAAAATCAACCTGCTAAGTGCAGATCGAGGTAATGAGCCGATCCAACATAAAATTATTTAATGAGAAAAGCCATAGATTCTGAAAGATAATTTAAGTCAAGCAAAATATTTCAACACTAAAAAGAAAAATAGTAGTCTTAAAATATCAAATGTAAATGCAAAAAAATAAAAATGCAAAAAGGAAATGTCCAGGCAACGTGAAAACTGAATGAAAAAATATTACATGCTTGATACTCATTCGGCTCAAAAACACGTATGTTGAAAAAGATGATTCATCTTTATTTTATGAAACTATAGTTTCATACCATAAAATTTAGACTCCTTACTAAAATCGAAATCTGTCTTCAAGATTAGGTTCAATATACACAGCAGCTAATGTATAAAATATATATTTTGCAAAAACACTATGGTTATTATTGACCTATAATAGGTTGAGGCTCTCGCCTAGCTACACATTGATTTAAAAATAGACATGAAAGAGAAGACACATAGATGAAGTGGGGGACAATAAGAAAATATATGCAGTAGAAATTAAATTCCCATATTCCACATGTAGAAAAATTGTTTGAACACAACGCCAATACGAGTGCAAAAAGTTGTATTTTAATGCGAAAATACTTTAAAAAATCAGATGTTTTAAAACACATCTACAAAAGGATTTGTCAAACATTCAAAGCAAAAAAGCTAGACAGATGTCAAGAATATACATTATTCCATGTGCATTAAAGGCGATTTAAATTAACGCTAGAACATATATTGAGAAAATTATATTATGACATTGTAACTGTTGGAGATACAAATAATTGTTTTTCGGAACAATGTTCACATACTCTGAAATAATATCCGAATGCAATATGCTCAATAGGTTTTTAAGTAAATCATTAAATTGTTTCTGGTATTCTACTTAGGCACCTACACACATATATTTTTTCCTTGTCCTGTTTCTTTCAACATTAATTTCCTTGTTTGCCTTTGTTTTCCGCTTTTTAAAAACATCTCCTTCAAATTCCTGGTGTAGTTATTTTAGGAGTGTTTTTTCGTAATAGTTTCCCGATGATATTAATCGTCTGAAGATTTTGAGTAGAGTAAAGCCAGTTACCGTTTTGGATCGCTGTTCAAGGAAGTATTCCTGATTCTTGTTATTCCTACGACGCTCTTGGTTTACTTTTCAATTGTGGGTTTCTTGATACTGCAGATAATAAGCTCTGTAGATATTTGCTATTTTGGCTGATTTGGTATTGGCAGGGTTGTTTTTAGCACATTACCTATCACCTATTACTCAACTCATGATATATATATATATATATATATATATATATATATATATATATACATATATATATATATATATATATAGTCAACCACGGACTGGGTGATTCGCTATATCACAGCTCATCAGTGTGACTGAATAGGCGTCAGTCGGAGATTCTACACCTAAGCCGTTAGAATGAAGGTGAATTTCAGCCTATTTAGTTTTAGATAAACACACAGTGACTTGCATTATGAGTCGTTATAGTTACTATTTACATGCTCACATATTCTCCCCAGAGAGCTCAACCGAAATAAATTTTACAGGAGCATATATATATATATATATATATATATATATATATATATATATATATATATATGTGTGTGTGTGTGTGTGTGTGTGTGTGGTGTATGTAGGTGTGTTGGTGAGTAAGATGGTTGCCTGCATCCATTACTTAGTACATAATATCAAGGAAACTATACTAAAGATAAAAGTATCATTCTCCTGGCGAAAACTTGATTAATAATGTTAACACTATATATTAATACATCTTATATTGTCTCGGTAATATTTGAAATTTATGTCTCTATGTCTCTAACCGATTTATGTCTCTAACCGTTTTCTAGGAAGATAAATACACATTTATTTATGTTGTTACCTTTTTTCATGTACCGTTAAACATCAGAAGACCGATTTTGCTTCCCTACAAAGTCATATGCTTTGTTTCTGTACGTAATGGTTGTCTCCTTAATATTATGACCGCTTTCCGTCTTGACATTAATTTACACCAACTCCTTAAGTAATTCACAATATGTTTTCCATTTTTCTTGCCGTCATTATTTCTTATAAAAATTAGATTATACAAACCTTCTTTCGTCAATATATGTCACGGAAATTTAAACTTATTCTAAATATATTTAATTTGTATTCATATTTTCCTTAAATCCTCCTCGTTGCTCGCATGCTCCGGTCATGATATATTCTTACTATCCGCCTGGAAAACTGCATTGTCCAGTACATCGTTTCCATATAGAGGAATTGATAATATTACATAGCTATCTTCATTGTGCCCACTGGAAGTTTCCTATCCTTTAACTATCCACATATTTCCAAATATATCGCTCAATTGTTGGACATGGCATAAACACTATTAAGGAAGTGCTGTAAAGCGACACAACTACTAAAAGCATTTAAGTAATATATTTATTAAGTTGAGTCATAAGACATTTCTACTTACGGGGGACAACTTTAATGCCGAATTTAGAATACTGTCTTCTAATCTAATGTGTACATGAAATATAAATTTGGAGTGTACTAACATACCTCAGTCTTGCATCGCACTGGCAGAATAGGCAATGGATAAAAGGGGAAATTCTGTTCTTCCTGACGTCACAAGCCTGCCTACAGCAAGAATAACACAAGAAAAGATTTCGAAACTGGGTTGTTCGGTTTTATCCCGTCCGCCAAATTCACCTGACCGTGTACCAACCATTTACAATCACTGGCAGTAATATTTGTTGAGAAAAAACTTGCTTTTATGAAAACTAGATTCGAGTGATCATCGAAAGCCTTTACACATGAAAAACTTCATATATTTATGCAGATGGTATAAAAGTGTTCCAGGATAAGTAGACAAACGTTACATCAAATAATCTTTAGATAGATAATTTAATTAAATGTATCTGTATTTTTTTAAAGAATGCAACTGAAGAACAACAATAGAAATTATTCTCAACTAGATAGACAATATTTTTCAAATTATTTAAAAAGTAAATGTTTGTTAAACGATCAGGTTATGTTATCAATAATAATTCAAATTTACTAATTAATTATTAATAGCATGTGTATAAGAAATAATTTAACCGAGAAAACTAACACTGAAATTATTTTAGTTACAATGTTAATTAGTGGAAATTAAAATCGTCTGTAAAATATGTCATTTCATTACTGAATCAATGATTAAAAATTAAATTGGAATTTACAAGAGAGTTCTGAAAAATACCCGACTGCAATCAAATGAGCTCAGGCTGCGGCGAAGGAAAGAAATCCCGTGCAAATGAAAATCCAGATCAAACGGCAGCCAGCAAAGCTGTCAATGCTTAGAATACGCAAAAACTTAGGGTCTCTCAAACGCCTGAAGTTCCAATAAAGACCCCTCCGCAGGAGCTTGATTAAATCCTGCCTGATTTTTCAAGAATAATAAATATGTACACTATATACATGTGCAAGGCGTGATTTAGATATCGTGCGTCCTGACCCTCAAATTTTATCATGTATCTCGTGTATCATGCGTGTTCCTTTCCTGAGAGAACAAATTGCAATAGACTAACCCCCTTTAACCCCAATCACTTTATCCAAATTTCTAGTTTAATGCAATAAATAAAAGAGAATGATAAAAGTATCGTTAGTAACGCTATACGCGTTGCGTAAACGCTTACAGGCATTAACAACCGAACAAGAAACAGCTAAACATCTTATAAATATAAGCAGTGTAAATGATGCATATTCGTTATGTTTGTATTTTATAAGACGTCACTAAAATGTGAATGTTACATTAATCAATAATGGATGCAGTTAAGTAAATCAGCATGATTATTTTAAATACAGATGTACTTTTCGACTACAGTAAATGGATATACATAAAATTTGGTCAACGGCGTTTGGTCATACGATAACATGATATCTCGTGTATGATGCGAGCTATTTAAAATTAGCTTCAAAATTAGGCCTTAAAAAGTTGCATGATACTCGAGTATATACGGTATATCAAGCTATTAGGTTGGTGCAAATGTAATGTCGTTTTCTCACATAGTAAAATATCTAAGAAAACGACATTATTTTTGCACCAACCTAATATATTGTCTTCCTATTTTGTCTGTTATAAAAACAGTAAATATGTCTCCGATGGTAATATTACGAAAGTGAAACCATGGCTTTTCATATTTTTAAAGGTAATACAATCATAATTATTTTTACAACTGCTGATTGTGTCAAGTTTAATATAGGAAATTATTTATTATAAGTGTTTGTGTTTTGCGTGATACAATTCAAAGTCTTTAAGCGAATCTGTATGTTCATGAAAGAAAATACACTTTCACATTCTGAAAATCTGTACCACCTTGCCAAAGTCCCACATTGTCAAAATCTCACCTACCTTGCCATGACCCATCTTGCAAATAGTTCTGAAAATCATGAATAAAATAGAACCTAAACTCTGTAGTATACAATCAATGGATAACTTCTAATTCATAATTAAAAACTATTTCTAAATATTCGTCCATGCATTAAATATTGCTTTTACATCTGGTTTAGTCCTTCAGTTCTGTCTGTGGAGATTCTACACATACTACAAAGAATAATCAGCAATGCTATTTATCCTGACCTTGCATCTCGGTTTTTGTCATATTCCTACTGTTGTAACGTAATTTTCATGTGCTTTTTCTATGAATATATTTATTGTAATTGTTCTGATGAAATTGCCTCTTTGTTCCCTAGAGTTTTCTGATTTTAAGTGTAGTACTAGATTAGCAGAAAAGTCTCATCTTTTTACGCTTGAAATGACTATGCCAACAGTTTCTTCTATCGTACTTCTCACTTGTAGAACGCTCTTTCAGTTACTTGCTTTCCTGTCAACTTCAAATATTTGAATACAATGTTATTTTACGTCTCCTTAATTCATTTTTTTATTATTCTCACTCATTAACAATGTTTTCTTTTTCTCATATTCATACATAATCAGAAACTAGCTAGGAACTTTATTACTTTATTTGGTGCGAAGTGATTAAAAATATTTCTCTTAGAATGGAACACATTTTCGGGCTAAGTAATATAAAAAAAAACTTCTAGTAATTTTAAATCTGACGAAAAAAGAAAGTTAAAACAAGATGAATGGGTAAAGGACTAATTACTCTTTATAGAATATCAAGAATTTCATATTAAAATAATAAAAGTATTTATGAAATTTTAAGGATTATTGCCTCAATCCTGTTGTGTATATTTTGCGGACGAAAACCTGTTAACCTCAAATTAATATATTATCGTTTACGTTCTTTGGGGAACTAGATGTACTTCAGCCATAACAGCAAATATTCCTGAAGGAGTCCATAAGTTTGCAGGTTGCTTTTGTATTTATCGCTATTCTTTTCCTCGACTGTCTGCCAGCAAATGGAAGATACTCCAGTCTGTATTATTTTGAAAACCATAGGTAACAGAAAGTAAAAATGGATTCGTAACGTTTTCAAGTTATTTGTACGAATGTTAAAATGCCCTTTATATTATAACATAATATTATTAAACTCATATAATATATGTATATCTACATAATTCTATGAACAACAGTTTGTGGAGTATAAGTTACTTCTCATTAATACTAACTAAAACCAATTTGAAATCTACAGAATATCTAGCTATCAACATATAAGTTTTATACAGACCAGTGAAAGTAGAGACGAAAAAAATGTTCATTGAATGTTTTATTTGAGAATGTACACTAAACAAAATAAGTCAATTTGAGTGGTCATATAAAAAAATATAGATATATAATATGAATCTTATTAATTCCTAAATAAAATGATGTATTGATGGGAAAAGAAGTATATTACTTGATACGGATGCGAAAATGAAAATAGAGTTCATTTCAAATTGTGTGATGTAGTTTTTATAGAATTACAAATAAAGCACAATTCCTAGAATACTAATCATTGCTTATAGCATGATATATCGTTATCCTAAGAGAAAGTTAAAGCTACACTTCAATACAACTTTATGATATCTGCTTATCATACGGAAAATATTTTTTTTCAATTAAACCCAATGAGGCATATCTTATCACTTCGCTATGATATGCATGAAATAAAAGATGATATTAGAATAAATACAAATATTCGAATAAATATTTCAAGCTAATAAAACTTATTCCTATGTCTTCTCTTTCGTCTTATTCTCAATTTATCTTCAATTCTCATTTTTATTTTTTTGAGACAAGGGGGACGAGATATTTGGACAGATGTACGAATCAACAGATTATCAACTTTAGAAATGCATCAATCAACCAAATATACTTAATTACTATTAAGGACCAGTGCATTTAGCCTGAGTTAGATTGGAAAAATCATTAAATTCTTCTAAATAGGGAAACGCATTAAATAAATTGAAGAAATCAGAGAAAAAAAATAATGATCATATTGATCGAGAAAAAGAAGATAAATGAAATAAGCACCAAGATTTATCTAAACCAGTGAATAAAAATTCGTTTCTATGGGAATATATTCTGTATACTTCCTAAGCTAGATAAGCACAGAAATTTGTTGACCCCAGAAACAGACAGTGAATTAACATGAAAAAGAATACGATCCCAAATGAGTATCGATACTTTTTTCATATTAACATTAAATCAAGTAGAAATACATTAATCCCCATAGAAAATATGTGAATTAGACAACAGAATAAATTGAGGGTAATCAACAAAGGCAGACGTGACATTACATTGACGGCTGGAGAATGATTAGTTCATTCAAAAGACGTTAATAGTTACCATGGCGATATTTGAACACGTTGGAACAGAATACATTAAAATAAAAGAAAAACATTTGTAATATTGTGTTTGTACATATTTATTTCCAATAAATATGTAAAGTCTACGAAGTAAATATGAAATAAGGATATATAGTCAAATGTTATGCTCTTCTTCTTCTTCTTCTTCTTCTTCTAATGCTACTACTTCTACTCCTACTTCTAATGCTAATATTTCATCTTCATCCAATCCTACTCCTTCAACTGCTACTTCTGCTACTACTAAAAATATATCACCTTATCTCTTGTTTATTTAACTAATATTTAACACTGCCATAATTCGTTGTCCACTCGCTGACATTCATTAACCCAGAACAATTCAGTGTTTCTTCTTTCTTCTTTTCCCTTTATAATTTCATGCCTGTGTTATATTATCCATGCAGACATTCTTAATAATATGTCTTTAAAATTTTTACTGTCATTTATAAATAAATCTCTCCAGCCTAACATTTTTAGAACGTTCTAGATTTTCTATTATTGTGCATAGCATTTTCAGCTTTCGTCAATATTCTTTGTAGTTTCAAATCAGCTGTCAGGAATTTATTCAGCGTTCACTGCTCTACAGAATTTTAAATATGAAATAACAGTTCAGTACTCTTTGTTTCAAACGGAATGTTCCGATGTCTTCCTATTTACCAAGTTTCGGGAAGACAGCTCTCTCTATTTTTATAAGCATTTGGATCTCTGTGCCATACGTGCCGTTTTCTATTACGACACTACTTAATCTGATGTATTCAATTCGAAATGCACACCTTTAGTGGATTTTCTTGTTGACAATAATATATTGTGTCTTCTTATAATTAATGGCTCTTAATTTTGAATGTATGAAAGTGTACAACACTAGTTATTCTCTTTAGTCAAAGTAATTCATGCTTTCTTACAATTACTGTATAAGCATTCGAATTTGCAATTCCAATATCATTACTTTAAGTCCTTCTTATGTTGTTTGACTTTTCTACGTCGATATTAAATCATTTTAGGTAATATAATTCTGAAGTTATATGTTGTAGTTTCTGTGAATGGAATCCTGCACAAATAAATAAACATCGCCAGTAATTGAGATAGAAAAATAAGTGTATTAAACGTAAGAATACAAACTTGAAGTGAAGATTAGTAGTCTAGGAACGCGGGTTAGTAGACTGTATATGTACAAGTCTCTGTAAGTAGCGCCGTAATCATCTCTCTCTTTCTCTGGACTATTGGATAACTCTCTGAGAACACCCTGTGTCTGCCTCCGTATCTCTCAGCCTATCTCAACGTATCTCCACGTATCTCAACGTATCTTGATATTTAACATTCCATCCACGAAGAATATATGTGGCACAAGGCCCAGTTTAAAGTGGGTTTCTCCGGGCCAGTAGGCTCAGCCAAAATATATCCCAGTATTCCATATTATTCTTGAACATTCTGAAATAGACCCGTTCGCCTGGTTTGAAGGATCTTTTAGGCATTATCGGGGTATGTCGGTTTTTATTTTTGCTGGGCAATAGTTTATCAAAAACAGACCGTATTTTGCGGGCAAACACCACTTCAGCTGGTGAAAGGCCAGATGGTGTGTTTCTGTTCGGGGTGATTCTGTAGACTTGTAGGAACTGTTGTATGTCTATTTCTCTTGGAACGTCCTCTGCTTTTTTCAAGGCTCTCTTAAGTGTGTCCTCAAACCTTTCGGCTTGCTCGTTAGATCATGAATGGTATGGTGCTATTTTAATATGTTTGACTTGATAAGTGGCACCGAATTCTTGAAAGTCGCTCGAGGTGAATTAGGTACCATTATCCATAACAAGGCAATCTACAACCCCGAATGTTGCGAATAACTCGTGTAGACAATTAATAGTGTTTTCCGTCATAGGGCTTTTGTATCTGAAAACTTCTGGCAACTTGCTAAAGCTACCTACCGTTATCATATAGCAATATCAATCTATGGATCCTGCATAGTCCGCATGGATTCTAGACCAAGGTCTATCCACCTTAGGCCATGGTTTTTGTATTATAGGTGGTGCCTTTGCTGCCACAGCACAGCCTCTACTTTTTTTCTACCATTTGCGTAATTTCTTTATCCATATTAGGCCAATACGCGAAACTTCTCATTAACGGTTTCATACGATTTTTCCCTGGGTGTCCTAGATGAAAGTCCTTCAGAATTCGTCTTTGTAAAGATTTTAGTATGAACACTCTTTCATTATGAAGTAATACGTGATTAAAAATTGAAAAACACTTCGCTAGATTACTTTCTTTTTCTTCAATTTTTCTCTTTGTACTTTGTATGAATTCATCGATTTCACCTTCTCTTCTGATTTCTGACAATGTCACTGGTAATTCCCTTACTGTATTGTTTAGGACTTTACTAATTTCGTCTTCGGCTCACAAAGCCGCTATTACCGAGTCTTCCAGAGGTGCGCATTTCGCAGGTACCAATCTAGATAATCCATCCGCATGACCAATTTTCTTCGATGGTAGGAACTCTAGTTTGAAATTATAATTCAATAATATAGTACCACATCTCAGAAGTTTTTGTCTGTGTAAATTGGTTGTCATTTTTTTGATCCGAATGTAGTGAGAAGAGGTTTATGATCAGTTTGAAGAGTAAACTCTCTTTCATATATGTATCCGTGGAATTGAGTTATGGTGAATATTATGCCTAACGCTTCTTTCTCAATTTGCGAATAATTCCACTCCGCTGGTAACAACGATCTAGATGCGTGAGCTATAGGTTTTCTTGTGCGATCCTGCATCTTGTGTAATATACAAACTCCCACTCCGTGTGAGCTTGCGTCAATAGCAATGATAATTTCCAGTTTGGGATCAAAATGAGTCAGTTCTAGATCAGACGTTAATTTCTTTATGATCTCCTTAAAAGCTATCTGATAATTTTCCGTCCAGTTCCATTTTTTATCTTTTTTCAATAATTCATTGAGAGGAGCCTTCAATCTGTGCATGTTTTCAATGAATTCACCGTAACAGTGCGCTAGACCAAGAAAACTTTGCAACTCTGCGACATTTTTCGGTTCAGGTATATTTTCTTTTTATTGCAGATGCCATAGATGAACCTGGTTTTCTGCCACTTTCATTGATTATATGACCTAGATACTTGATTTATTTTTAAAAAAAAATCGCATTGTTTCTCCTTCACTTTAAAACCAAAATCCTGAATCCTTTAAAGACTTCTTTAATATGCGTTGCGTGTTCTTCTACGTTATCGTTTTTGCTTAAAATGTCGTCTAAGTAAGCAGTAGCAAATTTCTGTCCTATGAGCATGGTATCCATAGTCTGTTGAAATATTGACGGTACTACTTTTATCCCAAATGGCAATCTGTTTTTGTACTTTCTTCTACTGGATTCTGAAGATAAGCGTCGCTTAACTCAATCTTAGAAAATACCTTACCACCGTTAAGTTTGGTATTAGGTTGGTGCAAATATAATGACGTAATAATGTCGTTTTTCGACGTTACGTCAAAAAAACGACATTATTAAGTCATTATATTTGCACCAACCTAATAAATATTGCCTCCAGGATTGGCAATGGATAGTGATAATTTTTGATTGACTTATTTAACCCAGTCGAGAAATCTGCGCAAACACGTGTTTCTCCGGATTTTTTATTTAGGTAGACCACTGGTGCCGCCCATTCACTGAATTCGATTTTTGAAAGGATTCCAGTTTGTACCAATCTAACTCCTTGTCAGTTTTTTCTATGGTTGCGAAAGGCACGTTTCGCTTTTTCTTAAATACTGGCTAAACATTTTCCTTTAGTTCAGTTTTAGTTGCAAACTTAGTACATCGTCACAAACCGCTCGAGAATACTTCGGGAAGTTGCCTGTGTAGTTCTTATTTTAATTTTGTAGCTTCTGACGGTTCGCACTCTATTTTCTTACAAATTGAGCTAATGGGTAAATCCCATACGTCAAATTTTTGCATCCAATCTGTGCCCACTAAATTTTCTGCGTCTTTCATTACAAATATCTTCATTTTTTTTCGTTTTACCATGGAATCTTACGTTTAGAATTACTTCTCCTTCAAAATTTATACGCCTTCCTGCAACAAGTAGGTCATTTTCTGTGTATGCATTATGGTCGGTCTATTTAGCTCCCTCCATGTCTGTAAATTATTTATAGTTAGATAGAATTTCATAATTTTTTCATACCATATAAGAGGTGTAAACCAGAGACCCCCTGGTCGTAAATCTTCTTAGGTCCATTTACAAGTTGATGGAAAAAAATGTGGAATATTTCAAATTCCTTAGGAGCTTTGTAAATTCAAGTGCATCACTTGATGACGAGATAGTTAATCGCACTGCAAAAGTCAGCCTCATAGTTTACGGGATGATAGGGGAATAAAGCTTTGCACTAAAATCCATATGTAAAAATGCTTAGTTCTATTAGTGATATCAAACGGATCAGAATGCCAGCCAACAGATATAATACTAGCTTGCATATAGACATGAAATAAAATGATGACATTCAAAATGTTGTCAGGAATGCCTCTCTGTTTAGAGAATCAAAGGCCTTAGTTAGGTCCACGAAACCACAAATAACTCACGAACCTTCTCTGCAACATGACGTAGAAGAAAAATTATATCGATGGTGCCACGGCGATATCCACATTGAGATTCAGGGTAGATGGCGTCGAAAATGAATTTTATAATTCTGTTGAGGATGAGCCTTGACTAAATATTTCCGCTGACAGACATAAGTGAGATTCCCCTAAGGTTATCGCATACTGTTTTAAGGTCTTTGTTTCTTGTAGAGGTGTTGCAGAGAGTCATGTTTAAAGTCCTGAGGAACATGGCCTGATCTCCAAATTTGAATGAAAGTTCGTGCAGTAGTTTACAAACTGTATCCCCTCCATGTGTGTAGCATTTCAGCAGGGATAGCATCCTCTCCAGAAGATTTGTCTGACGATATCTGCTTGATAGAAGCTTGCACTTCCAGAAAAGGGGGTTCCAGAGATAACACAGGAATTTCAGGATTTTGTATTCCCACAGAGAGAACTTTTTCATCTGTGACAGAAGTGCCTGCTTAGCACTGTTTCAAACTATTCTTTCCAGCACTGAAGTATGTGTTCTTTTTATCGGTTAAGAGAGTATCCCAGTGATTGGCTAGAACTGGAGAGACACCGTGTACTTGGGGTCCATACACTCCTTCTAAACCATCATAAAAATAGCTTTCGAGTCCTTTTTGACAGCAGCCGTTTGGATTTGTGCAGCCCTGGAAGATCATTCTCTTTCGTTTGTTTGAGTGCGCGTTGTACATTTGCTTTACGCCTCGTTGTTGTTGGCATGCTTTGACTGACAGTTTTTGTTATTTGACAAGATCTTATGATATTTATGCATTTCAGCAATCTGTTTTTGGACTTCTGTATCATTTTCATAAAAAAAAACAATCTTGAGAGGCAACATTAGTTGCTTCGAGCAATGTTTTGCATGATGATTCAACGACTTCCCGAAGAACAGTAGCCAGTTTATCAAATATATCAGCTTACACTTAAAGTCTTGCATTTTATCAAACATTAAGGTGTTTTGTTACGGATGGATTTTGTAACCGTTTATATTTAGGACGAAACTTATCTTTGCTGCGATGGAAGGCGTGGTCAGGGAGGTAACAGGTACCATTTAAAGTGCGTGTGATGAGAAAGTCTCAAACATCTTTCTGCTTGGTCATGACAGAGTCAATAAGATCCTAATCTTTCGATCTGGGATGCATCCATTAGGACTTGCGGCAGCCGTGCCGCTGAAACACAGCGTATTTGTGATACTGAGATCAAATTCTAGACATACAGAGAATAATCGCAGACCAATAAAATTCATTCACCCATGCAATCCGTGACAACCAATCGTTCCTTTCATGTCTGATGTTCAGAAGCAACTTGGGCGTTAATTAATCGGATTGCTAAAGCTACCAGTGCTTTCGGCGAACTTCGCCATCACTTGTGGAATGTACGGTGTATTCGACTGGATACGAGAATTCAGGTTTACAGAGCTGTTGTACTTGCCATCCTTTTGTATGGCTCAGAATCGTGGACTCCATACAGGTACCATATACGCTAGCTAGATGTTTTCCATAAAAGCTGTCTGCGTGCAATCAGTGGAGTTAAGCTTCAAGATAGGGCATCTAACGTAGACCTGTTTAACATGTGAAATATTGGAGGAATCGAGACTTTTATCATACAGTCTCAGTTACGATAGATTGATAATGTCTTGAGAATGTCTTATGACAGGATGCCCAAGATCCTAATGTGCATCCAGTTAGATCAGGACTACAGGAATGTCGGACGGCAATGGCCAAGATAAAGAAAAAAAACAAGCTGAAAAGCCAATTGTCAGCATTTAATATACCACATAAAACCATTGAGCGCTTAGCTTTGGAGCGAATAGAATGGAGATCAACCTATTTTAGTGGACTCAGCAATTTTCAATCTGCTTGTCTGAATCATCTTCAAGAAGCGAGAGCAAGATCTAAAAGGTCAGCCAATCAAACAGTGATCTCATCTCACTATCTTCACACTTGCTCCATATGTGGCCTCCTTTGTAAATCACTAGCGGGACTTAAATGCCGCTTAAGATTATTGCATAACATTCCATAACTGAATCAATAAGCTGTAAAAATCCTTATATCTCTAAACCGGCAGGAGAGCCAATTATATATATATATATATATATATATATATATATATATATATATATATATATATATATATATGATAGATAGGGCCACTTTGACGTGGTGTAATTTTTAGCAAGCAGTGTAATGGTAAGTAAGCTTCTATCGATAGAAAAATTACGACCGAGTAGTGAGTTCTATCCTCACTGGGCGTGCCATACTTTCTGCCTTGTGCTACATCTAAGCAACGCTTGGAAACTCACCATATAGCGATAAATAAATAAATATCAAGATAGATAACAGTATGAATTGTTAATTCTCAAAAGAATTTCGAAAATATATTTTGACATGTTCCGCGGATAAAACATATATGATAACGTCGGTTCATCGCCGGAATATGTCAAAATAGTGGTGTTTTCTTTTCTCGAAATTGTTTCATATATTTATTATAGATATATATTTTTAAAAATTATTTGATGTGCTGAACATTTCTCTATATGCACCGTTTCCAATGTGTGATCAAATGGCAAACCATCACATCACACGTATCCACAAATGTTATATTAATTTTAATTGCTATGTTGCCATTTGAATCATACGCCGGTTGGGTTTAAATACCGCTTCTTGGTTTATCGCAATGGTTTGATGCAGAGACTGAAAAGTGAACCACTTGTAGAAAAAACAGTTGAAGGATTTTATTCTGTCATTCAAAATCGTAACAGGATGATGGCTGAAGGATTTTACAAAAACAAGCAAAACAGAAGAATATCAGATATAATTCCTTATTAGCAGCATTGCCGCCGCTGGTGAACATTTTTCTCTTTTACGGAGCTTGAGCAACTTCCTTCTGCAAGATTAAATATGATACGTGATGCTCTATCAAAAGCTGAGTATTTTATGTTCATTAACGGATTTTGCTACAATATGTTTAGTCCATCATTTTATATCAAATTGATTAATATGCCTGTTGACAGGACAAAAGACAGATTTTGAAAAAAGATTGCATAAAATTAATTGGAAACTATGTAAGTAAGTCTAATTGTTCATTTCGAGTCTCTGAAAATTCACAATATATATTTGTGTCTATGAACTCGTGGGTGGAGTTTAGATATGTTTTTTTTATATTTTCATTTTTGTGTTAAACCTATTTAATCTGTTGATTATATATCCACGTAAATATTTATGTATAACTGTTTCTATATATGATTCTTTACTGATTATCAACTGCATTTATATATTTTATTTATGTTTTAAAGTAATTACTTTCTTAAAACCTATTTTTCTATTCTAATGCGAAAAACTTATTTCCCAAAAATGGAATTTATGTACAAAACTAACGCTCAGTGTCTTTCGTTCTTTATCAGATATGATATGACTATGATTAACCTGATTTATGATAGAATGGTGACGAATGGTAAATTCAGTTTAGGTTTCAATATTTAAAAAATGTTAAAGTGTAGCTTAGAAATACATGTTTTGTTTATAATTAATTTGCATCATGAATTAATATAAATTTGATCGTAGTTGACGCAATCAGGGGGCGTTGACACAAACACACACACTCTCGCGCTCGTGTATGTGTGTAAAACAGCACAGGTAATCAATCCTTTGGCATATAATTCGATTGGATCCTAGGAATATTAATTATTAAAACTGATCCGCAGTGAGCTCGCTATATGTATTTTTTACAGCAAAAAACAAAAATAACAAACGACATTGGTAGTGTTATTTCAACTATTTCGCCAGCAATCGTTTTAACTTTATTTTCAAAATCAGTATTTTTCTTGTCGGCGTCTTGTTAATTTTAATAGTATTTTTTTCCATGGAATTTAATTTAATTGGACACCCCAGTGCAATCTAAAGACACATACCAATTACTGCTTGCAGCATGTTTAGTAAACTATCATCCAATGAAAAAGTCTTTAATAAAAATAAAGAACTATACGAAAAGGCCCTTCAAAATGTGGTTTCAAAAGTATACTGTCTTACGCAAACACCATTAGTAACACCAATACACGAAAAGTTGAATGTATTTGTAAAAAATAGGAAAAGGAAATCACTTGGTTTCATCCCCACTACTGAAAACTGTCAAGTACCAACATCGGAGAGTACTTCCTAAAGTTAATTACTAAAAACTTCACAAAAAAAGAAAAAAAGATTGTAATAAGATATTCAACAGGGAATCGATGACAATTACCTACTCCACCCACTGAAAATATGTACGAAAATATGAACTCCCATAATAATTATATTTTAAGCAAATTCCATGGGGGAAAAAAAACCTAAATGTAACATGGAAACCACATGTAATTTTAGAATTAAGAAAAACTTCCAAGTAGAGGGCACGTGCAGATCCACTAGGCATCCATTACCACTAAAGTAAATACGACAAACCATAATGCTTACATCAGCATTTCTGCAGGAGATTTTAAAAAGAGAATCAATACACACAGACATTCATTAACCAATCCAAAATTAAACAACTAAACAGACCTTTCAAAAACAAATTGGGAATTGAAGAAAAAGGGTTTTGAATCCTCAAATAAATAAGAAAGTTCTAGGTTTGGTGAACACTTCCAATAGATTTATGGGCAGGTACAAGCTATGTTTGGAAGAAAATATTAGGATAATAAAAGATAAAGACCAACGCAAAATATTAACTCAACAGACGGAACTAATCACGTAATATAGACAAACAAACAAATTCGTAATTACTTAACAATTCAAGCGCATATATATGGCTGCATGTGTGTACGTCTATTGACATACATGTATGATCATGTAAATGTACATATATATTTATGTATGAAGACATGGACGCATATAGTTTTGTTGGACAGCACGAATTATTCCATTTGGTGCTCTGGTATAAACCACAATCTACAAATCTATAACTCAACTAATTTACATTAAACTTAAGAGTATTTAATTTAAATCCCTCCATCGCTTATTAGTAACAAAAAACAACAGCAAACAAACTATTTACTTTGAATCCCGGAAACACCACATACTAGGAACTGATATAAAACTAAAAACAAAAATCTTGGCCATAAAAAAAAAAAATCTCCAAATAAAGACCGCTTCCCCCGGAATAAGATTCCTTACGCACCCACGAATCGCTAGCATAAACCCACTCTCATTAACACTAGATGCTGATCTTGAAAATAATGTTTTAACAATGGTCCGAGACAAGCACTTAGCGGCTGACGATAGCCGTGTGAAGAACGGTTTCAAATAGACTACACCTATGTTGAGGTATTTTTTTGCTGTAATATATTCTTCAAACATACACACACACACACACACACACACATATATATATATATATATATAGCATAATGAGAAGCCACGTCTACTTTCTTAATATGTATATATAGAAAAAGTTATGAATTAAAAAAAATAATGTTTATTTATGAAAGTATTCCAGTGATTACAATATATATATATATATATATATATATATATATATATATATATATATATATATATATAGTGATTACAATATATATATATATATATATATATATATATATATATATATATATATATATATATATATATATATATATATATATATATATATTGTAATCACAGGAAGATTTTGTCCGTTTTAATATATTCACTTTGTGGAGTTACCCGCCACTTACTTTTCTTAAAATAACCATTTTAGAGGACGATCTTTAAGCCAATAAATAGGGAGTAACATGCTCTTCCTTTCCTTTTTGTACTATTTCATCCAGGACATTAAGATGTTGGTCGTCACATGGAGAAATGGGGCCAACACCTGGGTACGGTCAAACACACAGCTCGACACCGCGTACCTTTCTCTTCACTTCCATTCTCTAGAACAGCTTCTTCACAACACACAAACTCACACACGCACAAACACAGACGCACACAAATAAACAATTCAAAAGTTTAAATGGTTCTTCATTCATGTTCATTGCTTCGTAACACGCAACGCTATACTATTCTCTATGTATACCTTTGCTTTTTAATACATACTCATCGTTTGTTTATATATTTTCCAGTTACTTGTTATTAATTATAACATTTACAAAATAATTGCCGTAGATTAAAATGGATTACTTCAAAATCAAATTGGGAATGATGATTACCTGATAGAATTCAAGCATAATTCTTTGCATGAATTTAATCTTTTTATCTTTTCTAGATATTAACAATTAGGATAGATATTTAAGTTTGGCAAAACGTTTTGGAAATTTTATACATAAATTCTGCTTAGTGTGATGATACATTTACAACATATTTGTGATTGTCTAATTTAGTTGCCAACTAATGTATACAGTAATTTTGAATACGTAATGTGTATTAAGAATCCATGGGAAAAAATGAATAGCACAGGAAAAATATTTTGCCGGTGTAATTAAAAATTAAGCGTCCACAAGAAAGTTTTAAAAACGTATATAAAGGGTATATTTAGCTAATATAAAATATTACACAATTTACTTTTCCCTTGAAAATTTATTTTAGCTTACATATTAGAATTTACGCTAAAAACGAATGTCACATAATATTTTACATGATTAAAAACAGATAAACAGGTAAAAGTATGCAATGATATAGATATGAATAATTCATTGAAAATAATTTAAAAAAATTTAAATGCTATCAGCATTAATTATATTAAAAAAACAACTATTTTGACACATATAAAAATAATATAATGAAAATATTATTATTATTATCATTATTATCATTGTTGTTGCTGTTGTTTTATTATTATAATTATTTTATTATTATTATTATTATCATTTTTATTTTCTTTGCTTTCTGGCGTTTACACATTTCTTTCCGGGTCCCACCCAGGGACCTAAGGTTAGAAATGGCATCATGACACTTTTCACTGACAAAAAAAAAAAAAAAAATAAAAAAATAAAATAAAATAATTACATAGATACAGCCCTTCGTAAAGTGTGGGCTGTACTTGTCAGAACAATTTTTTGTATCTCCTTGAGGCATGGGCTTCCAGGAATCCCTGCAATTAGTCTACTGCAATCTTTTCCAACCAGTCCTAGGGCTCCAACTACAACAGGGATTGTTGATGTTCCCATATGCCACATTTTCGAGACCTCTATTTCAAGGTCCTTGTATTTTGACAGCTTTTATTATTTATTATTATTATTATTATTTTATTATTATTATTATTTTTATTATTATTATTATTATTATTATTATTATTATTATTATGTTCTCTTCTTCTTCGCGATCTATCTTTTTCGACAGGAAATTATTGAATTATTACTGTTCTATTGTTTTAGACGTATTATTATAACGTCTTATATATTTAATTTCCAAGTGTACAATAATGATGGACAAATTGGTCATTTTCATGTTCCAAGTTTTGAATCTACTTTGTCAAATCAAATTTTTACAGCGTCTTCATTATTTCTACTACGGTAAAATGATATGCAATCATTGGCTGACATTAATTACGATTTCAGACTGAGAGTAATTATTCTGTTTCAAATTTAAAGTCTCGTATAACAATACATTTTCCCAATAAAAGCTTCTGTTCCTTTACTTGTTTGCATACTTCCTATTGAATTGTTGTTCACAATTGAAAGGATATTTTCAAATGGACGTCACATCTTGAAGATTCTGTCCTTATTTCAACACAATAAATTGTTAAGATTCTACTGTGCTACGTGAAAATTGCTAAAGTATTTTAATGCACTGAGAGTAAGACGATTTAAGTTTATTATTAAAATATCGGTGCACAAATATATCTATATAATCCCCTCTGCAAATCCTTTCGTTTGTATGATCAAATACATGCGTATTTAATGTGCTTCTCAGTATGAATATTATGCTTTTTGATGGAGAGATATTAAATGTTCCTGTCTATATCCAATTCAAATGATGCCTATGAACTTCATCTCTAGTGTAAGACGTACTGTCACCAAATTATTCCTTCTTTGAAACCAATCCTTCAATGTTTTATTTTGTTTAACACACTAAGCCTAGAGTTATTTCTATGAACAATTTTCTGCAACAGAGTTGATTTTCACAATTTCTCTTTACATTTATGTCTAATCTGCATATGGAATTTCTTCTGTTGTTTGTTGTTGTTTTAAGGTGAGCCAACAGAATCGCATTTTTTGATAGCTGACCCAATTTTAACACCTCAGCAAAATTTTAACACTGTTAATATTTCTAGCAATATTTCGCAGAATATTACAACTTGCCAGCGTCAATTATTGTGGATTCTCAATAGATTGGGAAATCAATTCCTTGCAATTTTTATACCTGAGAACAAATTTCAAACGGGTGTGATATTGCCTCGATACTGATTATTGTGTAGTAGCAGTTATATCTACCATGTTTCAGAGTATTTTTGTATTAGCTATGACCCCAGCCAATTGCTATAACTTATGAGGTGCATGTCGGTATAAAAGTTATTCTGGTCATATAATGTTTTGGTTTCTTATTTGTGTCTAATTTTGCACTGAGAGAAAACATTATTTCATTCTCTGTTATTTTACACCGAGTACTACTTAGTATATGATTATGACTATAAAAACGAATGTTTTCTATCTGTCGATATATTTTTCCATACTAAAAAGTAACGCTTCAAAAAGTAGAGATCAAACAGTTGATATGAGATCACGAATATCTTGAGAACTTTTACCCATACATATCCATTCGTACCTTATATATATATATATATATATATATATATATATATATATATATATATATATATATATATATATGGTGCAGTGGGTAAATTGTCGCGGTTATATACTTTTAATTTTGCGCATGAACGTTGTTTGGTTTTGGTTTTATCTTTCGACTCCACAGTATAGTAGGGCAAGATGGAAAAAAATTCTGAAAAAAGAGCACTATGGCGCAATTCACTTAGTCAAAGATTTCGCAAAGGCATGCCGTGCTGTTTGGTATTCTTCCCGGAAGCTCCAATACGGACATTTCAGTGTTTGGATGTTAAACTAATGACAGAAGATTCGGAAAAATATGGCTGAGTCTAATGGTGATTACAAAGATGTTTGGGGTGATCTCGAGTGATGGCCACGTTATGCCACCATCAATCTTCCCACAACAGACTGAACACAAAAGCCTACATCAAGTGCGTTGTGGAAGTTGTGCTGCCTTGGGTGCAAAGGGCGACTACAAGAATACCCTATGTCTGGTAACAGGACTCTGTACCATGCCACACAAGCAGAAGATGCTTAAACAAGGTGACCGTTCAGAAAAAAATCCAGGCAATTCCGAAATCTTCTGGTGACTCTGCAGATAAAGTCAATTGTGATTTTATGGAATAAATTTACTCCTGAGAATCTCAAGATATTTTTCCGTAATTTTGATAATTATAATTATAATGGGATGTGTATGTCGTTATCATTTTTGCGTAATTTAGAAGCCTATTTATCCATACACATAATTTATCTACACCCTAAATTGTAAAATTTAAAAATAACTATAGACGGTTCCCTCTAGTAACCACGTTTAGTACCACTCTTCCTCCACTATCTCAGATAATCAAAAGTTGTTGGAAAATAGTACATCTCAAACTAGAACAAAAAATTTTATTTGAGTAATCAGGCCTCCTAGAGTATCGTTGACATAAGTAGCTTAAGGATATCATACGTAGTAACCAAATTTTAGACAGTAAGGTAACCCGTAATACACTAAGAATAAAAAGAAAATATGATTTTCCCAAGCATGTAACAAGAAAAGGAGCCTATACTGTAACCAATTTGCACATACCAATTCGTTTACTAGCTCATTTACGAAGATACCTTTCAAAATCTACCAAAACACTGTATAAATCATAAGAAAATTTGATTATTAGAATACACAGTATGCCTGAAAAAATATCTGAATGTCCATTTCAATACAGGATTAATAATTATCGGAATCGGATCAAGTCGTCTCCCCCTAACAATTATTACCTGTAGAACAAATTTTCCACCTAGAAAAACATGATTTCAATAGCCATGAAAAATTCGCTAGTATTGAAAAAATAGAAATAGACTCAAAAGATAACCATAGAAATATACTAGATGAACATGAAGAAAAAAAGTGTTTTGCGCCTCAAAACACTTTGTTCAGACGGACTTAACCACAGATTAAACACTCACACAAATATATACACATACGCACATCACACGCACTCCCATAATCTAGAAGGTAATATACATTTAACACACACATCACCTTCCCAGCAACCAATAGAACTAAATGACTAAGGAGGGAATTTTGAGACCCATGTATCTTCCAGTTTCTATTTGAAAAAAATATTGAAAGGGCGTGTTTATCAAGGACTGAACAAAATTAACAATAAAAATTAATGGAATCTAAAGACAAAGTTTACATTGTTCAAAATAAGCATTCACTCCTGTAGTTCACTGCTAATAGCAAGCAAGAATTTTTCTCCTAATGATGGCCATGCTGTCCGAAACTTATCGGGTATCCGAATTTAAATAACAAATCAAAAAATATTAATAAAATAGTCAGTGTCAGAAATTTTAATTTTGTAACATTTTATTGTTCAAGATTCGAAAACAATTTATATTCAGCCCAATTATAACAACCCTCCACCTGTAAAAATTATCATATTCAATAAAATTTACATCTTAAATAAGAGAAATGTATCAACAGAAAATTGTTCCAGTAACCTTAAAATTTTTAATTTTTGAATGTGATTATGCTTTTTCTTATATTTTAGTTGTATTGGGTTGCATTTTATATGGTTTATCTTTACATATGTAAGATTAATTTGGATTTAATACAATTTTGTATTAGTCTGCTGGTAGTACATTAACATCTACTGATATATTGGTATTTATTATATGGTTTGTATTTTCTTAAACATCTATTTCTTTTTCAGCTATAAAAATATGTAGCATTTTGTTAAATTTCCTCTCCATCCCATTATTATTTCTTAAGAAACGCCATTGTATAGTTTGAATAATTTATGTAACCAGATTCATCGTTTCAATTTTATGTCTAGCTGCCGTTAGCTGCCATTTTATAGGTCATGACCCATTTATAATTTTTCTTTTTTTAATCTTTGCTGTCCTTCGCTTAGTTTAAATTTAACGTAAGTCATGTTTTATTGGTTGATCAGAACAAACATTATATCCTCTCTTTTTGGTAAAAAGGAGGTTGTATTTTGTTTATAAATCTACATAAATCCTTCATTCGTCGATATTTTACAAATAAAGTAAATTTCTAAATCGCCTGGGAAATGTATGGAGACATGGATTTTAAATTTTATTTTGTAATTAAATTTAAAATCCATGTCTCCATTTTCGTTTCTGTCTTAAAACATGTTAATTCCTGTGTAGCGATGAAACCATAATTTTAAAATAGAAAGTTATTATAATATTAAGCTCTACTTTTTTTGCCTCGAGCACTGTTTTTTTTTTTTTAAATAAAAAAATAATAATTATTATGAATACCAGATTATAAATCTTACACTTCTTTGTTATTATTTTAATATATATGTATATATTGTTTGTTTGGTGTTCTCTCAGATTTTTTAAATTTAAAGCAATTTTTTTTAGATTTCATGAACAGTAATAATAATTATTATATTTCATTTCAGTTCTGTCTTATTTTACTTTTTTTAGCGATGAGCGTCTGGTGACGACAATAACCGAAATCTTATAAGAAAATAACAAAGAATATTCAAAGAAACAGTTTATCATGTAATAATCGCATTTTTTCTTCCCAATTTCCTTTGTTTTCAATTTTATTCTTTGTTTTCCGCCTTTTTTCTTTTGAATCAGTCCAAATTATCCATTTCCTCCTATTCTTAAATTTTCCTTATTTCATTTTTCTACATTAGATTTCTTTTGTTTTACATTACCATTTTTTTCTTAAAAGCACTCAAATCATATTCTTATATTCAATCTATTTAAATTAATGTATCTGCTCAAACTTCTTCCGTTCTTGCGTTTCAGTTTTTAAAACATTACCTTTTTATTTTATTTTAAATATTATTTTTTAACAAATATTTCCGGTTTCGGCAAATGGAGGTGTTAATGCGATTTGAAAGGATCGCCATAGTTGAGTGCAAAAAATGTGCTTTGCCGTCAAACTTCTAAGGCAAAAACATATACATTAACATTTCCAGTTAACCAAAGCCAAATGCGATTTTCCTCGGAGAGGCTTCAGTGATTTCATTAAATATTAATCAATGTAATTATGATATTTTCATTTCTCACTTTACAAATATATATCCGAAATGTATATTTATTCGTGTTATTTATTCTTTTTCATTTTTAGAAACAAATTTCCGAGTAAGTTTTTTTATGCTTATTTTTTTACTGAGTGAATAAAACACCTGATTTAAAAACTTACTGCCTTTTTAGTATGACGTATTCAGACTTAGCTTTCTGATTGTTTTATGAATGCAACAATAACCAATTAATTATTTCCTCTTACAACTTTTCATTATCAAGACTGTCATATCACAGTACGAATGTTTGATTTAATCCTGTCGTTCCCATTAAGGAAGGTCGCTTTGAACGGGGTCGCTTCGTTTCAAACGAACGCAGGTGTCCCCAAAGCAATATCCTGCGTCCCATGGTGTTTTTGATCTTCATCAATGGTCTCCCTGTTTCATCAGTTCCCAAATATGAATTTCTGCAGATAACATTACCATTTACTTCTGTCTCAATAGCAAATCCGTTAGACAAAGAAGGCCTAGCATCTGCCCTTCATGAAGGACATCCACCTAGTGGTTATGTGGGAAATTAAAGGCTTTTAAATTTTAATACCTCCAAAACAGAACTTCTTTCATTTAACCACCATGTCTGTCAACAGCTAAACTCCTGGAGAGCAACATACTGTGCATTCTTCTCCTCATTTTTTTCATCTGATTTGAAGTGCAGCGAATGCATCTACTGCTGGGAATATTGGGTTCCTATGACGTGCCAGAATTTTTTTCTAGTCAGACTCTATTACTCACATTCTAGCATTCGTCCCTGCATGGAATACTACTGCCGTATTTGCTTTGCTATTTATCTTGAGGTTCTTGACACAACCCAAAGAAGGATCATAATGTAATCGATCCTAAGCTGGAACCTGGAATTCATTCAGTTTGTCACCAACGTGACGTGGCTTCCTTCTGTCTTTTCTACAAATATTTCCATAGCAACTGCTCTGACGAGCTTCTTTCCCTAGTACAACAACCACTTGAATTTAAACGTGCTACTTGGTTGGTATCTGGATCCCACCAGTTTCTTGTTGAAATAGCTAAACGCAACTGCCACTATTACTCTATCAGTTTCTTTTCCCGCTCTTTCAGTCTGTAGAACTCCTTCTGTTTACTTGAGTAACTGATAATTACAATTAAAATTTAAATTAATCGCGAAACGCCGTATTCTGTCTTTTTGAAGCCCATTCATATGTTGTACATCTTCCTACTCATGCTTTTATTTCATTTTCCGTCCATGTAACCCCCTACGCTGTGTACTAGTGGCATTTTTGCTTTCCTTTGGGTAAAATAATTAAAATAAGAATACAAAAATATATTTTCTATTATATTAAATCTCTAATCTATTTCTCTTTTTATTATATTATTAATATTTTTTATCTACAATGATAAATTTATAACTATTTCCTATCTCCAGAAAGATTAAATATCCGGACACTGCGTTAATAATATTCATGTCTCAGCAAAATGAAACTTTCCCAACAAATAGCATCTTAAACGTAAATGCACTGTAAAGTGGGACCCTCAGAAGAGAATATTAATTAGTTTTCCATCTGATTATTTAAACATACATCTCAATTACAAAACAAGTGATTTTTATTCAGCAAGTGATCATGTTGTGAGAAATACAGGATTCTCTATAATCGATATCATGATCAGCGTATGTTTATTGGCAACCGAACACATAAGTAATTATTAGTGAGTATAGTCTTTCTACATGATTCTTTGTGTCGTGATTTTCTTCGCTATACTCCTTGAAATTGAACTTTTCATCATCCTGTTGAGAAATATGTCAATAAATGTTCTTCTTGGATGAAAACTGGCATCGAAGATTTTGTGCCATCACAGAAAAACCAAGTGAAAAATCAAACTTTTCTTTTGTTTATTCATGCCACTTTTACCGTTATAGCTCACATAAATAACTTCTTCCCGTTATACCAGAAATCTGTTATAGCATTTCCGACTGTAAAAGACGCGTAATTGTCACAGGTTTTGATGAGTCTAGCCATGTCTCCACAGGTGAAAAGTAACTATTTGCTGATAAAATGAGATATCTTATAGCCTCATATAATTTTCTTTCTAACAGGCCACTCTGTAAGAGGGTGTCGAGCCAAGCATGTCATCAGTTCCTCTCTTCTCTTTAAATCACGTTAAAGTTTTGACAACTACTGCAGCTATAACAGAGTGCATTTCTCGAAAGTTCATTTCCAGATCCACTCACGACTCACTTGCAGTAAGTATGGCTGTTTTTCCAAAATTTCTGCTGAGTGATATACACATAATTCTCTCCGTGGTTTTTGCTATCATTTATAAACTAGATCCCTACAATCCGACGGTATTATTGCAATTATCCTAAAGTAATGTATTTTTGAATTGGCTCCATACATTACAAAAAATAAGTCACGGCTTCTTGCTTTCCAGCTTGTTGGAAACTTCCGTCGTAGGTAACTAAAGGTGAGAACACAGGAGAGTCATGTGATACATCATATTACCTCCATTTTCGTCTCTTACAACATTTGGTAAGGTAATAGAAGCTCTTCATCGTGGGATTCGTTAAGCATCTTATTTCACACGACCTCCATTCTTGTAAACAATATGGTTTCTGTTTTTCCAGCTCTAACTTCGATGATTTACTGACCATCATTGAATTTGTATATCAAGCATTATATAAGAATATTAAAGTTACTGATGTGGCTCTAGATATTTCAAAGGCGTTCGATTAGTGTTGGCATGCTGGCATTTTCCACAAGCTCAAAAGTTACGGTGTATCTGGACGACTATTTGCTTTGATCCTATAATAAATCGAGAAATGTTTGCCGTATCTAATGGGCATCTTTGTGGATAATTTCATATTAATTCCGGGGTACCAACGGCTCTATACTTGGACCTACACCTTTTCTTCATCAATGATCCTCAAGATATAACCAGCTTCTTATTAGGTATTTATGCAGATGATACAGCTAATTAGGTCTGTCTTAGTAGCAAGTCCGACAAAGTAAATATGGCAACTGCTCTCGCAAAATACCTCCAGTCAGTGGTTAACTTGGACAAGGAATATCTTGCAAATTTTAATGTTTTCTGACGAAAATGTTATTTAATCAGTAGAAAAAATGTTTCATGCCATCAGCGTGAGGGATGTAAAACTGTAGGAGAGCAAAAGTTCGAGCTTGCATGGCCTAATATTTTACACGTATTAGAAATCGAGTGAATTATATAAAATATTTTTTTATATCTTCAGCTATGAAAGTTAGTTCACTGTATCCTTCAATCCATTTTTCTTGTCAGATTATATCTTACCCATTTATAACTCTACCTTTCATCCGCGCATTGAACACTGTTGATATATCTGGTCTGGTTCTAATATATATCTCGAGATTCTTGATAAAAATGGCCTGTAATTTAATCGATTGTGACCTTATAGATCGACTACAGTCACTTTCCCACAGACGCGACGTGATTTCCCTCTGTATTTTCTACAAAAGTTTTTTTTATGGCACTTGTTCTAATGGGCCTTTTTTTCCTTAGTGCTAAGCATGCTACTAAACAGGAAGCTGTTTTAATGTTGAACTAGCTAGATTCAACTGACTGTTATATTGAGTAGTTTTCATTTCTCGATCATCTTGACTTTGATTTCCCACCCAGATTTCTTGCTTCCCTGCAACATACAATCTTCAAAATTTTAAATACAACGTCAATCGTCATCTTATGTATTCCTGAATCCTGTTGCTACATTGCCCTTTTCAATATTTCTGCTTACGTACATATTTATAGTAAAATTACGAACAATACAATTCATAGTAGAATTACGAACAATACATTGTATAGCAAAACGAGCAGCAATACATTTTATCTTTAGTTGAAGTCATAAATTTGCGTTCCAAATATTTAGATTTCGGCATTAATAACATATTCAGGTTGATATGACACTAAACAAATCTAGCTATCCAACTCCCAAGAGAAATTATTGTACTAAGAATTTAGACCAAGCTTGGACGAAAATTAAGAACCTGTAGATGCCGTGGAGATTTCACGGCTTTCTTGATGGAATTTTATTTTGTTTTATTTTTTTCTTTCTTTCTTTCATTGAAATCAATCTCTATCTCGGATAGATCTTCTCCGTCTTTCTGCTTGACCAAAATGGAACAGCCAATTTTTTATGAACTATTGACAAGGCGTTTCTTTAGTTTTCTTTTTTTCTTTTTTTTCTTCTCAGTGAAAACAAGTAGCTTCTCTGATATGATTTATAAGGTAATGGCAGCGTAGTTCTAATGAACTAAAGTAGGCACAATTAGAATTATAATAAGATACATATGAAAAATAAATTTCTCTCTGTAATACAGAATAGTTTCCAAAAATTGTCTCCAAAAAATGTTTCAAAAATCTACGTCCCATTAGAAAGTTACAGATCATGTCCATTTTTATTATTAATACCTCTAAACAACAGATAGCTTCACTGATCTTGCGAATAATCTTTTTTAAGTTGTCTGTCTCTTACATTCGATGTCAAATCTACGATACTATTTTACATATTACACTCAATAAGTAGATAGCCATTCATTTATAAATGTCAATGACGCTAAAGGAATCCAACAGATTATTCCAGAATATTAACTAACCTTGATGATTCCATTTACCGCGCTGATAACCGCTCTCACCCACCTTACATGTCTAAAGTAATGTAGATTTACCTAATTAGAGACTTACCGCTAAGATTCTGTGCCAAATTAGATATTTACAATCCTAATTGGACCACAAATGTGATGCTATCATTTTGAGAGTCGTATAAACTTATGAGTGATGTGTAAGATTAGCTTGCTAATAATAATTATATTGCCAGAAAGTATTGCAGCACGATTGCCAGAATGCTATCTCCTTACTAATTAAATTTATAGATTAACCATTCAAACTTAAAAGCAAATACAAAAGATAATAAATTCAAGAATAATGGTTGTTCTTAGCATACTTTATCATTGATCGATTCCTCATAACACGATCCACGCGTGTATTATTGGGAGTAACTCGTCTCAGCATAATACGTAAATGCGTATATAGATTCATATGAAATAGCAGGCTTCACATTTAACCTTATCCTTTGTGTAACTAATATATATTTTCACCCATGTTTTAATATGACTGAAAAACATTGTCTATTTTAGAGTATTATATGAGTATATATTATTTCATGAGAAGATTTAGAATACTTACTTCAAGTAGGCAGCAAGCATGCTTTCTAAGAATGTTCAGTTGTGTTCTACATATATTATTATTTATTTCAGAAATATGTGTTCCGAAACTCACGGATTCTTCTGTATTCCACTACACATAAAACATATCTCTCTAGGCCATTGAAGGTGCATAGAGTAGCTTGATAATAATCATCTTAATAAAGAACACCAATCTTAAAAGTGACTATTCTAATCCCCCACTGAGAATTAATCTAAACAAATCTCTTATTGTCGGAGAGAAATCTCTGAATCCAGCAATATATTTTGTCTGAAACATTATCACGAGACATGCTAACATAAACAGGGATTTAAAAATAGAAGAGAAAAGAATGATTTATAGGAATTAAACGCTGTGCTGTTATCGGGCATAGAATATATCCCAGCAGATTAATTTAATCCCTTTAAGAATTATTTAAAAATTGTCCCTTTTGAGGCTAACCATTATTTGGACGCATATGTACAATGGAAACTATGGTGAATGTTGACGCGCTTCTAACAAAGAAAATCACAGTGAAAAAAGAATAATGGTTTCATGATATCTCAAATATATTTTGAAAATAATAAAACTCTTATCTAATAAAATCTCTAGTATACACAGTTAATTAGAATGGAATGAAAAGTAATGAAAATGAATAGTTTTCTCTGGGTTTTATATAATGCTCTCACGCTACTCTGATAAAAGGAGAAAATAATTGACTACGACGCAAATGTCTAGAGAGCGCTTTGATCACCAGGTCGTCTACAGTAAATTTTCACCCTGTCTTTTACAACATTTCACCATTCCTGGCAGACTTTGTATTATCACAGTGTGAAATATATACTAACAAAAGTGATGAAATGAAAAAGAAAATGGCTAAATGAATTCCGATATATATATATATATATATATATATATATATATATATATATATATATATATATATATATATATATAATATTCTAAAAGTAATTATAAAAATTCTTTTACCACCCTCTTCCGAATTGTGTGTGCTGGAATGTTCTCTCTACTTGTACTATATCTCTATAAAAGTTAAAATGTGTAAAACTCCTTGTCTACATGACAGCCAAATTTATATATTATATTGAGATATGGATAATATCCATATATGTCCAAATATATGAGAAAAGATAGATTTGTCGTGGGAATTAATATAATATATCTAGAAATTACCATAACACTTAAATATAAAAGTTATAATAAATTACCTTAATATTTCTATAAATTACCATAATAATTCTAAAAATTAGCATAAAAAAACAACATATCATTTCGTTAATCCATATATTTAGGAAGGTTGGTATGATTACTTCATGAGTTATCAATTTATAAACCATTTTCGAACGTATTATAATCAATAAAGTTGTAAAAGTTATGTATGAAATTAGATTTTGAATTGTTTATGGAAATCATTTTTACATTGTTTTCAACCACAACTAAGTAGAAAGACTAATTCCCATATATATATATATATATATATATATATATATATATATATATATATATATATATATATATATATATGATACCTTTTTCCGGACATTTGCCAGAAGAAACCAGTTATGACTGTCAGAAAATTTCTTCGACGGCATTACCCGTTACATCTGGCCAACTAACTTCCAACCTTTCAACTCACTTGATTATTATGTGTAGGGCACAGCTGAGCGAGAGATCAACAAAACTACTTGTAACAGCAAAGAAGAACTGAAAACCATGATTATGACAGCATTCACCATCTTAAGTAAAAATCTTTTGTACTTCAAGATATTTCTTTGTAATTTTGGTAAATATATTTATTAGAATGAGTAGCCAGTTTTGTTTTCATTTTTGCGTAATTTAGATGATAATGTTTCCATCGCGCCCTGTATATTGTTGGGAATGTTTTCCATTTTTTCCAGAGTCAGCACTTGGTGGCCACGAACATAGAATCTTGTAATAACGCTTTCACGACATCGTTATACAAAAATACACATAGAACCTCTTCCACCTTAATCTTACGAGTGAATGTCTACTTTGTTTTAAAAAATGCATAAAAACTTTCCACGAGAGGACGCACGAGAATTCACCCTCTTCTACGTTATTCTTTAGAGAACTCAACGATGTGAAACAGATGCGAGTTAATAACGCTTTTTCAAACTAACACATATATAACCAAATTAGATTATTCTTTCTAAAGTAAGGAACATTCAACACTACCCCTACAGATAAAAACAATACCCTCAACTCTTTTATAAAAAATAAATAAATACAAGTTAACTATAAAAAACGAATTTTCACTAAGAAACATTATAAAGAAATACGCAACTCCGAGAACAGGACAATTAAATCATATTTTATAAAATAAAATAAAATAAAATAAAACAATTAACCTAATCGTCAACAAAACCAACTAACTTGCAAGATTCAAATTAGGGAGATCCAATAATATTTATGAATTTGCCCGTTAAGAAACTGCATTTATTATCACACCAAATTTAGGGATAATTATATTGGACATACCCCTAATCTTAAATGCTTACCAAAGAAACCTCATGTTACATCTGACAATAGCTTAATTAGGATGCATTTATTCACACAATGAAACCTACCAAATTCCGTCCGGTACATACTTGTAGAAAATATGACTATATCTCCATCAACATGTAAAAAATGATTGAAATAATGGAAACATTAATAATAAAAACAAAATGCCAACACTCAAATATGACATCTACAAAAACGACCACAATATGCTGGCCGTGTTTGTAAAATAAAAAAAAATTATCATGACTATATATAAAAGTCTACATATTCAATTAAAAAAAAATCCTTGATAATGTCTAACAGAAGAGCCAAAAGCGCCTTGATATATGTGTAGTGTTTACACATTAAATGTCCAGAAAAAAACACATATACAAAGAGAAGAAAAATGAATAAAAAGATTAAAGGCAGAAGGTTTTCACTTGTTTTTTATGAAACTTGTATGTATATATGTTTGTATGTCTGTGTGCGTGTGTGTGCGTGTAGATCATGTGACTACGAACTAAATTAATGTAGACTCAAACTACCCCAATATCTTACGGCAGATACCCAACACTGTTTGTGCTAGGATTAGTAAACTAACTTCCAATAAATATATATTTAATAAAAAATAAGGGTGTATGGGAAGGCACTCCAAAAATTGGCTTTAAGAATAAACTTTCATACTTAAACACCATAAGTAACACTAATGCAGATAAGAATAAATAGTAAAAAACGCAGAAATAGAAGAAAAAATATAATATGGTTCAACCAGCCCTTCTGTAGGTTATCAAAAATTAACATTGATCAAGAGTTTCTTAAACTAATAAATAAACATTTCGAAAATAATCAAATTTCCGATGAAAGTCTTCTATAGAAAAACAGTCAAAATTAGTTATTATTGCACAAATAATATAATATATTGAAAATTTTCTATTACTATAACAGAACTATCCTTAAAAAGTTTTATGACAGCAAATATTCAGATAGTATAGATACCTCATGTAACTGTAGACACCAAGATCTTTGCCGATTAGATGGG
>OZ010595.1:34607523-34660023 GCA_963932145.1 Acanthosepion lycidas | reverse complement strand
AATACAACGGTTTTTAAGAAAATATGCGTCATTTTACACAAGACATTTCCATAGATTTGCTAGCATTGAAAAACCTGTCAATTTTAACGAAATCGAATCTTATCAACACTTTCACCCTGTTTAAATGTAAGGAACAAAATTTAAATTATCAAAAACAAAAAAAAATATATATAGCAAGTTATTTATTATTTTATTGCGATAAACAATGTCATTGCATGTGAATTTTAAGCATGCGATTTCAAATATTTTATCGACCGTGTAAAGTGAACAGTTAAACATCTTTCATTTAACAGTCGAAATTTGCTTCCTCGATCACACGATTTATATGTTCAAAGAATGGCTCGCTTTATGTGGAAGTAACAAAAACAAACTATCTTCCGCTCCAACACACTTGAGACAGCATTTGATGAATTGGAAAATATTTTCGCGATTGGAATTTCTACTATTTTTCTTATTTTTATATTTTTGGCGTCTCCTTTATTTTTATTCTTTACACAATCATCGAATACTTGTGAAACATTTATTCTTAAATAAAACTAATACAGACAGACGATGGCATTCACAGTCTTAGCTTTCTAACGAACCATTCCTATACATACATACATATATATATATATATATATATATATATATATATATATATATATATATATATATATATATATATATATATATGCCAAAGGGACAAACGTTTAATAATTGGGAAGTCTTTGTTTCTTTGCTAACCGTTGAATATTTATGCAAAATATTGTCTCCGGTGTATCCATCCGTTCTTGAAATGACCGTCTATATTAAATACTGAGATACGGATGCAGTCGGTTGTATTTTTACATCGTGAACATTATTTATTAATTCACAAACAATAGAATATATTCGTATATTGAGTATGGAAAATTTTTCACTATATGTTACAGTTAAATTACATATTCTTGTTTAATGACACGACAATGAATTCTTCATTAGTAAACATAGTTTTAAATATCTAACTATCTATCTATCTATCTATCTATCTATCTATCTGACTGTCTGTCTGTCTATCTATTTATCAGTGTAATCTAAAAAATGTAACCAAACCCATTAATCAAAAGACAAAATACAACTGAGCATGTATGCCGCTCCTAAACCGACATGATATTGGCTTAAAGTAGATTAGGATAATCAATCAAAATATACATTTCAGCTCTTCTGATTATTTGATTAAAATAAGTTCACATTTCTCCCCTGCTTTCCTTTCAGTTCTTTCTTTCTTTCTTTCTTTCTTTCTTTCTTTCTTTCTTCACTAATTAATAATATTATTATTACATAATAGCAGATGCAATGATATCCGCAGTGACAAATCGTACTTAGTAAAAACAAAACTGCTATTTATAAATATAGAACTTTAATCGTCTATCTATTATCATTTTATATTATTCATATTTTTCCTTTTCTCTCTTTCACACACACACACACACACATATATATATATAAATATATTGACAGATTTATAGCAAGAAGTGAGCAAACAGACGCACGCATACACACGTACGCACACACGCAAGCACACACATGTTCATATCTATACATACATACATACACACACACACACACATGCATTTAATTAAGAGAATTGGGAATATCTTTATTCTATTGTATCTTTTCAAATTTCGAAGGAGGTGTTGCATGATAATTGTGATGATTTTAAGCTAGAATTTATTTGTCAGCATCCTGATATTCTTTAGAAAGCGTAATGTTCGAAATTTATAACAGTTATTGCGACGATATATATATATATATATATATATATATATATATATATATATATATATATATATATATATATATATCTGTGTGTGTGTATGTGTGTATGTGTGTGTGTGAAAAGTGTGTGTATATAAATAAAAAAAATATATATATATAATTATCTATATATTATATTCGCGGTACGTATTAGAAAGCGCTCAATATCAGAGATAGAACTAACATATTTTGTTGGAATGATGTGAGTTTATGACCCTGGGTTTCAGGCTTTTGCGCTCGTCAGACAAACCCTGACGATCGCAAAAGCGTGAAACTCAGGGTCACAAACTCACTTCAATCCAACCAAATATATATATATATATATATATATATATATATATATATATATATATATATATATATATATATATATATATATCAAGCAAGTGAATAAAACCTCTAGTACGCAGTGTTTCCAGAGCGTGAGTGTAATTGAGAATACATTATTGGGAACAAGTGATAATAAGAACAATAAGTGGACAGTATTCAGGAAAATACAAGACATCAGATGAAGTGCCGAAATATTTGTTTATTGTAGGCGGCAGAATATCACGAAATTGGAAAAAGATTTCCACTAATGCGAAGACTGTTAGAAAAAAAAACTATTAGAATAGAACAGTGGTTGCATTTAGCTTGATCAGCACTAAAACACAGAGGAGTAGTTATCAATCTAGTAACACGCTTAAATCCATGGAGTTGAAGCATCAAGGAGTATAAAGATCATCATAACATTGTCTATATATATTCTCAGGGATTACCCTGAAAATATTTGTAGAAAATTATGCTTCTATTCATTTGCATTTCTGTTATTAATCAAAGAAAATAAATATATCGGTATTATTTGAGTTTTCAACTATTAGGAAAATTTATAATCCTTGTGTCGTAAATACAAAACTAATAATTTTTTTTAATTAATATTATTATTAACAATTTGTGGTTTCACGATATTCCTTATACTATCCACTGCTATAAAATGCATATTTTACTAAAGCATTAAATACAAAACAAATTACTCTAACAAGCTTTTGTTTAGAAATGCTCAATCTATTTTCTTCTCTAGGGTATCATTCACATGTTTACATATTAAAGGCAACCTGGTTATAATTTATAACTTGGTTCAGATGTTTTGAAATTGATATAGCTTGTTTAATCTTGACCGTGGATTAATTCCAATTAATTGATTTAACTTACCCTGGAAAATAGAGATTATTCGAGTGATCGTCATTACTTAATTGCATTTTCATCGAAATGAACATTTCAATAAACTTTTCAGTCTGCATCATGCCTACAATTTTTTATTAGGTTGGTGCAAAAATAATGTCGTTTTCTCATTTAGTAACATGTGAGAAAACGACATTATTTTTGCACTAACCCAATATCTAATCATTGTGATGTTCCTATTTAAAATGAGAATTCCACCGGAGAAATCATCTTGATTTTGCTATAGTCTTTCTTCCCGAGTAAACCCTCTTCATTTACCTAATGTCATAGTCACATCCATAACACGGAACCTATTCGTATGATAGGGCCTCGGTACAGCCGTCATAAACGGGAACATCTAGAGTATTAGGTTGGTGCAAAAATAATGACGTAATAATGTCGTTTTTTGACGTTAAAAATACGTCAAAAAACGATATTATTACGTCATTATTTTTGCACCAACCTAATAATATGTTCGCTCAGATCACAACGCTTTGCAAACTAGTTTTCTATCTATAGATTCTCTTCTAGAGTAATTTTCGCCCAAGGCAAGAGATACAATTTTCCTTTAAAATTTAAGAGATCAGCTAAAAGAAGATCGTTATATGTATTTTTCAAAAACATTGGCACACATTGAATGAAACAGAAGCGACCAGGATTTGAACTTGACTCGACGATAGCACTTTCCGAAAGAATATTAATTTCCTTATCTGTTCATGTATATAATATAGTGAAATATGCATGGAAAGTATAGTGTTCACTCATCCTCATCCTGACGTTGAAAATTTTAGGTATTGTATTAAACCACGTATAAGTTTAGTAAATAACAATTCCATGACTACTAAAATGTGTCACATTTATTGAGTCATAAATCCATATCTTGCTCAAATTTCTGAACGTGTCATTCAGATATAAAAGAAATATCCTAAATGTAGTTCACTTTTCAATTTCTCGATGAGCTACACATCACGACAATATTGATTTTTAATTCAGACAATAGTTGAAATGAATATCTTCATAGGAGTCGATATTAAATCCGTTTTATTTGTCGCCAGCACGAGTATCATGACTTCCTGAAATCAACACAACAGGAAAGCGATATTAACAGCTTTTGTCAACGCTGCAAAGTTCATAGGAAATGTTTTAACCAACTACATATGTTTTAATAACGTTAACTGTGCACTGTTTGCATATTCTCTGCATAACTTGTATAGTCCAACAAATATTTGAAAAATCTGATAAATGTTAATTCATTATTATCAATATTATGTCTTTTGAGTTAGATATAGCATATATATATATATATATATATATATATATATATATATATATATATATAGCATATATATATATATATATATATATACGTTATATATATATATATATATATATATATATATATATATATATATATATATATATATATATATTGAACAATAAAAATATTAAAAAAATTAAATTTTAAGACACACTGGGTTGTAGATTAATATCCTTTCGTTTTTATTATTATTATTTCATTTAGATTAGTCGGCTAGTTTCGGACGACAAGGCCATCATCAGGAGAAAAAAAATTTCTGTTTGCTGGTAGCAGTAAACTACAGTGATGAATGTCTTGATGTGAGAAAATGAACTTTTGTCTATAGTAGTTAATTTGTTGTTTTTTTTAATCTTTTTAACATGAATTTTGTAACATTCTTTGTATTGGTTTAACATTATTCGGACTATTGTCCTCACCGTTGTCGTCATATTTATCACAACGTTTCGGCCTGTACACGCTCCGGCCTTCTTCAGGTGGTTGGAATGTCGAACTGAAACCTTTCTTTCTTTGGGGTAGACTGTCCTTGTTCCACGTGTTTGATGGATGTCAGCTAAAACTTCTCCACTGCCTTAACCGGGTATTGAACTCACACTCTTTGGGTCTTGTCACTGGATCTAAGCAATGCCATTATCCACTGTGCCATGTGTCCATTTTGGTATGAATTTCTTGTTGTTATAAACGTAATGTCTTCAGCAACTATTTTTACCAGTGCTCATATTGTAATTTTTCAGTTATCATTGCATGTTTTTACCAGAGCTGATATTGCAAATTTTGTTATAATTGCTTTTCTCTGACATTCCTTATTACTGGTTCCCATATAATTTCTTTTAGGTTCTTAGGTCAACGATATGCTAGAAAGCCGGGTTCCTTAAACAATTTTTTTTTAGGTCTGGATGTAGTATTTCCTAGCGATTTTTGATTATTTCGGATAGTGGAGGCAGAGTGGTGTTGAAAGTGGTTACTAGTGGAATGCGGCTAGATTTATTTTCTTGGTGTCTTCTCTTGGTGTCTTCTCTTGGTGTCTTCTCTTGGTGTGGAAATTGCTTTATTTATTTGTTCCCTGATTAGGTGTTGTTTATAGCCACGTGTTGTGAATTGATGCTGCAGATTTTCAATGTGTTTATTTAATTCTTCATTGTTGGAAGCTATCCTTCTGAGTCTAAGTGCTTGTGAATAGGGAAGGTTCTCTTTTATGTGTTTAGGGTGGGAAGACGTAAAGTGTAGATAGTTGTGGGTGTCGGTGATTTTAGTGTGTAGTGTCGTTTGTAGTTTTCTGTTTTCGTCGATGTAAATGTGGGTGTCTAAAAATGTCGTGGATTTTTCATATTCAAACTTAATTGAGTCATGCACTGTGTTTAGGATCATGAGGAATTGGATAAGTTTGTCGTCACTGCCCGTGTATACAAAGTGTATCATCGGTATATCTTGCAGAGAATACGCAGCTGTTACCGATGAGGCGATATATATGGGTCTCCTCAAATTTTCCCATGAATATTGTAGCATATGATGGAGCTGCAATGGCAAAACCTCTTACTTGAAGGTAGTGTGCTCCATTGAATTTGAAAGAATTCAATGTAAGTATGCTCCATGAGTTTTATGATAACTTCTTGGTGGGGGGGGGTCTTGTTTCTTCTTTTAGTAAGTGCTTCTTGGAGGGCGGTAAGCTCTTCGATGTGTATATTTGAATAGCGTGAACTTACGTCCATATTCTGGAAATAATTGTATGTAATTAATTTTGTTTAGTAGATCTGTTGTGTCTGTGATGTAGGATTTTACTTCCTTAGCTAGGCGTTGTATATAATGGTTTATGTATTTGGAAATTGTAGTCGTGTGACAGTTGAATGATGAAATGACCGGCCTTCCTGGGTTGATGCTTTTGTGTATTTTAGGAAGGAGGTAGAAGAAATCAGGTGTGATGATTATGTGTGTAAGTGTTGTGGATGTTTACTTGCCGATTAAATTGTTGCGAAGCGTTATGTTTAGTGGCCTAGTTAATTCTTATTTGGTATTCGGAAAGTTGATCTGTAGGTAAGCTTTTGTAGGTTTCTTTGTCGGAAAGCTGAGTGTTGGCCTCTTTATTTATTTATTCTTTGATTCCCCAGATCACTGTGGCACCTCCTTTCTCAGCCTATGTCATGATTAGGTCATCTCTATGTGTCAGCGTGCCAAGGGCTATACGTTACCCTTCAGTAATATTGTTACGTGTCAGCTTACTTGTTATTATTTTATTTATGTCATTTCCTACGGCTATTTCAAATGTCTGTATAGTAATGTATGTATTTTGTGGTGTGTAGGTAGTATCTTTCACTTTGAATGTATCAAGAATGGATGGTGTGTGATCATTGTCCCCGTAGTTGACTTTTAGCTATATTCTTCTTCTGAATATACATATACATACATACATACATACATATATATATATATATATATATATATATATATATATATATATATATATATATGTATGTATGTATGTATGTTTTTTTCATTTGTGTGTCTGGGTTTGTCTGTGCGTATATATATATATATATATATATATATATATATATATATATATATATATATATATATATATATATATAAATATATATATATATATGTACATATATATATGTGTGTGTGTATATATATATATATATATATATATATATATATATATATATATATATATATATATATATGAGTGTGTGTGTGTGTGTTTGTGTGTGAAAATTCCTCAGATGTAACCGTAGAAAAAGATAATATTTATAAATGTATAAGAAAATAAGAAAAACTAAAATACTAGCCAACGCGTTTTGTCCAATGTGGACTTTTTCAAGGCAAAAAATGAATTTATTAAAACGAATTAACTAATACTAACAAAAGAAAGTATCCATAGCAACAGGAAAATGTAAATTTCCACAGTTTCTATGGACATTTTGTTTTGTTATTATTAGTTGGTTAGTTTAAATTCATTTAGATTTTGCCTTGAAAAATTCCACATTTGACGAAACGCACCGATTAATTTTACAATTGTCCTATTGTCTTATATATATATATATATATATATTATTATTATTATTATTATATATTATATATTATATATATATATATTATATTATTATATATTATATATTATATATATATATTATATTATTATATATATATATATACATATATATATATATATATATATATATATATATATATATATATATATATATATATATATATATATATATATATTCGTTGAAAAATACACCCCTACCCTCCATAAACTAGATTGTATTTATGATAATTATGCTCAGTAAATTTACCATTTTGTAAAAAGGAAAATAAAATATCAATAAGAACACTGGATTATATATCTTAGTGTTCTTTCTTTATACATACATATATATATATATATATATATGCATGTATATAATGGATATATATATATATATATATGCATGTATATAATGGATATATATATATATATATATATATATATATATATATATATATATATATATATATATATATATATGATGCATATTTCAGTCGATTTCGACGGATGGGAATCTGACAACTTCATTTAGTTTTTATCTTTGTGTCTTATGAGACATTTCAATCCCGCTAAAATCTTGTATAAAATTCCACGGATTGTGCAACAGCGATGATCTCCGAACATATCCACAGAAACTCTTTTCGACGTTGTCTTTCTTCTCTTTGCAGATCAATTCGACTGATTTCGAAATTGATGGTACTACTCTGGCACAAATAGCTCCAGTTATTTCTATCCAGGGCAACTCACACGAAGATAGTATGAGGCAGAATGACAGCTGATTGATATGTGACTTTTATGGCTTCACAAATTTTAGGCGTACAACATACACGCCCACATGTATGTGTTTATCACAATTTAGATGACTTTTTTTTCTATTTCTAAGCATTAAATTGCCTTGCACTCGCTAATTAAAAATGTATCTTTGAGATAACGATCTCAGAAACGCCAGCGAAATATGCTCTCTTCATACAACTCAGACAGTTATCATGTACAATCTTACACTAGTCTGCTGTGGGCACATGAGCGGTGTGCAATGGTTAGCAACCTTGTATTTTTTACTTCTGAAAGGTGAGTTCGATCCTCATTGGATGCCCAATACTTACGGCTTTGTACCACATGTAATCTACTCTTGGAAAATCTCTACTCTCGTCTGATTTTGATCTAACATTTTTATAGCAGTAATTAAAAACAAATCCTCTTAAATCACACTTTATTGACTTGTTGAGGGCATATTTTGATTTTATTATTCTATATACGTTTCGTTAATTAGGCTTAGCCTTTTATTTTTATTTTATTTTATTTTAATTTTATTTTATTTTTATTTTTTATTTTATTTTTATTTTATTTCTAGATGGATGAATTATAAAGTTATAGAATATAATTTTAATTATCAAAAATATTTTATTGTAATCATTGAAATGTAAAATGGAAAGAGCTTCAAAATTATTTGGGGTATGCATTTCCTCCCCAATCTTAATTGTCTAAAACTATTTTTTTTTAAATTTTTCTTTCATTCTGCATGTTAAATTAGTACCGTTATTTCTGAATGAATTCATGCATCAGCGTTTCAATATGATGCATCAGTGTCTTTGTCTTGTACTAATATTTATTTTCTATTACCTGTCCTGATAACTGATAGTCTAAAGCAGTGATTCTCAACAGCTTTAGGCAACGGCACACCTACGAACAAATGACAATATCATGAGACACATATCAAAATGTTTAAAATGTGTTCATTTAAATTTTACGAAATTAAACCACAGATTCTTGACAAATTCACCCACCAATACGAACTTACATTATTTCAATGTTTTTTATTCAACTGTCTGTGCAGCTTATTTCGTGTGAAATCTGTGTCTGCTTTATTCCCCGCTGTTTGTACAATGTTTGGTCGAATATACAATAAGCAGACACTCGTTTTTCCTTCAGTTGATCGTAGAGTTTCTCGCTTGTGTTTTATGTTAATTAGGTTTGAGAAGCCTAATTCAAAGAAATAAGGACTAAGAAATTGCATTAAAATTGATAAAGCGTTTTAGCTAATATGGAGTATTTCTTTTCTATTGAAATCCAAAATATATCAATGGGTACCGGCGAATGTTTTATTTTTCGCCCTTGGCCAATTATTATTTGTTTTATAATTGAATAATAATGAAAATAATTATTTGAAATAAATGTTTAATAATTATTCATTTATTCAAATTCTAAAGTTGTATCATTACTACTTACACACACGCGCGCGCGCACACACACACACACACACATATATATATATATATATATATATATATATATATATATATATATATATATAGTTGAAAGTCACTGGTATGGGTTATTGAATTCCCTCTGAAGTTAAATTCAGAACTTTGCATATATCTCAATACCATATATATATATATATATATATATATATATATATATATATATATATATATATATATATATATATATATATATATATATATATATATTGGGAGTGTGAAATAATTAGGTTCATTGTTGCGAACGAGCTTTTTTTTATTTTTATGACCATTCTGTGCACCTGTAGCTTAAAATATTTCATGTTTTCTTCTTTGGTATATATTTCCATATCATATTTTATTCACTTCCGTCTTTTTTTTTATACTATGCAAAACTTGAGATTCTTAACCTCAGAAGTCGGTAATGTGTGCTAATGACATTGAAATTATCGACATCTATTCGTATATCACGCTCTCCGTGTGTGCGATGATACTTTTCTCTTCTTTTCTGTGCAGCCTCATAAAATCCAAAATAACTTTCGGATTTAAATAAGCTAAAAATCATTGATAAACGATAAAAAACAATTCAGTCACAATCTCCTTTCTTGTCAACTCGTTATGCATTCGTGAATCATTGCTACTTTCAGACTGTTGGTTTATTCTTTTCCACAAAGCCGTAACACACTTGATCCAGAATCTATGAAATCTGTCAAAGAGAGATGCTTTTAAGATAGCAATTTCTAAGTGTATTTTACTTTGTTTCTCATTTAAATCCAATCTCAGATCTTCGTTGTCTTGAATTTATTTTTCACACTGGTTTTTCGTTTGTTTGTTTGTTTTTTTGTTTTTTTGTTATAATTTTAATTTCGTCTCTTAACTTGAGGTTATTTACAATTATTGACCATTTGTCGAATCTGCAGCCTTGATATTTCCCTAACATATAGATCAGCCGGCCATGGCTATGACGAATGTTGCGTGGATATTATGACTTCCCAATTTTCTCCAGAAGAAAACGTTCTCAAACATTCACTCGTTTCGTTTCCTTTTCGTGTTACGGTCATATCACGTTGAATAACCAGTACTCAATACAATTACCAAAGTTAAGCAACGTCGAACCTGCTCAGTATCTAAATGGTTAACCGCTTGAGAATGCCAGATGCTGTAAGCTTGGATGTGCAGTTTGTGTAATGGGTAACAACACGGAATTCGAAATCGGTGAGCGTCGTTCCAATTCCAATTGGGTTCATTATATTCATTTAAACACAATAAAACTTCACCCTTGCTAGCATGTCCAGTCTATGGTATACTTAGTATCCTTCGCTCGAAACACATTTTTTTTATTCAAATTGTCTTCATCTAGGAGGAGATTGTTCAACATTCCCTGCCATGTTTTCTTGCTTCTAAATTATTCGATAATAATTTGAAAGGCATAGAGCCCGATTTCATATTGTACTTATATTATTAAGAGGACACCCTTCAAAAATGATAAAACATAAAATAACATGTTTTTTCGATTCTGACAAACTTCAAAATTAAAAGATCAAATGAACGATAATCAACACAAATTAGCAAGAACAAATCTTTTATAAACCGACATTTTGCACAGTGGCCTTTCGCTTAAATCTAGTCTTCAAACCTAAATTATATTTCCGATTTTGTCTTCGTCGTTAGTTTCCTTTATTACCTCAGCTGAATAACTGTCTTCATTATAATTAGACTTCTGCCTTTATGAATTAGGCGGGCTGTTTGATTTTATGTCTTTCATAAAAAAAAATTATTTCTATTTGAAGCGTATGTTCATGCTAAAATGTTTCCCATGAATATAAGCTATCCAAACTCCAATATATTTCTTTGAGCTTAAACTGACTTGTTTCAATTAACGCCGCAGATTTTACATTTATGTTCAAATTTTCACTCAAATGTTTTCCAGGGTTAGATTTCAAATTTTAGAGAAGAACGAGTTTTCCCTCTTTCTTATTTTTCCGACCCGTAGCATTTAACGGAAAAGATAGAGGAGTTGTTGCTAACAGACACAAGACAAACGGGTCTTTACTGGTGGTCATCATGAGAGCACTTACGATCATACCGCTCAATTTATTTTTATTTGTTTAACGCGTCTTTATGGAATAATCTGTTTTGTAATATAGTCTTCATCAGCATCTTATAAAAAAAGTGACGAGATCTCTCGTGGTGAAATTATCGTCAGTGCACTAACAACGCCACGCTGAAAAAATAACATGTTTTTTTTTTTCCTTACTCGGAGAATTCTGGCGGCAACAAGCTCCATCTTTAGACAATTACGTTTGGAATAATGCAAATTTTCGAACAGAGATCATAGCCTAATGCTTTCTATCTTTCGTTCTCTCAGCAAATTCTTTTTTTCGTTAACGTTGATATTTTTTTCCTATTTCTTTTCGTCCATTGCCTCAGTTTTTTTTATTCAACTCATTAGGTATTACGAACTATTGTAGCTTATGTAAATAACATGATTTACTCGAGTAAAAAAATGAACGTTATAAAAGATTATGTTAATGTCACAAAAAGCAAAGAAAGAAGCTTAGCTAAGCATCGTACCTCTGTCCGCGCTTTCGTTCAGGAGTCAGCTCGTCCGTCGCGAAATATACAGATTAATGTAGGGGTTTCGGGAGGACGCGGGGTGGTCTCTATCGCAGATGTCCTCTGAGATAAGGGAATACATGCATAAAACTTTTACACGAATAAACAAGAATAAAACACTAAAATAATAGCTTACAGTTATTTATCCATATAATGTTATGAAGATTTCATATACACACACACACACACACACACATATATATATATATATATATATATATATATATATATATATATATATATATATATATATATATATATATATATATATATATGAAGCACTTCCTCTTTTATTCAAGTTTCATTAAAGACGACAGGTAAGGTTCTGGGATTAAGCTGCTTCTTTAATTTTTCTTGTTTTCGCACAAGCGTTTTTCTCTCTGTAGAAACTGTGTGAATGTTTTGTAATTCCGATCGATTTCGGCTATATTTTAGCCATTGCAAACATTGTCAACGGACATACCACATAAATATATCACACAAGTAAATAAAAAAAGTCATGTATGCAACAGTTTTGGCTTGCTACTGCAAAAGTTAATATCAAGACAAATAAAAGATTACAGATCATTTAAAAATAACCAAATTGAAAGGCAAAATTAAAGCTATAAATTGATGAAATCAATTATCGATACTAAACAAGATTTGAAGAAAAACAAATATTTTAACAGGGAAAAGAAACAAAATCAAACAGAAACATAAAATTAAATCATTAAATGAATTTCCATTAATCAAAGAAATACATAAAAAGAAACTGTAATTAAAGACACAGGAATAAGATGATATAAAAGGCGTTGTAGTTTATATCGACAAAATAAGATATTCCAAACAAACGTGAAGAGGATATAAAATGAATTGGAATAGCAGTTATAGAAGTCAAAATCTACCAAAGTTTTGGGTGAATATTTGGAGCAACCCAAAGGAATGTAATTCCAATAGACAGTGGATCAAGAACAAGAAGGAGTGAAGGATAAATTTAAGCAAAAATGGATCAAATATAACCATGAATAATGTTAGGTAAGATCTACTAAAATCCCAAAGATAGAAATCTTCATGAAGGGAAGGTATTCTGTTATCTGTCATCAATTCAATAAAACTTTATCAATGTCAATTAATAATCCCAATGAAATTTCGATTGGATCTGTGATTGTATTAAATATCTGCGAAAAAAATGGGCGAAACAGTTGATCCAAAATGTTATAGGACAATAACATGTCCATTCACCATATATAAATTGATCACATCCGTCCTGACCAAATTTACTTAACTTTTTTTTTGATGAAAACAAAATTCTTTCTCTGGAACAGAAGGGATGTCGAAATGATTTTTATGATTACTAATATCAACTACTAATAAATAAAATTATCTAGGAAAATTGCAGGAAAAAGCTAAAAATTACAGCACAGTTGGGATAGATTACTGTAAAGCCTTGGATAAAGTTCTACACTTTTGGATCCTTAATGTTTTCGAAATGCAAAAAGTCTCCGCGGTGATAATAAATTACCTTCGGTATAGCTTGAAAATCACATTATATTAGGTTGGTGCAAAAATAATGACGTAGTAATGTCGTTTTTTGAAGTATTTTTAACGTCAAAAAACGGCGTTATTACTTCATTATTTTTCCACCAACCTAATACATAAATCACACCAAAGGTACTACCACTTTCAATTTTCAATATTTGACGCGGAATATTTCAAGAACACTCCATGTTGCGTCTTCTTTTTTGTCTGCCCTTCACATTTAAGCACGAACTAAACAGGAATAATTATGAACACGAATTAAAAGAATATGTTTAATTACCTATTCTACATAGACGATATCAAACTTTTTGTCAAAGACGACAAGGGTATCCTTAATAATGTAAAATATTTAGGTGAATTCTCTATGCATTTCGGGTTGGTTGATAAATGTGAAAATGTAACGTTCAAAAAAGGGCGAATTACATCAATACACTCAATAGATATAGATTTTGCCACAAAGATTATGGAACTGGAATAAGAAAAAGTCTATAAATAACAAGGAGTCAGCTAAGGAAATGGAATATAGAATACTGAAAGGAAGGAAAAAATAAGAAACGAACACAACAGGCGTGTGCATCTGGTGTTAAAAACCGAATTGAACTCACAACAGAGAATATCAGCCACAAAAACTTTGGCTGTCCCTGTTTACAACATGCTTAAATACACTATAAATGACATTAATCCAATCGACATCAAAACGAGAAAGCTTCTCACTTACCCAACCCATCGCATGCATCACCCTAAGGGTGCTGCTGATCTTCTGTATGTGCCCAGATCCGATGTAGGCAGACATTTAGTTCAACTAAAATCGTCTTACAAAACCACAATAATTCAAAGAGAAACGACAGGAGACGTGATGATGATCAGTTTCAAAGGACATGAAAAAAATAAGAACTTTCATTCAGTAATAAAGGATGCCAAAAAATTCGTAAGGAAATTTCAAGTTGGTGACGAAGCGTAAGTACAGGATAATACCACCTCCTGCAGCGGCAAAGTATATAAAAAAGAACGCCAACGCAAATGCAATATATTAAACGATGGATCAATGGCAAGTTAAGGTTCTTCATGGTCGACATTATGCCTGTACCAAAAAATCTTATATAGACAAACAAACCGCATATCTATCAGTGGCTTCGTGGTGCTGGTTTAAAAGCTTCAACCGAAGGATTTGTTCTTGCTGTACAGGACCAATTCTTAAAAAAACTACAAATTACAAAGTACACATACTAAAATATCGTGTTGACTCGAAATGCATTTTCTATGAGAAATATACTGAAACAAAAGACCATATTGTATGAAGTGGCACGGTTTTAGAAACAACTGAGTATTAAACTCGTCATGATAGATTTAGTCAATAGCTGTTCTGGAAAAAGTAACTGGTATAAAAACCCAAAACCGGTTACTGAGATATGACTTGTAACATTTTTATGTGACATTATATTACAGAAAGGACAATCACAGCTAATCAACAAGACATCTAGATTGAAGAAGACAATTCCTTGCATACTGTAATGCATCTCAGAAGACCCACAAAACCTATCAAAATACAAGGATCTAGAAGTGGAAATCTAAAAAAAGTGGCACATGCAGCAATCAATGATTCCAGTTATAGCTGGAGCCATCGGATTGATTAGAAAGCACATGGAAATTATTCTTTGTAGCGTATGACTAAAAGAAATTAAAAAAAATATACTCACAGGTTCAGCTGAAACTACGAAGAGATTTTCTACATAAACAGGAGAGATTTTAAGGATTTTTATTTATAAAAAATCAGTTTAAAATGTCATAAAACCATTTCTGATCTTAGATCTCTGTCGGGAAACCACAAGGAAATGTTTATACAACAGAATCCCAAGAAAACAACAATAATAATAATAATAATAATAATAATAATAATAATAATAATAATAATAATAATAATAATTTGTTTGTATTTCTTCTGTATTTGAAATTAATTCATGAATTACATGAATGTATAGCGTTGTCTTGGTTGTCAACTGCACTTCCACAAATACTCAAATAATATTAAACAATGCTTTGCTTGCAAATAATAGCTTCCATGCTTCAAGGGGAAAGGAATTAACATGAGTGAGACGTAAAGACATAAACACTAGCCTCAACTCTTGTAAGAATACCATTAGCTAACTGATAAGACAGTAGGAGAATAAATTAGAAGTATTCAAAAAATTCGAACACATACCAAATGAAAAAAATATCGCTTCTATATTTGTTTTTCCTCGTCAAATTTTAACATAGATAAAGTTAAAAATCAATCACTCTAATGCTTACGATGATCAGTGTTTCCTCATTCTTCTAATTGTATCTGGATTGCCGCCACACGCAGAACCAGACACAGAACTACACACACACACACACACACACACACATATATATATATATATATATATATATATATATATATATATATATATATACGCAAGCACACCCATATATATGTATGCGTGTGTTTCTTTAAAGACGATAATGTAATGCTATTAAAATTCTTATTTATTTTTTCTTGTGTTCTAACAAGTGTTTTCTCTACTAGATATGGAGAGTGTAGAATCTGCCCAAATGTTCTGTAATTCAGAACACTTTCGGCTATTCTTTTAGCCATTTTCAAGCATGATTTTATTTTAACTTTTAATGGATATATGAGTTGTCTATATGTATTTAAAGTTACAGAAATGTTTTATTTTTCGAACACAGTCAGCACATTGTGGCTGTGACCGTAGTTAATATTATTGAGTGTTGTTTATTTATTTTTTATTATGAAGTCTTCCATTATTTTTCGTCATTTTCTACATATGGATGAGGTCATTATGCTTCTTTTCTAGTAGTAAATTGCAATGGATTCTGCTAAGTTTGTGTGTGTTTTAAATAAGTTCTGGTAGAGCTGTGGTCGGATAGGTATGTCGTCTGAATAGGCATGTAGTAGTGTGACCGATGTGATTATTTTTGAGTTTTATTTGATCAGGAACCCAAGGGGCATTTGAAGGTCTTCGTAATTTTCATTTTGCAGGTGTGTTGATGTATTTGAGGATAAGTTTAGTTGTTTTAAATTATTTGTTTTAGATAATTAATTTAATTTTATTATCGTACATAAAGTTAAGGAGAGAGTTTATTTTTTCAAATGTGGCATTTGAGAATATTTGCTTCTTTGCGTTTTTCGCTGATAAAAATATCGCCTACTTAGCAGAAGTATAATTTAAGCTTGCAGAATTATTTAAATATCTTTTCTACATGGCACATGTAGTAATTGCAGAAGCACTGGCCGATATCCTAATCCAAACACTATCCCAATTCGAGTCATGTGGTGACATAGTAGACCTGAGGGACCTATTGAAGGCTGTAGGGTCGATAACGCGCACACCTCGTCACGGCTATATTAATATCCTAACAACTAAACTGAAAAAAAAAGAAAAAGAAAAAAACACTGCAAAAGAACTATAAAACAATCCTAACATTATTATCAGACGAGCCGACAAGGTTAATGGATAATTAATTTTGGATAAGTCCTATTACCATAAAGAAAATCACAAAACGTCATCTATGATCGAACTAAATACACCAAACTAAATACAAACCCCACGGAGACACTAAAATTATCCGTCAAAATCTCACAGCATTGAATAACGTTGACGTCTTTCCCCTATATAGCCGCTATCAAAATTCCTTAATGAGAGTGATAGCTATCAAGTTTTCTAGGGTAGATAACTCGCCAGTATAGTTTGATGGAGGTGCTATCAAGTAATTTATTAAACAAAGGGGCAGAAATCAGAAAACAAATTTACATCCAGTGTCATTTCTGAACCGGCTAGCCATTAAGTTTAAAATTCTCACACAAAGAGAAGACAGTCAAAAAGCAAAACACTGTCGGATTAGTACCGCTGCCGCAGAAACGCAGACGGAGGAAAAAATGTCAGTCAATGCGATCCTGACCCCCACCTCATATATATATATATATATATATATATATATATATATATATATATATATATATATATATATTTAAGTTATAAGGAACTTGGTAAACCGAATTGGTAAATCCAAAGAGGATGAAATCCTGAGAGCTTAATGTGAGTACAGAGCTAATATGTAATGAAAAACAAACCACTTTAAGGTACCATTACGATAATTTATTTCACCTAAATCCTTTTTTAAGGATTCAGGATCATCAGGTAAAAGTTTTACCTGATGATCCTGAATCCTTAAAAAAGGATTTAGGTGAAATAAATTATCGTAATGGTACCTTAAAGTGGTTTGTTTTTCATTACATTTATATCTATCTATCTATCTATCTATCTATCTATCTATATATATATATATATATATATATATATATATATATATATATATGCATATCGACAAAGATATATTATGCCGAGGAAAAAAGGACAGAAGTTTCCGCTGAAGGTGTGTGGAAAAAAGTTAAATATATAGATAATAAAAAAGTTAAAACAAAAGAAAATTAGAAAAAACAACAACAAAAAAAAACAAAAAAAACAAATAAACTTAAAGAAAGTCAAAAAGGCTTAAAATTGACTTTGACTTCTGTTACATACTCATTTATTTTGGGGTCCCAACCAGAGATCTAATGTCAGAAATATCATCATAACATTTTCCATTGTGCTTCTTTTGAAAAAGAAAACTAGAAAAAGACATGACGGGGATATTATTATTATTATTATTATTATTATTATTATTATTCAAATTGATTGACATAAATATTCTAATATTTTGAAAGACTTACAGAATAGTACGGGTTAAGAAACGAAAAGACACTGTGTTTAAAAATGTACACGATATTTTGACAGCATGTCTTTTTTCTTCAAGATATTTTTTAAAATTGCATACAAGTATAAAAATATTTAAAAATTTCAGTTCTTTATACAAACACCGCTTGTCTTGGGAGAAAACAATTTTTTACTGGTAATGAAAGCGACAAAGCGTATGAAACGCAGCCACCGTGAATAGAATGCAACTTAAACTTGATGGAAAGCATGCTCGTCACTTGAGGAGAGTAAGTAAGAGAAAGTAAGCAAATACCTTAGCATACAACTTATGAAACTCTCTTGTCATTCTGTTCATTTAACCCTGGGTGGGAAGTTAGTAATTTGCATAGGCAATTACCTTCATGCGTATTAAAAGTTGAAATGCTGGTGGCTTTTGGGTATTTTCTCGGAATCTCCACCGTGAGGTATTTGTCGAATTTACAGTTATTCTTAATAAAATGTTCCGCAAATTCTGATAATATATTACCACTGTGTCAGCCATATTTCCTGTGGCTATTAAATGTTTTCTTCAATTTTTCCGTTCAGAATCCACATAAAGTCGTATTTCGGCGCGGTATATAAAATGATAATTAGTACAAATAACTCCTTTTGAAGAAATGGTAATGATGCTCTTCGTATGTATGTGTGATTGAATTTAGTTGACTTATTCTGTTGTATAACGAACAGATTTATCTACTTTTATGACTTGTTTATGGAGGACAATGGTTGAGAACTCCACTTGAATGTAATCATTTATATTCACTAAATTTGTCCGTTGTGTCTTATATATTTTGTATATTTTTGTTTGAAACATGCGATATGCGTTTTATGACATTTTCGTTAAAAGAAGGTTATTTGTGGCGGAATATATTTGTATCTACCGTGTTATACTTTCAAAATATCAGCACAGTTTTAGTTTCAGTTGATATCTAAATGTACTCCGTCATACATTTGATTGGGTTCATCGGTGATTTGATTTGGTGTAAAATATATATCTATCTTTCTTCAGCGAATTCATTGATTATTTATTTTGTTGCTGCTCTTGATAATCGTGCTGGGCATAATGCCGAACAGAAATTTTTCAACACTAATCATTGCAAATTATTTTTTTTGGTACAAGAATTGGGAAGTTTGATTTTGCCGTGGGATAAGAATGATCAAAAATTTGTCAAGTTAAATACGTGATGAGTTAGGCTTAATCATAACTTGGTCAGTAGACGACATCTTGAATACTTCACTTATATGTGTTGATATTCAACGCCAGTTTTTGAGAAAATGGTTCGGAATCTTATGTTTGATCAAAAATAGATGTTATTATTATTATTATTATTATTATTATTATTATTATTGGGATAGTTTCAAACATCGGCGTTATATTTTAGTGGCATTCATTAAACTTTCAAGATGCCTGACAGTAAGCACTTTCCGCGGGTTGTTTGATATGACTAAGATGACTTTTTTATGCTGGGAGAAAATTTAGAAGATATCAAGCTATTTTAAAGATCCTTTGGGATCTGCGTAATTAATCCAGTCTCTATTAAGGCAAACTTGACATGTATATTCAACATGATCTAAATTTATACCCTCAATTCTGAATAATTTTCAAACTTTCCAAATATCTAGGGTATTCCACATCTATGAACAGACATACTGGAGACCATATTATTATTTTTATTATTATTTCATAAAACTCAATAATTTGCTGACTCTAGTTTTGTTTACTTTATTTGAATTCACAGATACTTTTTCAACATTGGCTTCAGAACAATTCCCAAGAAAAAAAAAAATATATATATATATATATATATATATATATATATATATATATATATATATATATATATATATATTGCCATGTGGATGATTAAAAGAAAAACACTTAACAACCACACTTGGTGCATCCCTGCTAGACACAGACTGCATTAACCAATATGGAAAAGGCACAAATAGTTAAAGATAAGAAAGTGACAAATCTGTGACGTTTAAAGGGTCCTTTACGTTAGCCTGTTTTAATTAAAAAAAAAAAGAAAACATGTGTGTTAACACCTCAAAGCTTTTATGCACAATGCCGGGAGCCATGACTCTGTAAATAATCGAGGGCATTATTATTATTGTTGTTGTTGTTGTTGCTGTTGTTGTTGCTGTAGCTGTTGTTATCGTTGTTGTCCCTAAAATTATTGTTATCATTATTACTATTTCCTTTGATTTCTATTGTACTCATATTTACTATCTTGTTCCAACCAGAGACCTAAGGTCAGAAATGGCTTCATGACATTTTTCACTGATCACTTTTAAAACAAATCAAAACAAACAAATGCATAAGATCCCACAAATTTTATATAGTTGAGGCTGTTTGTAATGTTTGAGCTGTCCTTGTGAGAACTGTCTCTATTTCTTTAAGGCATGGTCTATCAAGAATTCATTAAATGAGTCTAAATGCCCCATTTGCAAACAATCCTAGGACTCCAAACGTAATAGAAATTATTGATATCCCCATGTGTCATATTTATCAGATTTCCATTTCAACATACTTGTATTTTGGTAGTATTTTGAAGCATTTCAAAAATACATTACAATCTCTAGTGTCTACCATCTCAATAAGAAAGCACATTCCGATTATGTGCTCTTCATCATCATTATTATTATTATTATTATTATTATTATTATTATTATTATTATTATTATTATTATTCCTGCTATGTATGTTGTAGAGCTGGGTCCAAATTATGTTCCTTTGGCTCCATAGGAGTACTGTCATTTAATTCATAACAGTTTTCTTAGTATATGGGATATCCCTAGTATGGCGATTTTCTGGGCTACTGGTATGTTGATGTGAGCTGGGGCACTCTAAGTAGAATTGTATATTCCTTTTCTCATGAGGCCCAGAGAACAGATAACTATTAATAAAATCTCAGTCTTCATTCCACATACCCTGTTAACTTCGATCTCCAGAACAATCTATTTCTCGATAGTTATCCTTAAGGTGTTTTCTCAGACGGTACTGTTATGTTAATAAGCATAAACTCCCTGAATTCCTTGTCTTAATTTATATCAGTACTGTTGTCTTTTATTCCACTGTCAGTTTGAATTGGCATATCACAGATGATAGTTACATCGTTATTTGCTTTCGATTTTGTGATTCTTACATATCTCCCGGTGCACATTTCGTTTTTTTTTCAGGTTTTTGCAATGAAACGCCTTGTCCTTCTAGTTTTTTGGGGGTGGGGAGTTTGCCAAATTGTTTTGCTTTCTGTTTTAGCTTCGTTTTTTGGTAGGCTGTCATATATATTAAGCTGCTTCTTGAAGAGTGCAGCTTCATTGTTGTTGAAGTAGATTTAATATTTTACTATTTGTAGGAGAGACTCATCGTATTTTGTGAAGTTCGCCTTCAATTCGATCGTTATAATTTTTCGAATTAGTTCTAGCTGGATTGGAACTCGGCCTCCTAACACTCTTTGTACGTACAGCCTAACAATATCAGATTTCGGGTGCTTCATTTTTCATGTCTTGCCTTCCAGTCTTTTAATGTTGTTGTTGTTCTACGATATATTCTTGCCAGAAAATGATTTAATGTGCCTAATTAACAAACCCTCTCTTTTGTATATTAGTAAAATAGTGCACTGTCGGGGCGTTATCTATGCAAATTTAGACGTTTCGTTTAGATGGAGAAGGTTTATCGGGTAAAATGTGCAATTCTCCTCAATGTAATATTTCTTACTCCTGAGATGCTGATATGTCTAGGAATTTTACATCATCATCAACATTATTATTATTATTATTATTATTATTGTTGTTGTTGTTGTTGTTATTATTGGTATCAGTAATAGTATATGACTGCTTTTGAAACATTTAGCACAATAGCGAATAGCTGTTTTGTTTTGCTTAATACATATTTTTATGAGCGGCATAACTCTTCGGAATCTATTATGTTTCTGCTATAGAGAGATAGCTAGATAAGGAGGGAGAGAGGGAAGAAGATTTAGGCAGAGACAGAAGGAGATATAGAGGGAGTTGCCACCACAAAATTTAAAACCTAGGAAGCTTATAGCCATCATCACAATTTCGATGAAACTGGAAACATTTATTTTCAAATGTATCTGACATTCCGCTCTCTAACTCAAACATCTATTCACGCGCCTGATTGCTTTCCCGTCACAGAATCATTCATCAAGTCATACGTTGATGGAAGCTCGTTGAAAACCAGCTGTGGATTATAACAATGGAAACTATATTCCTACTGATGTCGACGCTGCAGATAACTGCACCATTTGTCAACTCCCTGAGTGAACAAGAAGCTAGGATGAATATAGCCGACTGCAAAAGGCCACAGCGTGACTCTGCTTTAATTTTACTTGATCGCCGACCTGGATATTGACATTGCTGTCATCAGTTTCCTAGATAAAAACAGTTTGAAATGATACTGAATAGCTACTTGAAAATGGAAAGGTGTTTCCATAGTGAAGGATTCATGTTGATAAAATACATTGCTCAAAACTTAACGAAATACCAACATACCATGTACATCGTTTCATACGATTTCAACTTTACAAGGAACATCATGTCACGTTTTTCAGTCAATATCAGCAAACACACCAGGCCTGGATAGAAGAAGAATGAAAATTCCAGTCTGATTTACTCAAGTTTCTATCAAAATATACCAGCAAACTTTGTCGTTCTTCTTACCTTATTTGCTATGTGCCTTAAATGTCTTTGACACAGGGAACTCTCCACAATTCTCGTTCATGTATTGCTTTTGATATTCTTTGTGTCACATTTTATCTGGCTTTTTCCTTGTTCCCAAAATCTTTATTAATGTCTTTTGCAGGTCATATATCCTTGACATGCATTCCGTATGTCTTGTTCATGTTAAATTATTTTGCGATTTTTTCTCGTTATGTGATCGAGAATTTTCACTTCTCATTTTATGTAGAATTGTCTTAGTGGGTCCTATTTTTCTTCTTACATGTTTTTGCTCACATTTTCTGTCTCTAGCAATTCTTTTCACCCAGTAGAATCACATTTCAGACGATTGATTTCTTCTCTTCATTTTTATTTAGATAAAAGTCTATGTGTTACATGCGATTGCATTAATCGTTACGTTGCTTCTATGTCCCTGTATTTTATATCATTTCTTATTTTGTTAAGTTATTTTCTCTACTTCTCTGTATCTTCGGAGTCCTGTCTCATAATTTTCTTCGTGTGATATTACACAACCAATACAGGACATATGCTGTAGCAGTTTATTCTGAGGTCCACAGTTGATATTCCACACATTCGGCCGTCCCATTTGTTTACGATCATATATACCATATTCTTACAGATAATCTTTCTTCTGCTTTACATTACTACTTTTATCATTAAAATTATCATTAGTTATTTCATTTTAATGATTCATTCTCAACATAATGTTATCCGCGTGTAACTAAAATTATGCTAAACAATGTGAAATCATATTATGGCACAGTTCTCTGAGACACGGTTTTCTGAGACACAGTTCTCTGAGACACAGTTCTCTGAGACACAGTTCTCTGAGACACAGTTCTCTGAGACACAGTTCTCTGAGAAACGTCTCAGGCGGTAGTTTTAACAATTGCGATGCCATTCATTGTGTCACTAATTACAGAGTAGTGATGGATTTTAATACGTCGAAAGGAATACGTCGAATGATATTATTAGAAATGCATTGAGTATCGAGAGTTTATATTTAGTTTCCAGTGTGGAACATACGACAAACCAGACCTATACGTTGTTATGGAAATTGGTTAAAAATAAATGTGAATATGGCAAATAATTGTCATTTCAAAACAAAATAGAGTAAAATGACAATTTTTCGATTACTGTAATTAAGTCTATAATTGCAGTGACTGTTTTGTTTACAATGTATTAGATCTCAAACTAAAATGGCCCTCCTTCAAAATTCTGCATTTCATAATGCTTTTAAAAAAACTTTCGCGGATATTCGAAAAAGAAATCACAGCTGAAATGAGTAATTTATCAGTTCTTTGAGGACCACATATCCCAAGGCTTTGTCGGCATCATTACTGCTAGAGACCTGCAAAAGCTATTTAACTTGTGCTAAAATATAATTCAAGATGTTCTGCCAATCATTCTGCCGATAATGAGAAAAGTAGCAATAAAGAATGTAACACTCACAGGTTACATGCAAAGCAAAGGAAATGGAGGAAAATCGATTTGTTCAAAATGATAGAGGGCAAGGGAGATTATACTAGTAACATATTATCGCTGTGATTAAAAAAAAATATATGAAATTTTAGAGTCCTATTATTGTCCATGTTATGAAGCGACACAACACAGAGAGAAGGAGAGGGGGCAGAGATAATATCAGAGACAGAATCAATGACATAAGTGAGATCTAGTTTAATGCTTAACTATTATATTTCTAATAATTATCTTTTTTTGAAAAGGCAGCAACTATAAAGCAATGAATATGTCGCTTCAGAATGGTGCAATATCTATCAAGCTCATATTGTGCATTATTATTAGCATTGAATATTGATTTTAATTTTCATTGTGAGTCACATATTTTGTTATCTTGTTCCAAAACGGTGTCATTTTTCGTTATATAAAGACACATTGACAGGGTACATTGTTTAGCGTATCAAGTCTCCTTAGCCGTTATTACTTAGTAGTGAAATTGAACCACACTGTGCCCCATACATAGTGTTAGGCCAAACCAATCTAAGGTGAGTAAATACACATTATAATACAATGGATCGATATGATTTTAATTTTGAAATTCTTGTAACAAGTAAATTTATTTAAGGTAGATATCTTGAATGCCAAACCTAACAATATATTTTATCATTAAATTGATGACTTGAGAAAATCATAGCAAACCGAAAAAAGACATGGAAATAATAATAATTATGATAAAAGAAAGCACAATATTATATATACTGTTAATGGGATTGAGAAATGTAGAAAAAATGACGTGATTACATGATGGAATTAATTGTATTTGCCCAAATTAAATACATAGAAAGAAATAAGATCATTATATTCTGAAAGCAGACCATATTTATCGAATTGATTATAAAAGCTAAAAAAATGTTCTGTCATCTTCAGTAGGAAAGAGGAAACGCACATTAATTTCGAGATTGCCTCAAAATATTTTATTTAATGAAATTTAATATTTTCTATCTCTCGTTAAAGGTAAAAAAGGAAAACATGAACACAAAAATAATGCTTTTATGTCACCAGTATTGAAATTTTGCTTAAATTGAAAAAGAAGTAAGACGTGTCGTCTGAGGTCAGATGGAAATCAATTCTTGTTTCGTAATTTTCAAACAATGATAGCAGTTTAATACTCAAATAAAATCGCTGAGTTTCTTTTTATAACTGATGAATTTTAATAAATAATTTAGAGAGAACATTTCAAGACGAAAAGGAGAAATTGTTCACCATGTTTTATTAACATATTAGGTTGGTGCAAAAATAATTTCGTTTTCTCACATATGTTACTATGTGAGAAAACGAAATTATTTTTGCACCATCCTAATACATACATTTTGATAGTTTTATTTAGCAAGCGCACATGTGTAACAATGCATGTCCCTATGCATATGCTTTTGTGTATTTGCATATTAGCATAAAGTCAAAATTTATAAAAACTAAAAAAATATAAAATCCTGAAGCGCATAAACATAACAATCTATGATTATATTTAAATTAATTGCAGCCATTTATTCTCAAGCGCGTTTTACTTTAGGCTCCTCACGGTACAACATCTGACTGACTATTTAATGTCCATTACATCTTTACGCATTTCCCTCCAAAACAGGCATTCAAGCCACTAAGACGCAAAGAGTTACTGGGTGTGAAATAATATGAGAAAAAAACAAAAACAAAAACAAACAAACACTATTAAGCAGTGATAGCAATAACATATAAGGAATTATGAAAAGTTAACGATTTACATTGCATTTAAATTTTTTAAGGTCAAAATTGTCGGGAAATCAAGAAGCCGGAAGCAAGTTCCACAAGCCAGAAGTGCGAGAGTAGAACCTTTTTGCATAAAAATTACATTATGTTTAGCACATTTTTAATTCATATCTTGGAATCTTTAGAAAACTAAAAAAATACTAAAAAAAAATAATGTCTTTCACTGCTCGAAATAATCTCATCAAATTTGTGAATCCTGGAATGCCATATTGTAATTTTAGAAATAGTACTAACAAATGTAATTACTTTTTTTTCGATGTGGCCCTCTTCATTGATGTTGGGGTTCATGTACTTTACAAAATTTATGAAAGAATCCAGTGTTGCTCTGCAGAATTTTCCACAAAATATAATACGACCTCCATTAAAGTTACCCAAATATTTTATTCAGAATAAACTAAATCTTTTAATATTGATACAAAATCAGTCCAGGCGATCGGCTAATCGCTGAAGGAATTTCTTAATCTATGTAATTTGAATATAACCCAACCAGTCGCCTACAAAGATTTTGTTACCAAATAATACCAAATAGGATTTGCAACATAACATGAGCAGCCAATATATTCTATTTCTCGGAAATGGTATCACATATTTTTTAGATAAACCAGTATGGCTTATCTGTATATATAAACCAACTGATATATTACACGCACGGAATATTTATATAACAAATATAATTAAAGTGCATATATTTATATGGTGATTAGATACTTCCTGAAAATATTAAAAACTAAATTCCGTTTCGTTAACATTCTCAGGCCATTAGTAAAAGCAGATGATTTATTGGAGTAGGATAGCTGGCCACACGTATTCGAGGATACCTATCTACTAGAATGGCTAGCCAATCCCTATTACAGACGCATTTCTTCGTTAGCGGCTGATAGTTACAGTGTAACATTCTTAGTAAATATAAAATATCTTGACTTATTTTTTGATTATTTTTATTTACAGATATTTTTCTTTCAATATATTGTTAATCATAAGCCCCATCAAAATGATTACAATGAAATAAAATCGAGTAATCTTACCGAATGACTACAAAGAAAAAGAAGGAAAATTGCATCGAATCCTTACATACGATGAGAAATGGATACCCTTTAACGTCAGTAATAGAATAAGCCAATAATGAGAAGGAAGAGAATCCCCAAAACAATACCGAAAAATTCCACTGTGCCTTAAATGTTAATGGTTACTGTCTGGTGGTCTTTCAAAGGGGTTATTGATTATTCATTCTTCCCTCAAATGCAAACTATAACAACAACATCGTATTATGGAGAAATTGAATGTATGCAAGAAAAATTGCAAAAGAAACATCGTAGATTTGTGAATAGGTATGACCCAATTTTTTGCACCATAACGCACGGCAGCACGCTTCCCTATCAATTGTCCAAAAGCTGCATAACCTGAATTGTAAGTTTTGCCTCATCCTCCATATTCAATTGATATCTCTCCTACCGATTATCAGTTATTTAACAATTTTGATTTTTCATATGTAATAAATAATTCTCCATTAAGGAATCGGCAATCGATTCATTTGATTTTTTTTATCACGTCAAATGATGGTAATGTTGTAAAGGATGGTATCAAGAATTTACAGCTACGTTAGAGAAAGTTATTCCTTAACATGGTGTCTGTTTATACTAAATAAATTAGCTATATAACATTTCAGAAGGGTTTTATTCCTTTCCAGTAAATGCGTAATTTCATGTGTAACAACGTAAAATAATGAAAAATGATCATATCGTCCAACATTCGCTGCTGTAAAGAAAAACAGATATCACGTAAGGTCTTAGTATTATTTGTTAGCGAAGAAATCCTCCTGTCTCTCAATACTCGGCTCAGCTTTTGGAATGTGTCCCTGGCCATACCAATACTTCTACAGATCTCAGCGTCGCACTGATCGTCCTCTGTCAAGACGCTTCCCAGATATATATACTTATCCGTCTGCTTGATTCTAGTGTTACCGACCTGCATATCGCATTTCGGATATCAGAGAAAAAATATACCCGCAATGAAGCCAAATTCTCGACAAAACACCTCCTAGCAAAAATACTTCAATGAAATCTGATCTGCAACTTGATTTCATACCAATAATACATATTCATTTCATATGAACCTATCCTGAAAAAAATTAAAGGTATTACATAATAAGCCGTAAAACAAAATAAACTAAACCAAACCGATCGATATCACTGTGTATGGGTTCACTTATAAAATCTGATGACCAGAGACTGAACTCCGGTCTCTCATCTGTCAGCTTTAATAACCGTATGAGTTGTTACGCTCAATAATTCAAAAAGTAAGCGATTAAGATTGTATCATCATTGAGTTGAACCGAAGTTCTCACTGGACACAATAAATGAGGAGCTTTGCTTTTTTTTCCATCTGTTTGCACCAGATCAACACAGATCTCAAGTGGAACAGATATCCATCGCTAAGGAGACCTGAAAAATATCAGCTCTTTATACCGCTAAGAAAATTATATGTTGACATTTGACGTGCTCTATTTTTGCAAGGGTCGGATCAGATTAAAAAAGAAATGTTGATGTTATATCTTGGTTAGAGATACCCAATCTTCTCATTAGAGTTCAAATGATTTTATATGGCCTTGTAAGCGATTATTTCTCCTCCATTAAACCGTTTTCCCATAAACAAAATATTTCACGCATCTTGAATCTTGTTCGAAGGTCTTATGCTCTACATACACGAGTTCTGTTATTTCTCTCATTTACAGGTACGAGACCCCACGGGATATACACTAGGGCGAATCAACATTATCACCTTTGTAATCGTTTTACATGAAAAAGGTCTTCTTCCCAAGAGCATTTAATTTATAGAACAGCTTCTTCTGATGATGATTCTCCGAATATTATAATTTTAAGGTCATCGTGTCTTGGACAAACCGTTACCTAACATGCGTAAATTCATAATCCATGCTTACTACACTGTTCCCACCTATGTTCAAAAAGCGACCTCATTTAGCAAGTCTCTAACTTGAGTGCCTCTTGGGCCTATCATTGAGTAAAATTTTATTAAAAATACGTTAAATAAATGAATATTCTTTTTAATTTAAAATTAAATAAATCTTACGATCGTTTCCACATCTATTATATAGCTTAATGACAAGATAAATTATATATATATATATATATATATATATATATATATATACATATATATATATATATATATATATATATATATATATGTATATAAAAAAGAACAGTAAGATATATAATCGGGTGTTCTTATAGATATTTTTATTTTTACAAAATAGTGCTCAATGTAAATTTACAGAGCATTAATTGATTTAAAATATGTTTTTAAAATTGACTTAAAATATGTTTATATATATATATATATATATATATATATATATATATATATATATATATATATATATATCATTTACTTCGTACTTTACACCTGGGAATACAGAATTAAGTAAAAGTTCATCATGATACATATTATTATTTAGTATATTTCCACACACACACACACACACGCCCAAACCCAGAGAGATACAAGTTAAACAAAAAGTCATCATATACTGAAAATTTCATGTCAAGATTCACGCTATGAAGTGATATTCAGAACGTGAGGTGAACCGTCAGTGTATCACTTTACAACATCATATAATGCCGTTTTTTTTGCAATGACGTTTTTTCTTTTATCTTAGATTCGTAGGTTATTCAAGGATTATTTGAATTTCTTCCTTGAAATGTCAAAATTATTGAATACGGCTAATATGTTGATTTCGCTCCTTAATTTTTGACATTCTTTTACTCTAGCGGCATATGGAGAGTTTCTATCTACTGTAACGCTTCATATATATATACATATATATATATATATATATATATATATATATATATATATAGTTTAAAATATTAAATATTGTAATAGGTGTCGAAAAATAAATAAAAAAGACGAAAAGTGAGATATAAGAGACTTCTTCTCCGGCCCCGACAACTCTCTTATATCCGGGTTACACTATATATATATATATATATATATATATATATATATATATATATATATATATATATATATATATATTATAAATTGATTTAAAATACATTTTTTCGCTACGCAGTTCTAACCATGTTTCAAAAATGGAAGCTAAAAGCTCAGAATTTAATTTAGTAATTAAATTAAAAACATTAGTTCCATTTCATCCTCATTTTTTTTAAATCCAGACGACATGCATTTAACGGATGTTAGATTTCATTAAAAAATTCATCCCTACCCCTACCAAAAAGTAACTAATAACTGATACATCAAAATACAGACATAATGAACACGCAGACACCCCTTGTCTGGTGGAAGTGGATTTATCTGTAACCTTGGAAACGTAAATTATGATTTTAGCTGTGTCTTTAAACCCCAGTAATTTTAAAATTTACTACAAAATTCACTTGAACATGAAATGGAACTAATGTCTATAATTTAATTAAAAAAAATAAATTCAGAGCTTTTACCTTCCATTTTTGAAACATGGTTAGAACTGTGTAGCGAAAAACATTTTTATTCAATTAATTTATAATAGTAATGCTCTGTAAATTTACATTGAGCACTATTTTGTAAAAATAATATCTCTATAAGAACACCGGATTATATATCTTACTGTTCTTTCTTTTTGTTTATACATACATACATACATACATAAATACATATATATATATATATATATATATATATATATATATATATATATATATATATATATATATATATATATATATGTATGTATGTGTGTGTGTTTGTAAAAAAGATATAAGAGCTTTCTCAGATTTAATGACGTTTATCCTATGTGATGTTTATTACAGGTAAAGCAGTTACTTGGGCGTCCATAAAATGCCTATATTTCTCTGTCTTTATTGGGAATGGTCTTTTTTGAGGCATCCCTCTTTTCCACTGTTCATAAAAGTGTTCACGTAACATGAAGGTCATTTCTTATTGTTACATTTTTGCCTTTCTGCGCAGCAAAAAAGTTCTACACTATATCATTAAATTTTATAACTCTGGTTGACTTAATACAGCGTTGAATATCTTAAAATCGCTTCAGTGCACTGAGAATGAGGTGGAGGCGATACTGGTTGAAGCTCTCGTAGTGTTATTAAGGATGATATATGATGTATGATTCGGCTCCACAAACGACTATAGATATCAGCTTTCTTCAGATAAATGAGTGATTATTGTATATCATTTTAATGAATCTAATAGGACATATAATTTGTGAGAGAAATATGTTCGCTCATCACAGCTCACCTGATTTGCTTAGCTTTTTGTTTTAACTTTAGTGAATATCACTTTTGTTGTATATTTTTATATTCCCATCTCATTTTTTCGCGTCTCTAAATTGAACCCAACAGTAGATATAAATAGAATTCTTCCAAAAACGCTCTCGTGGAATTTAATATTACCAGACGAGAATAGAGACGAACAATAAAGATATATGGCCCCGTACTTTATTCTAAGTTACATAATTCTCTGCTTTAAACTGCAGACGAAAGATGTAGGTAGAAGTATTAACGTTTTAAACCTTATCATTATTTCTGTCTCGAATATTTAATGAATTCCCTGTGGACGAAATTACATGTCGTTTCATCCTTTGTGTTGCTTGGAATCTTTAAAAGGTTACCCCCCCCCAATACAATCTGTGATGATGACAAAATATCTAACAGTTTGTAAATATTTTATATAAGTTTTTAATAGATTTATTTTTTTTTAATTTTTTATGTATTTTTTTATGCTTTTATATTTTATTGTTTATATTTCTATGTTTATATATTTTAATTTTTTTAGTTCTTTTTAGGATTTTCAGTCTGTCCATTTTGATAACTTATAAAATCGGTGTCATATATTTTAAATTAATTTCGGTATATTTATTACATAAACGCCAAGCTGAGTTTGGGATCAATGATTCTGCATTGTGAAGAGGTTATAATTCAAATTAAGCCTTCAACTGATATTTTCTTAAATTCAAAAGTCAGAGGTGGCTCATTATAGAACATGACTCTCATGAAGAATCAGCTGCAGCTCCCATAACTTTTCTTTGTCTGCGTGACGACAGAATAAATCTATAGAAGATCTCTTAACTAAACGTAATTCTGCCTTTGAAAGATCTAAGAAAAACATTGTGTTCTGCTTTGTAATAACACAACCGATGATACAAAAAATAAAAAGGAAATAATTTTAGATGATCTTCTGAAATCATGTGATGTTCCTTTTTTTGATTTATCAAAGGCAGATGTTATTTTATTTGCTCTTCCTTCTCTCATTACCTAAACTAATGAGGGTCACAAATCTCCTCTCCAATTTTAGCTCTTGTCACGTCTTAGCTAAAAACATAACTCTTTTTATCCATGATTATGAAAATATACACGCAAGCTAAAGATGTTCACCGGAATATTTTATGACGTACCGTGCTTTTTCTTTCCACTTTTCTAGAACTTTTTTTTTCTTTTTTTTGTATTAATGCAGGTTTCCTTCAGGGCTGTATCCTTGGACATAAGTTTTTTTCTAATTTTCATGTGAGACCGTCTTGACGGCTTCAGATATAAACTCGGTATTAATATCGCAACTATTTACTCCTGTCTTCATAGTAAGTATAATCGGTTCCAGGATCTCTAATTGCAGTTGCACTCAATAATGACTAAAGATCTGTTGTTAACTGTAGCAATGAATGGCCTGTTTAATTTTAACTCCTCCAAAACAAAACTGCTCTCAGGTAATCATTTGAATGACCCTTTTCTGCATTCCATCATTAAAGCTGATGCTAACATCAACTGGAGTCACGCAGTGAGCCATCTCGGGTTAACTTTGCTGACATGAAGTGGAAAGATTATATTGAATCAATTCCTAAGTTTGCTACTAGGATATTTGGTTCATTATTATGTCTTTCTGGTCGATTTTTATCTCTTACATAATTATAATTCTACCAAATAATACATCAAATATTGCTACCACATATGTTTAGATGCTCACGATACATATTTACATATTCTTGAAAAAATCCAAAGGAGAATATACATTGTTATTGGGGCTGATCATGTCTTCAGGCTTCATTCATTTCTCCACCGCCATAAAGTAACTTCCCAGTGCATTTTGCATATATCCTTTCATAGTAATTTTCATGGTGGATTTTTCAATATATTACGTAGACTTTATGAATGTAAGCACTGTAGTAGATTGGCAAAAGACTCCATCATATTATAGATGAATTGGCTAGATGTAAACTTAAGTTTTTGATAAGAGTTTCTTTCTCGTAAACAATGAAAATACACTCACAAGACATGCTTTACAAGTCGCAAATAAGCGAACAGCACAATGTATTCTAAACATCTAAGGGAGGTTAAAAACAAAGACAGCATCACAATAAATATATCATGGAAAATAAGAAAATATCCTCAGCAAGAATAATAAATCCCTAAAATATGTAAACTGCCTATGGAGGATAAAATCACCTCCCCACCAAAAAAAAAAAAAGATTTCAAAATGCAGACATGACACAATTTTTTATTACGTTACTTAAAATTCGAAAACTAATAATGAAAAAATTGATAAAATAAAACAAATAAAGAATAAAAATAAAGAAATGAAAAGTAAAAAGATGATAAGTATAATAAATTAATTCAAAAGAATAAATAAGAAAATAAATTAAGTAAGTAATAAACAATTTAACAAACTACGAAAGCAAGCAAGCATAGGCACAAGTAAACGCATTAATAACACTTAACAACAAATAATAAACCAATCAATATTAAAATTTAAAAAAAAACGACAATATAAAATAACCACAAACGTATATTCGATAACACAGTTATTCCCACCCAGTAGCCTCTAGAATAATTTGAAATAATACCGTCAGCTCACAGACAATAAGCGTTAGAATAATACAATAAAGATACCCATAATGCATCACTGACCAGAATACATAAATAGTAAAACAAAAGCACATCGTACATGGGCTGATTGGGTTTAAGCATGAAACGGACTGTCGCTGTGTGTGGCCTCAAATATTCACATTTATGTTTACAAACGCTTTATCGCTGATATCGAGCTCTTTAACTCATAAAAATAGCATAACATAAAACTATATATATATATATATATATATATATATATATATATATATATATATATATATATATATATATATATATATATATATATATATATATATATATATATATATATATATATATATATATATATATATATATATATATATATATATATATATATATATATATATATATATATATATATATATATATATATAAAATGATCATGTGACGAGTGGTTAGAACGTTCGCATTCTGACCATGAGACACGGGTTCGAATCTCAGCAGGAGAATTCCTGATAATATCCGATAGGAGGGGTCGATCCCAGCGTACGGTACCTTTGAAAAATACCTGAAAACTATACCACAGGTTGATCCAAGCCAAAACCCACTTTGACCCAAGCCTTGTGGGTGAAATCTGGTAAAATATTGTTTGCCGTCGATAGCTGTGTTAGTACGAAGTCACAAGACATCGTGACCGATATCTGGCGCCTTATTTAAATTGATGATCACGCGAGTTAACATGTTCTTTCCCAGAAACTGTTACTAAGGTCTGCTCAGATTAGTTTGCAGTACTGAATAAGCACAAATACACCTGAGAAAATGTCTGAAATAGGGGTTGGCTTGCCGTCCAAGAAGACGGGTATCCTCGAATATGAGTGGCCAGCTACACACCACGCACACACGTATATATATATATATATATATATATATATATATATATATATATATATATATATATATATATATATATTAGACTCGTATAATTAAGTGGGTGCCTCTGTTTTGTAACGTCTAAAATTAGTTACGTGTTTATATACTGTTTAATGAAAGCTGACGTCTACTAAAACATGAGCATATATAACGTATATTGTAATGAAAAATAACCCCGACTGTTCATAAAACCCATTACTTCCTAAAATCTCTCTCTCTCTCTCTATATATATATATGAATATATATATATATATATATATATATATATATATATATATATATATATATATATATATATATATATATACATACATACATATACATATATATATATATATATATATATATATATATATATACACGTCTATCTATCTATATATATATGTGTGTGTGCGCGCGCGTGTATATATGTGTGCGATAATCTGTCCTCAATTTTTCTTTAAGTTTTAACAATAGAATCATTTATAATATACATACAATATGAAAAAAAAACTACAACAAAAAAAACTCCAAAATGTCCTTCTTCTATCTCCTCCTTTCTATTTTCACTTATTAATGACTCGATGAATGCTAACTTGTTGAAGTTTTTCATTGTTTCTGAGCCAAACTTCCTTCATTGTGTTAGCGCTGCAGATCCTATGTCCTATAAGTACCCTCTTCTTGGACCAAATATGATAAAAATTCGAATTTATCTGTTTATCACTATAAGGAAACTACGCGCTATAACATCGTGACTCTTCTTTAAAACGACTGTGAAGCAAAAGCAGAATCCTCTTCAAATGAACTCGAGCTAGAAGACATTCTCTTTGTTTAGAGTGCATTATAATTGGCATAGAAAACATTCATCATAAAATGGTAGTTTCTTTCATATTTGAATTCTCTGCCGTCATCACATTCCTTGCAGAATGTGTAAACCGATATATTTTTTCATGTGTTTTTATACCATTATTAATTTACAGACACTTCCAGAGTGATTTCTATAATCTTTTCGAGAAGATTTTCTGAAAAAAATTAATTTAAATATTACATTAATTGCATAAACCGACATGAACCTGCTGTGAATGATTTCAACATTCTCTCCTCTCTACATATAATAATTATTTTCCACCGAGGAGTAAGAAAAGATAAGGTAACTCAAATTTCTTTCCTGCGATTATGAGGTAACTTATATTTTATAAACAAAAATTCTATATAATACATTTACAATAAAATTGCACCGAGTATTATTTATAGACGGACTTCGTTTTTAGCTTATATATATATATATATATATATATATATATATATATATATATATATATATATATATATATATATATATATATAATAAAAAGGCTTATACATTAATATTCCATGGTCATAATTTATTCCATTGGAATCGTAAATACCATCCAATTAATCAAACCTACAAATTCAAAAAGAAAACAGAAAAAACAACTATGGAAATAAAAAATAAAATTTAGACAGAGTGTAAGTATGAGAGTGTGGGACGAATGTTAGATCTAAAGAGAGGGGTATCAGACGAGAGAAGGTGAGAGATTAAAACTTAAAAGAGAGAAGTTTTAGAGAGTTGAGTTATAGAGTATTTACGATTCCAATGGAATAAATTATGACTATGGATAATTAGTGTTTAAGCCTTTTTATTATATCCTTACTCTGTCTTGGACATTGAGTTCTACCAGGATTCTATCCTCTTAGATTTTTTTATTTAAATATATATATATATATATCTGTATGCATGTATATATATATATATATATATATATATATATATATATATATATATATATATATATGTATGTGTATATTTACCACTAATAGTATCAATATATATATATATATATATATATATATATAGTCGTACCGTCTTATAAGAATTCTACGTGACGTGTACATAAAAAAAAAACATTAGCGATTATAGCTCTCCACAATTTCTTATTATGTGTACTCTTAGTAAATTTTATCTTTTTGCTATTCTATTTATCCTAAATCTAAATACTTTTTTATCCACGTACACAAGTTCCTTAAGTAGTTTATGCGCTGTATTTATAAGTCTGTATTGCCGTGAATGTCAAAATTTCCATCCCACTTTTCTTATTATGCGCGTAAAATATTTTATCTGTATCTTTTTTATGTTAATTATGTGTCCATTACTTGTTCTTCTCTCAAACTTCATCGTTTGTCACATGTTAAGTTCATGATATTCTCGCCATCCTTTTGTAGAAACACATTTCTCTTCCGTCAAGTTTCTTTTTCGTCCTTAAGATTTTCTAGCATTCACTGTCGTATAGGAGAACTTACCTGTCGAAATATTTCAAAACGCATTTCTTTCTTTCGAACAAAATTGTTCTGTTTCTTAATTCTGTGTTTACCTTTTTGAAGACATCCGCCGCTATCACACTGCTTCCTCGTAATTCGATGTCGCTCATTCCGTCCTCTGTTAAATTACTTCCTAGACTTGCTGTACTTGTTTCATTTTGGTATCTGCAAATGGCAATTTGTTATTCTAACCTTTTTGCTGACAACAAAATGTTTTGTCTTCTTGCTGTTGATATTTAGTATTTTCTTTTTTGTTTCCTTCACTCCCTTTACGAGGATTTCTTGTAGTTTCCTTTCTGCATCGTCTATTAACAATGTCTCATCTGCATATCTTACTTTGTTACGATTGCGTCCGCCAATAGTGAATCTTAGTAATTCTCTCAGAATCATCTCAGTGTTTAGGATGAATAATTCCGGTGAGAAATACCATCCTTGTTTTACACCGCTTTACATTTACTGAATTCATTTTCTCCGTGTATGCGGGCGCTTTGCTCACATTATATATTATGGATCATTCTGATATTCTTCCAATACATATCCAGTAACCTAGCAGTTCTTCAGATATAAAAGTATTGTTTATTTACTTCTGAACTCCGTCAAATTAACTTTGAGCTTGAGAGTATAGAGGTTGTTGGAAACTTATTTTCTTCTTGCGTGTTTATGAGGGACTGTAACTATAACTCGTGAGAAAGCCATTATATATCTTTATGTCAACCGGTTGTCTTGCTTGTTGATAACCTAAGTATAGCTCGTTTAACTTACTCTTTTCTCTCAAAACAGGCATTGGCATCATTTGTGACTCTACACAGTGTGGCTATATGCACCCTTTAAAGGTTAGTTTTATGTGACACGGAACATATTTGACGTTCTCATTGACAGCGAGTACAAAGCTTGCTTGCTTTCCAAGAATTGTATAACCACCTAACATAGTGTGGGTTTGCTAATTGTTATAACGTATTATAAAACATACTGGATACATTTTGTAGATTCCTCTGTCCAGCCATGTTCGTTCGTTTTCCAGTAACTAGTTTAGATTAATGGGTTCGTATGCACAGTATTTTGTGTGATCATGCTACATCTTCCACATATGGATAATCTATCCAATACTAAAAGGATTGTTCAAGGAATTGTTTTCTTTACTTGTCCTATGAAAGTAAAAAAAAAAAACATACATGAAATGACTAAGAACTTGACTCGCAAACTGTACAAAGGACAATGACTCTATTCCTTAGAATTAAAATATCTAATATACTGGCAGTATTAATGATACACTTATTGGTCGAAAATACGCATTTCTAGAGAATGAAGTATATTTAATTGTTGCTTGGCGGATTGAGCGCAATTGTCTCCTCGTTTGTTGTGTCATTACCTGCTTATTAATGGCTTTCGATTCTATACTTGCAACAGCCCTGGCTACCGCAGGTTTTTTTTTTATCTGTCTGAAGATATTATTAGTATAATCCCGTAATATTTACCTAAGAAAATAACGCAAACTTCTCCAAAAATAAGTGAGCTGCCATTTTCATTACAATAATCATTTGCTGTCAATGGTTATTAAGACCGGTTCCTTCGCACGGTTGACACGAATTTATAACTAATATGATCAAATTAAATAATAATAATATACTATGTAAGTTGTTTATACTTGAGCGTACACACCAAGAGCTTGTTATGTTTGGGATATTGAAGGTTTCAGATGGTTTTCAATAGGATTTTAAACATACATCTAGTTTTTACTATCAATCTATCGATCTATCTTCTTTCACAGACTATGCCTATTTATCTATCTATTCATCTATCTATCTATCTGTTATGGTCAGGTTCCTTCTACCACGGTGATAGTCCAAGGTAGAATCAATAAAGAAGAACTCGAACAAGTATACTGGATAACAGATATATTACAAACAGGAATATATACAGGGAGATAGAAAAGTATAGATACGAACAATCAGGTTTTGTAGTAATTGTCTGAAAAGCAACTCTGAATTCGGAGTGCCTGTGACTCAATGGACTTCACTCCAGACGTCAGACTGAACAGTATTTAGTCACCCCCACCCAGCGAGGGTATCATGTGACACAAGGCCGGTTTAACGTGGGAGCTCCGAGCCCGTGGGCTAGGCAATAAATATTCCCTTTGAACCAATATAAACAGGTTCAGTGTCGGTTTAACTCCCCGAAAGAGACTCCGCCATTCGGCGAAGGTTCGTTCGTGTTCCTCCCCTCCCGAAGGCAGAGAGTTCAACCGATCAGCCGGTCGTCCGACTTCCGACTGAACGGTATTTAGTCACCTCCCACGACTACATCACGTAGCACAAGGTCGGTTTAACGTGGGATCTCCGTGCCCGTGGGATCTCCGAGACCGTGGGCTAGGCCAAAAATATGACCTTTGAACCCGTATAAACGGGTTCAGGTTCGGTTTTCCTCCCCGAAAGAGACTCAGCCCTTCGGCGTAGCCTCGTTCGGGTTCCTCCCCGCCCGAAGGCAGAGAGTTCAACCGAAATGCCGGTCAGCCGGTCGCCCGACTTCGGACTGAACCGTATTTAGTCACCCCCCCCCCCACCCACGAGGGCATCATGTGGCACAAGGCCGATTTAACGTGGGAATCCGAGCCCGTGGGCTCGGCCAAAAATATGCCCTTTGAACACGTATAAACGGGTTCAGGGTCGGTTCACCTCCCCAAAAGAGACTCCGCCCTTCGGTGTAGCCTCTTTCGGGTTCCTCACAGCCCGAAGGTGGAGACTTCAACCGATCAGCCGGTTAGCCGGTCAGCCTGTGGCCCGAATTCGGACTGAACTCCCTATTCCCTCTTGAACCATAGTATTTATTACGTATGGAATAGTCCATTATATTATTATGGTTAAGGTTCCGTAAAACTATCTAACTCTCTTTCACTCAATATATATATATATATATATATATATATATATATATATATATTTGGCATTCTGTTAGATTCTCTGTCTCCTTCAGTCATTTGGTTATCTCTCTATTTATCTATCGCTATATATAAGGCTATTCTTGTCTATCTATAAACTTATCTATCTACTATATATATATATATATATATATATATATATATATATATATATATATATATATATATATATATATAGTTTATATTAGTTTTCTGACAATCGGAGAGATTCTCAATCTCTCAGAGCTATTTTGCTGTCTATCTATCTCTCTATCTTTTTATCTATAAGACTATTCCTGTCTATCAACTTATCTCTCTACTAATATATATATATATATATATATATATATATATATATATATATAAAATTATATATGTGTGTGTGTGTTTTCTGACCATCTGATAGTGCCTCAATCTCTCACAGATATTTTGCTATCTATCTATCTTTTTGTCAATCTGAGAGTTTTTCTATCTCTTTCGGTGATTTGGTTATATGTCTGTCAGTCAGTTCGTCTCTTTATATCTACCTCTCTTAACTATATTATATAGATACATTTTAGAAGTGATTCTGGGAAGTGTGGATGCTTTTATTAGGTTGCTGCAAAAATAATGACGTAATAATGTCGTTTTTTGACGTATTTTTAACGTCAAAAAACGACATTATTACGTCATTTTTGCACCAACCTAATACAAAAGTATGTTATGGAAATAAACCGTTTTAAATAAACAATGAAAGGCCTGAGAATATATTTTTCAATCAATTGTAATAATCATTAAAAGATCGATAAATATACTATTGTGTAATTATTCATCATTCAAAAGGTACATTAAATAGCATTGTATGAAACGTCAATAAGTTAATAGTATTAAAAATAAAGAGCTATTAATTATAGAATATATAGAATGAACAACATAAGTTTAAAATTGTTTAAGGAATTTTTTTCTAAAATTAATATTCATCTAAAATAAAACAAGATGTTTCACTGCATGTCCTAAATATATAATTAGAAACAAAGACATGTTATTTTGTGTGATATATAGGTCAGGCTGTTTATTGGGAGAATGTTTTAACTCATGAATGAATACACAAATCAATATCTATTTTAATCTCGGTTACGAGCAAATATTAATGTAAAGAGTAATGAAGATAGAATTTTGTAAGAACATCTGGATCTAATCGATAAAATGTACACTGCATCCTATTATATAAAATCCAAAATTTTCCACTATTTTACAAAGCCTAGTAAACCGAAAAGTTAGCGTGCGTATAGTATTTAAAAGAATTTGAAGACTATAAGAAAAAAATATACAAATAAAGAAATTTACAAAAAATAATACACATATGCAGAAATGGATGGATTATATTTCACATAACCGCCTTCAGTCGCAATGATGGTGTAAATACCGGACTTGAATCATTGACATGGAGGCATCACCTGGTCTATATTGATATTACATGTGTAATGGCTGTTTATCAGCCGTATTGTGGGCGTGTTGATTAATATCCCATTTAAAAACGCCCTACATGCAATGTTCAAGGAAATTTAGGTGTTTCTATTATGTTGGTGCAAAACTAATGACGTAATAATGTCGTTTTTGACGTTAAAAAATACGTCCAAAAACGCCATTATTACGTCATTATTTTTGCACCAACCTAATAGCTGGCCACATATCTGATGTGATGATGCCGTGCAGATCAAACTTGAATCACCGCAACGTTGTGAGCAGGTGAAGAGTTCTGTTGAAACTCACACAGCCATCAATCGTGTAAATGTCTATTCAGTGTTTTGCACCATTTACTAGACCATCAGAGTAACCAGCAGCATGAACCTGAATACCCCGTTAAAGAAAGTAAGTTGCATTCACTATTAACCAGCCTTTAAAGATCACTGAAGCGGGAAATATGATCTGCATAATACCCAGGATATTGGAAAACTAGAGAACAGAGAGAAATAGATATAAGAGGTAGAGAGAATTTCAAGAAAATGTATAGAATATAATCAGACTTGTTAATAATTTATGGGAAATGTTGATCAAATACATGTTACATCTTTGATGCAGCGTCATGATTCCAACCTCCTAGAATGAAATATATGTTTGGGTAGTGAATAGTCATTGGAATTTTACAGGTTTCTAGATATTTGAGGTTCTTTCTTTTAAGATAATTTCGTATCAACCGAAACAAAAGTTAATATGAAATCGATCCTCATATTTGTACGTATGATGTAATATGATATACCTGTCAAATCCTAACAATTCCTATCGGGATTTTAAAAAAGGTTTGAAGTTTGGCCTTGTTGGGATGGAAGAGGATAAGCTTCGGATTGTCCTGTACTGTACGCTGATCATTGTCTGATGTCTTTAGCTCATTCATTTAGAAAGATTACATGTTTGTTTTCAATGACTGATTTTACAAAAGTAGAGAGTGTCCTGGTAGTACTTTTATGAAATCGGACGTTTTTATTTCAGTTTCAGCAGAAAACCTCAGATGGAAATGCATTTAGTTGTTTTAGTTTTCATCAAATGATTTGTAATGCTCATCTGAGATATGAGGAGTAACATTGCAATAACCCGTAACCTGAAATATTTTATCAGCATTTTGATTTGGTCATCCTCAATGACAGCGCACCTTCTGGAATGTTCACTGAATTCCAGATAAAAGAAAAAAAAAAACGCTAAGGAAACATTTATAGTAATCATAGATTGGGCAAGGTATGCACATCCACCTCGAAATTATTGTTGATGATATAGCGATATTTATCTTTTTTTTTAACAATTGCCGTCATATATAGTCTGCTGCCCCTGAAAGATGTCTTTAGTCCCTAGACAAAATCCAGAGAGGAATATGCAATGTGATGGGCTCTGATCTGGCATCTAATCTACAGTCGCTTTCTCACAGACATGCCTATGGCTACTTTCTGTCTCTTCTACAAGTATTTTCATGGCAACAGTTACAACGAGCAATTTTCGCTGGTTCACAGGCTACATAAATTTAAGCTAGCTACTACGCTGGCGTCTCGATTCCACAATTTCACTGTCGAAACGGTTAACTGTAACCGTCTATTCTACTCAAACAGTTTCCTCTCTCGCATTTCCAGTCTGTGAAATTCCTTTCCACATGCCTGCTTCCATGAAAAGTATAATCTTCAAATACTGAAGCGTAAAATCAATCGACATTTGATAGCTTGAATTTTTTCCCGTCCTTCTATGTATCCTTTCCTCAAACACGCCTCTTTACTCTCATTCTCAATCCCCAGTAACACTCGCGTCCTAGTGGCTCACCCACCTACTTTGGGGTGAAGTGCTTAAAAAAATAAAAATAATAAATAAAAGATCTCGACATGACAAAAATACATCGTGTTTTCATATATTTTCACATTGAAAAAAAATATATATATACATAGATACATATATATATATATATATATATATATATATATATATATATATATATATATATATATATATAGCTATCATTACTTTCCCCGACCAAAATAAATTATTAAACAAAATATCCGAGCTCATCTCAAAAAGCAGACATGAAAATAATTTTTTACTACGTAACCTAAAAAATTAAAAACGGAAAAAATAAAATAAAAACCAAATAACAATAAAAAAAAATAGAAATAAAACATAAATAAATACTATGTTACTTAAAAATCGAAAACCGAAAAGATACAAGTAAAATATACAAGTAAAATAAATTAACCTAAATTCATCCAAGTAAATAAATAAACAAACCAATCCCAAATAAAGATAATCAATTAAAAACTGTTCCCGCCAAAATAATACTTAGAATGAACTACAACAATCAACCCCAAAACTGAACAAATAGCTTTAATTAAATTCCCAAACCAAAACAAAACTGTTAAATAAGTGATATAAACAAATTTTTACTACGTTAATAAATAAATAAATAAATAAAATAAGAAACAAAAAAATAAAAACAAGCAATATAATTTGACCTAAATAGATAAAAAAACGACTTCCGGTGAAATAACAGCCATAACAGAATACCCACAATGCACCACTAACCCGTATATATATAGATAGCCGAGAAAAATAACAGCATATGTGGCCTGACGATTGCATATAGCATGAAACAGACTGTCGCCTCTAAGTGTTGACTTCTATGTTCACTTTTATATTTACACACGCTCTATCTCTGATATTGAGCACTTTATTCTATAAATATAGCACACCTTAAGACTATATTTCTTTATATATATATATATATATATATATATATATATATATATATATATATATATATATGTGTGTGTGTATGTATATATTGGGTGTCTCTATTTAGGCTGGATTTTTTCATTATTACATGTTTCATTAAATATATATAGACAAGTGTTGTCTATTTATTTTATGGAAATTATTTTCATAACGTCTGATAAGATTAATATCATTAACATTAAAGGAAGAAAGAAAATCACAGTATTTTTTAATCCAGTCTAAGCTTTCGGCTTACAGAAGCCATTATCAATGATGACAATTACAGTACAATATATTAAGCAATACACGGACAAGAAAGTGATGTTTCTGTTTACATGGATGATTTCCCCAAAACAATAAAGTCATGCATATAAGACACTGGAAACGAAAATCGCACCGCAGCTCATGACGTCTCACATGACGAAAAGAGGGTGAATTCGAGAAGTATTAAGTATGGGAAGCCATTGCTATAAACCAATGGCTTCTGTTACCACATTATAGATATTTAAGAATATTTGTGTAGATTTCATTGTTTATTTTTATAATAGCTTGATTTTTTAAATTTTAGATAATATCTGCCCATCTTTTTCCATGGGTTTTCTTTTTCCATCTCTTCACTCTGCCACTCCAGTTGTCTGTACAGTTCTATATTAGCTTGTTTAATACCTAGGGATTTAAGTTGGCTATAAAAACCCTGTCACTTTGCGCTATTTTCGGATTTTCTTTGGTACATTCTTTATATATATATATATATATATATATATATATATAGATAGATAGATAGATAGATAGATAGATAGATAGATAGATTCTGTCCTTCTTGTGTACAAAGTGCGAAACCTTTTGCAGTGTGTTTGAATAACGCTTCCTGTAACTTAGTGGATTTCTCTTACGATCCGTCAGATAGTGTTTTATAAAGTCGTACAACTGAGGAAAATATAAACTCTGTTTGCATAGCGACAAACCAATCTCTTTTAACCAGCGGGAAGTTTTCATAACCACCAGGCGAATCGTCTACTCAGTCCCAAACGGTACCAATATTTTATTCAGCCGTAAAAACATATACATATACGCACGTGCGGGCGCACAAGCATACACCTGCTCAACCCAGAACACATACAGACACAAACATACATGCTCACTCAGGCAGAGATAGATACACAGTACACCTCTTCCCTTGGATGTAGTGACTTTTCTTCTTAGCTAAATTGTTCTCTATATAAAATATATTCAGAATAGTACACGTGTTAAATTCATTTATTTGAAAATGCTGAGTAATTCAAGTGAATTCTAACCCGTTGCACTACAATAGTATTGTTTTCTGCACCATAAATCCATAGATTGGTTATTACACCTGGAGGCAATTATTGTATATATAACTATTAATTGAAATGTTGTTGGACAGTTTTATCTGCAATTCACAGCTATCCTGTGATATTCTAATGTATATTTCTTTCAACTTAAACAATGTTGAATCATATTTTTTTTGTTGCCAATAAATACCACTTGATATATATTCCTTCTGAGTCATGTGGTATTTGACTTTTTCTTTTGCATAGACTCATTTTTTCGTTAGAAATATTTGCTTTACATGTACCTTTGTATTACGTCTATTTTCTCCCAGTCAAGATGTCTCACCTGACCAATATATTCGTGAATGGTGTATAATTTATTGTATTAATTCCCGTTTTGTTAGTGTTATGTATCCGAGCATTTATACCATTGTTCTTCAATTCTGGGACCTTTTTTTCCTTTTTTCCCATCGTGATAAGCAGTCGTGTTCTCTGATAAATTTTATTGCACCAATATAGATCGCTTCTGTCTGGACATATCGCTTTCCTCTTTATTATATTTTAGTTTATATTCTTTTTTTTTCCTCCTCTGAAAGGTCATATTATTTTAGATGTTCACTGTTCGCTTATATGCTAGCTTGCGATATATTAACATTTCCTTCCAGAAATGTCTCTTTGCTTTATGCAACATCTGATTTGACGTTTTGCTTTCTGTACCTTTTCATCTTTGTTAATTTGTCTCTGTTTATACTATGTTTAGCTTTCTGTATTTACATTCCTTTTTTTAATATTACTGTCATCAGCGCTTTATCATCATCAGTAATATTATTAACATCCCTAGTATTTTATGTCATCTTAAATTTCCCTTAAAATTCTCCTCATTTACTCCATTTGTTTATCAATTGCCAATTAATCACATCCATTTTGACAAATAGCATTGATGTTTTTTTTATAAGTGAAAAACTCTTTGTCGGTGTTCTTATTCAATTTCCACTCACATCATCATTAATTAATTATTATCAATTAGACTCTTCTTTAAATGTTTCTTTCATTTTTATAAAGATATTTTCTGCCTGTTGATTAATTCCGATGCTATATCCCTATCTTCTCATATCTTATTCTAGCAACCGAACACTGAAAAGAGTCAGATTCTCAAGGTATCTGCAGTTATTCATATCCAGGACAGTAAGAACTATGATAAAACCTAACGTGACACGCGAGTCCTTGCAGCGACAAGTTTTGGTTCTCAGTTCTTATATTTCTGGCGACACGATGTTATATTTTTATTTACTTTTTCTTTTCAGAAATATTCGCCATGTACAAGGCCAGGGAGCCACACGAGGCAGAGATGTACATAGTAAGAGATATAGCATATGAGGGTATTTGGTGAAGGAAAAAAATACACTATATTTGAATTGATTAAGACTCTAGTATTCGGGAAAATATCCTCTTGGGAGTCGGTTCTAAAGAACAGTGTCTTTCTGCAAGAAGATGCCGGAGTGGAAGACAATAAAGCGGATGGAAAGACAGAAGCCCGATATATATATATATATATATATATATATATATATATATATATATATATATATATATATATATATGTATGTATATATGTGTGTGTGTGTGTGTGTTATGTCTTAATCCAACAAGATATTTGAGAAAACATATTCATCTATTAGAAAAAACATTGTTATATGTAAAAGACACAATATATATATAATTTTGAAATATATATACAGTAGCGGCCATAATATAAGGAACGGAAACAACAAAGACATAAATATGTGTATTACTTAAAAGGTAATGCGTGATTAGCCATGAAAGTTTTACCGAATAAAAATTAGGGTGTAATATTATACAAATTTAGAAAAATTGACATAATAGTTTTTTTTTTTTTTCTTTTTTTTAAATAAAGATTAATTGGAACAAAGGAAAGTTAACGAACGATCTTGTTAATACTTGATTGTGAACAAAATATCAACACAATTTAATATTTGGTAAACATCCTCTTATTTTCAATGACTTCTCTGCATCGTCCACCACATGATCTAATTAATTTCTTGTAAAAATCAGCAGTAATTCGCTCCCATTCGTCTTTCAATAACTCCCATAGGTGATCCTGGTTTTTCGGGTTTCTTTTCTGAGAGCTTTCTCTAATTATCTTCCAAACATTTTCTATTGGATTCAGATCGGGGCTTTGAGCTGGACACTTCATTAGGTCGATTCCTTCTTCTTCAAATAAAACCATAGCCTTCTGAGCCTTGTGACAAGGTGCACTGTCCTGCATAAAAGTAGGAGATTCATAAAGATTATGGTGTAATCTTGGTACCACATTCTGCTGAAAAAGCCTTTTGTAAATCTCAGCATTTTTATTCCCATGTACGCGGATGATACGGACAACTCCTGCAGATGAAATCATTCTCCACACCATCACACTGCCGCCACTAAACTTAACGGTTTTCTTGACACATTGAGAAGACAGTCTTTTACCTGTTCTACGGCGTACGTAAGTTTTGCCTTCAGAACCAAATATAGTAAACTTGAACTCGTCAATGAAACGAACTGTATCCCATTGTGCGTTAGTCCAAACAACATGTTCTCTCGCATACTCCAGGTGTTCCCATTGGTTCCGCTTGGAAATGAGAGGCTTTAAAGCTGGAATACGGACATGCAATCCTGCATTTTTTAACCTGCGAGCAACCGTTTTCATTGAGATCTTATTATCTGTCTCTTCATTAAATTTACGGGCAATTGATGTAGCAGTCCCAAAACGTTTTTTGTAGATATTCTAAAAATTCTTCGATCTTCTCTTTGCGATGTTTTTGGAGTTCTGCCGGTTTTTGGTTTTTTCATCTAACGTATATCGGTTTTATACCTGCTAATTACACGATGAACGACACTTTTAGACCTATGAACAATATCAGAAATTTCTGAAATTGACTTTTTTCTTGATAGTTAGTGATAATGAGTTTTTTTTCTTCAAAAGAGAGCGTTTTGCGTGTAGAATTTTCTATGTTGCTTAAAAATAATGTCCTAATGATTAATGAACTTTTACTTATTGTTGAAAAGCTCCATCGAGTTTTTTAACAATGTAAATAAAAAATTATGCAAATTATTAACATCGTTCCTTAACTTTTGTCCAGTAGCTTATTTCCTTTGTTCCAGTTAAAAAAACAAAAAAAAAAAAACAAAACAAAACAAACTATTATGTAATTTTTTATAATATTTATGCATTACACCCTAATTTTTATTCGGTACTAATCATGCATTACTTTTTAAGTAATACACATATTTATGTCTGTTGTTTCCGTTCCTTATATTATGGCCGCTACTATATATATATATATATATATATATATATATATATATATATATATATATATATATATATATATATATATATATATATATATATATATATATATATATATATATATATATATATATATATATATATATATATATATATATATATATATAAATTAAATCCGTTAAAATTATATATATATATATATATATATATATATATAAATTAAATCAGTTTAAATTATTTGCATATATATATATATATATATATATATATATATATATATATATATATATATATATATGTGTGTGTGTGTGTGTGTGCACGCGCGTGTATGTTTGTGTGTGTCTGAGTGAATGAGGGGGTGTTCAAAGATTAGTAAAGAAGTAAAATAATAACAATATGCAATTCCACCTGCTTTTAATATCATTGTTCCATTAGAAAGTAGTAACCTGTTAAACTTAACGGTAGGCCAGCTAATTTTACTCTTTTCGGAAATCAACATATATTTAAATTGGTTCGGACACATCTATCTTCATTGGTGTCATGATATGGTAAGCAATAGTTTAAAATATATACAATGTTTCATTCAACGAAATGTGAAAAATTTACGAAACATTGCACTTGATCATTTTTCATGTATGTTCCCTGCAGAAACATTTCAAGTATGCATATGCATACTCCTTGGTGTCTACATCCGCGATAACTTTTCAGTCGCCAGAGAATGATTTCTCGGTAGCCAAGAGGACTCTTTCATATGCTTCCGTCTTTCGTTACTGAACTGTAGTTATCTCTTTTTACTTTATCATCACTCCTCCTACTAGGACTGCAGTATATTAGACATAATAGCTGACAATATAGAAAAGGAACTTCATCCATCTAGGATGTCTTCAGTGACCATGACACGTGGCTGAAAGATTATCAAGTTTCTAATGTTGCTGATATTCGGATAGTTTTTTTTCCATTGGTCAATTCTTTACTCAAATCTTGAACTTCCTACTCGTTTCCCGAGCAAATCCTAACCACAAGCATCTCTATTGATTTTCTCTCACCTCTTCCCCTCGCTCTTGCCTAGCTTTTCAGAAATGCCCGCATGCTAACTCTGTAATATTTCGTCCAGATCATGCATGAAACAGGAATGTCCTATCCATAAGATCTCTCTCTCTCTCTCTCTTACCAGCATGCTGAATGGGACTCACTTCGTCATTTACTTCGTGACACCACTTGGAGTGATATCTTTAATCACCCAAATGAAAGATTCGCCACTGAGGTTATCTTTCTATTTCAAAGCTGGCTTGAACAATTTCATCCGTTCTCGGAAATAACAGATGAAACTGCAAACCTCTCAATGTTTCACACTAGCATGCGCTGCCGCTATAGTACACAGGAGCCACTATTATTACTCACCAGTAAGTTTTGGGGGGGTGACGTTGTGTCTCATTATCTCGGCAAACAGGGACTTAACTCTTTCGAGAATTCGCTTACATTTATTACGTATGATGAGAGCTGTGACGTTGGTATAGCCAAAAATAGAACGATGAAAAGTGATGAGCCAGTGGTAAAATTTGAGGAGAATTTACGGGAAAAGCATTCAGCTCTCTCAGCAGAGGCTAAAAAGAGCTCAGATTGAAGAGTGGGGAATAGAGAACTTCCACATATTTAATGCCCTGCCTAACTTTCCATTTAGAACTGAATCTCTGTTAAGTGATATGCATATAACACCTTCCATCTTTTCTGTAATCATCTCTAATCTAGGTCCCCCCACAATAGACCCGAAAATATGCCTGTGATATCATTAAGAAGATTGCTACTGTTTTATCGAAACTTTAAAATAAATGTATCGCAGCCTCTTCTGTTGTTCCAAATTATAAGAAAACCGATGAACCAACTGAACCTTCCATTGCCCTATTAGCATTCTACCTCATTTGGAGAAACTCGTAGAATGCTGAAGTGGTTCAGCGTCTGTCATGGCATGGCCATTTCTTAGACAAGCAATATGGCTTTCATTTTTTCAAGTCAACTGCTGCTGTTCTGAAGATAATTGCAGAAAAGAGTCTATCATGCTTTAGATAAAAACGATGAGACCGGACACATTTCTGAATTGATTCAGTCTTTCCTATAAATTCGTGAAATGATAGATATCCTGAACGGCCACTGGTCTACCTTATTTTGTACTAACACGGGTGCATTCCAGGGATCCATCCCTGGCCCTACTCTGTTTTTTTCTTCTTAATGACCTACCCGGTACAATCAGCTCTCAACTTGGTATCTACGTTGATGACACAACCATTTCCTCCTGCGTCAATAGAAACTCTGATCAGTCTTACTTGGTAGCTGATGTTCAAAACGATCTCCATGATCATTCTAACGCCTCTGCACATAAACCTCTCTACATTAATCATCTGAGAGACTTTTCTTTGCCTTCTATCATCAGTGAAGTGACTAGTTACGACTTCTCGAGCTAACGTTGTAAGCTGAGATGAGATAGAAAGACTACACTGAATTCATCGCTAGATCAGCTTCTAAGTTGGTTCAATGTATCGTGCGAGATATTTTTTCTTTCTATAATCTTTTTTTTTTTAAGCATTTCACCCCTAGCACGGCTGGATCCACTAGCACGCAAGTGGTTACATAGGATTTGGAGCGAGAGCAGATAGGAGTGAAAGAGGAAAGGATGAAGTGAAGGATAGTGGATAGATCAAGGCAACTGGAGATGTCTATTGAAATTACATTTGAATAGTTGTAGATTATAGCTACCAGGGAAGCAGGAAAAGGAAAGGGAGTTCGACAGGCGAGAGGTGTGAGATATGAAGCTATGGAAGTAAAAGAGACAGCCACATTTAACAGTTGCAACAGTGAAATGTTGAGAGCGAGATGCCAGCCTCGTCGGACGCTTTAATTCATGAAGTGGGAACCAGTGAAAGCAGCTCATCGAGGCAATTACCATGAAAGTATTTGTAAAAAAGACAGAGGGAGGCGACGGCACGTCTGTGAGTAAGCGACTGCAGACGAGATGCCAGATCAGGGCCAAATGCTTTGCATATCCGTCTCAGGATCTTATCAAAAACACCGATGCAAACAGAAGGTGCTCCAACCATATATGGCAACAATACTCCATGCAAAGGCGAATGGTTGAATTGTAGATTTGAAGGATCGATTCCGGGGAGAAAAATTTCCTGGCGTGGCACAGGGAGCCAATTTTCCTTGCGGTGGACGAAGCAATTGAC
>OZ010595.1:34600023-34602523 GCA_963932145.1 Acanthosepion lycidas | reverse complement strand
TATATATATAGTCATACACAGACAGACTGCTTCGATGTATCACAGTTCCTCAGTGTGGCTATACATCTAATTGCGTCAAACCGGGATCGAAACACGACTGAGTTGATATCAGTGATACATACATACATACATATATATATATATATATATATATATATATATATATATATATATATATATATATATATATGTGTGTGTGTGTGTGTGTGTGTTTGTGTGTGTGCGTATGTGTTTCTCTGTGTGTTTCTCTGTGTATCTGTCTGATTTGAAATATGTGAAGTCTTTAACATATTTAGGACGTGTTGGACGCCGAACTACATCTGTATATAACAGCCTTTTGAGTATAGTGTTGCATGGTTCAAAATCGTGGACCCAAATATAAGATCCATATCAGTTAGCTGCATATGTTCCACAAAGGTTGTACCCGCGCGATACATTAGACGAGCGGATGCTTAATTCAGATCATTTTACAAAATGCAATATTGATGTTATTGGGACTTACCTGATGCAGTCACAACTTCTTTAGTATAATCATGTTGCAAGGATTAGTGAAGACAGAATAACTCAGGATCTTACGTTTAACCAGTAATCCAACAGCCGTGGTTGAGGTATTCAAGATAAAGATTAATCTCTTAGCTGTCAATATGCCTCATACTAACTTCAAGCGAGTTGTCCTGGATGGAATTAACTGGAGATATTTGTGCCAGAGCTGTACCAGAAATTTTGAAATCAGTCCCGATATCGTTGCCGTTGAAAAATATGTGAACTTCTCTGTATGTCATGTCGTATGTGATACTTCATGTCGCATGTGTCACATAGAACACAGTCATAAAAACTGAATGATTTACCCTCCTCCATTGGATTTAGGATTAGTACTAACTCTTCTAACAAAGTGAGTTTTAATAAACATCGACATTTTTACAATTCTGCCTTTGAAAATAGTGGATACAAACGTACCACTATTCAATATGGAAACCCTGTTAATTACAACCATAATAAGAAGATCTAGAAAGATCATTTGGTTTACTCCCCCTTTCAATATAATGGTTAAAACTAAAATAGGATGTATTACGTTGGTGCAAAAATAATGACGTAATAATGTCGTTTTTTGACGTTACGTTATTTCCCCTCCCCTCGTTACAAGTATATACACTTGTTTGTTATTTTAACGTGTTCCCCCTTTTTGCTCTTTATTGTTACTATTCTTTTCGTTAATTAATTATCCAACGATTGTCTCCTGATGAGATGTTGGTTGAAAGGGCCTTAAGACTTTTAAAATTAAAATCAATACATTCCTTGTTTTTAAAATTATATATAAATTTTGTACCTCTAAACATTTGTTTATATATATATATATATATATATATATATATATATATATATATATATATATATATATATATATATATATGCATATCTATATATATATGTATGTATATATGTACATATATATATATATATGTGTGTGTGAATTTGTATATATATATATATATATATATAAATGTGTATGTGTATGTAAATTTGTTTAAATTAAATTTATATATATATATATATATATATATATATATTCATATGTCTTCGTATATTTATATGTATGTATATTTTAGTGTCTTGGAATGTATCATCAATGCTAACTAAAATTAACTTTTGTTTTTTAATTGCATATAGACTTAATCAACAATTGTTTCTCGTTACATTTTAAAATTGTTATGGTCTTTACTGTACTTTATCATCAATAAGTTAATGTTAGAATTTGTGTAGGTTTATCTATCTATCTATCTATCTATCTATCTATCTATCTATCTATCTCTCTCTCTCTCTCTCTCTATATATATATATATATGTGTGTGTGTGTGTGTGTGTGTATTTGTGTATATATGTATGTATATGCGTATGTTTAATTTTCCGTTTGTATGTATTTTTTAAATATATGCGTTTGTTTTAATATGTGCATGCTTATATATATGTGTGTTTATATATATATATATATATATATATATATATATATATATATATATATATATATATATATAACAGGCAGGATGTGTGTGTGTGGGGTGGGGGTGTAACGAATGCACGGGCGCAATTTTCGACGGATTTGCACCAAAATATACATGCATATGCTCCAATTTAGCGGTAATGCCAAGACCGACTTTGGAACTCCAATCGATAGTGGAAATAATCGATATTTTCATGCGGCTATGGCAGTTTCCGTGTAGTTTGCGGCCATTTTGTACTAGCCAGAGTTAGAGATTTAAGATGACTGCCATGAATAGGCAGGAAGATTCTATTGGCTAGTGTTGAGAGTCAACAGCTTACTGATACGTATTTTAACTTTTATGCTAGTATGCAAAAAAAAAAATGAAGGCTGCATTCGTCACAAGTATGAAAAAATTAAATCTCCATTGCAATTTACTCTAATTGGCTCATTCGCTTGCTTAAAGTCAACGTTGATTCTGATCCCGCAGAACTAGGTTTGGTGTGAAAAATATTTGTATTT
>OZ010595.1:34580023-34597523 GCA_963932145.1 Acanthosepion lycidas | reverse complement strand
TTGATTTATATGCTTATATGTTTATACTTTATACGTTTTGAATAACAAGTCTAAACATTTTCTCTTTATTGTGGCCATGTATCTTGGCTCTACTGTAGTGGTAATTAATTCAAGAAAAGTCTTATTGGGAAGAACCCGAGGCGAAGTTTGATATTTTGATAAGATAACATACTTTCCATAAACTTCCTTCTAAGTAAGGTACTTTATTTTGTTATAAGTGGCAAATCAATACTCTTTTTTGTGGTAATGATGAATTGGTTTTATTCTAAAATAGAATTCCACGATTTTCATTTTATGTTAATTTGTCAATTTTTCTCTGGACAATATTTTCAAAATATGAAATATAAATTTATCAAAACTTTGATAATTGTTACAATTTTAAACCCCAGGATTATTTTTGAGTGACTCTGTATATATGTTCTAAAGATTGCGCTCACACATGAGACAGACTCTCGCCTCTCTGTGACACCACTTTCTACTTTATGTTTGTGTATGTGTCTGATATATATATATATATATATATATATATATATATATATATATATATATATATATATATATATATATATATATATATGACTTTGAAAATGCCAAAATTGTGACGATATTCAAAAAAGGGAACTGCTCACTTTGCGGAAAATATTTTGCCATCTCCTCCGCTAAGCATCGCTGAGAACTTAGAGAACATAGTTATATAACAATATATTCAATTTTTTTGCTTGAATTTTTTTTATGCCCAACTTAATGCATAAAAGTTTGAAGATATCTCTTTTCTACAAGTGAAATAAATATTGTTTTCGTGTTTGTTCTATCATTTATTCTTTGTTACTTTACTATTAAATAACAGAAAAGACATAATTTTTAAGACAAATAAAACACAACAATGAATGAAATGCACGTAAATGACATTTTCGTGGGAGGATTCCTGATGTGTAAATAACGAATATATGCACGCTCTGTGAATATTAGAGCTGAAGTGGCAAACAAAATATAATTTTTTTTTTTAGTTGTGATTCCATGGAGTATGATGTTGTTTATATGAAGAACCAAAGTTTAAAATATGATTTTGAAATTAATTATTCAAGAAATTAACCATATATATATATATATATATATATATATATATATATATATATATATATATATATATATATATATATATATACACGTCTAAATATATTAGGTCTCACTTTTTTAGATTACAAACTCTTATTAATAATTAATAATGATCATCCGTTGATTGTATTTAGTAAAAAAAAAAAAAAGTTTTACAATATAGAGTGATTTATCTATATCAGAAATTTCATGAAATAAATTAACACTTTTAACTTTATGAGGTTTTTCATATTTTCCTTATAAAGGAGATAGAGAACAGCAGCAAATTAAGTGAATGTGGGAAAGTTGCATTACTTTCAAGCACAAAATGCTCACAATGGTGCAAATATTCCGTGCACGAACGCGTGATTCAAATACAATGGTCGGCAAAAGTCACGCAGAAAAAGAATGATTTTCCTCATGATTAGAAGATGAGATAGATTTAATAATTATTATTTTATAATAAAAAAAGATAGAATTTTTAATTTGTGGGAAAAAGAAGAAACTGAATGAAATGTCAGCTATTGTGCACTTTAACCCGATGGGAAATCTCACGAAAATGAATGGATTTGGACATGTGTTTGTATATTATCTCGGAAAAATACATAGATTCGCATCCACAGACATATATATATATATATATATATATATATATATATATATATATATATATATATATATAGAGAGAGAGAGAGAGAGAGAGAGAGAGAGTTTTGTGTTAATCAATATACAATAGCATATATACACATGAGTCAATACATATTTGAATGAAATTTACATATGTATATGACTGGCACTTATTACTACAAAGATATATATATATATATATATATATATATATATATATATATATATATATATATATATATATATATATATATATATATTATGGCTATTTCCCAAACCATTAAATGATTAAAAATCATAATTATAAAACAAATCTATAATTATTTTTCTTCTTTATTTTCTTTCTTTGTTTCTTCCCTTGAAGAATTAGGCAACGAGAGAGTTATCCCAAGTATTCGGCTATACAAAATCATAGAAAAGAAAAGACGGTGAATTCATGCTGGTTGTTCTTGGATGAATTCGTATTGTTAATTTCATTTTAATTTTCATCCCCTTCTGTATGATCAGTCAAAAGAGAGAGAGAGACAGACAGACAGACAGGGAGAGAGATAGAGGAAATTCGTGAGCAGAGTGAGCGGGAATAAAACAAAAAACGAAGAGTTGCTGCCGTGATGTTGAGATAGGAACGTAAAAGTAATTTTGCTTCCAGTACTATTTTGAATTTTTGGAAAACCAAAAACGGGGGATTAACGTTTAAGTACCAATATGAAATGAAGATAAAGTGCGAAACTTATGTCATATGTTACAATATTGTGGATATATATATATATATATATATATATATATATATATATATATAATTATTTATTTCAAAATATGATTCCAACACGGTACATAAGAGGTCTCATGTTTCAAAACAAGAGCCGAAAACTTCAATATAATTCTTTGAATTAAATTGAGTTAAAGTAAGCTCTGTTTCATCTTCAAGCGAAATTTTTTTTGAATAACTTATTTCTGAAATTTACGTGTTTTAATAGTATATTCATAATTGAAATCAAAATGTCCATGTTAGCAGCCACGGCGAATTGTTTAAAATAGGTAGAGGTGTTGGGTGTTAATAATTTGTATCAGTATAGAGTTACTTTCATAGATATCAAGTCAATGTAAGGTGGGGGTGTCTAAATTTAAAACGGAAGATGTTTTCGCCTAGTCTGGTTTACGTGTCTATGGAGATTTATTTATTTATTTATTTTATTTCTTTATGAAAGGGATTTGAGCATATAAAAACTGCCGTAACATTTGTTTTTTGACGACTTCATAAAGGGATATCTTTTTTTGTAGGGTATTTAAACACAACACAATGGCTTCTCTAACGCTACCCTAAAATAGTGGTTATAAAAATGCAAACATTAACTATAGAGACCATTGCACTGGCCAGAAGAAAAAAAAAACAGGAAAAGAAAAATCATTTGTTATACCCCTCCGTTCAACCAAATGGTTAGTATTAAATTAGGACAGAAATTCTTAGCTTTAATTGATAAACACTTCCCCACCAATAGTAGATTTTATAATATATTTATTAAGAACACCCTAAAATTGGGTTACAGCTGCACTGAAAATCTAGAAAGTATAATAAAAAAAACACAATAATAAAATCCTGAACAAACCCCCATGCCTGAATAGTATTAATAAAAAAAACCTACACTTAAATCAGACAATAACAGTGAAAAAATGTGTGATTGTAGAAACCCAGAAGACTGCCTATTAGAAACTAAATGCTGCATCAAATCTGTGGTATACCAATGTACTATCTCATCCACTGAGAGTCATAATATTAATATGATATACATTGGGTCCACGAAGAATGAATTTAAAGCCAGATGGAGGCAGCATAAGTGCTCTTTCAACAATATAAATAAAAGAAATCAGACTTCTCTATCTAAATATTTTTGGCATGTGAAGGAAGTAAACTGGACACCTAAAGTAAAATGGAAAATTATAAATAGGACAAGAACTTGTAAAACTTGGGATGACCCATGCCCTTTGTGCCTCCATGAGAAACTGCACATTATTAAGTTTCTAAATAATAAAAATCTATTAAACAATAGACACGAGTTAACTTTTTTTTGCCGACATCATCAAATTTATGCACTAATAATTAGCTAAAAACAAGCATACAATAAAATAACTTTTATAATCCATAGCCCGAATAAATAGTTTAAATACCCTACAAAATAAGATATCCCTTTATGAAGTCGTCAAAAACAAATGTTACGGCAGTTTTTATATACACAAATCCCTTTCATAAAGAAATAAAATAAAAAATAAATAAATCTCCATAGACACGTAAACCAGACTAGGCGAAAAAATATTCCGTTTTAAATTTAGACACCCCCACCTTACCCTGAGTTGATATCTATGAAAGTAACTCTATACTGATACAAATTATTAACACCCAACACCTCTACCTGTTTTAAACATTTCGCCCTGGATAATACGCTGGAAATTTGGATTTCAATTATGAATATACTTATAAAACACGTAAATTTCAGAAATAAGTTATTCAAAAAAAAATTCGCTTGAAGATGGAACAGAGCTTACTTTAACTCAATTTAATTCAATGAATTATATTGAAGTCTTCGGCTCTTGTTTTGAAACATGAGATCTCTTATGTAGCGTCTTGGAATTATATTCTTAAATAAATAATTATATTTATGCTCTACTTTTGTATCGAGCTCTATTTTTTAAAAATAATAACAAAAATACTAAAGAACTTTAGATTATTTACCTAACCAGTTCTTTCCTATTATATATATATATATATATATATATATATATATATATATATATATATATATATATATATATATATATATATATATTGCAAACAATTATTTATAGACAATAGCATATATTTTTAGTTTTCAAAAAGTTTTATATTGATTAAACGCTCAAACATATTCGTCGGGTTAGCTGAAAAGTTTAGGTTATTTATGTTGGACTGTAAGTGAGGGATTTTTATGTCTAATAAACGAAAGATAGTAGAAGATGTGATTTCTAAACTTATTAACATCATTGACATCAAAAACAAATATATTACGAGGTTATATATAAAATCTTTATATACAAATATTCCTGTAAACAAATGTCTAAATTTACTGTAAACACTTAACACAAAGAAAAATAATCTTACATTTTCCTTCACATTAAATCATATAAATATTCCATTTAATCACAAAACAGTGTTGTTTTCAATTTCGATATCAATTTGTAAGTACAAAAATTTGATTTACCGCTGAGGTTTCCTCTTAGTGGTGTTTTGGATTGTCTCTTTTTGGAATTTCGTAGAAGTGGTCCTTTCAAAAATATTTGACTAAAAAATATTCTTATTTCAAATGCATATTTGATTCACAATTAATATATCCAGAACACATATTGTTACCTGATCTTATAAACAAATTTAATAACGTCTGACAGCACAACATGTTTTACCTTTGCGTATGTGTCTAACAGCACATTAAACATCCTAAATATTATGCAGTATATAAATAATAACGATCTATAGCTGGAAGTTTACAGAAAATCTATCAACCAGAATAACCTTATCAATGTTTATTCCCACCATTGTAACAAGATTAAGTCTGGAATAATTATAGGATACTATTTAAGAGTAATAACTATATGCAGCCACAATATATACCTAAAGAAGAAACATACATAGGAAACATTTTCAAAAAACTGCAATATCTAAAATAAACATTAATTAGAAAAACATACAATTAAATTCGAAGACAACTTTGATCTAAAGAATGACACACTTACTAAAAGAGTAATTAGCTTACTAACATTTAATATATAAATTGGAACATTTAATATATAAATTGGAACATTTAATATATAAATTGATTTTTTCAGATATTTACATAGTTGAAAGAATTAATATTTTGCCACCACCCCATAGATGATTATAAAAATGTAAAAAAGTAAAAAGGAAAACTGTTAAATTCATAACCTCATGATATATATTGAATTATCTGTTATAATATATAACATATAATTTAATCTCAAATTAAAATAATTTAAATGTTTATTTGAAAAAATCTCAGGAACGTTTTACACACTTCCGTTTATTAGAGATTAACTTATGTCACTTAGCGTCCTCCATAATTTAACTAGACTTTTTGCTAACCTGATGATTATGTGCGTTTCCTAAATTTAACAATTTTTGCACTTGTCTATAAATACTTGGTAAAAAATAAAAATGTTTGTATTTGCCTTGATAATGACACTTAGAGATCAAAAAACGTCGGCTAAGATAAGTTTTCCTTTTGTCTTTATTGATACTGTCAGATATGACTGATATTTCATGAGAGTTCAGAAATATTTTCTTTGTTTCTAACGGTATTTCTTTTTCTTAGATTTTTTCTTAGATTTTGTAAGGCTCATTCGCTATCCCAGCGCATCCTTTGTCTTAGTGTCGCGCTTTCTGTCCTGTGTTAAAACACCTGAAAAAAATTGTAGTTGTTTATATGTTTGATTTTGATGTCTACAATTTGTAATTTGCATGTTGGGATGTTTCCTTTGGTAAAAAAAAAACAAAAAGCAAAAAAAAAAACATGTGTTCTGCATTCTTCAATTGATTATTCGACCTTTTCATCCCTATATTTTATAAGCTTTCTTACTGTATACCCTCTCTTTCTGCTATCAACATAGCATTATCTTCAAAGATTATTCTGGTAAGATTGCGGTTGTCAATAATATACCCTGGAAGGACTTAATTCCAATATGTTAACCAGAGTTTAACTTTGAGCGTACAAAACGTTACGCGTATCTGGACATGGATTTTTGTAACGTCCGATAACTTTGGCAACTTCCCACGAGTGCGATGCTGAGCAGCTGCCTTAAACACCAAATACATTTTACTGCGTGCAAGTCTGTTATCAGTTTAAAGGACCGCACCTCGTAGATATCTTATATTGCAGCTGGAAGCACTTGTACAAACAATTTAGAGAGGTCGGGTGTCAATATAAGGAGAGTGCAGGGAATTTGCAAAATATTACATGTCCAGTTGTAATAATGAATGTACAGCAACAAGGAAAATTCACGTTAATAGTTCTGATAACTATTGGTGAAGGCCTTAGTTTCTACGTAAAGGCCTTCATCGTGGCTCGAGGAAGTAGTGCTGCCCTGGGTCAAAGGTTTGGCGGTTGAAAGACACTGGGTCTAGCAACAGAACACTGCTCCGTGCCAGACAAACTGGAGAATCCAGCTATGGTTGTCAGGCAATTTCTGCGACCACTTTACCACTTAGATCTGGTGACCTAACTCCCCAGACTGCAACCCACTTGATTATTATGTGTGGGGTGAAGTTGAAAAAGAGACCAACAAAACTCCTTGAAACACCAAGTCTTATGACAGCATTCACCGAGTCAAACAAGGAGACCGTCCAGAAGAGTTGCAGATTTCGAAGCCGTCTGGAGGGGATGATTGAATAAATTTACTATGTAGTATATTGTTGTATAGTTTTGTTAAATATATCTTATAAATATACTGTCAGTGTTATTTTCATTTTTGCATAATATCGACAACATTTTTTCCATCGCACCATCTGTGAGTGTGTATGCATATGCATGTGTGTATGTTTGTGTGCATATATACATATTTGTATATATATATATATATATATATATATATATATATATATATATATATATATATATATATATATATATATACAAACATGTATGTATATATTGTGACATTGTAGATTTAAATTATTCATTTAAACATGTTAAATGTAACGTAAAGTGAATACGGTTTCAACTAAAGTCAGGTCTACGTGCTATGACAATGGAATATAATTCAGCTTCACCTGACAATACGGCATATAGACTTTAAAGGCATTTGAGCAATACTGATGCAGTCTGCCTTAGACGATTTTGAGATCGATAAGGTTATTGAAGTGATAAATGCAATGTATGACAGCAGTGAATTACTAGATGGCCTCAGTAGATCTATCGTTATAGCGTTACCAGAGAAACCATTTACAAATGAATACGAACTCCATCGGACAGTCAGTTTACTGAGTCACATCACTATACTTATCGTTTTGAATCTAATGAATACAGTTCTTCGCGAGACTTTACACTAAATAACGGAATAAATGTACGTCGTTGTTCAAGACACTCTGATATATGTAATGTTATCTTTATTATCAGAATACTATAGAGCAATACAAATGCAGAATGACCTTATACCAATATTTCGTCAATTATTCAAAGCCATTTATTAAGATACGAAATGAAAAGCAATTCGAAATATTAGAAAATCCCGATTTATATAGGAGAATTATTCACGAAAGTAATATCTACAAGTTTTTGTCCATAATTTCTGTTCCACTGAGATTAGAGTGGAAAGATGAATTATATAAGACTGGCCGCTGAAAAGCCGAATCAACACAAAGACGACACGAGACGTGGTATCCTCAACAACATTATTCAAACTGCCGTTGATCCTTTTTGCTTCCAGCATTCCCTAGTGGAACCAGAGGTGATTATAAACATTATAATAATCGACATTATTGATGTTACTATAAACAATTTTCTTGATACCTGAGTAGTGGGCAACGCTTTTTGTGTCTTCAGAGATAGAATGTTTCAACGGGTAGAAAGAAAGGGACAGCCGTATGCATCTCACGGCTGGTGTGAGTCGAGCGCATGTTGTAGTGGGCGAAAGGACTGGCTTAATCCGCAAAACAAAGTGTTGATAAATCTACTCATGATCAACATGGTTTTGTTGGAGTTCTCGGTGCCAGGGTGGTCTTGTTTCATGAATTTGTAGATGTAATAACTTTCCTTCCTCACCTGTTTCTTCTTCTTGTCATTGCGATGGCTGGACTCAGCTTGTCGGCTCTCTTGAGCATAATTATTAATGAAATCTCCGAGCAAAAATTCGACTATATTTGACTAGGGAACGTATTTAGCTGATATATAAAATTCGAAAAAGGAATATTTGTAGAATCCTCTTTCTCACCGGAAGCATTTCAAATATACTTCTAGGTGATTTTCACTGAACTAGGAGACATAATATACATTATCTTGTAGTCATATTAAATGGCTGTTTCTAAAGTGAAAACTCATGTACTGAGCTAAGTATTCTGATGTCAGGATCAAGCGGATAAAAAAGAGTTATTTTCTGTTAACAAAAAATAGAATGTGTGACACAGACATCTCCAAGCACTTAGAGATGCTGAAATATCAATAATGTTCTATCGTCGGAAAGCTGAAAATATTATGTGTAGTATGTTTAAGAAGGAGGTTTAAAGACAAAGAGTTACAACGAAGAAATTGTTTCTTACAATCTAAAGGAACCAGATAATATTCTTGGGATGGATGATGAGTAAATATCATACAGAGAGTGGTAAACTTGCAAGATATTTTGAGACTAAAAGAAGCAAGGAAGCAATAATAGCCTTCAAGAAAAATTTAGATCATAAATGTGCAACAGTTAGTGCAACAAATGGCAAATGGGCACCAATGTCCTGAAATGATATACCGAAGAAAAATGACAGACATTACACTGAAATAAATCTGATTGAGACTGCATGGATTAATTTCAAAGTAAAGGCCTGCTAGTTATTTAATCATAACTTACAGATAGATTAAACGAGAACTGTTGATTTCTGGTCAAAGTCTGGAAGAGATTAAATAATACACTTGTATTAGAAAGATGAAAAAGCCATCTTTTCAAGTGTATAGTGGAATGATGCCTTCTTACATTGAAAACAATGGCCTTTGGTCAAAAATAGCAAAAATATAAAACCAAATTTCAACAAGTCTCTCTCTTAATTCTAATTTCACACTTTCGTGCTCTTTCTATCTCCGTCTCTGTCTGTCTGCCTGTTTGCTCCCCTCTCTGTCTCTATCTTTCTCTCTTTTCCTCTCGGAGAATTGACCATTTCTTTTGGTGACGAATTCAAATATTTATCTACAGTCGAATGTATTTCCGTAAATTAAAATATATTATTCCGATTAGATTCGACAATTTTCTTCATTTTTACGGTAAAAAATGTTGACATACCAGAATTATCCATAACTGCGTTTGTGTCGTCTAAAGCGAAGTCTCCTCACATTAAAACACCTAAATTACGCTTAAATGATTATCATATTTTGCTGTCGCAATGTTGGAACTCTCTTTCTCTCTCTCTCTCTCTCTCTCTCTCTCTCTCTCTCTATATATATATATATATATATATATATATATATATATTGGTTTGTGTATGTAAATCAAATTCCATTTTGGAATGCATGATTGATATAGTGGCTTTAACATTATATTTCTTGTCAGCGATGGGAAAGCTCTGAGCTCAAACCCATTTAATGCTGGTATGATCTTTGAGGAGGATAAAATGGGGCCTTCTACCTCCATGAATGCAACCGTCCGATATTCTCTCTGAAAGCAATCACATGACAGAAATATGTGAAATTTGAACTAACGTAAACGGTTTGTGAAATCTACTGTCGCTTATATATGCTGCAAATTGAGATCAAGCGGGTTTACAAGGAACGTATTGAATCAAAGCATGAAATCACATATCAAATCAAGATTGATTCCGCTCAATCGAACAGTTAACTCATATATAAAACGTACACTGAATTACATGTGGTTTCTAGACTGCCGCTCAGAAAGTGTGTATTATTAATAGCACAACATCTGTGATTGCACTTATGAGCTTGAAATCATTGTCCGTGGACTGAGTAATCTGTCATTCGTCAGACAGCTGATATTTCCTAAAGTTGGGGCAGAAGATAAGACTTATTTGTAGAAAGGACCTCTTTACTCTATAGATTCTTTCATGTCGGTGATTAGAAATATTAATTTTGAAGATAAGGAGCATATATAAAGATTAATTATTGACATAAAGACGTCAATATTAATGTATTTAGGGAAAAATGTAATTATCTACAGAGTGACGCTTAAGGAAAAATGCTCCCTTCTTCAATTCGAAACATGGAGAATTGCGTTTGATTTGATTCAGTGACAGTGGCATTATATTTACTGGTAATGCATATGGGAACTGGTGGAACTAAAGAATGGATCTACTGTAAACGTTTGTCATAGAAATAGTAGTATATAAGTTTTATCATACAAATAGCCATATATTAGTTTCGTCGTAGAAATAGCGATATTATAGCAATTTGCAACGCTGAGACAATAGGAAGTACGAGGTAAAATGGAAAATAAATGTAAAATATTTTGAAATGAGGTAAAAATTATCAGTAGGAAATTGGAGTAGAACGTAATATCTAGTTCAGTGTGTAGAGCCGTAATAATGCTATAAGGCCAAAGTTTCATCGCAATAGAAGTTACCGCTGTGGATTTCGTAATAAGTGACGTTTAAACGATATAGATTTGCTAGCCATCTATACAAACGCTTTTGAATTCAGAGTTGTCTTACTCATAATCTGTTTGCCGACTAAAGTTAGAGAATCTTGTTAGCTATTATTAATAACTAGCTAGAGGGTGAAGAGTTGGGTTCATACCTTACCATGTTTATTGACAAAGTGTTTTGCAGATGTTCTCAACGCATTTTGTTGACACGTCTAACGCTGGTTTCTTTCTGCAGTATTCTAATAGAATGATCTGTTAAAGATACCAATATGAGGTAAGCAAGTAATCAAAGTCATTTAGTATATACGTTTTGAAATGTGGCTTATTATTTAATTTTAATCCTGCACGAGGAATAGAAAAAGTTAAAAGTAACTCCACCAGCACTTAATGTGATAACTGCAAATACAACTGTCTGTAGCAGATCGTTCCGAGTGATCCGCAATATTATCAGCATCACTGTTTGTATGATAGAAATTTTAAGTTTTAAATTATACTGACATTTATGTATAGTCTTATTATCTATTGTAAAAATATTCTTTCCTGGTAAAAGAAACGGTATATGTTAATGGCAAATAATAAGATGTAAGAGGTTTTCTTCATTTCAACATATTTAATATTTCTTAGCGTGTGCCCGTATGAGTTGGGATCAAAAACATATCAAACATGGACCTGAATCCTAGATAAATTTAAGATCATTAAAAGAGTTTGTCAATATAAATGTTTTCATTTTTACTAAAGATTCTTCAGCGGATTACATATGGAAAAAGGAAAAAAATCTGAGATTTCACTTATATTCAACAAACAAATGTTTGATTATGTAGAACTTCGGAGGGGGTTCCATCTCTCCTTGGCTGCAGAACGTCATAAATTATACTCTGTTTTTTTGTTTTCATTTTTCTGATCTCATTTTCTAAGGAAGCTTTAATAAAAGTCAAGCAGGTTCGTTTGATAAACATTTTCTAATTGTCTTTAAGTTATTATATTAGGTTGGTGCAAAAATAATGACGTAATAATGTCGTTTTTGACGTTAAAAAATCCGTCAAAAAACGATATATATATATATATATATATATATATATATATATATATATATATATTATGTTGGTGCAAAAATAATGACGTTTTATGACTTTAAAAAAATCGTCAAAAACGTCATTATTTTTGCACCAACCTAATATATATACACACACACACACACACACACATATATATATATATATATATATATATATATATATATATATATATAGAGAGAGAGAGAGAGAGAGAGAGAGAGATCAACCCACTTTTTAACTGTAATGTCAGGACTAACATTGGTAGAATCTTTTTAAATTAGTGCACAAACCCTTTAACCACAACCGTTTTCTCAAAAAATCTTCAGCGAGAACAACATTAAGGTTAGTTAGAGCTGCACTAGAAATCTTGACCAATATATACCCCAGCAGAATATTGTAAGCCTAAACAAATACTTAAGGAAACCTTAAAAAAATATGCGCAAATTCTAAAAGTTTTAATGTGGGGGGTGGGTATCAAAACATATAGGTAGATAGCTGCAGTGCATTGGGAATTCGTCGCTAAAATCATTTCATTTTCAAGTCGAGGCGACCGATACAATCTATGTTTATTAAACAAATCATCCTAAAAAATATTAATAATTTAAAACTACTTCATAATCGTAATGAGTTTATGTCTAATTATAAGGAGAGAAATATGTTTCTCTTAACTATTTTAATCCTGGACCATTTTCTTTTCATGAAAATTTAATTTTCTGTTCACCTTCATGTTAGGGCTTCCGCTGTTTAACTCCCTTTGATCATTCAAACGTTTCTTTAGAGCTGCTTCACCTGTTAAAATTTTAAATTTTAAACGTGCTTCAATTTATTTCTTTTTTTTCTTATTGACTCATACCTACACACCATTTCCTACACATAAAACCCTAATTTAATTTTGAAATATGAATCAGCGTATCTCCGATGAATAGAGATATATTTTATTTTTTAAATAAACAATAATCCCGACGAGTTGGGTAAGCAACAAAACTTAAGTTGCACTCCAATTTGAGGAATATGTGTATTTATTAAGATATATTTCTAAGCTCTTTCTGACAATATTGAGCACTATTATGTCTACACGTCTTGGCAAAATTTGGTAATTATTTATTTACTTACCTCGGTATGCACGTGTGTACGTGCGTATACGGTTGCCAATATCTAGTTATATCATTTTCCAAACCCCTTCTATATACACACAGATATACATACACACACACACACACAGATATACATACACACGCGCACACACACACACACACATATATATATATATATATATATATATATATATATACACATACATAGATAGATAGATAGAGAGAGAGAGAGAGAGAGAGAGAGAGAGAGTGAAATGTGGATGTATATAAGGGTGCACATGTTCATATATGGGTATACATAAATAGTGGTATGCATTTATATGTGTATACCGGTGTACGTATACATATATAAAATATAAAATATATATTCTCGTTTATGTGTGTTTGTGTATATATGCATAAGTATATATGGTCAGACACGTATATGTGCACATGAATCTACAAGTATGAAGAAAAAAAGAGTCTCTCTCTCTCGCCCACCCCTCTCTCTCTCTCCCTCTGTTTATATATATATATATATATATATATATATATATATATATATATATATATATATATATATATATATATATATATATATATATAAATTGTGTGTATTTAGGCAGCATCTTTTAATTCATGCACGTTTCATTAAATAATATAGACAAGTGTTGTCTATTTATTTTATGTAGATTTTGTTTCGTAATTTCTGATAAGTTTAATAAAATTATCGTTGAAAGAAGAAAGAAATTCCCAGTAGTGATCCATATTTTTTTAATACAATCTAAGCTTTCGGCTTACTGAAGCCATTATCAAAGATGTCAATTACAACGTATTAAACAATATACGGACACGACAGTGATGATAGTCCGTCATTTCTAAGCAACGATAAACACGCGTATATAAGACGCTAGATGCGAAAATCGCACCGCATCTCATGACGTCACACATGACCACACGAGAGTGAATTGTAGAAGTTTGAATCGAAAGCAGAAATGCATTTGATTACGATATAGGAGATTAATATGTTTCAGATCAGTAGAAGCAGTATTATGTATAATTTTCTTAGTATTTCTAAGAAAGCATCTTATTTGTTCATCAACTATATAGTTTGGAAAGCTATTATTAATAAGTGTCTGTTTTATATTCCTTTAGTTCACTGTAAAAAATCTGTTTTGTGGAGGAATTAGTTTCTGCACGATGTATTAGATTCTTTATAATTGCTATTTTGTAGTAATATGGGCATTCGCTCTTGTAGCTAAGTGTACATGAATTTATGCTTGTTGTTTTTTTGTATGGCGAAATAGTAAATTTGTTATTATTTGTGTTTATCAATATGTCAAGGAAGGGAATTTTAATATTAGTATTGAGTTCATATGTGAATTTAAGGACAGAATTATTTTGGAAAGGTTTTTGAAGTTGAATTATTTCATCTGTATTTTTACCTAAATTAAGAATATCATCAACGTATCTTAAATAGATTGATGGTTTTTTAAAACCTGTAAATATCTTATTTTCGAGGTTCAACACGTAGAAATTGCTAAATGTCGGACCCAGTACTGAATCCATGGAGACACCATCACGTTGTATATATATATTGTTATTATGACCAAAGAATGGGACTTCAGTAGTACAAGCCAATAGTAGTTTTCTTAATATATTAGGATTAATTTTAAATGGGGGTAAAGGTGAGTTACTGTATATATTTCGTATAATTATGTCAATAGTTTCACTAACAGGAACATTGGTAAATAAGTTTTCAACGTCAAGTGAAGCCATGATTTCATTGTCAGGTTTTTCACTTTTTAGGATTTGGATTACTTCTAATGTTGACTTAATACTAAATTTACTAGGAAGGTAGGGAGTAATAAGTTGGTTAATATATTTTGTTAGATGATATACAGGAGTTGGAATTTGCGATATGATAGGACGGAGAGGATAGTTAGGTTTATCTTTTTATAGTGCCGTATATATAACCAGGTCTATAATCACCAACAATTTTAGGGAGTTTTAAAGAGTTCTATTCAGCATTATTAGCATTAATGAGTTTATTAAGCTTTGATTTTAGTTGGTTGGTCGGGTTCTTGTTAAGTTTTTTAAACTTTATGTGATCATGGAGTATGTGGTGAAGTTTTTTGTTGTAATCCAATTTGTTTAGAATGACAAAAAAATTGGTCTCATCAGCTTTTTTACGATAATATCAGGGTGGTTGCGTAGTTCTTGTGCGGCAATTTTCAGTTGTTTAGAAAGTATTTTTAAGGTGTTTCTGCTTTCATCATACCGATCCTTGAATGCCTCGGCCTTAAGTAAGTCTTTAAATTCTGGTGTAGTTTCTATTATTTGTTTATCCTGGAGTTTAACGATGTTTTGGTATAGGGTCTCAATTTCTATTTTTTAAAAAAGTCGATTGTACTTACGGTATATATGGCAGTTAGGTCCAAGGTTTTTCCGTGAGTCTATGTGTAATTTCCGTGAGTCTATGTGTAATTTCCTAATTACCAACAAATCTGAAGCTCAACACCGATTTAAAATTATAAAAAAACTGAATACATTATACAAATGTAATATCACTCTTCCTAACAAAACTGATAAATACATTAACCTATCCAACTATGAATTAACTAACCACCAAAAAGAATTACTTAACCTATAACCTTATTATAAAATAATAATTGTAAAATATACTTGATGCAGATTCCTACAATGCGAAACGGCTCTAATACACATATATTAAACTCTCTTGAAACCAGAAGCAGATGGCGATAAGCTGGGACAATTATTTTGATTTATGATATTCACTTTGCCTCAGAGATCCCAATACATTTTCTCGTACTCTTCTGTCTTTCCTTTAATTTTTTAAACTGAAGAAGCCAAAGAGGGCACACATTTTCCCCGGCGAAACGCGTCTCTCATAAAACAAATTCTACTTCGTCTCATCATGTTTACTTTTGATTTGTTACTATTACACATCCTACAAACACACGCTCACACACACACTCTCTCACTCACACTTACGCACAGCAACACAAAGATGCATCCGCATATATATATATATATATATATATATATATATATATATATATATATATATATATATGATTCTGGAATGTATGCGTGAAATAATTACTTTGAATGTTGTAACCTTCACATTACACCTCTTATGTAGTTATGAATTTACTAAAATAAAATTACTTCACTGTTAACATTTTTAGAAAACACTGCTTTTGTTAGGTTGGTGCAAAAATAATGATGTAATAATGTCGTTTTTTGACACATTTTTAACGTCAAAAAACGACATTATTACGTCATTATTTGTTCACCAACCTAATAATAACCTTCAGTAATATAGTTAAATGCTCTTATATATCAGGGATTTCCTGAAATATTCGTCTTTTAGAGGCAGTAACTAAGTTTGGAAACTTCCAAAACAGATAGGGTGCTATATTTCATGTATTAGTTTGATTTGCAATTTTTCTAACGCATTTCCTCGTCAAAAACACGCTCTTAATTTATCATTTTCTCATTCTGCGTTGCTCTGTTAGAATCTACTACACCGTACTTTTTATTGATAATCATTTCATCTGTTACGAGTTGCACAATTAATCTCCAATTTTTTAAATTTCGCCTATATATTTCTCTTTTTACTGTCTACTCAATTGTGGCGTTGTTTTGCACAAACTGTCGGACTTCCTTACTCAGCTGATGTTACTTAAAATAGATTATTCCTTCAAAGCAAGTTAATCATAATATTCATTTTAAGAAGGTTTATATCAAACTGTTGAAAAGAAGAATGCTTCTGACAAAGAATGATTAATTACCATTAAAATATACTTTTATTTGACAGGAAATATACATTTCACAATTGATAAATAGACTATGCAGAAATATAATTTAAAAATTAAAAAAACAAACAAAACTTATATCATACAAATAATGAGGCTGATAATAGCAAGGATCATTCAGTGCGATCTGCTCCAGACAGTTATACTTTTAGTTATTACTTTAAGTGTTATTTCTAACTTTTGAAAAAAAAATCAGTTTCTCGTATAGCATTAAAAAAATGAATAAACAATATTTGTAAAGGTATTCACAAACACTTGGATTATTTTGTATACGCCGTGTTGTTATCTTTAAGCGATTATCTTATTGGAATATTGAAGATGGCACCATCTTTAGACGTGTCAACAAAGTGCGTTGAGAACATCTGCAAAACACATTATGTCAAGAAATATCCTTGGCAAGGTATGAACCCAACGCTTCACCCTCTAGATAGTTATTAATAGCAGGTAACAGGGTTCAGTAACTTTAGTCGGCAAACAG
>OZ010595.1:34570023-34577523 GCA_963932145.1 Acanthosepion lycidas | reverse complement strand
TAAATTATCAATGATATTTGTGGAAAAATGTAAAAAATATAACTAACTCATAGAAAATGTTATAAGTTTTACAAATATAAGAGTTATACACAGTTTTGGTAATGTACAGAAATGTAATCCTGTTTTTTATGGGTACAAAGATTCGAACAATATATCGTTTTTTTCTTTTTTCTTAACAACAAAAGCAGCAAAAACACCAAAAAAACATGTTAGCAAAACAAACAACAAAAGAACTAAAAAAGTGACATTCGCATTTTTATATAAACATGATTAATCCACTAACTGTTATGAGAAGTATTTGTTTCTTTTGGTGGTTTTTGTCCTAAATGTTCATTTTTTAGGTATTTCTTCACTATATAAGCAAAAGCAAATTCAGCATTTCATAGATGTATATAATTTCAATGACAAATCAGAATCCAGATAAATATTTGCACTGAACTTGAATATATGCACTAAATTCCACAATAAATTATTAGGATTGGAGCAATGGATACATTATAGGACAAATACAACAGGTTGTTTAATCAACAATTATATCTAAGTGTGAAAATTGATCAAAGGACTCCACACAATAGATTTTAATGTCGATGGAAAACGTCTACAAATAATCTGATTTCAAATGTTGTACATAACAACTTTCCGTTCTAGGGTCGTTTCAAAGTTTTGTTCTCTCGAGCAGTAAGCTGTTAATGCATTAAGAAAACAATCCGAAAAGCCGCACGGAATTCTATTGATTGAATATAATCAATCAAATCAGTATAGAAATCGTTATGCCAAATGGTAAACAAGATAAAGGAAAAAAAAAGAATTCTTCAAAATAGATTATAGTTATTTCTTTTGTAAGGTTAACACAATCATTAGGTTATGCGGCTACAAGGCTGAGGTATGATGAAGTATATTAAAGCAATCGAAAATGAACTATTATTTAATTTGCGGCTGATATTCAATAATATCTGATATGCATATCATTCCTTAACTTAATAAAACGACCCCGTATTCTACTCGTTGTTTGGCAAATATTAACTCGAGGTTTTATTGGAAACTCTAATTGCAAGTGATGTAGTCTTAGGGATTACGTACGCGTTTTGAAAAAAAAACATCTACAGATATCGTTAAATGCCAATGATGCCGAGTGTTTTAAGTACGTATTAACTAATATAAGAAACTATATCAAAGGGACGCTGTGGTCAACACCAAGCAGAGAAGGTCAGTTTAATGGATGAATGAATTCTTCAGTCAAGTAGCATTGTTTTAAAGCATGAAACAGGCAGTTGCAGCTTGGTGAACAACTCAGTGTCAGCTTTTATATTTATATACGCTTATATCACAGCTTGAGAAATTTTATCCTTATCTATTCGTACTAGTGGTCTCACTGATATACAGAAACAGTAAAAAAATATTTTATATTACTTTCCACTCCTTCCTTTCCTTTCCTGTCCAATCATTCGCCGACACTCGTTTGGAAAAAAAAAAAAGCTCCTTGCCCATCATCTTTTCAGCTTTTATGCAACCCCCACTCACCCATAATGTATTGGCACTCCCTATATAAGTGCTACGTTGATTTTTCGACCATTTTTGTTTCCGTCGTCGGTAAGTTCTCACTTATTTTCTCTTTTTACCTCATGCCCACTTCATCTCAACAAGATCATCCTCATACCACCTAGTAAGGTTCCCAATGAGGTTGACGCGCCTCTCTTCCTGACCTACGTGCTCCAGCATCAGTATCACTATCCCCTTCCCTCACTGTACTATCACCGTAATCCAGTAGGTCATTCATTCATCCAACATCCAGGATGTCCCGAGTGGTTCCATCTACAGAAATGTTATTCTGTGACTGTACTTCAGTCACAACTTGCCGACGCCATTGCGTGATGCATCGATAAACAGGCGGCTTTATCCATACCTCCTCTCAAACTTGAAAGAACCAGGTCGCCTCGCCACTGCTTCATTTTCGGGGATGACCACTCGATCTGAAATATTGCACGCAGTATGGAATCAATCTCTAGGTAACCGAGAGGACATGTTATACCAGTAGACCGCCTCAATTGGTGTTATTTGACCACTCTTGGCTATTGCCTTCATATTCATGTGGTGCCCCTCTACAATGCTATTTCCCCTAAGTCTTTATACAGCCTTTTAATATGCTGCAACATGCCACCTATCCAGTACTCACGTAACTGGCGTTCAATTGAAAGCCGTGGCATTATCCATAGGATCTCTTCTACTTGGCCTCTCTCTAGGGTTAATTCGTTCAGCGTAGACGTTGTCTCCATTTCTCCCTTTAATTTCCGCCATATGGCTATTCTGACAGGCCCTCAATCAATCATCGACAAATATGACGCATTTTGGCATTGCGTGACTTCAATCGCTAGTCTTACCCAATTATTTGAGACACGAACTTCACTGGTCTCAGGCATACTTGGAGCGAGGTCACTTGATTGACATGGTTGTTATGCTCCCACTACTCTACGCACAATTCCCCTAGAGACAGTCGGATCTACCTTCCTGGACAAATATAGTGTCCTCCTAAAATTCGTGTATTGCATCTCTTGCAATTTTTAACGACATCATCTTCAACTTTGCACATGACATATTCTTTGGCTGCATCTTTGTCTTGCATCCTTGTCGGCAAATCATCCTTATTAGCCTTGGAGGATACAAGGCTGGCTCTAACATGTATGTCAAACTCTTTACTGATATCCTTTAGGATTCCAAGTTTACGCTTTATAAGGGTCTCTGCCTTAGTCCTTATCCTGCTCTTCTTCGTAATAACAAACTCAACCCACGCTAAAACTGTTGCCGTGTTAATCTTCAAATCTATATTGGTCAGCTTCCACTGCAGTGCCAAGTTGATGCTTTTCATTAATGTTTCCAGTTCACCTACGTTTATGTGGCTGGTCTCCGTTTACTTCCGCAGCCAATCAGCGTCCTCTGCTTTGACACCCACTACCTTAAATACAACTTGTATCAGACCATTGTACATCTTTTCACTCTCACTAGATCCTCTTGCTCCACCACCTCAGTGATATGCTTTATAGTCTTGAGGTTTCTGTCACTCACTTGGTCGTCCCATTTGATCTTTTCTACCCCTCTTTTAACATAGCTGCATCCGACCCTCAACAATCCAGCCACAGAGTAGTGACTCATCCACAGGGTAGTGACCAATCAGCTTCCCACATGTCGAAAAGAATTGTCGTTAACTCATCTTATCCATCGCAGGTGGAATCTCATTACCGCTTCAGAACAACAACTCTCCAGTGTTTTTTATCCTTCTGCAACTCGAGTGATGCTCCCCTGTCAATTGACTCTGAAGGTGTAGATATTAATCCATATTTTTTGATGTGGTGTCTTACTGTTTCTACGTGCACAAACGTCTCATTCACCAGGATGTCATCGATATAAGAGTTTGTGGCTGACCCTATTGTCTCCTGCATCAGTACATTCTTGAGCAATTCCACCATGATTTTTTGTGCGAGGTTAAACCCAACCCCCAATCTAATAAGGCAACACGTGGTGCCCTTGTATCTTACAATGTGGTACTGCCACAGCTTCTATGTTACATTCAATTACAGATATTCTGATTTCTGATCTAATATTGCAGCAACACCCATCCTCTGTTACAACCCTTTAACATTTTTCCAAACACATAACTTTTGGTTTTGTTGGTTGGTTAACCGCCATTTGTGTACTTTGTACTTTCTCCTTCCAAGGTGAATCTTCCAAATGCATGAAACACACGACAACAATAGCCATAATTTGATAAGATTTCATAAGATGTAACGTTGGTAATCAGTCTAAACAATCTAGTCTTCGAGCCCTTTCATTTATTGCGTAGGTAAGTTTGGTTACATGATTTTTTTGTCATTACTTTTTCAGTATCGCCGCCTTTTTTTGAGACTGTATGTGTTTAGGATTTTGCAAGAAGTCCGTTCCACATACGGTTTTTGATTTTCTTGTTCTGTACACACACACACACACGCGCACACACACACACACACACACACATATATATATATATATATATATATATATATATATATATATATATATATATAATTAGATATTTGAAACTGACTTTGATATTAAACAATATAAAATGGTTGGGTTTAACATGGCTTATATATCATGATAAAATACTTTCGAAAGTTGCAAAGTTGCGGCCTGGCATATGCATTATATGCAGGTGTTAATATATTTGTCGTCTTCTCCCCGTATTCGTTGAACAGACAATAAAATGATAAATGCATTTCCTTTATTTAACGAAACACATCAAACGAAAATTAAGTTGTTATCATCAATCATCTTACCATAGAGAAGTTTCTTTTATTAATGCAAAACATATTTCAGTCGTCATTTTTTTCTTTTTTCAGAAGGACTAAATATGGCTTAGTAAGCGCCAACTCACAGAAACCAACGCATAGACACACACGAGCACAGGTACACACAAAAATGCGAAACGTGCACATACACGGACAAGACAGACGCATATATATATATATATATATATATATATATATATATATATATATATATATATATATATATATATATATATATAATGAACTATGCTAATTGTGTGACCCTGAGTGGATAAATTTTGTTATTTCTAATCCAAAATGATGACAAAAATTCTGATACATCAAATCCTCTTGGCGTAATCCATTTCTGTTATGCATTTTTATGCTGAAGCGACAAAAGCTCGTTTAACATTATGCATTTTACGAGATAATACCCGTCAGAACTCATGTATATATCATTTGTGTGTACAAGCTGAGTTATTTTTACATCCAGCCAAAAGTCGCGTCACTGAATCAATGAGGAAATGTTCTTGTCGCACGCCGACAATTTGTCAAAGCCAGATTGTCTAATATGTGACAAATTGTGCTTGTGTTTGCAAATTGCACGCTATTGCTTTCGTTCGTGGCAGAGCATCTGAAAGGGCGCTTACGCTTCTACACATGTAGGTAAAATATCTCTCACTCTCATACATACACGCACATACACAGATAATGAGAGAGAATTTATATGTTTATTATTGTATATTTGAGATCTGTTGTATTACATACAACACTGTTGTACGAATACCAGCACGCTATGTGCAATATATATATATATATATATATATATATATATATATATATATATATATATATATATATATATATATATCAAATACGTGGTGTAGTTTAATTTATATTACAATGAAACATTCAGAAAGAAAGTAGGTTATTAAAGTTAATGATATAAAATGGCAAAAATTCTTCGCAAACAATATTTTAGATTTGCATTAACATACAAACCACTCGATGTATGTTGTGGTTCTTGTTTTAAATAAATACAAGTTGTATGAGTAATTTTTTAAATCTGCTAGCACTGTTATATTAACACCAGCATAAACTCTTGCAAAACAAATTCTGAAATTGCCATATTAGTAAAAAACGCACTCTCTTATATTTTCAAAAAATTCACCCTTAGCGTTAAGACTTCTCGCTCCAAAAGTTTTTATCCATTAACAATAAAATATTCCTAAAAAGAACTTATTTCGATTCGCATTTAAACTTTCGTCTCCGATGTTACCTGGATTTGCGAAAACAAAATAATTTCAATGCCTGAGGATGACTGTGTGAACATTTGAATGTAATAGCAGATTAAAAAAAGACCTTATACAATTTGTAGTTATTACAAACAAGGATGATAAAATATATCGATTGTTCGTAGGTTAAATCAACTTTAAAATTTGGTTTGTGAAGAGTTTTCGCTATTGCATTAACATTATTAATCTAATTTTTGTATGAATGTTTCATTATAATATATATATATATATATATGCATATTTACTCGAAATTGTATAACTACTACAACATCTAAAGTATATTTATTAAGTGCAATTTAATCAGTGTTGAAAGAAAAATACTGCATATATATATATATATATATATATATTTATGTGTGTGTGTATATATATATAAATATATATATATATATATATATATATATATATATATATATATATATATAAACACATAAATGTATTACATATTATTTAAAAAATATAAACATGATCAAATAGCAATATACTAGTAAGTGTAAAATTATACGTTTCAATCTGCACATAAAGAATAAAATGAATAAGTAAATTCAGAAACATATTTTAAAAATTGAGAATATCCCATATTATCAATATAAATAAAATTATTAACTCAAACAAACCTAACATTTTTATTTGTTCAACTTTGAAACCCCGGATAGGATTCGCACTATAAAACCAACTTCCACCGCGGTGACAGATTCGCATTATTTTGTCGGCTTTAATGTTCGATATTCTTTTCATGCTGGCTGCCTTCCAGGTGTGAGTATGACGTTGGGTCACTATCTAGGTAAGGACCTCGAAATAGTGCGTAAGCGGATTAAAATAAGGTGATTTAGAGGACCACATATTTGAAGTGACATCTTCATAAATTCTCGACGAGCTTCACCTGAGATTCGTGTGTATGAGGCGTGACTGTACAATCTTGCTTAAATACTGCTATTCCTGTGTTTAAAACATTATTTCAGAATTTTATAGCAAGGGACATTATCTCGATGTAAGCAGTGTCACTGACATTTTTCACGTTCATTTGGATCGTGATAGATATTATCACTGACTTACTGGCAGAATTCAGCCCTCCATATAATTACTAAATGATTTGAATCTTATTTCATTTAGCTAGTCATGACACGTCACCAAATGAGAAATAAAACACGTTCCTGACACAGAATCAATGCACCTGGATAATCACAAGGAACAGACTATCACCAATTAGAGCTAGTAGCATTAGCCCGACGTGTCTCTTCATTTTCGCTATTATTTTGATTTTGCTATTGCAATAGTCTCGAAATATCGGAAGAAGAAAAGTAAACATTTGGAATTACAGCGCCTTCCACTTATGGTCCACAATTTGTTCAGCAGACACGGAAAAGACAAAATCCCCTATAGAAGGCAGCCGCGGAAAGCGAGAAGGTATTAAATATAAACTACATGAAGAGAGAATGTTCAAGAGGAAAAAGATGATCTCAAAATTCAGATTAAAAATCGAGGATACTAAAATCAAAGAAGTATAAAACATTTGATATATAGGAAGTGCTGTTATATAGGACAGAAAGTGCAACACTGAGATCCGAAGACGCGTTTGGTTTTGTCGGTCGCAAAAAATAGACAACAGGAAGGTCTTGACGCTTGTAAACAAGCTTAGACTGCATATTCTTCTTTTATGTAACAATATCATAAGCATAGTTTGTAATATTATATACTCAAAAATGTGACCAAACGAAAGAACACTCTAGTCAAACGTTATCTGAAAGACTATTTGAAGAACAAGTATTGCTCATATATATAATGAAATAATCAGCATTAGAGTAAAAACAAAATTAGATTTATTAATCTGAAATTCATTTGGCTAATAAATATTTTTCCCAATTTGTAAATATCCGTTTTAAGGAGGGAAATTATTTTTGCTCGTA
>OZ010595.1:34522523-34567523 GCA_963932145.1 Acanthosepion lycidas | reverse complement strand
ACGAGGGGCCGCGAATTACCCTGGACTTACCAGTCAAGAGCTTTTCAGTCGTATTGGGGATCCTTCTGTGTCTAAAAGTACTTGATGTCGGTATCTGAGGGAAATAGCAACAACAATCAAACCTGTATCGAAGCCTCCGTTGACGAGAAATCACATTCAAAATCGATTGAAATGGGTCGAGGACAATATGAATAAAGACTTCTCTAAAGTTTTGTTCACAGTCGAAACTCGAGCAACACTTGATGGGCCAGATAGATGGTACAAAGGCTGGGTAATGAACGGACAGAATCGCCATCAGTGTTTGAGACGCCAACAAGGCGATGGAGGCATAATGATCTGGAGTGGTATTATTGGAAATACATTAGTGGGCCCATAGAGAGTACCAAATGGCGTCAAAATGACTGCTGCTGCATACATAGCATTTATAAAGAAGCATCCTGAACCGTGGATGAAAAGGCAAAGAGTTACCTTCAGAAGAGCCATTGTTTTTTATGCAAGATAATGCTCCGTCACACGCTGCTCACATGACTGCTGAATATTTGAAACAGTTAGACTTCGATGGACGTCAAAAAATGAAGTAGCCAGCAAATTCTCCAGATTTGAACCCAATCGAAAGACTTTGGAGCATCATGAAGCGAAGACTGTACTCCAACGGACGACAATTCAGGAGCAACGCTGAGTTATGGGAAGCAATTCTTGGCATATCTCGCGGCATTAAAGCAGACTATTAACACATTCTATGGATCGTCGACTTTTTCAAGTAATTTCAAAACAGGGAAAGCACATTCCCTAGTAATTTGTTTAAAATGGGTCTTTGTTTGTATCTGTTATTATTTGTTTGATTATCTTATTTATTAGCTTCTTTTGATCATAAACATTCACATTCAACATTAATAAACGTTTTGTTTGCTCAATTCTGGTAATTTTACGAAACCTTTCTAATAATTTGGCACGGTCAATTCCCGTGCCGATAACCAATATGGCGACAGTTTGTTTACATTGCGCAGATCAGTACGAAAATTTCAGTGATTGCGAAGATCTGTGTTGCAAACGTTATTTAAAAATTTTGTGTGAATTGACTCGACGGTTTTTGAAATATTAGGAAGAAAGTTATCTCGTTAATAATTTGGCACGCAGTGTATATATATATATATATATATATATATATATATATATATATATATATATATATATATATATATATATTTAAATATATATATATATATTTATATATATATATATATATATATATATATATATATAGTGGTGCTGTAAGAATTGTTGGCTAGTGTAACCGTGAATATAATCAAGGAAAGCTGTGTTCTTGTAAAACAACAGAACACATGAATTATGTACAACATACACGAGAGAAAAATAATCAAGCTCAGTGAACATTAATAAAATATTGTATTAACAATGATATACAAAACTCAATAATAGTATAATGAAAGTTGCTTCTCTTTTTCCGTAATAAAAAGGTAAGTTTAGCTAATTAATATTGAGTACAATGTTGAATGTTATTTAACTACAAAGTTCAATTGAAGTCTTAGCTAAATTAAGAATAATTCCACAGTGTGTTACCAGTGTAGAAAGATGTAATGTTCATGAGTTATATCAATAGGAATTAGTATGATTACTCGAATGAGCAATAATTAAGAATTAAAATGTCATAAGAATATGCGCCGTGCCGTATTCTCAAAGAATTGAACTGCTACTAGCTGTTGGCTAACAGCGAGACAGTTCTTATAGTTACTCATAAACTCTAGTGAGCTTGGCGCCAAAAATATAGAAAGATACTAAAATACGCGATTGGTCAGGAAATGGACCAATCCGTGATTTTAGAGAAAAATTCAAATTACGTGCGATGGCAAAATTGTCATATAATAAGTATCATATATTTATGAACCAATGACATTAAAGAAAGCGGAGGTGTGGCACATATAAGTGATCACCAAAATACCCCGTCAAGATGGAAAAGTCAGGGAAGAAAGAGTTTTCAATATGTAATGAAAGTTCTTAACTTCTTAGGCCAGTGGAAGGTACGTCCGCTAGCAATCCTAGTAGGTGCTGGTGACAAAAGCTGAGGGCTGTCTAGCGAAGGGCTTGTACGTTGATTGGTTGATCCATCGCGTTCAATACATGCAGGTATTAGGCGATCGATAGAGAAAGTCGATCGGCCCTGGTTAGTCTGTAGAGTATAATATTTATCGGTCCGGGTAAGGACACGAAATGGACCCGCATAATGTGGTGTCGTACAAAAACTTACTCGCATTCCAGTAAGGAAGGAGGCACATAAATGTCATGTGAGGTGTAACGAGTTGGATTAAAAGCATGAAAATACGACCATCAGTGGCAGCAAAACGACCAGCTGGTGACTTAATATGTCTCTGGATCTTGATTTGTTGCCAAACGACACAAGATTGAGTATATAGCGAATAATGTCTTTACGCATCTTAGGCCAGGCGAAACGGTCTGCAATTAACCTAAGTGTAGCTTTACGACCAGGGTGGGACAACGAATGAAAGTGGTCGAATATTCGTCGCCGCATGTTGGTTGGGAGGACCGAGCGAGGATTACGTAGACTGGTGTCGCATGCGATAAGCTTATCAGTAAAGGGCAAGGGATGATGCTCAATATGTAGTGAGGAATTTCGAAGTGAGTCGAGCAAAGTTGTCTCCCGTACTTGCTCATCCGCGATATTTTACAGTCTTCCACACAAGGATGCTCTGGAAAGTGTATCGGCAGTGATGTTATCCTTTCCTTTAATGTGACGTATATCTGATGTAAACTGGGATATATAATCAAGATATCTGTAGTTCCGAGGATTGTACTTGTCTGATTTTGTTGAAAGGGAAAAAGTGAGGGGCTTGTGATCTGTGGAGATCACAAAGTGTGTACCCTCTAAAAGGTGTTTAAAATTCTTAATTGACAAGTATATAGCAAAAAGTTCCCTTGAGAAGGTACTACACTTCTTCTTCGTGGACGTCAACTTAACGGAGAAGAATGAAATTGGCAAAGATTTAGCGTCAACATGTTGGTGTTAAACTGCGCCTATGGCGTAAGAAGATACGTCAGTCGTTAATGATAGCTGAGTGGTAACACTGTCAGTGAGGCATGAAAGTTTCGGAAAGTTGACCAATGCTTTACGAGAGTTGTCAAATGCTTGCGTTGTGTCGTTGTTCCAACAAATATAAGTATTTTTACGGTGTTGCCCGCGAAGGATATTTGTCAGGGGTGCACGAATTTGTGAACGACGTGGGATGAATTGACGATGATAATTGATTAAGCCAATGTATCTGCGAAGCTGTCGAAGCGTGGAGGGCTTCGGAAATTCCAGGATAGCACGTATCCTTTCAGGCAGGGAGTAATACCTGTAGCATCAATGACGAAACCGAGAAAGTTTAGTTGCGAAACGGCAAACTCGCACTTCTCTGGGTTGATTTTTAAGCCAAAATTCTTAAGACGATCAAAAACTTGCTGAATATATTTACGATGCTTCTGTAAATTAGGGCTAGCTATTAGAAGATCATCGATGTATGCTAAAGTGAAACATAGTCCACGAAGTACCTCATCTATAAGGCGTTGGAATGATTGAGCTGCGTTGCGCAGTCCAAAAGGCATACGCAGAAATTCGAATAAACCAAACGGCGTTGTAATCGCAGTTTGGGGAATATCTTCGTCAGCGACTGGGATCTGATGAAAGGCTTTGCGCAGATCCAGTTTGGTGAATACAGTTGCTCCCTGTAAGTTAATAGCAAAGTCGGTCAAATTGGGAACTGGGTACTTATCGGGTGCCGTTTGTGAATCAAGTCGTCTATAGTCACCACACGGCCTCCAGGCGACTTGCTGAGCCTTAGTGACCATATGAAGCGGTGAGGTATATGGACTCGAGGAGGGGCGAATAATCCCGAGGTCGAACATGTGTTGGAATTCGGCCCGGGCAATCTTGTATTTGTCCGGCGCAAGACGGCGAGGTTTAGAATAGACAGGCTGTTCGGTAGTTCGAATCCTGTGTACAGTGATGTGCTTGACAGGCTCTGTATAAGTAAAAGGCTGTATCAACGATGGAAATTTATCCAAAATATCTTGGATTATCACGCGGCACAGCGATGCATAATTCTGTAGATGTTAGCTGTGATACAATTCCGCGGTTAGATAGCTTCGTGGTGGAGTCAGATAACTGACGCTGTGAGAGGTCCTCGATGAGTTGATAATGTGCCAAAAAGTCGGCGCCTAATATGGGGAATTTCACGTCTATCCATTGGTATGACCTTCTAAGTCAAATATCCAGTGTTAACGATTGTTCACCAAAAGTCTTGATGTTCGTGCCATTAGCGGCGCGTAAAGTGACTGAAGAGTTAGTCTTAGTGAAGTTGGGTGATGGAACAACACTAAGCTGTGCTCCCCTATCTATCAGGAATGACATGTTAGAATTCCTGTCTTTTATATAGAAGAGTGCTGATGGTATCGCCGTTTCCCGCCTTCAGTGATGCTTTGGATAACGGTTGGCACTTGAAAATACAAAGCTTAATACATCTGGGGTCTTTATCACCATAGTTAAGATGGTACCAGCATACCATGTGTCGGCGAGCGCGAGTAGCAGAATGAGAGCGTCGCCGTACCTTGTATGAGTTTTTTTATCTTCTGCTCTGGTAAGATGCTGCACCTGAGTGGAAAGCCTCTCAAGTTGCTGTTTCAGCTGTTCTATTACATACATCATAGCAGCGTCAGTGGGTAAAGGGGAGTCCACGCTGCTGATGTTGGGTACGACATTAATTTTATCAGCGATATCCGCAATCCTCGAGAGATCCAAGTCATTTGATAGCGCAACCAGAATTTGTGAAGTATATGGCGGTAGCTTGTCCAGCCAAAGTTTGCGGAATAGTGATTCCGACATAGAGTTCTTCCCTAATAGATTCTTCATACGTCTATATACCTGCGACGGGTGGCTATCTCCGAGCTGTATAGTATTAAATAGATCGTTCAACCTGCGATCATGCGATTTTCCAGTACGGTAGATGATGGCTTCCTTTAGTATATCAAAGGGGTTATGAGCGGGAACGGCTTCCAAAAGGTCTAGCACGTCAGCAGCGATCTCTGGTGGCAGCTTCTCGACTATGTACGCGTAACGCGCAGTCTGAGAATGAATATGCTTTGCTTGGAATATGGCTTCAGACTGGGCGAACCAGACGTTTACATTAGACATGTCAAAAGTTGGGGGGGGTCAGCACAACGGCTGTCTCTTGTACAGACTGTTCAGCCATTATGAATAAGCACCTGGTACACTGTCAATTTGGCGCGAAGTAATATCTCTAGATAAACTGGATCGGTGAGTCGTCCAAATGTGGTTGGTATGAGGTTCCAAGAAGTCGTAGTTACCGATGCTGTGGAGAAATTAATTCCTACGTAAGATTTACCAAATGTAGTGGTGCTGTAAGAATTGTTGGCTAGGGTCACCGTGAATATAATCAAGAAGGAAAGCTGTGTTCTTGTAAAACAACACCTCACATGAATCATGTACGACATACACGAGAGAAAAATAATCAAGCTCAGTGAAAATATTGTATTAACAATGATATACAAAAATCAATAATAGTATAAAGAAAGTTGCTTCCCTTTTTCCGTAATAAAAATGGTAAGTCTCGCTAATTAATATTGAGTACAATGTTGAATGTTATTTAACTACAAAGTTCAATTGAGGTCTTAGCTAAATTAAGAATAATTCCACAGTGTGTTACCAGTGTAGAAAGATGTAATGTTCATGAGTGATATCAATAGGAATTAGTACGATTATTCGAATGGGTAATAATTAAGAATTAAAATGTCATAAGAATATGTGCCGTGCCTTATTCTCCAAGAATTGAACAGCTACTAGCTGTTGGCTAACAGAGAGGGGGTTCCTATAGTTACTCATAGGCTCCAGTGAGCTTGGCTTCAAAAATATAGAAAGATACTAAAATACGCGATTGGTCAGGAAATGGACCAATCCGTGATTTTAGAGAAAAATTCAAATTACGTGCGATGACAAAATTGTCATATAATAAGAATCATATACTTATGACCCAATGACATTAAGGAAAGCGGAGGTGTGGCACATGTAAATGATAACCACACACACACACACACGCACACACATACATACATACATACATACATACATATATATATATATATATATATATATATATATATATATATATATATGAACCGGTTTCGTTAAGTAATTTAGATGTGTTCTCTCTAATTCTTCTCGATAGAATCCTTTCATACACACGAATGGCGTTTTCTCTGTTGTTATTAAAAAACGTGTGGACGTATTGGTTTTACTAATTACTTTAAAATACTAATTAATTCTTCCTCAAAACAGATTTTATACAGGGAACTAAAAAAAATAACAGAGATAGTCATCATTTGTAACTTCCTTAACTATATTGTCAATGAACAGTTAATATGCTCCATCGGAGATCTCAATATTAAACAACTAGAACATAATACTCGTCAAATAAACCTTAAATAAATCAACTCTTATATCGCAACCAAATGCATTATGACTATAAACAATGCGAAACTATCTTAAAACAATTATTAAAATCCGATACATACAGCACAGATCCCAGTACCAAAAAATAATTATATACTATACTAAATCCACTATATCTAATAAAATAATCTGTAATGACACTTTCCCGCCCACTAACATGTAGAAGAAAAACAACATTGTTTATAAATGTAAATGTCCTCTGGGAGATTGGATCTCCAACGATGAAAATAACATTGATGTTTGCCACACGCAGACTAAGTCTTAATTTGAATAACACTTCCAACATTTATAAATATTTACAGCATAATTCCTCCTAGACGAAAACACCTCCATAATTTTCGATTCAAAGAATAAAAACAAACTAAAAATCATTGAAGCTATTTATATCATAAAATTGAGACCAAACCTTAATAAAATTAATTATTAATACTCTAAAAAATATTTTAAAATGTGTACAATAGACGTTTCAATAACCACACATAAATAAGTTCATCAGTGAGTATGAGTGTATCATATAGAGAATAAGTAGACAGAACATTAATTCATTAAATACTCTCTAACCGTGTAAAATTTACAATTTCGCTTCATTCATATTTTTATCTAAGCCGAAATTAATACATAATTATTTTTAAAAACTCTCTAAATTTCTATTCAAAACCTACGAAAAATAATACAGTGTTGGGGTGTATTTCTGATATGCTTTAATAGTTGTACGTTTATATTAGTCTACTATAGGATTTCAGATTTCGTTTTAACTTTTATGTCCAGTGTATTATCAGGTTGGTGCAAAAATAATGACGTAATAAATTCGTTTTTTGACGTTAAAAAATACGTCAAAAAACGACATTATTACGTCATTATTTTTGCACCAACCTAATATAAAACGTGTTGTAATTTGAATGTTAAATATTGTAAAAAAAAAAATAGCTATGAATTTACTTATGTGATTAGTAGAGTTTTGTTTTACGTACATTTAATTTTTTGTGTGCCGTGTCCCTTCAGGACGTGGGCGTTCATGGCTTCCCATAAGTTCCTGTCTTTTGTAGCTTTTAATAAATTTTTGAATTTTTGTTATCATTCCAATCCCATGTTCCGTCATCTATTTACTCATGCTCGCTAGGTAGGCTATGCGTTCTTTTCCCATGCATCTTCTAATATAAGCGTGGTTCACTTTCCGTCCTCTTTTAAAATTCTTCGCATATTACCCTTGTGACATTTATGTCAAATATTAGCTACACCTTATGTCTAATATCCCTATTTATCCTAAAAGTTAAAGTAATGCGGCTTAACCGAATATAATTATTGGAGCAGGTTATGAATAAGATACTACTAATAAGGACTTTGTCAAAATTATTTTACAAAATTCCAGCCAAAAAATGAGTCCAATATCGTTTACATAAGTGAATGATGATAAGGATAAGATGAAGATATTACATAACAATATTTATTATTCTATATTGAACAAATCTCCAAATATGTTTATGTAGTCGTGAAAATATTTTGATAGTTTGTTAATATTAAGCGTTTTCAACTATTTTCCCATAAATATATATATATATATATATATATATATATATATATATATATATATATATATATATATATATATATATTAAATGAGTGGTAATAATAGTAGGTTGCAAGTTACTAGGACTGAAAGAGAATATATGAAAACATTAGTAAGTAGAAATGGGAATATAAGAACTGTTTTAATTTAGACAGATAATGGCAATTGAAGGTGCATTTAATTTCTTGTAGATTCTACGTGGATGGGACTTAAGAATTTGGAGTCTATTTTCACAGGCGAGAAATGAGAGAAATAAACTATTAGATTAGAACATACTATTACATCTAGCTAGCTCAACTCTAAAACGGGGTGACCTAGTTACCAGTCAAGTATCACGATTAAACTCATGCAATCTCGGCACCAAGGAAGAAAGCTTATCAAAACACTTACCATGAAGATATTTGTAGAAAAAGGGAAGTCACGTCACGTCGGCGAGAACGTGACTGAAGACGAGATGCTAGATCTGCATAGATTACTTTGAATATATTTTGAATTTTGTCAAGAATCTCGAGATATATATTAAGAGCTGAAGGCTAGATATGACATGCTATTAAGACACGAGTAAAATTCGAGCAACTAGAAATTTATATTGATGACAACATAAATTTCTAGTTGCTCGAATTTTCTTCTTGCTCTTCATATGTTCACGTCTGCGTGAAATACCGTTCTTTAAATCCGAAAAGAATCAACATATATAATTGTTCAATTATTAAATTAAACCACATCTGCACGTACCAAAACAATGTCTACATCTAAATATGTTGCTATCCATATGTAGGATATGATCATAGTCTTGCATTATCATCTTCTGTAGAATCATGTAACCGAGTACAAAATATCACAGCTCTAAATTAGAGCAAATAAAAGCAGCTATCAGTAAAATACCTATGTTTTTAAGCGAAAAGCATAATGATATATCATGATATTTTCATTATATTTAAAATTTTTAAACATATGTCTTCTTGCGATGTGTTACTTAACCAGAAGGGATTCATCTCGTTTTACAAATGTTGACAGACAGTGATAATTGGATACTACAAAACTTGGGATGTATATATTAATTTTGTATAAGTGAAATAAAAAAAAAAATAGCAATAATATGAAATACCGTTTTTGTTGACATATTTTAATGCTGTATCTCAAATGGGTGTGGAAATGAGTCCTTTATTTAAACCAAAGTATCGATTTTATGAATAAAACCTTACTTCAAATTTGACAAACTTATTTCATCAAGAGTTTTTCTGTAGTTAAGTGAGAATTTGTTTTGGTGAAAAAGGCAATACTTTTAACACATCATATTTGTTTCAATTGCAAATGTCTTATTATAGCAATTGTTATATGAGAAAGACAAAATATCAGGAATAATATTATAGATGTATCTATAATATAGCATAATTTAACTGACATATCTTGTTAAAACATTAGTCAACAAATGTCATATGAAACAGATGATTGGATAAAACTAATTGCCGAATGAACAAAGCATTTAGAATGTCATTCCAAAGCCCATTATTGCTAGTAAATTGCTATCCAACAATATGAAAATTGATCATCAGACATCTCCTACTGTTCTCATTCAGATTAATATTGTGCGGACAACATTGTCATATAATCAAGCAAGTCTAATGTCGACATATTTTATTTATATATTCATTAGTTTTCTTTTTTGAAGTCCTTTTATGCTCACTTCTGTTTCATCTTGAAACCTGATTCTACGAGCGCATTCAACAATCGGATATAAATGTGTTAAACTAAAACCATCTAGAAGTCAACAAAAGATGAATGCGTCACTACTCATAAACGCACATGCCTCCCTCCAGCTTGATGAATACTTAATCTGTGAACATGATTTCCTACAGTAGCTTCCGAGACTTTTGATTCTGTTCTATATAGAATAGTCTGTTCTATACAGAATAGCACAATAAGAACGGCGTGCTGCCACTTGATTTGATGCTCAGCAACTCGCGGTTCTCAACTATTCCTCCACACGTTGTCTAACAAATTTAAAATTTGACAATGTCCTATTTTTATGGTATCTCTTTTGAAACAGATCACTGTGATAAATTACACAAGTTGCACTTATATGACTTCTGTCAGTATCGTTCATATTTTTTTCATAACTTCTTCAGGTTCTCTGCGCTGGTTTAACATTTGTAATCTCCGAAGTCATTAAACATTTCTCAGTGTCTGATAAACCATTCTTAAATCAGTGGAATCGAAACTTGGCTATCGATTTTAGACTTCTATTTTCAGGAAGTTTCATACTGGTTTTCTATACATCTGCATAGAATTAATCGGATTTCATCCTGGACTTACAGAGAAAATAGATTTTCAACCCACCTGTACATATAGATATTGAGGAAATGATACAAAAAATATATACAGTAAAAATGTTAGGATAAATAAATACAATGTGGAAAACAATTGTGTGATATGTTTCGTTCTTCATCGGAATAAAGTGCTGTTGATTTAATTAAACGTGCAGAAGAAGGAGAGTAAAAACAAACATTTAAGAAAATTAATTTAATTCTTTTGTTAATATATGTTTATGCATGTAGTTCAGGCAATTACATTTATTTTATTTTTATTTTTTGTTTGTAAGTATCCCATATTTTTATAATAGGTCTCCCCAAAAATATGAAATGAATTACTTAATATTTAATATGAAACAAAAGTCTCATAAAATATTTTAAAATGGTAGAGTGGACCATTCTATAAAAAGCAAGGCAGCAACATATCTTATTCTACGAACCAACTCTCACGCAACTAGAAGTGAACAGAATTTACCTATGGTTAATACAAACTTTGTTGCAACTACATCTCAATAATTGAAAGACTTATGCAATAGAACACGAAATAATAAAAAAGCTAAAACTTCAAAGAGTAATTTGCACTATCACCCGTAATAACTGCCACAAAGAATTTTTTTATATATACAACGCGTGTTAGCACGTGCGATACTCTGTCTTCATCAGCCACCGAACAGGGGTAATATTACGGTTTCGGTGGATATGGCGGGACCGCCACCCCTGGCGCCACCAGCAGCGTTTGCCACCAGGCAGAGATTGAAGATAAGCTAATAGATCCTTCCTTTAAGTAAATTCTACACGTAATGAAAGTTTCCTGAACGCGTTTGCCGTTATTGACGCACTCGTAAAAATCGTTATAGACGACCACGCAAATATTTCACTTGCGCATGTTAGGTCGCGATTTTGCGCGCATTTTATTTGCTTGTTTTGATCTCGACCAAATCCAACTTGACGCGTGCTGAACAGATTTTTGAATGCTATGCGAAACGCTTTTCAACCAACGGCCAGTGATGCCTATTTTTGAAAGGAAGGAAATGACCGAATGTCCCAGAAACCCAATAAAATATTATATGAACACCAAATTGATATAGTACAAAACAACACATTCAATACATTAGTTGCATCTTGAACTGAATTTGACCGTAATTTCGATTTAACAAATGTTACGTTGCTTAAAAAGAAAAGCAATCTTCGAAGACAAAAATGTATATAAGGTGGGTAACATCTAGTTCGTCCATAGTAAATTTACAGCAAGCGTCTTACATTACAACTTACTTGGTAGATAATGTAGATAATGAAGACTTAAAAAAATGATAAAAACTAAATGAAAAAAAGAAACTTAATTAAATTGGCTGAACTTTATATCCAAACACATATTAAAATAATTAAATTTAAAAGTTTAATATTTCAGCGTCCGTTCTCCATGTATATGTTTAGTTACATCAAATGTCACTTTGTCCAATAAACACGTGAAGGATGAAACGCGCTACACGAACAAATTTTCAGCTATCATTAATTTTCCTGATATTTATCGTATATAATTGTGTATAAGCCGATATCATGCATTGTGTGACTCCTGTTTGCATGAATTTTTACCCCATCATAAAAAAATAAGTGATTATAGAGCTACCGATGCATGATTTTTAAACTTTTCAAAAATACATTTGCAAAATGCGAACCCCTATATTTGCGTACAAAAATGATTAAAAAATATCACACTATACTCGAGTACATACGCTAAATATTCATGATACCATTAGTCAGTAATTAAATCGTTAGGTTTCCAGTAATTATTTCTCCTCTATCCGAATAAATTATGCAGCAACTCATAAATGTGAGACCCCGTGCGTACACATATGCACGCATAGACACAGGTTTTAAAAAGTGTGAAGAAAACAGAAATATTTCTCAAATCGTTTTTGCGATAAAAAGAACCGTAATATTTATTTTTAAAAAATATGGTTTATAATATATAATCCTATAATTTGTTAGAAATTATTTTCTTTGCATTTCGTATACAATAATAAAATTAGCAGAATTGTAATTACAAACGTCCCAAAACGCGATCCGCATATTGATTACTTTCCTGTAAAGTCTTTCGCTGCCGAAAGAACATTAAGCATAAACATCGTTTTCACAAAAATAAAGAGTAGGCACATTCGTACACTTTTGAGAGTATTAAATTCCTTATCAAAACTTCTAATGTCCGTAGTCAGTAAACAATATTTACAATAGAGATTAAAGATTTATATAAGAAAATAAAGTGTTTGCACCAGATTCGGTTAGATTTAATTAAGAAACAAATTAATCTAATATATATATTTTAGATGGAAACTGCATGAGATCTTGATAATAATTCAGCCAAACAACACAACGCATGTCATACAAACAGAAACTTATTTTACCTGCTTATCTTAAAACAAACAGTGTTTTAATATCGACACGTTATACATGGATATTATACTTAATTATATTTTATGATTGAATACAGTACATACAAAAGGTAAATCTATCTGTAATAAAGGAATATATTTATAATTTAGAAAATAACTGGATAAGAATCGAAGAATCATTGCATGAAAATACATATATCTTCAACATTTCACATCTCGATTGTGACATTATCCCACACAGCATATACTAAATGGTCGTTCGTTGTACATGTACTGATATTAAAAGAGGCTTTACTTTCGAAGCGATTTGTAATGTTTTTGTGATGATAACGATCAGAAAATCTCGTCTCAAATATGTTAATATTAAAGTTCATTCTGTTTACTTTTTGAAGCGATTTAATGTGATAATTAGAGTGAAGATGGAAGTTGTTAGATTAAAACGTGTTCCGTCTATAATATTCTGTGACCAATGCTGGTGACACAAATTATCAGCCCTAGTTTAATAGGGAAACTATGATGCTGTTTTCACTTTATGTCTCCTCCCCCAACATCCCTATGTGATAATAATAAAATTAATGAGTGTTGTTGACATGTTTTCTAGAAAAATAAAACAGATACTAGAATTTCCTCCTAAACGAATGTTGAAAATTGGGAGCATAAACTTGTATTGAATACTCAAAATTAAAAACACAAAAAATAGAATTGATAAATTTCAGGTTGATTTTAATTTAATTTCTTTTTTTAACGTGAGCTTCTATGAAAACTAACAAGCAGTATTATATTCAACATTTTTAGCTCATATACTCATATCTGTTAAAACACACGGTCTATCATCAGCTATTTTATTGCCTTTGATATCGCTAAGCTGGTATGACTCAACGCACAGATCATAAAAAACAGAATGCACTATTGGTGATACATTTTTCATTCTTTCGTTTTAGGCACCATATCACATAATGGTTAAGAATTCTTTATAGTACATTAGTTAAAATATCCAGGGTATCAAACTGCTATGCTAAATACCTTTTCTCACATGAGTCGAATTATTCTTGGAATACATACTTCCTTCGTCAAATAAGTTATTTTATTTTAAAATATCATGATACCCTTAGCCAGCCTCCACGCTTCTTGCAGAGCACTTTGATTCAACGAATAAATAAACACTAAAATATGACAATAGATAAAAAGCAAGAAAACAGAGGGAATATCAGTGACAACGACGGATCAAAAAGTCTTAATAATTATTGATCTCATTGATACTAAGAATATGAATGAATGCAACAGAAAGAAATTGAATGAATTTCCTTGTCCCAAACTGTCATCAGAAATAAGGATAGATTTGAGTCACATGGTCGTATGGATTATGTAGAAATTGTAAATATACATACATATATATATATATATATATATATATATATATATATATATATATATATATATATATATATGTATCTATGTTTCTATGTATGTATGTATGTGTGTGTGTGTCTCTGTGTGTGCGTGTAGTATTTCAAATATTTCGCCGATCTTTCTTTATTATATCTGCTTTGATTTTGTATCCTAACGTAAACAATGGCATCATATCATAAGAAATGGATTAAATCCGAAAATATTTCATTTATTTTCTGTTTATACGTTAATTTTATGGGTACACTTAGTTGTGTAAGTGATCTGATCTTTAATTAAACAGTATTAATTACCATTACCGGACTGAGTGTTCGAGAAAATTCGTAGAAAATATGCATTCTCCGAATGTGTTTAAAAGCAGTAATTCGAGCGTTCTTTTACCGGAGGTTTGCTGTGACTGAATGTTCATAGTACTCCAGACTTAATGGTGATTCTGTCTAGGAACATTCAGGCCGGTAAAGTTAAATAAAAGAACAGTGGATTTACTCAAACGTGCGTATCTTTAAAAAATATAACTTTTGTTAATTTCTCTTAAAACAAAATGTAAAAAATCCATTAGAATGTACAATCAAATATCCAGATATTCAATTCACTAACTTTCTCGTGAGTTAATTCGTTTAGATGTCTATTCGTTGGTATGAATATGATCGGGTATAGCGTAAGTTAAGCATGGGAAATAAAAGTATTTATTAAATTTCAGAATAAACAGAACCGTGTGTTAAAGTTCGAATAGCTTTAGATTATATGGCGCCTTTCCAAACATAACTTGTTTCCAAGTGACACTATCGTGTAATTGATATGCTATCGTGTTGCTGAGTGGCCCATAATCTTTTATGAGCGGGTTTAGGTCAAGAAACTTATAACTTGAATATGATCTTGTACGATCAGTGACATTTAAAATATGGAGCCAAATATGTTGTCGAAACAATGCTTATGATATCATTGAAGCTGTGTTATTGTAAATGTAGACATTAATGAATGGCGGTTAAATTATAGGTCACGTGGCACATTAGATTTATGGATTGCTGTCAATATTTATTGCTTTGCGGAGCGTAGGAGATAAAGAGAATATTTTCAAAAGAAATAGTATTTTATAAGCATCACTTTAGGAAACAACAGAAGATAATATTTTAGGATCGTGTAAAGTTCTTGTGTTTCATACTTTGGGCATTATATATTGAAAAACATGGGTAAATTATAATAAAGCATAAATATACATTACCATTATATATATATATATATATATATATATATATATTAGAAGAGTCGATCTAATAGAGAATCCGTCGTTTGTAAAATTATCCAATACTGAACTAGAAAACCTCATCATTCAAATTCGCTATCGGGATTAGTAAAGATTTTGTAAAGATTATGTCAACGCAACAGAAAACATCATAGACACAATGACGGATTCCACTAACTGATTTATTCAAGCAATAATCACTGGCTTTATAGAGAGCAACAAAAAGAAATTACCACAGAGCTACATACAATCACCAAGGCATCTAACAAAAAATGAGGAAATCTAAAATACAGCCGCAGAGGTGGGATGTAATAATGAACGAGAAATCGTCCGATGAAAAAGAATTTATTACAAAATGATATAAACGCATATGAAATAAACGAACAGAAAATAATTACTAAAACACAAAAATTTAACAAAGCCAGTAAGGAACTAATTAAAATGAAATGAGATGATGATATAAACTAACAGAATATCTCCTTGGAATTCACAAACTTCATGGTCTCCATAAAAGCTAGAAACATTTATCCCAATTTGCCCCATTATTTAAGGAATACTCCGCGCCTCCCACGAAAATGGCTAAAGCCATAACAAATAATTTAACCCGTCTTCTTGGGAAAATCTCTCCATCAGATATACAGGGTGTTTCAAAAAGAATACGCCAAAATCATTACGCTGTTTTTTCAGGTCTATAGCATTGTAGTGGACTGAATCAGTAGTTATTTGATAGAGTAGTTGTCAAAGTTTGATTGGGTGTCAGTTTCACCGCTGTCGTTAGTATAACTTTCGGTACAGCTGCATTGTAGGAAGATCAATCAAAAAGGCGACTCCTCAGCAGAGTGCGTTTTGCTCTCTTGAGTTCGCGAAAACAAACGCCATTGACACGGTGCAGCGTGCTTTCAGAACAAAATTCGGCATTGATCCGCCTCATCGTGAGAGCATTCGACGGTGGATTAGACAGTTTAAGGAGAGTGGATGCCTGTGCAAAGGAAAGAGTCCTGGAAGACCACGTGTTACAGAGGAGCAAGTGGAGAGGATTCATGATGCATTTGAGAGCAGCTCGCGTAAGTCCGTACGTTGAGCAAGTCTTCAGCTTGCCATCCCTCATACCACTGTCTGACGTGTTTTAAAGAGACGATTACACATGAAACTATACAAAATAAGCCTCGTCCAGTCACTTACTAATGATGACAAGGTGATGCGGAGGACATTCTGTGAGTCAACGCTGGATATGGGGGAACGTGATGAAACTCTCTTTTCACGTTTAGTTTTTGGTGACGAAGCGAATTTCCATTTGAGAGGCGCAGTGAATCGTCACAATGTGCGCATTTCGGGTACAGAGCACCCACATGAAACTGTTGAGCATGAAAGTGAACTTCTTCTTTGCTGTGTCTCAAGACAAGGTCTATGGTCCCTTTTTCTTTGAAGGAAACACCGTTACAGGACAAACCTATCTCAAAATTCTCCAAAACTGGCTATTCACTTTACTGCAAGCAGATTTGAATGACTTCATTTTTCAGCAAGATGGAGCACCACCCTCTCGGGGTTAGAGCGTATCTGAAAGAAAACGTGCCTCAGCAATGGATTGGGAGGAGAGGTGCAAAAGACCTTGCTCTCTGTGCTTGGCCTGCAAGATCCCCGCACCTCACTGTGTGTGACTTTTTCTTGTGGGGGTATGTTAAAGACCAAGTTTATGTTCCAGCACTTCCAGCAAGTATCGATGACTTGAAAGATCGAATAACAGCTGCAATCAACACGGTGGATCGTGACATGCTGAGGCGCGTTTGGGAGGAATTCTCATATCGGCTTGATGTTGTCCACGCTGCCGGTGGTGGCCACATTGTGCACTTATAAATCATGAAATGAAACTTGAATGTATATACAACACAGGTGTTCATGCTAGAGGTTTGTAATTTTTTTCGTTTTTGACGCATCACGTGATGATTTGGGCGTATTCTTTTTGAAACACTCTGTATAAAAGTAGATTCAAGTGAACTAAAAAATTAACAGAAACGCATGCAACTGTCAAACTCATAACCAGTTTAGTGATAAAAACACTTTGCACTAACGTCTCTGTTGAAAAATGCTTAGACCCCTTACAAAATCCTCTAACACAATAAATGATAAAACTCTCTCTACCAAAAGCTAAAATATTAGGTTGGTGCAAAAATAATGTCGTTTTCTCACATATGATAATATGTGATAATACGACATTATTTTTGCACCAACCTAATAATAAATTTAATAATTACTGTTTCACATTTAATGATAATTTTTAGAATAAAAAATGGGATGACAAATGGGATCGCCTTAAGCTTAGGAGAATAATGGGATGCATCTTTTTAGAATTTCTCGAACCTGGTCCATTACAAAATATCATATCTATGCAATCAACATACATCAATGATGCTGTATTAATATATCCGCGTTATACGAATTTACTTAATATTTTAGATAAAATAAAGAAAGCCAACATTATTTATATGGAAAAAAACACAACAAATATTTTAACTTTCCTAGATATCATGCTCCACCACGTTGACCGTAGCTTAGTGTTCACCCAAAATGAATTAATAAAAATTATCTGATAAATTTCTATTCCCATCATAGAAACAAAATAATATCCGGAATAATCATGGAATTCTTCGCAGAATTTTCAGCCCTCAATAGACGAAGAGTTGAAATACATAGAAAATATTTTCAAGACCCTTCCATAAACTATTTCATATTCAGTTCAAAATAAAAGGCACAGAAAATATGCTAAAATAGAAAAACTGCCACACCTGAAATCCCCAACGATTTAAAAGTAGATATACCCACTAACTCTATCACGAATACAATCGAAAATAATTTAACTAAACTCAATATAAAATTAGTGAAATCTACTAATAAAACAACAAAATACCATTTAATAAATTTAAAATTTCCAAAGTTTGTCACTCGTGCGCATCTGTAGTTACATCAACGTAAACTAAATCGTCTGATGAAGTCCGAAGAGACGATGACTTGAAAGCATTTTCTACTTTGTAATTTTTCATCTTTCCCCGAAAATTATTCTTTATTATGAAGATTTATATATATATATATATATATATATATATATATATATATATATATATCTCAAAGAGTACATTCAAGTCAAAACTGAGAGGCGATAGACTGTTTCATACTATACGAATGTAACAAACTGTCGCTTCAATATTAATTTTATATTTACGATATATCTCTGATGTTGAGCATTTTATCCATAAATATAGGATACCCTAAAATTATATTTCTTAATATATATACACACATAATATATATATATATATATATATATATATATATATATATATATATATATATATATATATATATATATATATATATATATATATATATATAATTAATCGAGTCTAGAAGAAAGCTCAACAGAAAGCACAGGCCGGTCGTTTTGTTCTATATCTGTGACTCAGCAGTGCGCATCCACTACCGATAATTGAAACCAAGACAGTTGCATTATCAGTCAAACGTCATTCCAACTGTTCCAACTGGCCACGGTGACGAATCGTTAGTGAAATATAATAGATTTGAATGAGTGATATGTGATCGAGCGGCGCTATTATCAGGTCTAATTCTCTACATTTACATCACTGAGGCCCTTTGGTACAGTTTGTTATTGCGTTTGCCTGATAATCCACGGTAATGGAGGCGAATATATGATAGAAAAAAGGACAAATACGAAGTGTTTCTGTATGTTCCGACAATAAAAGCGAAACATTAAATTTCTAAGCGCTATATATTTGTTCCTTTTTCTATCTTTCTTTGGGATTTTGATTCATATTTTGTTAAAATTCTTACATATACAGACACACGCACACACACACACACACATATATATATATATATATATATATATATATATATATATATATATATATATATATATATATATATATATATATATATATACGGTTGACTAGACTTCTCAAATATTTTTGACCAGGTGTGGCCATCGGTGTTGCTACATGAATTCTCTAACTTTTTCTTGACTTCGATGTTTGTTCGCAAATCCCAAAACCATCTTCTTAGAGACGTTCATGAAGATCGCATTTGTTGACTAGTCTTCCCAGGCACATGTGGTCTGTGGAGGCGTAACCAATGTCACCCCTTTCGTTCTACACGCTTTCTGCTTTATATTAGCTATCTGCTTACGCATGTATCATCAATTATGAAATCATCAGTTAATATCTATGAAGATAGTACTTATTTGATGAATTCACTTCCAAATATCAAGATTATAGCTTGGCATCAGCTTTATCATATCATCTTGCGCAAGAGAATAAAACACACTAGCTTCTAACTGTACGAGGAGCTACATTTAGACCGGGCCTGTCCTAACCAATTCAGATGCAGATAACCAGTAGATCAGGCAACGTATCTCCCTTTACCCAGTGAGATGCAGGTTCGCATGCCAAATTTCTTTTTAATAAGATTTCTCAAGACAGTATACGAAAATAAATATACTGTTTAGTAAAGAAACGGAGCCTCTACTCCAATAAGAGTATCCATTAAAAATAACGTCTAAAGAGATACAGCAGAAACGTGTGTGTGTGCGCGCTTGTGCGTGTGCGTATGTCACTGACGAGTCTGGTTTATGAATGTTTGTCGGGGTCATTACAATCTTCAACAAAATATACTATTGGTATAGCTTAGATACTAAAATTGTTCCTTTACCCAAGCTAAAATATATAATTTTAAATTATCCTTCTCCATAAAATTTAAAAAATAATGAATTTTGATATTTTAATATTAACTACCCTTGACGCGTTGTGTCACTGACGGCGACGGCTATGAAACATTTCAACAAAGTTGAAATGAAAATATTTACTGTATTAACAAATCGTATTTTTAAATCTATTTCACATAAAATATTTCTTAAAATTGCAGTAACTTAAAAATATTTTTAATATTCCAAAAATATATTTAAATCGTAAGCAGATATACACGGTTTTCCTCTGGATCTCAATCATAGCGATGCTTAAAAGAAGTGGCAGTTAAATAGAGGCAGCTCTAAAAAGGGCTTCACAGCGTTATGTGAGAGGTTAACGATCAGATTGCGGTAGCCCTAAAAAGGGCTGGAATAATTTCCTTTAGAATGCTATAGGTTAGATGTGGTAATCCTAACAAATGCTTTTATCGTTTACGCACTGCCATAGAATGTAGTATACCTGAGATATAGCTACGGTTTTTAGTGAAATGGATGCGGAATCCCATGACGATAAAAGACAAATAGACACAGTCAGTAAGTGTTAAACAAAAGGAAAAAATACCAGAAATGAATCACTCCTCTTTATCATGAAGATCGCAGTCTTCCCAGCGCATGGAAGGACAGAAGTGCTACAATATTTGTGACTACGGGCGGACATGTGAAAAGTCTACAACACCTCTCTGGAGAAACCATTTTTAGTTTTTCCGTTTGAAATGAAAGGGAATAATTTTTTTGTTTGCCACTCTAGAATAACCAAAATATAGCTGTCAAGGGCAAAAGCATATAAACCTACTGCAGAGTGTTTGTTCTTGAGACTTGTTGATTGACATCGCCAATCAAAGTTTTGTAGAAACTGAAGTCTGTGCAGAGAAAAAAAAAGAAGATTTCCGCACCTTATAAATGTATTCTGAGTATGAATACATCCTCTTCCATGAAACATTCTGAGAATAGTGGCCTCAATAACATATAGCGGCAATTTCTTAACCACAAGACTGGCTCCATTGCAGAACCTTTGTGATTCCAGTTTTCTCAGCAATGTTACTGGTGCTCATATTTTCAACCTCACTGGTGCCGGTATTTCACTGAGGTTCCTAAGAATTGGAGACTCTACGGAATAGTGAACTAACTTTTGTGGATTGGCAACAGTGTCTATTGACCTGTAGGTAGGAAGACTTCCTGTAGGCATTTTAGTAGTTCTTCATTGATTTTGATGATATTGTTGTTTTTTATGAGCCAATATTGCCCTCTTGAACAAACTGAGGTTTCCAAAATTGTTAGCCAGATCTGGGAAGACGGCAGCATTGAGGTCGTAAAAAGTATTAACAACCGATCATATTTATGAAACAGAGTTTTTCAGCTTCATCTGATGGCACGTTGCAATCATCGACTGCTAGAAGGGCCTTTGAAAATTGCGCTGACATTTAGATTCCGAAGAGTGCAGCTCTCGTGTTATTTTAAGAGCGATATTTTCACCTGTCGTCACGGTGATGGTGGTTTAAGCAGATGTTCCACGCATTAAGGGGGGGAAAGTGGCCATTATAATTACATGTACAGCTCAAAGTTTGTGTTTGTAGTGATCCCCTTATTATCAGACAATTCATAAAATGTATTAAGGAATATAGTGGGGAAAGGGGGTCATTATGATTGTGGCTGGTAATAAGGAGGAGAGGGGAAGTATGTTAACAATAAAGACGATTCTAAAGCAGTAGTTTACATCAAATAAGACGCTGAAAGTAGGGGGCATTAATAGTGTTCAGGCCTACATGCCAAACCCCATGCTCGCAGGTCACACCGTGTTATCACAACATAGGCGGAGTAAAGTTTGAATAAATTACAGGTTTAATTAATTTAATCAAATAAATAGGAAAATTAAGCGAATAAACTTGACAAAATACTAGTTTAAATCAATCCCTTAAGCATGGGTAACTTTTTTGCCAAATTTGGAGTGAAGTAAAACTTAAGTTTAATCAAATAAATTGCAAACTTAAAGCGAACTAACTTGACATAAAATTAGTTCGAAACATTCCTTGAGTTATAAGTAATTTTCATGCAAAATGTTAAGCGAATCGGTTAGGAACTCTGTATGTTAATGGAAAATATATAACAAATTTTACGAATTTATTTGCAGATTTTTCAGGATTAACGCGAATCTCATTAGAAATTTTAAGTCAAAAGAATTGCGATATTATAAGTAATGATGGTGCCAAATTTGGAGAAAATCGCTTGAAAAATCAATGAATTATAGGTAAAATAAACTGGTGTTCTAAACAGTTTTCAGCGGTATGTCGTTAGAGGCTGGGTAGCGTAAAAATAAAGTGGGTCTTGATTCCTACTGCAGACTTAGCATATCATTTTTTCAAGTTTTAGCGCGATCGGCTGAAAAATGTGAAAAATCTATAAGGAACATACACACATAGACATATTTTTATATAGATAGAGAGAACAACGGTTAATTTGTACATTAAATACATCAGTTAATCTATTTACACGAAACTTTAGTAGCTCATTTTGAATTTTGTAAGGTCGAAAACGATTAAAGTTTAATTAATTCTATTATTAAATAGAGCAGTCAATCTACTTACATGTAGTCGTAGTGATTTCTATTCAGCCATATTTTACTTTGTTCTTTGCTTTCCTCTTCCCATCTGTCAAACAATCAAACCTCACGATTTGCATTCGAACAGTGAAACTAAGAAAAAAGACTGTAACATTTTAAATATAATGTAGATTTTAATAATTCTATAAAAATAAACATTTCTTTAAAAAATAAAATTTCCAGACATGTAAGAAAAAACAGTAAGTCTGTCATTTATGTGCCATGCGTGATACGCGCTTTGGCGATCATGTACCTTTCGATACATGACTGACGTGGCAGATTTTTTCCCGTAGTAGGTTGCCATTTCTTTCTGCGGTAGACCAGTTACCATCCAAGGTTATTGAAACCGGTCTGTCCTGCTATTTACCCATAGTTAAGAAGAGGATTCGTACCTTTCCCAAGGGTATTTGCACATAAGTGAATGTAATAGATTCGACTGGAATTCGAAATCGGCTCTCCAAATCCTCAACCTGAACCGGTATCCATTAATCCACCGTGCCTCAGTCCGAGCCGCTATCCATTACTCCAACGCGTCTCCAAAGAAAGAAAGAAAGAAAGAAAGAAAAATAGACACAGTCAGTAAGTGTTAAACAAAAGTGTTATGCTTGTATGTTTATTGTTCCTTTTCATTTTCTATTGTTTCATGCTTTCCTCTTGCATCCTCTCGGGGTAACGTTCCTAGCTGACATGAGGTGGAAAGACAATATTAAATCCATTGCTAGAAAAGCTAACAAGAAAATCTATTCAGTATGTCGAGAGAGACATTTTTTTCTCTCCGGAATCTATCTTGAATATATATGTCTACCATTCGTCCATGCCTAGAATATTGCTACCATATATGTCCCGCTGTCCTGATTATTTTCTGGAGCTCCTCGTTATTATGCAAAGATGAATCCTCAATATTATTGATCCTGATCGATCGACCAGCCTACAGTCACTTGCCCACTGCCGTATGGTTGTTTTCTGTGCATTTTTATAAATACTTTCATGGTAATTGTTCGGATGATCACTACACTACGGCACATAGACTCTAGAGATTTAATACTAGACTGCCGGCGAGTTCTGATCAATTTACAATTGCGCTAGTCAGATGTAGCTGTAACTTCTGTGCTAACAGTTTCTTATACTGCACTCCTCCCATGTTCCATGCTTACCAAAAAACTTTAATCTGAAAAAATTTAAATGCAACATCAATCGCTATCTACTGTCCTACTGATTGCTCTTTTCTTTCTCCTCATTACTAATGTTTCAAATTCCTCTGCACACTAAAAAAGTTATTTTGCTAGTAGCTGCTCTGCCTTGCTTGTGATGCTAACCATTAAAAAATGTTTATCATGTCACTGATGGTAAAGATAGGAATAGTTTACTGATACCATATCTACTCAAAACTACCCCAAGCAAAGAGCTCAATCCTCCAGTCAACAAGTTAAAACTACCTCTTTCATTGATTTTCGGACATTTTGTGTCGCGCTAATTTTAATTTCTTCTTTTTCAATGGATACATTCCGCTAAAAACCTTTATAATGTATGCATTAAATTATTCAAAATGGACATTTAAAAGCAATAATTTGAAATAAAAATGCGAAAAGGAAAGCACACAAGTCATTAGATATCTTCAAAAGATTATTATAACATTACAGCAAGAAATACATTGCCTATTAAATATGTATCCAGCCTATTAGAACTTACATCTACGCAATCCGACAAGCCACATAATTGTATTTCCTTCTTTTTATACTTACTTTTTTCTTTGTTTTTTTCTTTCTTCTTTCTTTCGTCTTTCTTTATTTCTTTCTGGATCCAGCTGAAGTCAAGAATGAAAATAACACAATTTTTGTTGATTTAAAATAGATATACTTGAATGTTGACTCACTCGAGCTAATCCCGAGAAGCCCGGACAACTGAGTCGTCACTGACACCTCACACGTACGCACGCACAAACTCGCTCTCTCTCTCTCACACATACACAGGCATAAGTGCATGTTATATAGTGCTCAGTTCTCTATATAAGTGGTAGATAAATATACTGTTTAATAAATAAACGGAAAGTCTACTCACATTCACTAAAAGTAACGTTTCAAGTGATAATACATACATATATATACATACATACGTATATATATATATATATATATATATATATATATATATATATATATATATATATTGTGATAAGAGCTTGTCTATGTTGATTAATTCTGTATAAATCTCTGTGTTCGAAAGGAACCAGAGTTTGTACGATAAATGATTTTTTTTTTAATAAGGAATAATATTTTTATAACTAATCTGTGCAGGAATTAGTTTTTTCTGTTTAAGTATACAAGTATTTTTCGACATGGTTTGGGAAATTATTTTTGATAAGTATTTGTTTTAGGTTCCTTAATTATCGATAAAACTAGGTATACGTATAGAAAATCATTTTTCCACTAACCATCTTGATAAATTCATATCTCCTTTGGTATAAAAGCGAATGTCCACACAGATATTAATCGGTTTTGTCGAAAACACGATAAAATTCAAGTATTGTAAAAACATATTTGTTTTCATATTATCTATAGAATTACGTAATTTTAATTTGGTATTTGTTTTCAATTTGCAGTTATTTACTCTCAATATTTATTTTAACTGGTAACGTATTCTGAAATACAAATGATTTAGTGCAAATAATGATATCTATATTTTAATGTTTATTTCTTTTCTTATTTCCATTTTCTATTTTATTATCGAGTGCGCATCCTGAAACTTTGATATAATTTAATCATAGCAGGAATGTTTGCCGAAGAGATATAACAGAGCTGCGTGTTTTGTTAATAGAGGTTTTTAGTTACGATAATTACACATGCCTGCGAGATTTTTTTCTTTCTCTTGCGATAATTTTCATCAGCCTGATAAAGATATTTGATAATGTAGTAATCTAACCAATCAGTGACACTATCACAAATCCCATCACCGTCATTTTCTTCTTAATTCCTTCTTTTTACTTTTTTCTTCATTATCTATTACAAGAACATGTCTTTGTAACTATGATTTGTTTTTTTTTTCCTTTCATATCAGCTCGTACTATAATACTACTAAATAATACGATACGGCTTGCATTTCTCTTTTCTGCACTGACATACATGCATATATGTATATGTGTGGTTGTATGCGTGTGCCTGTGTCAGTATCTCTAAAAAAACGATACCTATGTTTTAAATGCATCTTAAAACCGGAAAATAGTTGCTTTATTTTACTATTATTTTCAAGATTAAATGTAACATTTCCAATAAGCAATTCGCTGTTCTCAAATAAATTTAAATGAAATATTTTTTTCTATGATTATCAGTCAACTCGATAAAATCGTCCATATTGACAAAACAGTCAAAGCAACTTAATTACTTTAATAAAAATGTCATTCAAAAATAAAATATAATTTTATGAAACAGTATTTGAGTTGTAGTATGACATATAAAATTTAATTTATTTGATGTAAAACGCATATTACTTAATTTAATTTAAAATATTTCAGAAAAATCACTTTTGAGATTAAATGGAATTTTTTCTAAGATTTTAACACATTTATCAAGGATTTGATGTGTGGCTAATTTATATATATATATATATATATATATATATATATATATATATATATATATATATATATATATATATATATATATTAGTGACACCTTCTATCATAACTTCCTTCCCTTTTTTTTCTCTCTATGTGTCAATATCTGCTAACTCACTCATGTCTTCCCTCTCCTCCCTCACTTCCTCACTTCGTTAATTTACATATGTTTAATACGGCCCGTCAAAAATGTAAAAATCTTCGTTTCATTCTTTGTTTTGAAGTAAAGTCTGATGATCCGCAGTCCTTTTAAAATGACTGTGGTGATATAATTTATTACATGGAACCTTAAAGTGGTCTGTTTTTATTTATATTATTTGCTCTGGATTTACATTGAGCTCTCTGTATTTTATCAACCTTAGGTTTATGCATAAGGATTATCTAGTTACCTATATATATATATATATATATATATATATATATATATATATATATATATACAATTACATATGCAACATACAGGTATTTTTATATGATTTTTTTTTTAGCTAACCAGTAATCTAAAATAAATTACATTATTTTAAGCTTTACACTTATATGTGTTTGGCTTTATTGTCATTTTTACGAAAACTCTTGCTGAGGAAATGCTAATTTCTAATTACCAATATCTTTAAAATCAACTGCACTTATTTTCTATTAAAATCGTGTATCGACGTCAGTATTAATAAACATCGGCAGGTTCATACTCATAAAAAAATAATCAAAAATATTTTTAAAGTGTTGGCCTTAATTGACTTTTAGTAGGCGTCTCTATTTAGGATTAGGAAAGTCATTTTTTAAGAATAGTATCACATGTCCGCGACAGAATTTTATAAGATTTAATTGTTTTTAAATTATTCTGATTAAACTTTTTAAAAATTGAAAAACATTATTCTAAAATTATTTATTAAACAAAAGAAACTATTTCTGACAAGAAAATAGTATCTATAACATATTGTATTCATAAAAACAATTAAAATATTCTCTAATGGAATAATAAAATTTTTGAGGTCCTGTTTACCAAAAAAAAAAAAGGATCAGTACATTTTTCTTTTAGAGAACTAGTCCCTATGACTAATAGAAAAATTAAGTGCTGCTAAAAAGTAAAATATAAGTAAGTGATGGGTAAGACGGTAAAAGATATTCTAAAAACGAAATATTTCAAAAACAGCGTTATCCATTGCAGAAAGCTTCATTAAAATCGCAAAATTCCCTGCTTTTTGCAACAATTTTCAAATCAATGTGAGTTTCACTGCTAAAAGACGCTGAAAATTCCCATTCTAATTCATGGTCATAAATCTTAGGTGGTACCAAACAAACACACACACACACACATATAGATAGATAGATAGATAGATAGATAGATAGATAGATAGATAGATAGATAGATAGATACAGCGTGGTCCACAAATCTTCTCACAAAAAACAAAATGTAATAGGAACAATAAAAGAAATGTAGTACTTTAATACAAGGCACATGTATTGGATTCAGTTTTATTCAATTTCATTGACACCGTCACACATCGAGAATGTCTGTATGAACACATTCATACAATGAAATGATGCGGCACTTAAATTTGAAAACTTTCGATTATTTAATATCGACAACGAAATGTTATTTATTATTTAAAAGCTGGGCAACTTGGAGAAGGTAACATGATGTATGATATTTTACGAAACTGTAATTTGTTGCTCTGCTCCAACTAATGTGTAATTTGGTATCGTTCATGCGAAACTTACTCCTTGTTCTTGCCAGAATGCTCATATGTCCATACATTTGCAAGCATCCTTTCTTACAAACTGTATGAGCTCGTGTCTGCCATCTGAAATAGAAAAGTATATTATATAGATATGATAGGACTTTCCTTTAAACATCTCTCGTTAAAAATTACAGACAAGGAAAAATTAATTAATATTTATTTAGTTTCTCCAGGTATATATAAGGTACCACCAATAAATCGCTGAAAAAGTACATACCCTGAGAAAAGATGCAACAAACTTAATAAAACACATCATTATTTTCTAAATCTTTATGTAATTATTAAAAGCAAAGAAAGAATTATTTTTATTATTTTTTTAAATTTTTGTTCCTTTTTATGAAGTTCGAAATTTGTGTTAAAAATCTTGTTTCTTTTGTGTAGAAGGTGTGACAGTCGTGGTAATAGATTTTTTCGCGCTGCCGTTTCCGGTAAAATAACACATCAATTTTGAAATTGTTGCAAAAATGAAATAATTGTCGCATTTTAATGGAAATTTCATAATTTGTTGACAAATGAACAAATTTATTTTTAAACGTATTTGTTTAAATAAAATCTTGGTAAAAATCTGTTTTTTTTTTTTTTTATCTGTTAACAACTTTGCATAATTTTGAAAACTTTCGAGTATTTAATATCGACAATGAAATGTTGTTTATTATTTAAAAGCTGGGCAACTTGGAGAAGGTAAATCACCATCTTCTCAAACTGTTACCAAATTTCCTAAAGTATGCTCGAAATCGTAAACTATCGAATTATTTCATTAGATAAGATATTAAATTTAGTTTTACTATAATGTTTGCATTTTTCGTTTTTTAATTATAAATTTTCCAAAATGTTTAAAAATTCTTTCAAATAATGTCAGTTTTAGATTATTAAGTCATTACGTGAAGAGTATATTAACTAAGCCAAACTTTTTACAACGGTTAAATAATTTTTTTTATCTAAATGTTCTTTTTTAAGTATGGGGCTTCATATGCAACAAGATCTATATATGGTCATGTTTTTCAAGGTTTGCCCTACTTACACAAACCTTTTAGTTTTACTTAGTTAAGGAAATAATTTGGTTTAATTATTTATTTTTATTTTTTAAGTCGCTTTATTTTTTTTGGTGAGTTATATTTTGATAAAAGTACGTTTGAAATTTAATTCATTTTAAACACAATGTTTAGTTTAATTATATATTAGGTTGGTTCAAAAATAATGACGTAATAATGTCGTTTTTTCACGTTAAAAATACATCATAAAACGACATTATTACGTCATTATTTTTGCACCAACCTAATACATAGTCATACACTCATATATATGTGTGTTTCCATCTTTGTACGTGTGTGTTTACATTATTTTTTGTTACTCTGACTTATTTAGCAATTTATTTATTTCACTAATTATTCATTAATATTTTAACATGACATTTCCTTCGTTTTTTTTTACAAACTTAATTTGATTTCCTGCTTGTCTTTTTTTCATTAATTAATGTATTTCGTTGTGGCTTATACTCTTTCGTAAAGATTTTACGTCCGATTTTTTTATTTGTAAGGTTTTCTAAAATTTTCCATATATTTTGTTTTATTTTCGGCTGACAATAAGAAACGCTGATTTTTTACTTAAAACAATATTAAAATAAAATATAATATTCGTAATGAAATTCAAATCACTAATGTTAAGGGTGTCCATAAAATCCATTGACAAGTTTTAAAAAGTTATTTAAAAATCAAACAGTTACATACCAGAAACGTTTTACAAAATGAGAAGTAGATACTGAAGTTTTTTTAACTAATTTAATGCCCTTCTATATGGATAATATTAGATAAACGAATTATATCAAGACAGTAGATGATTTCTTGTCATGTTCGCTGTAAAAATAACGTCATGAATGGTGGCAATGGCATCAGTTATCTTTGCTTTAAACCCGAGATATCCCGTATCTTTTTTCGATGCACAATATCTTTAACATAACTCTATTGAAAGATGTTCAATTGAGTGATATGTGGTGAACGAGTTGGACTGAGATTTGGAACATCGCTTCCAATCCACCGGTTTGGAAATGTTAGGAGTTAATTTAATAGTACCTCTTTTATTAACAGTATATCGGAAATGCACAGATGAAGTGAGATTAAAAACTTTGATATGGACTGAGTAAATAGGACGAGTCTGACTAAGTTATCTTATCAGTAGCTTTTGTAATGTATTTTTTAAATTGTAAAGAGACATTATGCACACAAGAATGCAATCAATCACGTACAATTAAGAACATTATATTGCCTGAGCAAAATTAATGAAATAGAAAAAATTGTTAAATACGCATATATTTCTTTTTCGTATGTACACTAGAGCAGGTTCACTTTCCCATTTTTTCTTACAGAATAAACATTGCATTCATTGTAAAAGCTGGTGTTTGAGTTGACAAGTACTACGGCCATCGATGAGAACCTTTTACCAATTTTGAGCATTTAGCTTTAAAAATCTTCTTGAACGGTGTACAGAAATATCTAATTTCTGCATGTTTTCTTTTACAAACTAACTTCAGCATTTTAGTAATTCAAGAATAAATTCAAATAAATTTAATATATCTTCTGTTAGATATATTGAATGGGAAATCTATTCAAACCAGAATTCTAAATATGAGTCAGCACAAGCAAAATATTCAATTCCGTTTGCTCTATTTGATAAGTTAAAACGGGGTAAAAACACAGTAAAAGATTACAAAAAAAAAAGAAAGACAAATCAATGAAAAAGATTCATTAGATCATTTTTTAAATTCATAACAATGTATATAACTCCATAAATTATTCTGGTTACGAAGAATAAATGTTTTAAATTTGTATTGTTTATTGAAAATGGCAGTAAAAGTACTACATTGTATAATGTATTACATCATAATATAGTTAAATTTTTCCGAAGAAATTCCCTTTTCTTTAATTTTGTAAGTATCTCACTGAACAGCGGAATGAAATTGCAACGCTACGATTTCGGACGTAAAATTAATCTTCAAACTGGTTTCCTTAAAACAAAACGGTATTCAGGTAAAGTGAAAAAGAAAAATTGAAATAATAACCTGTTAATCTTTTCATTTCATTTTCCTTCTTTCATTTCATCTGTTTGAAGGGATCTTTTCTGAATTTTTCCCCTTATTTTCATTTCACTAAGGCATTTAACATACCGATTTTGATTGTCATATTAAATATGTATGTGTTTACTCGAATAAGCATTGAACATTGCATGTCGTTTATCTTTAAGTTTTGTACTCACTATAACATGAGGTCCGATGGAGATTGTAATTCAGTCACATGGGAACGAACAATATCCTATCTCCAGAGTATCCTGTAGGTAAAGAAATGTTAAATGCATACTTTTACTGAGCCCGTATCTATTGCTTTTCTAAACACCATCAAGGGATTGTTAGGGGTTATTTTCCCAAGTGTTTAATATGTTTATATTGCAATAAGCATTTTGAAGCAACTCGATGGACATTACTTCCAGCAAAATATCACAAAATATCCTGGTATCCATCGAACGAATTCTTTTGAAAAAAATAATTGATTTTCTGACATAAGTCCATTGAATAATAAGTATTGTTCTTAATATATAAAAATATATACCGTTATCTCATTCCAAGGCATTATCCATTTTATCACATCGCACAGCCATGTATTTGACCAGACTTTCCATTTATATTAAAAATATTTCATTTCGTCATTCATCCCGCTCACTCGGGGAAAGTTATTAAAGAAAATATGCCCTTTGACATTGTCTTTCGTAAGTTTTCTTGAGTGATAAGACCGGGGCACGAAATAAAATAATGTTTAAAATAAGCGGAACGTCTACTCAAATACACGTATCCATAAAAAGTAACGCTTAAATAAAAATATGTCCAGTTACAACATAAAATGTAAACACACATAATGATACTGTGTGCATGTATGAATGATAATATTGTATACAGTGCTAGCATATATTCTGGTAAAGATGTCAAATTTTATTTTGGTTCCACTGAAAATCCTTGGAAATGTCCTTTCTAACATCGTCGAATAAATTTAGGCAATATAAGATGCATAATCAGCACTGCTCTAGTCAAACTTTTCTGGCAATTAAAGTTTGGCAGCAATTCACCAATTGTTACGTGGGATATTATAGCTAAAACAAAATCTTTCACTAGGAAAGGCGACATACATAATTTATGCCTTGCTGACAAATTTTTAATGTAAGTTAGGTTTCATTTTTTTACTGCCATTCTTAGCTGTATATTGTTATCGCTGAAATAAACACTTTTAATTATTACTTATTTTAATTGTCTTATGTTTAACTTGATTTTTGTTGTTTTCTTTTTAATTTTGCCATCCTATTTCAGAATATTATTCTATATTTTTTCTTTCTTTATTGTGTCAAATTTCTGTTAATAATTGCCTTCAACACATCTGCATAAAAACTTGCTTTACAATAATTTTAAATTAATTCCGAATATTACATTTTAAGGTGTAGCTATCATGAGTTTAGACGGGGTGTTGAATAGTTTGGCTTGATGTTTTTTTCCAACAAAGTATATAGATGCTACAAATATTTATAAAACAATAGAATTCCGGTTAAAAGATAAAAAAGAAAAGAAAATGGAAGGGCCGAATTTTCGCAATCCCATCCAGCTCAAAGACCAGTAAGACTGGAGATAAATATAGTCACTTCTATCTAGAATGCTGGCCTCACCAAATCATTCTTGATCTGATATTCAAACCAAAGCCCACCAAAGGGGCCACCGTCCGTCTGGGGGGCACTATCTTCCGCTTCCTCCATCGATTCTTCAAATGTTAGCCATGAGACCGCTCACTAACGACCACGACCTTCATTAATAAGCCTCCTACAACCACCTCACAAGAGAGGCCCCTTTCTTGTGTTAATGCGGTAATTACCTCCTTCTCCTGATGTCGCAGCAGTAGTCTACCCCCGATATTGTCACCATGGGCTTTCTTCACCTAGCTTGAACGTCAACTGCCCTATGGCCTTCGTGACGACACGTCCAATACGTCGGCCACTGTTCTAGCTTTCTCATCCGGCCCGGCGAATACCTCAAGCCAATTTATCAGCTAATCAACTTCATTAGTAATAAGGCACAATTACTACGATATTCCTGATATTTAATTTCACAATATCAACCTAATATTTATTTCTTGCGTTTCGAAAACACTTCAAATTAGTAATAAACCACTATCAGTAAATTTTCCTTTATATTTACATCCACAATACATCAGATATTTTCTTCTTGTGTTTCAAAAACACATCACCTCATGTTGGCGTTAAAGACTAACACCACTTTATACCCACACCTAGCAACAGTGTAGTCCACGTCTAAATTCGACCTTACCGGTGACATTAATTTCGCATTTAATCAATAATCGCCCAATAGTCTATATCTCATAACGAAATAAAGTAATTCTTTGATCAACACCTTTGTTCGGGCCACAAAAGAAAGCAAAATTTCTACAGGCTTCTCTCCTTTCAAAATTCTTAAAAAAAGGTTTGTTTCTTTTTTTTTTTTTTTTACTTCAGCAAGCGGCTTCTAAAATGCGAGTTCTATTTACCTTTTCACTACATGTCATTCTTTTACTTTCTTTCTTTCTAGAAGCAGGCAGTGATTTCATTCTGTAATGGAGTCCACTCTTCCTTCCCTCTCACTGTAAGAAATTCTTCGTTTCTTTCTTCCTTACTGCTGCTTATTCTCTCTCATATTTTATTTCTCTCAACTAATTTTGGGGTAGAGAGAGACGTATTTCATTTCCCCCCTCTCACTCACTCAACTCCTTACCGTTTTCAAGGCGTTTGAAACCAAAAACGAAGACTTTATCACAATGGACACCGTTTCGTTCCTTTTCTTGAGTCTGTCCTTTCCTTATTTCTACACTGAATTTTACTCTTTGTATGGACCTTAAAGAGTTTATGCCGATACCACTTTCTTTGCCTTATTCGCCATGTTAGCCTGAGTAGCCAACAGAATAGGTATTAACTAAGCTGCGTTCATCAAAGGTACACATAAGGCCAAATTGTTACTTCGGGCTGTATTATTTTGCCTGGGTCAGTTGAAAAAGTATTTCTCCTATTCCTTCAATTGTCACAATCCTAACTTTACCCAACACAGCAGCCATTGGTGGTAATTTTATTTCCTCATCAACTGCCACTGACACATCTAGGGTGTTCTCTAATGGCACCTTTACAAAATTGACAGTCAATACTGAGGGGTTGAACTTAATTTTTGCCCCCTGTTCGTGTAACCAATCTCCACACAAGAACATATCCTCATAGAAATCCCCGAGTCACAAATATTTTGTTGAGACTGTTTGTCCCTCTTGCTTTCACAGGGAGTCATAATATTCCAGTTAACTTCTTTGACTTCCTGTCCCCGTGATAAATCTCTATATCGTTTATCCTTAAAGCAATCCACAGCTTCAGACTTTTGTGCTGCTCCTTCCCTAATAAGGCCACCGACGCCCCGTGTCTATGAAGGCACCTATTGACTTTCCTTTTACCACAACCTATCAGGAATATTCTTCCTCTTTGGTCAGCAGATAAAACATCCTGGCTACGACCCTTCTGGGGCGATGTTCCTCTGCGCATTCAGGCATAGATTCTGACAAATATAACTCGTTATCATCGCTGCACACCGTGGTCCACGGCCGTCCTCTTCTACGCCGTGGTGCACCCAAGCTCTCCCTTTTTCTACCTTGTCTATTTCTATAGGTGGCGAAATGATCACCCGGCCACAGATCAACATTGCATTTTAGGGGCAAGTTCTCTTCAAGTGTCCTGGTTCGTTACAGAACAAGCACCGTCTTTTTCGGTCAGTTTGCAGCGAAATAGTCAACCTGGTTACATACCCAGCACCTCATTCTATTCTTTTAGACATGGTCACCCACTCCCTTACTGCACTTCCCAATGGCATTTAATTCTGTTTTCCAAAATGACTAATATCCGTTGGTTCTCATTCTTTTTCTTATCTGCTTGCTTTCCGTTATCTGGATTCTTATGTTGGTAGTATCCAACCCGAAGATAAATCTTCACCAAATTGTAGAATTTCAGATTATGTCCCGGCTAGCAGAGACCAAATGGTCGATCCCTGGGCAGAGCAACAAATTTAATCGTACAACACCCTCCTCGGTAGACTACAACTTCCAACACCGCGCCTGATCGAAGAAGATCTCTTCGATCTCAGACCTGCCCTATACTAAGTTGTGATTTAAGCTTGATCATAAGTAGGTCAAGACCGAATCGTTGCAGGTATCTTCGTGTTGGCCTATTTCAAGCAGGGGGCAGATGTACAGGGAAAATAAAACACTCCAACAAATAGAACAACAGTAAATAATGATTTCATATCAGTCCTTTGTACAATAATTAGTTTATATCAGAGTACGCATGCAAACAATTATCAACCCAACCGACATCTAAATAAGAAGTTATACTAACGTTGTTGACTTGGCAAAATCCGATTTTCTATTTTGGTAAAGTTTGTCACAAGGTTGAAGTCGAAGTCTTTTATCGGCAGATAATCATGTGGGCCTCTCTCCTATCTCTGGTCTCGTCAATGTCTATTCTGCTTCTCTTTTCTCTCCAGCCGAATTCGCTTCGTGCATTCGTATTTATAGACATTCCCACAAACTTTCATAATGGGTATGGCGAGATAAGTGAATTTCGTTGAATCCCCTCATAACATTTGGTAATTTCCTTTCTCCCCCCTCTCGTTTATTAGGATTTCACTAAATCTCTTCAGTGAGCGTAGATAGCTTATTCAGGCCCTCCTGGTATTTCATTTCAACTTTCGACCAGGGGAATCAACTCCAAATTCTCTGTTTACGAAAAATGTAAGTTTCGCTTTACAGCTTACATTGGCAGCTGTGTGTCAATCTACATTGCGCTCTAAGTTTTGGCGACTTTTCCATTGTTCAAACTGCTCGATATTGAATCCTCAATTCTTCCCACGATGTTTGGTATTAACCTTTCTCGTTTCAATGTCCCTCAGCAAATAAGACTTTCATATCTTTTAACAAGACTTTTTGTTCCGTTTTGCCCCGTTGTGTGTGTGTGTGTGTGAGCGCGCGCGCAAGGGATTAATTCATTTAACCTTCCCCTAACTTGTTTAATTTAGAACATGATTACCTTCTTTTATTTAGCAATTTTGAAATATTAAGTGTTGCCAACCAATTTTTTTTTTTTTTTTTTTTTTTTAGTTAGAAGTAGACATCAGAAAATATACTTAAGTCATAATTAATAATTAAGTCATTGCTTAATATGAATTCTTTCAGATGTTTTCCGGATTAATAGGATTAGATAGTCTCACCTATCGTCCGGTCCACAATCCTTCCATCTTTATTGAACGGTAGTAGAGGCAAATACGTCATTCTCTGTTCAGGATATGGTTTACCGGTTCTCGTTTTTTCTTTCTATTACCATGGCCTCAATGTTTTAACTACTTTAACTCTTTGTTGATCAGACTAACCAGTGGCAGTAATTTCCCATTATCATGGCATCAGTTTGGCACTTTAGTTAAGACACCGAATTCTCTGGTAGCACAAAGAGAGGCTGTTCCTATCAACAGTCACCTAATATTGGAGTTACCTGTAGTGCTATATCGCGAATGGGTAGTTGTTCCTTCATGTTTTTCCGGTGGGCAACTCTCAGTCGCACCCTGACATGTTCGTATTGTCAATTACGACAGATAGGGGTAATTGCAGTGATCATTACTTCTATCTCATGGAAATCATTACAAAAAGAAATAAAACTAAACCAGTTAAGCAAAAATCACCTACCATCTCCAATCTTTCTTTCCCCAATATTTGTTGTATCCCTTCCATCTTCTGCAGCATAGTGTCCTTCCTCTTGGAAAGGTCTCCAGATATCTTTGCCTTTGTGAAATCACCTGGAATTCTCCCATTGCTACTAATTAGGTATTGGTCCCAGACTATCTTTCCCTTTTTCGAAAACATGCCAGCATTTACATGCATAGCCTTGTTGTTTACACCCGGAACAATCTGCTAATGGCCAAAAACTTTTCTCGAAGTCGCTAACTAAATTTTCATGTGCATCCATCTTTCGCTACGAAACTCTGCCAGCTATCTGGCTTTCCTTTATCGCTCATCCTCTTCCCAAGACTGCAGTACATGACACAAAATAGCTTTCTCCTCATCCATCCGCGTCTTTGTATTCGGTGACTTTAATGATCAACCTGACTAAAAAAATCTAAAAATATTGATATTGCTCGTATACAGGTATTAAATTTTTCGATTGACTGTCACATTTGATGCATTTAACCTACTGTTCTGAAAATTGAGTTTTATATTCTTTTTTGTGTTTTTTAATCATGCGGCATTTACATTAGGTACTGAGTAATGGATAAACATATTCGAAATTCATGCGCGTATGCCTATTTTCGTCGTTGACTCTCTCTCTCTCTCTATATATATATATATATATATATATATATATATATATATATATATATATATATGACAAAAGATATCAAAATTGTTGAAAGAAATAGTCTGTTTAATGATGTATTTGATGTTGAAAGAAATATTATTTGACAAAATAAGCTGGATAATATGCAATATCTCATATTGTTATTTTAACAACTAAATGGTTATATATTTGAAACCACTTAGATTGTTTGCAGGAAAAATAAAATACGTTATTTTTCTTTTTTTTCTTTCATTTGGCTAGACAATTTTTCTGGAAAACAATGTAAAAATCATTCTCTTATTTTGTTCAATCCAATGCTCTGAGGTCTCGGCATTATTCAAGCACTTTTTAAAAAACGACCGGTAATCCTCTTTTCTGTGTTACGTGAGGCATAATCATGACAATAAGAATATCTGTTTGGTATTTGCTAAACGTTTTAACTGCATTATCCAAGAAAACAGATTTAAATTATATATCTTACTTTGTTTTTACTGCGTAGAGATTTTTATTTTATTTTTTTATACCACGAAGCTGAAAATAATTAATTTTGTCTTCTCTTCATTGATATTTTCATTTCATTCAAAATTGAATATGAATTCTCTTTTGAGTTGACCATCAGAAATTCAATATCAGATATGTCTTCTTTTATTTGAAAGGGCGTGGGTGATCATGGCTCTCCTCTTATCCATATCTAATATTTCGTAGCTTTAAGTAATGTTTGCCTCCTTACTACCACCAACCACTCATGTTCTGCTATCCATTTACGCAATATCTGTTTCTTTCTTACATTCAATATTCCTGAGAGTGTTAATTTCTCCTAACCTATCTTTCCTCTTAATATATTCCATGAACTTCAACCATCACTTTCTGAATCTAAATAAATTCTCTTCAGTTTTTCTCGTTTTTCTTAAAACTTTCTGTTTACGCACATGTTCCATCTGTGGTAATTTCTCCATCCTTCTGTAGGACTATATCTATTCTCTCAAGTTTAATCTTCATCTGTAAAGAAATTATCCCAGAATACACTGTCATATGTGAAGGTTGTTATTACACGGCAGTTTTGTACTTTTTTATTTTCTCTAATGAAGTATTAGGTTGGTGTAAAAATGATAACGTTTTCTCACACAATAACATATGTGAGAAAACGACATTATTTTTGCACCAACCTAATATTTCTATATTTTAATACGTTGTTTAGCTTTTCGTGGGCATATTTAGTGATAACAACTGCATCATCGGATTTCAGTTAAAACATTCACTGGTTAGTTAAATTTCAGTATTTACCTGATTCTGCAGACATTAATTAAAGTCTCTCGTTATAACAAGCTCACCTTTTCTCATCTAAGAATTGGTTCGTCTTTTTTTCAATATTTACTAATTTGCCTAGGAGTCCTGTATCAATCTATATTTGCATATCATTCTGCTGAATTTCTGCACACAATAAATCAAGGTAGGACATCTGTTTATCTTAGGATTGCCTTACAGTAAAGATTAAATAAAGCCAGTGAGAAAATATTATTTTAATACGCCCAGTTCCTCAGCCGTTTGAATGCAGTATAGACATGTCATATTTCTTAAAGAATCTGGATTCATTACACAATTCGCTCTAAATTTTAAGCTACGAATATTTTATAGACAGAAATTAGAGGAAAAATTACTTAGCATTTAACTAAGTTTACTCACATAATCACAATCTAAACAATTTATTAGAACAGGAAAAGACTTTAAATATCTAAGTACATGGAGTATTCCAGAAATGGATACATTTGCGAAATTCTGTTAGGAGTTTTAATGGAAGAAGTTAGTTATTTTTTAATCGGCATCAATATCTTAGCTTTTATCTCGGTGGGAACACATGATATTCATAAAGAAATATAAATATGTTTCATAGCACGAAACTTATCAAGAAATTATATGTTGAACAGATAATACAATATTCCTCATAAATGTATACAGCACAACATTAATTACATAAATTGTGATTCTTAGAAAGCAAACATAACAAGACTGTATATTTTGTATTATTGTTATTGTATCCTTTATATCATTTTGCACAATCAAAAACGGATATTATCAGTAATTATTTTATCTTAATCTTCTGCATGGGAAATATGTTTCTAAATTGATTTTCTCTTTAAAGTTAGGACACTCATACAACTCCCTTATATTAAGTATATTATCAGAAGTTTTCTGACTGTGGATTTTACGATTTGGAAAATAATGTACATAACGTGAATTTTCCATCTAAATTAATTTAAAATTTAATTCAATAATGGATCGTGGGAAATACGTAGCTTTCAATTTCAATGCACGTGATATTTATTGGCCAAGCAAATGCGACAAAAATAGCTGTAATCCTGACGTGAACAAGGCATCTATGAACACAAAAGAAGGCAGAAACATCGGAAGTATGCAAATTTTGTGGGCATCCATGGAATGTGACACTAATCATTTTTTGAGTCGCTTGATTTAAGATAAGCCGATGAAGAAGACTGCCGATTTTGATAATAATGTTACGGCACAATGTGGTTTCAATGTTTTTATAACAATGCAAAAAATCTGAAGAAAGACATGCTTCAAGGATCAGCCATAGCATAAGAAACTTCTAGAGATTTCGAGATATTTCGGAGCAAGTATGAATCTTGTAATGGTGATGATAATAAAATGAAAATAATTAGATTTGATGGCATCCAGTGAGTTTCCCGTCGATGTGTTGAAGGGTAAAATAAAATGTAATTGTTATCATATTTTTAAGTTGTTGTCGAAAAACTTATGTCTTATAATGATCGAGATTCTATGGCAGTGGTGAGAAACCTTTTCATTGATAGGCTCATGGATGATTGAGTTCATTGAACCATACTGCAATCACACATGGAGACATTAATCAAGCACTTATGAGGAAGAGCTGTATTTCTGCAGGAAAATGATTTGAAATGCTTTGCTGAAAATTTCTAATTTGCCAAGAATTCACCTAAATTTAATTCGAATCCTTTTGGTTCCTTTTTATTAATGTCATATCTGTTCACAGCGTAGGTGATAATACCGCATCCTGAATATTGTTTATTAGCTGCGAATTATCATACATTAGTGTATTTGATTAGTGTTTTGTCTTCGACGTTATTTATACAGGTTTCGAAACATCTTTTCTGTTTGATTGTTTCCTGGCAATTTTAGAGAAACCAGTCGATTTTGCCATTTAATCTATAACTGACTGGAGGAGAAGATAAAGTATTATATATTCCTAATCGCATTTCTGTGAAAGGGAAACTAACAGACTAGCCATGAATTTTAACTCTCTTCCCCATCCAACTTTCCACAGTGACATACCATAAACATACATAGCTTCCTTGTGGGTTGTAGTGAAACAAAAGTCAGAACGAAGACGTCTGTCCAATACAAATTTCAATGAACGGACAATTAATAAACTCTAAATATATATGATAACGACATTACAAATCATTAAAAATCGCAAATTGCTAAAACAATCATCAAACATTCTCATTGTGGATTAAGAAACTAATATTTGTAAAACATCAATGTAGGGATCAAAGAAGTGACCATATTCTAATAACTTTTGTTAGAATCTCCTGACTTGATTGCTGTAATTTATTTAGTCATTTCACCAGAAGCATGACAATTCAGCCACATAATCAGTGAAAGAATATGAGAAAAGGAGAAACATTATTAAGGTGGGGGGGGGGAGAACAATAAAAGGACATAAATTAAGAAGATGGAGGATAACAATTGATGCTGCATTTAAATTATTAATAATCAAAGTTAACTACAAAGAGAGTTCCATGCGCGGGAAAAGTAAGAGAATAAAGTTTTAGCATAGAACACACGGTTACGTCTAGCATTTTCACATGTAAAATGGTGAGAATAGTCTGTTAAACTAGTTACTGAGATTAAATGTGTAAATTCGAGGCAACAAAAAAAAAACTGAACAGAACAGTGACTGAAAAAAAAATAATAATAGAAAAGTCTCAACTCACTTTTATCAAGCATATCAGACATGTCAGAAATGCATGCCAGAAACACGAAACCAGATGTAACAGTAATATTCAATTCATGAACGAATGATTATTTACACTATTTACATTGTGAGGACCTTTGTACTCATCTATACTCACGACGTTTCGGTATACATAATTTTAGTTCCACGTGCCATACCTCTTTCGGGTTTATTGAACTCACAACTCTTTTGGTGAAGTCACTGGATACATGTCCTCAAGGTCACATGGCCCAGTAGATAATAGCGTTAGTTAGATCCAGTGACTTGATCCAAATAGTTGTGAGTTCAATACTTGGCTACTGCAGGGAGATTTAAGTTAAAGGGAGATAACGGTTACTAAGACATCAATGATCTGATAAGAAAGAATATTATATCACTTTTAATGCTTCTTTTCATCGTACTTTTGATTGCAATACTGCCCGGTTATTAGAAATGTATAGTTCATTTAAACTATTTTTTTTGTGTGTGTAACCATTATTAGTACTAAATCTGACCTTTGATTACACCTTAACTTATTTTTCAGAGTTTTATTATTTGCCTCTCTTGTGTTATCAGTTCAACAATTTTTTTATTCCTTCCTTCTCATTTAACGCAATTTACTCATTATCTCCCTTCTTTAGTCAGTATTATAGGACGTCCAATCGTTTTCTTTTTCTCACCTTGCTTACTTTCATTTTATTTTTGTTTCATGTCATTGTTCGTTTTTTATTTTCATTTCTTTTCTTTAATTATATTTCTTTCCTTCTCTGTTTTGTATATGTTATATCCTTTCAAGAATTCACATGTATTTTGTCTTCTTTCATATTGCTCTGACGAAATCTATTGACACATTCTTCTTATCCGTATCTATTTATCACGAATTTTCTATCATTTAAAATCACAGACGCTGCGGTTCATGTATAAAAATACATGTATATTTTTTCTTTCTTTCGGTGATTTAGAATTGACAATTTCCTAGCAAACCAAATCTGATTTAATTTAATTTATCCACCTTCTGTTTATAGACGAGCCATTATCTGAGATCACCAAGGGAATATTTAACTATTCTACTTTATTTCCGAATTGTGATATCCTTTTTTCTGTACTTCCTCTTGTTAATTATACACTGATTACTGAGGTGAGAGAGAGAGAGAGAGTAGGGGATAGGAAAAGAGAGGGAGAGAGAAAGAGAGAGAGAGAGAAAGAGAAATGAAAAGAGAGAGGAAACTAAGAAAGAGAGATAGAAAGACAGAGAGAAAGCGACAGATAGAAATGTGAGAGAGAGAAAGTCTAATCTTGAGTCTAGTCCAACGGTTTCCATTAGCATGTTAATAAGTACCCATGGAAAACCTGCATGGGCGAAATGTATAATATATTTACAGGCGTATTTGGAAAGCAGTTACATTTTAACTGCATTAAATTCCTAATCACCAAAGCAATACAGAATTAAAACTCTGTGGTACGAAATTGCATTGAAATTTATCGTCTTTTTCATCCAACAAGGGGTCGTTAAAATTGCTTTTTTTTTTAAATTTTACGCTAATGGAGGATTAACAGTTTAAAAAGCAACGTCTCCGTCATTGCATAAATAGTGAATTTCAAATGTGGAGTAATGTTCTGCGAGGCATTTATAAATATTTTGCCATGTAATCGAAAGCAATAAAGATATCTTACCTGTCAACTAAATTTGAAAATGCCCATTAAGACAGAATATCCAAAAATCTACGCTGCCGAACACAACATACACTGAATAAACACATTTTGAAATCGAATGCTGAATTGGATTCTAAACAGAATTTTGGCGCAATAGTTTAATATTCTTCATATAACTTCATATGGATATCACAAGCGAATGTAGAAAAAATGTAATTAGGGAAATCTGGTTCCTCCAAAACATTTGATTTGGAACCGAAAAAAATGTTACATCATCTTCATGAGGTCTTTTGAAACGAAAAGGTAACGTTTAATTTTAGAATCGCTTTGTAAGAAGTGATGGAAAATGGACATATATATATATATATATATATATATATATATATATATATATATATATATATATATATATATATATCCATTTTCTGTTTAAAACCCAGTATTGCTTTTGTACTGCATTTGTGGCCGACGAGTTGGATAACCAATGAAAATTAAGTCACACAACAAATATAAGCATATGTATATGTTGTGGATTCCGCATGAAAAATCGGTCTCCAATAAATGACAAACGCAAATATTTAAGCTAAGAAATTAAATGTATTTACACAAAATACAAAAGGTAATGCTGTTAGTAAAATCCAGGAACGCCGGTTAGTATTAATCAAAGGTCGTTATATACAGTCTCGAAGTAAACTTCCTTTGAGTCGGGCGTACTCGTAACTGACTTCTAACGTCAACTCAATCACAGTGTCTATGTACTTTCCACTCTGTTCCTCCACCCTGTTCCTCCACCCTGTTCCTCTACTATCAGACTCACTGACTGACTGTGGCTATTTTATGGCAGCAGGACGAGTCCATTTATATCAGAAACGGGTGAACCCCATAATAGTATATGTTAATATATATTTCTTAGTTGTGACAACCGGTTGCTATTATGTGTATGCACACCCGCACGCGTGTATACGTTTGCTAAAATCCAGTCATTAAATTATTTAACCCTATACCAATAAATTGCTCCTTTACGTCGAGCAATTTTTTCGGTGTGCACCAAATTGTTTGCTTTAGCACATATCTCATTGCGTGATTTTGTTCTGGACTACTCTACAAAAAACATACTAGTCCCTAAATGGAACTAAGAAGATTTCAGCTTATTGCACAAATTTGAGAGTGTCGACACTAGAATGAGATGGAATCTGTAATTCGCCAAAAGAGAACATCATGATGAATGTGAATTTAACTCCTTGAAATCACCGCCTCATTGAATTTAAAAACAAAAAACTTATTCTCCGTAAGTGATAGAATTAAATATCTTACCAAACACAACACCTTACAGAAATGTATGATAAAAGACATTGTCAAGATACGTAATACTGATAGAATCATCATTAAATGTGACAATCCATATTACTATAACGTCGCCGACGATCACAAATCTATCTGCAAGGAAATTAACAGAGTATATAAGAAAGTCTCAACTGAATAAGAAAATGATATCCACGAGTCACGAATCACAGCAACTAAACTTAAGATCGACGACAGGGTGCATAAGTTTCGCAAACAACAGGATTTTATTACCGTTAAGGACCATACGGATAATTTCTCCAACAACCCACAGTTCCGATTCCTTAACCCTTCTAAGAATAATGTAAACAAAATCAACAAAACAAAAACAACTTGAACGAGTGTGTAATTAAACCGGGAATGCCACAGGGATCAACGAATGGAAAATACAAATGATGCTATCAATTGGTTCGCTAATATAA
>OZ010595.1:34505023-34517523 GCA_963932145.1 Acanthosepion lycidas | reverse complement strand
AATTAATATTTTGGTTGCCTTATAAAATTGATTAAGAAAATTACGCAAATCTTCTTTCAAATAATTTTTATTTTCCCAAGTACTTTCATTCTCATCTGACGCCATCTCCAGGGAATTAAATTCTCTATATGTATGTATATGTGTTTCTGTATATTCAAATATTTCAACTGTTTGTCTTTATACTGAGGCAGCGTTGTAAATTTCAAAGTTCAAATGTTACGTGTTATTTTTGGGTTTTTTTTTTTCGAGTATAAGCGAAGTAAGTTTCCATGTGTGCCTATACATATATAATTTTTATATAAGCATTGAAGGTCTTGTTTGTATATATATATATATATATATATATATATATATATATATATATATATATATATGTATGTATAACCCACTAAATGTGTAGCGATACTTCTTCAGAAGATGGATTTGAAGCTCACCATTCACACCGAATCTATCTCACTTTCTCTTTCTTCCCCTCTGTCTCTGTCTCTTTATATATATATATATATATATATATATATATATATATATATATATATATATATATATATGTGTGTGTGTGTGTGTGTGTGTGTGTGTGTGTGTGTGTGTGTGAGAGCCTCTGTCTATTTGTACTTTCAGCAGTTCTGATTCGGGACTTGCTAGGACAAGTTTTACAACATTAATAATAATCTACAAGGAGTTAAATTTATCAGATAAACAAATATCTCGTAAAGCATCAAGCAAATGTTTATAAGCCATGCTTTCGGCGTTTTTGTTGTTATTGGCCAAATCCAATTAACACGAATGCAAATGCGGGCCAAACCTATAATTCTGTTTTTTCATAATCAAATCAACTGAAATTCAAAATCATAAACAGTTTTTAAAATGTTTTCTTTCTCCTCCCGAATTATCACCTGAACGAAATAAATTATAAACACGCCGGTCTCACCACTAAGTGATTTTCTTTTTCTAAACGTATATATAATACCTGTCGATGAAAAAATTCAGCATAATCAACAAAAAGAAGACTGAGCTCTTATGATTAACAATCTTCCTACAATGCACTGAATGCTGTAAAATCTTTCTCAGATAAAACTGGAGAGTTTGGGCAACGGAGAATGGAGACTACATACAAGAGACATTAGTAGAAAATAAACGCGTTTTGAACAACTATGTACAAAGTACTTAACTATAAGAGAATACCCGCTGGAGAATTATCTCAAAGTCGAAAAAGGAGATTTTTGGTAACCGACATGTAATTCTGCAGAAAGATGATGAGAACATCCTAGACGAAAAGAGGTATTTTCGAGGAAAATATGGATTTCTATTAGGTTGGTGCAAAAATAATTTCGTTTTCTCACATAGTAACATATGTTAGAAAACGAAATTATTTTTGCACCAACCTAATACTTAGAATCAGAAAGAAATGTGTTATTTGAGGGCCATACTGATACTGATGTGGAGCAGGAAATTATCGCATAACCTTACCTAACAAGCCATATAAATTGATGAGAGATAAGAGGAAGGGAATATAGTAAAATATAAATCATTGATAAGAGCTAAAATGGAGAGGAAGTAGTGGAGAGCTATTATCGCCTACGTCATAAACAAATTCGGCACTTAACATAATAATAATGTTTATGGTTTCTCTTGGTTATTTTCTGTTGAAGGGAAATAATATTTTCTATCTTTCATTCACTTAGCATCGTGTCCTTTATGCCTAAATTTGCTATATATCCTGCTTCTATGTGCCGTGTCCGTTCAGGATGTTGGCGTTCATCACACGCCGCATTTACCTGTTATTTTTATCGCTTGATAAATTATTTCTTATCTCTCCTAAAACTAGTTCCGCCATCCATTTGCTATATCTCGGTAAGTAGTTTCCCTCCCACTTGCCTTCAATCTGCCCTGAGATTATCAGGTTTTCTAAGCTTGCTTTCCTCATTATGTGCTCCAGAAATTTCAATTATCTTTTCCTGGGGTTAATTATAGAATCCAGTTTAAGGAAATAAACAAGATAGAATCTATTTTAAGGAAATAAATATTATTTCAAGACATTTTATTTGACGGTTTCAACGAATGAACTTGTTATTAAATATAAATTATACTGGAAAAAATATACATCACAAACTGTGATTGTGATTTATTAGTGATATTTTTACGCCTGTATTTTTATATATTCCACGTATATTGATTAAATTATCTCAATATTCAACGGTTTACTCGAAATATACGTATCTCTGTGAAATCATTACAGAAATAACAGTATTCACAAAATAGCTTCTGTAAACTTTTACACAGATTTAATCGAAAATCAAACATGTGTATGTTCCACAGAAGTTAGAAGCAATTGTCATGTAAAATTAGCCGTGTTTCTCTCTGAAATACATATATATTTGGAAATCTTTCTCTAAAGTAAGCCTGAGAGAATTTGACTTAGCTCAAAATAGCCCATTTTACTTTTTGATATAAATGAAATGGTTGCATTTTCCTAGCTCTGCAAACATTGTCTGTTGTTCCCAGAATAATTCTTATTCTATTTCGTTTTCTTATCATAGGCCAGCGTGTCAATTACTAAGAAATTTTGAAACTAAAATCAAGGTTGATTACTCTTAACTATTACTGACGACTAATTACTTACTCTGAAATCATGGCTTATCAACATCATTAGGCTTGCCTTAAAATAGAAGATTAGGATATGCCAAGATTTGAAATATTCAGTGCGAAGCAGTGATTTTGGCTGACATGGAAAACTCAAGACAGAGTAACACTCCGGATCTTATCTCAGTTTAGATACGTTCGGCTTTGGGTATCATTGACTAGCACGTGTTAGTTAGAGAGATTAAACATGACGTTTCGTTATTCATTTATAGACAAAGATTGAAGTAGAAATATCTCTAGAAGAATATCCGAAAACGAATTATTAGTTTAAAGACGTATAGAGCTATTATAGTTATTCTTGGAAACACACACAATCTCTCTCTCTTTCTCTCTCTCACAGACACACACACACACACACACACACACACATATATATATATATATATATATATATATATATATATATATATATATATAGATAGATAGATAGATAGATAGATATATAGATATAGATAAAGATAGATAGATAGATAAATAGATAGATAGATAGATAGTTTTTTCCTACCCTAGTACTTTCGATTTCCTTCAATATCATCCTCACGGGAAAATTACAAATACAACCTCATTGTAATTGTGATAAGATCCGGGTTGTGATGGTGATTTTTAAATAACACGCGTGAACATGCTCTGCTATGACTATTTAAACTAATTTTATCAATCTTTATAATTATACACTAAGACGGTATGTTTAATATAACAATATACAGTCATTTCAAAGTGGATAATACTGTAGTAGATTGAAATTCTAATGTTTTTTTTAATCTAGCGTATATCAGCAACTGTAGTAATTTTATATATGAACAGCAGTCGTTTAATTTTTAGAAGGATATATAATGGAGTAATTCAACAAAATATGAACCATGAATTCAAATATTTCTGAAAATTGTCATGCTGTTTGACTTTATGCCTATCCAGGACATTTTCGTGTTTACTATCCAAACGTTTATAATTGTTTTCAGATTTGTAACTATTACAAGGCAACTCCACTTATTTGGCAAATAGAAAGTCCTGATATATAGTGCTTCACATATTAAAAACGTACAAATCATAAGTTATTTACACTACGTTCTGTGCATCACATGTGATTGTTATGTGAACGCTATATATTAGTACACACTATTTGCCAAAAAAGCTTAACTGTTTGCAATATTTATAAGTCTGAAAACAGGCAAGCGTCCTTTTGTAATATATGATGCACTAAATATTAGATTAGGCCTTTCTTCAGACGTCCTGCACAATAGTAAACTCTTTTCATAAACATCATTTGGTTTTACCACCCTTTTAAATCCATGGATCGTGTGCGTCACATATGATACAAGGACATATATGTCCCAGGTCCTGTGCATGGCATATGATGAGCAGGACGGGCAAAGCGTTAAGAACGACAATAATTTGAGATTTTACGAAGTTGATTCTAAGTTTGAATCAACAAAACATGGCTTCCATTAAAAAATATTTTTTATGCCTTACATAAGATAAAATATTAAATGAATATACTTAAGGTTGATATTTATTTTACTGCATTTGGTTTTGTTCATCAGGAGGGTAAAATAAAAATGAAGGCAACATATACATTTTCAAAGTATTACAGTTATAAAATTGTATAAAACAGAAATCTATTTTATTTATCAGCATACTAGAGGACAAAATGTCAGCCTAATATCAGGATACAAATTAACGAAAAACTGAATTCAGCAAATCATGCCAGTGACACGGTAATGCCAGCAAAATTCAACAGGTCAAAACTATTGAACTGAGACTCGAATAAGGTTCCAGTTTTCAAGTTTTCAAGTTTTCTGTATAACATAGTAAAATATCATTAAATTAAGAGATGTTGACCATGATAATATAGGGGCTAGACAGCTGTTTGAATCATTTTTATTTTAACCACTGACGTATGGACTTGAAATATTTTAATTTCAAATTTGCTCTATAGTTTTGAATTACATAACTAGCATATTAAGTTTAGGGTCGGGTTTGCCAGAACATTCTAAATAATGTTTATGAATATATCTGGAGGAACAAAAAACTATTTATTGTAAAAATATTGGAGCCTTTCTTGTAAGTAATTATACTTCTCATAAGAGTGATTTGTGAAATAAAATATTTTTATATATGTTAAACAGAATGTCATTACTTGTTATTAGCATATAGAAATTTATCGATATATAAGTTCTTAGAAATGTACATTTTTGATCCATCAAATCTCATAAAAATGGTTAAAAGATTTTTTTTTTAATGGGTGTAGATGGTATTGCCAATTGTCTACAAATGAAAAAAAAAGATAAATTAAGAAGGAAAAGATTTCAAAAGGTGAATGATCCAGGACATTAAACTAATCAAAACTAATTCTTATTACAGATATAGATAGGACAATTTCTAAATTCTAAGCTTTCTTGTCGCATCTCCAGTTAGTTAATTTGGACAAAGAGATAGAGTTTTATATGGGAAATTGAAGGCACATAAAATTGAGGAAATTATTACCGGTTTTGTAGCTTGAGAACTGAATAAAGATGTTATCAGTGAGAACTGATTAATGTAAAATTGCGTAGATTCAGACAAACTTGCTGGTTCAATTAAACGCAAATATCGCGAAAATTTCACGTCAAGAGAAAATTGAATCGCACATAATAACCTCTCAACTTTAAATCATTCAAACAGTTTTATCTTCGATATCAAATTGTAAAGAAAGTCAGAAAATTAAAAAAATGACAAAGGGATTCTTTTGTAATGTGAAGAAAAGAAAGGGAAAACAATTTTAAACTAGTAAAAAAAATAATGTCACACAAATATATGGATTATGAATTTTCCCTCTTTTGTCCAGTTAAAAAGAATTGCGTTTCTGTTTAATCATTTCGGTGAAAGTAAAGAATCATAAACGGTTCTTTTTAGCCCAACTGAAAGAACTGTAGCTAAAAATAAAATCAAGATATCCGATATGATTGTCTTCAACAAATTCTCTATATTACAATCCAAATGATATTTAACTGCAAACATTTGTTGAATGCGCGCAGTTAGTTTGTTATAAAAACCGAGCTAGAAATTGATGTGCACAGATACTTCTACTATGATTGACTATAACCAATTTAGGGAATTATCTGTATGCTATATAAAGATTCGCTGTCGCATGTTTCACCTACCTCTGAAATGTCTGAAATAAATCACACCTATCTGGAATTGCATTTAATGTTTTTGAAGATTATTACTTGGTCGTTCAAGATACAATAACATATAAGCAATGGTTTGTAACTGACAGTAAAACATTAGCTACAGTTCAATCGACAGTAGATGGATTTATAGAGATACTGAAAAGAAACAAATTTTAACGTTGTCACTATCATTTCATCAAAGTGTGATAATGCTCTTAGGATTGCAAAAGATGACTTGAATAAATTCAATTGTATTGTTGTAATGGATACTGTAGAGAAAACAGGTTTTGTGTCCAAGATTCAATTAATATTTCTACTGACGAAAGAGAAAGCCACTCACCATGCATTTGCAGTATATCACAAATACACTACTATTACTTGAAGTATGGATGTTATTTTTGTTATCAGAGCCGGGATTTTTTAATTTCTTTACGACAACTATTTACATTAAACATCTACATATGAACACTATAAATGATAGAACAATCCCAAAGTATAACCGGTTTAAGTCTCTAATTGATCATGTATACTTAAGAAAGGTTCGCAGGATTATTGTTGCCTTATCTCAGGAAATAATACCGAGTTATATGATATTTTAAGTCTTTTGCAGTTTACTAGAAAATATATTTAGATTGTAAGGATTTGTAGGAGATAACAATGATTTACTGATACATGTCTTACTAATTAAACTATAGCTGGGGAAAAAGATGTGGATTCATGACATTCCCAATGCTCGTAAGTCAATACAACGAACGCGACAGGAATTAAAATTCGCCTCTCCAATTTCCAACTCAAATTCACTGTTTCGTTCCACTAATATCGTTTGAAAAACATGTCGCCCGTCTTCATTTTATGCATGACTTTCAATTTCTCTCCCAAATCCTATTCTCTTTTGTTTGTTTTTATTATTTGTACCATATCTTGATGAAATGCCATTCATTTTTTCTTCTTTTCTTTTTATATTTTTTACTATTAATGGAAGGATATTTCTTCCTCTCCCACGTTTTGAAAACTTTGAATATTAGTACTTTGAATATTTTTATTTTCTTCTCTCTCTAACTCCTGAAAATGTACACCATGGCAATGCTAGGTCACGGATGTGGAGTGTTCTTAATCAATAACTGCATGCTGCACAAAAAGTTGAAACTTTATATCTAAGTTCCAACACTGCGTCACGCACGTTTTTCATGAACTCCTCGTATTCTACTTATATATCTGTTTTTCTATTTGTTTTATTTGTTTTCTCTGTGCGTGTAATAGAATAGATAAGCTTACTTATCGCCCGGTCAATACCTCTTTCCGCTTCTCTTGAACATATATAGAGGCTTATAACTTCATTTTCAGGAAGGGGTTCCCAGAACTTTTCTTTTTCTCTGGCCTCCGGAACAGCACTGTCGTGAATTTTGAGGTGTGCAGTCTCTGGCGACGTCTTTTAATACTGAGGGTACCCGGTTGAGAGCTATTTTTTGACTGTTACCGACTGGTAGTTAGGAACATTACTTCTTGCCTAGCATCTTGAGCGGCTGCTCTGATCAGCAGTTGCATAATACCGGGGTTCTTGTAGTGGCATGTCGCGCGTGTAAGGGTGTCTTTGAACATACCGCCGGTGGGCAACCCAGAGACCACGTAATGCTGCAGTCTGCGCCGGTTCGTTTCTGTCCATGACACATACGATGAATTTCTGCTACTATTACTTTAGGCCTTTTCACTACCAACATGACAAAAATCCTTAAATCATCATAAACATAAAGCTAAACCAGCTCTAAAAAATCGTCTGAACATTTCACCATTTCATTTTCCAACGTCCGTGACATTCGATCCAACTTCTGATGTGTTTGAAAAGTCTCCTGATACACTTGCTCTCTGCGAGACAAACCTTAACTGACCCATTCCTTCCTCTTACTTCTCGACCCTTTGTTACCTCCGTCTCTTTAGAAAGGACTCTAAAATGCACATGCATACCCGGATAGTTTACGCCTGCGACCATCTCCCTCTGGCTAGGGAACTCTTTATTGAATCTCCAGACCATCCATGTACGTTACTCCGTCTATCTCGCCTCAGTTCTGTTAGATATCTTTTCTTTTTTTACTGTTCCTCTTCCTCTCAATAATGTGGTGTACTCAAGAGAATTTCCGATAATATAAACAAGGCCCTCCCTCTACTTCCGTTTGCACATGTATTCATGTTCGGTGACATTAACGTCCACCATAGCACGTGACTATAAATCTCTATAACTGACCTACTTGGCATCCAAACCCTTAACTTTTCAATCACTCAATCCCTCACACAAATGGTTGATTTTCTAGGCCTTTCCCCAGTAACCCTGAGAGTAAGGCTTCTCTTCTCAATCTCTGTTTTACCTTCATCGCCGACTCGTGTCGTGTCACGAAGCTCTGACCTCTTGGCAACTCCGATCACACCGTAGTGTCTGTTAGCCTCTCCTTCTAATCCTCCCCCACGAATGAACCTCTTAGTGAGAGGATATCTTTCTGTTATCAACGCGAAGACTGGGACTCGTTCCGTGATTTCCTTCGCGATATACTCTGGAATATGATTTTTAATTTCCCCGTTCAAAAATATATGTCTGATGTCTCCTTCAGGGTTAGCTGGAATTGAGGCAAGAAAATACAAAGTCGCGCTCATATCCTTGGTTCACAGTTTCTTGCTCATCTGCTAATGCCCATAGGAATCACTTCTTCAATGAGTACCGAAGTAACATATCTGAATTGAACAGACGTCTCTTCATCTCTGTCCTCAATTAATGCAAGCGTGTCCTCAAGGAAGTAAAGCTACCATTTGTTTTGAAAAATAAAACAACGTATTGCAATCTCGCAAATTTGGTTCTAGTGAATATTGGCTGCTCTTTCAACAGCAAATCCTTAATAGCTCCTTTAAACAATCAATTTGAGGTACTGACTTTCTACGCTGATAAGGCTGAATGATTTGCTCGGAAATTCTCTTCGAAATCAACGATCTGTTGAGTAACATAAACATAACCCCATCAGTGGTTTTGGATATTGACTCCAAATTAGACTCCCATAAGGCTACTGGCGGGGACGGGACACCAGCCGTTGTTTTGAGCAAATGTGCTCCTGAACTGGCAACTGTCCTCTTCAAACTATATGACTATTGCCTAACATATTCTTTTTATCCAGTCGGTTGGAAGTCCTCATCTGTCTTTATGAACTCTGGTGACCATCTCACCCATATATCTACCGCCCTATATGTCTCATACCGCTCTTAGCAAAAGTCTTCGAGGATTTAATCAACGCCAAAGTGGTTAAGCAACTTACATACCATGATCTTCTCTCAGATAAGCAATATGGTTTCAGCTTTGCCCGGTCCACCGCTGACGTACTCAAAACCATAACTGAATTTATATATCAAGTAGTTGACAATAACGGAGAAGATCGAGCCGTAGCTTTAGAGATATCTAAAGCGTTGGATAGCGTCTGAAACATTGGCTTTCTTCGTAAACGTCAGGGATACGGTATTACAGGACGAATTTTTGAATCATTCCTCTCAAACCATGAAGAGAAGGTCGTCCTCAACGGGCTCTTTCTCACGAAATCTGGTGTTAACCAAGCCTCTATTCTGGGTCCAAAAATGTTTCTGATCTTCATCAACGATCTCTCTGATGTCATCAGCTTCCAATTTGACATCTACGCTGACGACACAACTGTTTACTTCTGCCTTATTAGAAGATCCTGCACCGTTGACAAAAATTGCCGCGAAAAGGACTTCCAATCTATGGTTGACTGGGGCAGGAAATGCTTTGTAAACTTTAATGCCTCTAAAACGAATCTACTCACAGTTACCCACCATAGAGAATCCTTACTGGCGCCCATCGGGATGCCGGATGACCAACACCACGAGAGCGGCTCTCTGCCCTTGCTTGGTGGTGAAGTGGAAAAACTACGTTGAATCTATAGCTTAAACTACCACAAGGAAATTTGTTGCGTTACAAGGTTTTTCTCCCCTGATTCCATCGTTCAAATCAACCATTCGTCATTGCATGGAATACTGCTACCATATGTGGTCTGTTGCACCCGCTTTTCATCTCGAGGTCCTAAACAAAATACAGAGACGGATATGGAACGTGGTTGGTCCTGATCTGATATCTCGGCTTCAGTCGCACTATCTCAGATGTGCTGCGGCTTCCCTCTGCCTTTTCTACAAGAATTTTCATGGTAACTTCTCCAACGAGCTATTTCACTAGCTCCCAAATTTAAGCATGCTACTAACCTGGCATATCGGCCCTACTCTTTCACAATCAAGACGAGTAAATGTAGTCATCTCTTCTGCTCCAAATTCTAATCTTGAACTTCTTGTCAGTTGACCTATCTTCCTTTCACTTGCTTCCCTGATAGCTATAATCTTAAAATATTCAAATGTAATGTCAATCGGCATCTTCTGGTTACTTAACCTTGATCACTGTCCTTCTATTTATTGTATGTTTCAGGTGTTCAATTTTTCAATTATAGAAGACCTGTACAAATATAATGTAGCATTTAATATTAATGAACAAAGTCGTATACCTGGGGAAATGTCGTCTTAGAAAAAATTAAATCCTCACCTTGTGACCATATATACTTATCTGGTCGTTTTCGTCACTTTTCTAAAAGTCTTTTTTTTTTTTTTTTTTGGATAGTCATCAGCTGCCTTGCTATCTCCTTAAACTCGTTAATGGTCTGAAATCTCTTTTCAAGTGCGATTTTACTTTGGGGAAATGCCAGAATCAAAGTGAGCCAAATTTGCTGTTTTTTTTTTTACCTAAACAATCTACACAAGACGTGAAGACCAGTCAGCCTACATATTCAAATAGCTGGATATTTCCTAGACAGCACAAGAAATCCTCAGTTTTTCTCTTATTTCTCGCACTGGCAATCGCTTATTTCTTTTGATGCATCGCGTACGCATTCTACATTTTCAAGTCTCTATCATAATTAAATGTATCCAGAACTTAGAGAGCTTTAGCACTATTCCCAGCCGAATATGAAGTCTCGTTACATGAGTGATTTTTTTTTCTAAATCATTCGGATATTTTTTGCGGACAAAGTTCAATTTCAATTAAATCGGGATCCTGATTCGATGTGAATCGAATGCAAATCATAGGCAGAACACAACTATAAACAGTGATGTTTCATTCTAAACGAATATACCCATGGGTATATCGTTACTGTTTTCGAATATATATTGAAGTTTCCGATTCCTTGAATATTTATATCAAAGAAGCACAATAATTTCGAAGATTAATCAATTTAATAATTTTGCATATTAATCACATTATGTGATCTCCTGGAAAATTGATATCTACATTTGTTTTAATCTTTCTTTTACTCGAAATATAATATCCCCTACTCATCAATGTGCGATTCGTTTATCATTGAAAGATCTATGTATTTTCCAACATTTAAGTCTTTAAACTGAACATGAATGTTATATATAATTGTCATGTATGATAAATTTATTTGTTTATTAGCAAAGTATATTATGGGAATAATACTGAAAATGCCGTTTATTTAGTACATTTTTTCTGTCAATAATATTTAAATTTTGTTGATTGTAATAATTCAGAAATATAAGCATAAATTCGTTTTTTATATAAATTGCTTCTGCTTCGATGCCTCAGAATCTTACGGGTTGAGAGAAAATACAGTGTTAGCAGACACGGCCATGATTAGAATGAAGCTTTAGAAAATTAATATTATCTATTTTTTTCAAATAGTCACACAATACAAAGCTCAATATTCACTCAAAGAAAAGGATTACAGAATGAGGTTTTACGAGTGGTAAGAATTGAAGTCAATCAGTGAAGCTTATCAGTATATATGGAATTATAACGGTTAATGAAGAGGGTGAGAATGCAGTAGCGGAGAAAATATCTCTGTGCAATTAAGTAGCGATTCTTACGAAGATTCTGTCCTAATAGAATGGGGAAGGGATGGGAATGATTCATCCCTGGAACCAAGGAATGCAGATCGTCAGAACATTTGCCATGGAAATAACGATAGATTATCGTGTAGCGTTAGATATTTCATTTGTTGGAGAAGGGTTAGAGGGCGTAAAGCAATTCATCAAAAGGCAGCATCGACACTTTCGAAATATTTTAGACTGCAGAGCGAGGACTGGCTATCACAAGACCAGATATGGTTGCAGTACTCCATTTTCAGTTTGATTTGGTTCTTGTGAATATAGAGATTACAGGATTTAGGTATTTTCTTGAGCGGTAAAAGGAAACTATCTTTTATCCAGCATCTTCAGCCTTAGCTTGTATAGAAGAGATCGCTTCATATACGTTCAAGTTAAGGAACGTCATTGCGCATTTTTCATCGTGATAAGCGAAAATAGAAGGTATGTGAAATTTTCAGTTGATCAAGCTTTGAATTCTAAATATGAAAAACATATACCGACAAATTGATTGTTCTTAGCTTCGTATTTTAGCTAAGTTTACCACAAAAACGTACATAAATAACGGCTTCTATTGACCTCTGTTTTCGACGAACCGACCGCACGTCCGATGACGCAAAAGATGACAATATGAAGACTCCATATAAATGACCCTCACTTATCTTTGAATCAAGTACACTGGCAAAATTGTGCCTACACTGAAATATAGCCACGGGAGTTCTGATCTGTCGTTGCGACTCGGAGTGTAAGAGCCGAAAACAATACACAGTTGGTAGATATTTCTACAGCTGATAAGTGAAT
>OZ010595.1:34440023-34495023 GCA_963932145.1 Acanthosepion lycidas | reverse complement strand
GAAAATAAATTATCTCAGGAAGTTGGATGTATTGACATCGTCAATAAAGTTGATTGTGATGATTGTAAGTATTTCCTGATCCACTAGGAATTGCTGGGAGGAAAACGTATACAGCGGCAGTTTTGAATATATTTGTTAAGTTTACCACATCTGATGTCGTTTTTGTGTTGCTTGAACTTTTTTGCGGATACTCTCATATATTTCATCTTTCGAACCTAAGCCCAGTAAAAAAAATGCCATATAGCCTAAATAATATTAATTTTAATAGAAGAAGTAATACAGCGCTCACTACGATGAAAGACTCAAAATTCTGGGAGCGCTTGACTGCTCACTATCTATGTCATAGGAGGGAATCATTCGACATTAAATAAATTGCTTTTCTACATGGGAGATCATATATTGAACTGTGTATAAATTATGCTTGTAAAAATTTATTTTGACCATTATACATTTAAGAGACATGAAATTAGTTACTGCAGGCTAAGAAACACTGCGATTTGCGAAACACACAATTATTGATAAGGACTGAAATGAAAATCAAATGTACCCAGATTGACACAATGAATGAACACTGGAAAGTTAAATTTGACGTTGAACGACATAGTCGGGAGTGAGAAAATCTTGCTTTGAATATATATATATATATATATATATATATATATATATATATATATATATATATATATATACTTATTAAATAAATAATGCATAAATATATTTTGGAAACATCCCGGCAGGAATCAACAAAACTAGATAATGAAATAACAGAAATCTGATATTTATTCATGTACTCAGATTGTCTCCAAGGATTTACTGCATATCATGCATAAATATAATCAATACTGAAAAATTAATTTTCATGTGCATTGACAAAGATTATATCGAAAAAAATAAATATCTGTGTAAATTAGTTTTTCGTTCATATTCTACGGTGTTTACTCTATGGTGTTTATATCATAGCAATTTGTTCTTATATATTGGCTGAAATGCCTAGACATCTAATGTATTCTATTATAAGATGCATCGAGTTGAACACCCAGTATGCTGCCCATGACAAGTTGACGTGTTTTAACGAAGATCGAAGGGACGTCATAGTGGGAACCAGACGAATATACAATGCTTGAATATATAGAGATGTTTGACATCGATCGATGTACGATAGCATGTGTACATGGAATACATAATGGAAGTTACTAGAGCTTAGCGTTTAAAATGAATAGCTGAAAATGTGTTACTGGTCGTCATCATATGTGATTGTTTGTGTAAACAGACAAGCAACAGTCTAAATTCACATAGATATTCACTACAATATGGCCAATTCAACATTCTGTAGTTTCCATTTGAGATTTGACCAGATAACATATGAAGGTGCACATCAAAACACGACAACCACCTAAGCTGGTGATGTCGCTAATTTGAAACTGGATATTTGTTAAAGATTTCCATTGTTTAGGATTACAGTTGTTTGGTTTTGGTGCAGCCCTCATGTGGCCATGGAATCACTTGTCACTAGCGCAATGATCAAGCTGCAGTGGTTGCTCATGCTGCAATGTAAGTTTCATGGACTAATGTCACTGTTCGTATGAAATAAATAATTTACTGGCGAATTTTGCATTGTACTGATTGTTGACTATTCATGGACACCATGTATCGTAGGAATGATGATGCTATTGTAGGAAGATAATGAATCGCTTAATCGAAAACAAATTAATCAGAATTTGCGTAAGGAGTCTTCTAGTGACATAAGAAGAAATGTTTGATCACCATATTCAAAAGACATGAAGCCAAAAAAACTTTTATCGGATGATAGGATCCCCCTAAAATATCGGGAAGGTCTGAAAAGCAATCGAGAGGCAATTGCTTAAAATCTCTCTATTCCTTGACATTCAATATTGTTGAGCTTAACAGAGGTAGAATGGTTTTACTGCAATAATAAAACATTTTACTACGCACACTCACATACACACACACGCTCATATATATATATATATATATATATATATATATATATATATATATATATATTAGGTTGGTGCAAAAATAATGACGTAACAATGTCGTTTTTGACGTTAAAAATACGTCAAAAAACGACATTATTATGTCATTATTTTTGCACCAACCTTATATATATATGTATTAGGTTAATGCAAAAATAATGACATAATAATGTCGTTTTTTGACGCATTTTTTAATGTCAAAAAAAGATATTATTTTTGCACCAACCTAATATATATATATATATATATATATATATATATATATATATATATATAGTTTTAAGGTGTTTTATTTTTATGGATTAAAGTGTTCAATATCAGGGCTAGAACCTTTGTAAATATAAAATCAGACATTGACGTCAACGCCCAGAGGCGACATTTACACACACCCAAGTGATATATGAGAAACATACACACACACGTGCGTGTGTGTGTGTGCGTGCGTATGCGATCATGCCCTGCCCTTATATTCCTCTTCCTTGAAGTTTTCTAATTTTGCTATTTCTCCTAAACTCTGTTGAACCGTTCATGTTACGTGCGGTTTTCCACTTTCCCTCAATATGTCCGGTGAGTAACAGATTTAGGAAGCACTTCTTCCTTAAATTTCCAGAAAATTTTCCTTTTTTGTTTCCATTTTCTCTAAGATCTCGTCTTTGCTAATATGTTCTGCCCATGGTATCCTCAGCATCTTTCTTTAGTACCATTTCTGTTGCTTCGTGTCTTTTCTTCATCTTTGAGGGGATTCTCCAGTATTTACAACAATATAGGTACAAAACTATTAGGTTGGTGCAAAAATAATGTCGTTTTCACACATATGTTACTATGTGAGAAACGACATTATCTTTGCACCAAACTAATATCGAGCAAAAGTTTAGTAGACTTGCCTTTGTTTCAGTCGTAGATTTTCTGTCTCTGAGTACACTGCTTAGAATTTGGAAAGCATATTTGGCCATCCCAATGCGTCTTCAGATCTCAGTGTCGCACTTTCGGTCTTCTGTGAGAATACTTCCCTATATTTACATTTTTGTAACGGTTTGATTTTAATATCCCCAATTTGTAATTTGCGTTTTAAGCTCATCCTTTTTGCAGATAGTGTAATGATGATGAGAAGACGAGTAATAGGAAAGGTAAAGATGTTTCAAAGTGAAAATTAATGAACATTGTATACATTGTCAGCAAATTTCATTTTTATAATGCATTACATTAATTAAACTACATCGATGTATATTTTGCGTTTGAACAATGCATATAGATTATATTGCAAGTATTTTCTTTTCTTATATTTACCGTACTGTGTTGTCTCACTTTATAATTCATCATGGCCGATATCGGAAAAGTTATACTTGATTTTATAACTCTTTATTATGCGTTACTTTTTACAGACATGCATTCATATGGCTGCCATATTTTTGTTTGGTTATGTACTGTCGTCTGTTCGTTTGATAAACTACAGAGACAAAGCCGAACATAAAGAGACATTGCTGTTTGGTAGTTGACATTATGTCCCGATAGATTTATGCTTGTTTCTCAGGCGTTATCTACAGACATCTCTCTTGTACAAGTCGTCAACGGATTCCAAAGAGATCTAACGTTGTATTGTGCTTTATCCATATGCAGTTATTTCTTTCCTTCTCACATACTTTCCCGCTTTCTCTCTTTCTCTCTTGAATTAATTCTCTCTCACTTTCTCAGTAACTCATTTACTCACTGTCACTTTCTCCGTCCTGTCTCTCTCTCTTTATATATATATATATATATATATATATATATATATATATATATATATATATATATATATATATATGTATATATATATATATATATATATATATATATATATATATATATATATATATATATGTATATGTATATATATATATAAGAATAATAGACGCTAAGTGATTAACAAAATGGAGAAAAAAGTGACGTATTTTCTTTCCAAGGAGGTCTTTCTCAGAACAGAAATAATAAATTTTTCAGATATTTATATCGCCTACATGTATGCATATAAATATATATATATATATATATATATATATATATATATATATATATATATATATATGTATGTATGTATGTATGTATGTATGTGTACTCGCGCGTTCGTTTGTATATGTATGTGTATATATGTGTTTACTTGAATGTTTATATGTGTGTTTATATATAATCTTGAGTATATATATATACATGTATATATATATATATATATATATATATATATATATATATATATATATATATATATATATATATATATATATATATATATATATATATATAAACACAGACTAACACGGTTCTGGGTATGACGTTAGACTACATACGTGTCGTGGATAAGACGATAAACTACGTCCAACAGCTGGAGGTTTTGAGGAGCGTGGAGCCACAATTACTGTTGTTCTCAAGTCCACCCGGACCGGGTTGGTAGCACCTGTTAGCGCCTCAGCTATGGGTAAATACTAAACACCCAAACTGTAAAAATAGGTTACAATAATAGAAATAATTTGTGTGTGTGTATATATATATATATATATATATATATATATATATATATATATATTTATTTTATCATATATATAAATATATATATATATATATATATATATATATATATATATGATAAAACTTAATTTTAATGTGTTTAATTTTTATAGGTTATAGTGCTCCATATCAGGGATAGAACCTTTGAAAATATCAAATTAGTCATCAACTTCAACACCCAGAGGCGGCACTCTGTTTCATACTAAACAATGTAATTGTGACTGTGTTTGTGTGAGTGTCTGTGTGTGCGTGTTATTTTATCGGATTATGTTATCCAAATACATTTGGAGAATTGCGAAATATTGGAAAACATTTTAGTGACTATACGTTTCGCCTTCGTGTTCTTGTATGGAATTTTCATGGCACAGTGAAAAACAACCCGGTTGATTATATATTAAAGCCCATAATATATCTTTGCTAAGTTTGGCGTCTTCTTTTCCGAATAAAAGATGAATAATTCCTCTATCCGATTCTTACTTCATTTCATGCTAACTATATCACCACCACCTATAAAACTAGAAGATAAAATGTTTTCAATAAACGAAGTAGCATCAACGGCAGAAATGAGGCAGCAATTTACAATATACATACTACAAAATACTCAATGATGGTAATAAATCTATGAATCTAAACAAATGGAAATTACCACGTGGCCATCGCAGAGATTTACTGAATTATAACTCATTAAATTCAGTGGTAGTTCACAATTAATATATATGATCACTATTTCGATTTCTTAAATCTCACGCCACAATAAATTTTTAAAATCGGATATAAGTATATTGATACTATGACATTCAGGGGCCAAGTAAAACCTTCTGAAATTTTGTAGAACTTCCTGGAGGCTTCTAAAAATTTATGGAACCTTGCAGAACTTGTCTTCGTCTATTTGTATGTTACGCTATAGCTATAAACTGTTACATTCTTTACATGTACATAAATACAATCCAATTACATCATTAGCAAATGGAAAAACAAAGCTATTGCAAGTTTGCAATTTTTCATTATTTGTAATGTTTTTATAGACGACTTTCGATTTTTTGTTACGTTACAGATGATTTTGAAATTGCTATTACTTTGAACAGAAAGCAGTTTACGGATTTGCCGAACAGTTTAATAGCTGAAGGAATATTAATTTATGCAGGGTATTAATCAAAGGCTTGCCCGAGACAATATCCAGAACAGCAACCATAAATGAAAACTGAGAAGGGATCGTCAATAGCACAGAGAGCTGCACAGTAAAGAAAACTGGAGAGTAGACGGAAGTCGTAAAGGAAAGATCAAAATTGGTTACCACTTCTCTTCAGCAGCAGCAGAATGAGAAGACCAACTGGATCAGGAGGAACCGCATTTGGACCAAAATACAGTAGAGGTAGAGATAGAGGTGATACCACATCCTCGGTCGTTATTAGTGAAAATTGGGAGAAATATAGTCGAAGAATAAGAGGAAAAAATTTCGAAAATACATAAGAGAGATGGCAAAATTTAGGGTCGAAGAGGCAAAAAAGAAAAAAAAAGAAAAAAAAAAGAAAAAAAAGAAAAAAGGAAACCGTGAAAAGCAACGATCAATCCGTCCCGGCTTCGACTGTCCAGAAACAAGAGAACATTACCTCAAGTAGTCTACCTTCTTCCCTCTTATAGCATCACTCGCCCCATTCCCGACATTCATCTTCTCAAAACACCCTCACTCAATTCCACTGGAGCTGACGATATTTCCACTCCTCCCAACTTTCCTCCCTTTCCACAAGCACAACTGCCAATGACCTCCCAGAACCTCCCACTAGTTCTCATGAAAAAATGGGAATTCGGAAACTTAAAAAACTACAAAAATATTGTGCGGGGATAATTGTGAAACTGACCTATCCCCGGACGTTGGTGGCATTGACCTAGATGGCCGCATGACCAGATGGGGACAGAGAGCGTAGGACAGTCCGTCGGCATCCTTCTTTATGCAGATTTTCGCCCACTCTGTGAATAGGGGAATGAATTCAAAAAATGTCTCTCGAAATAGCTAGGTAAGGAGTAAGGTTGCCTGCTTGCTTCGTGATCAACTTTCCTTCGGCGTAGATGTAGCTGCGATAAAGAAACGCTCATTGCTTGCAGTGTGGATTCGCATGTGCTGTCTGGTGACTATGTTTTCTATTCAGCATACGTGGAGCATCCAGCCGGAGGTGTTTCTTGCGAGTTAATCGTACCTTGATCTTCGCTGATATTTCCATTAACAGTAGTTCGTTTCGTGTCGTTTCTGTTTATGTGCCCACGAAAACAGGGTGGGGAGCGTGTCTCGTTTTTTCAGCAGTTGGGGCCGTTCCTGGTTTAAACTTCGCGCTTAGTCTTAGTGGGGGATTGAAATACCATCCTGGTCAATAAAATCGAAAGGGGTCGCGGGAGGACATTGAATTATTGTAGCCTGGTTGTTCTGATAGGTGAATTTGGTCTCTTCGATAGATACCGGTTCGATTACCCTGGGAGGGAGACATGGAAATGGACTCGTAAGTGGTCGTCTACCCAGCGACCTGGATAGAATAGAAGAGCTGATATAGACAGGCTAGTTCCACTGCTTATATCCACTTATTATATTGATTGCAATCGATTGTTTTTCCAAAATGGTTGATTAGCTCCCTTTTTCTCATCTTTTATCGTAATGCAAAACATCTTCCCAAAATAAAATATACTTTTATGAATCTTTATTTGAGGAATATTAGCGGATGCAAAGTATAATTAATCTTATTTTAAAAATGAATATTATGTATACAAAGTTTAAATGAAACAGAAATGTATTTTCAAAAGAAAACAATAGATATGATTTTAACCGACATCGCCATATTTTACCTAACTGAAAATGCGAGGACAGTAGTGTCGTAATGATTGTTGATCTACGGAAACTTTATCTGAAAAACACAACTTAAATTGATCTTCTTTTTCTATAATTTACAATAATCAGTCATCATAAAAATGTTTGAAATTATACTGCGTATTCCAATTTTAGGAATTTTATTTTAGTCATGGCTCTTATTTTCGGATAATGCTATAAAAATGGGCATAATACTTATATATATATATATATATATATATATATATATATATATATATATATATATATATATATATATATATATATATATATATATAGTAAATCTCTTGCAGAAAAATTATTTGTATTAAGCTTTTCAATATTTGATTAGTAAATATAGTTTTAATTTAACAACAATATCACATAACCGGGTGAAAGTAATGCAGAATTTGAAAAGATTTACATATTATATTTTCTTATAATTAAAATTTCCCAAAAATCAAAACAATTCTTGTAAAACATTATTTTTGATCGAAGAAATGTTCTTTTTTTTTAGAAAATAAGTAAATAATAAATATTATTTATAAAAGGAAATAGAAGCTTTACTTTTTTATTTTGCGATTCCGAGCAGTTTCTGGAAAAATATGTAGCCATATATATATATATATATATATAACCTGGAAAAATTAGTCACCAATATTTTTGTATGAAAATGGACAGCAGAGGAATTAGGACCAAAGTTGAATGTAGATTGTACAATCTACATTCAGTGTCGTCACTTGATAAGACACCATAGGTGTTGAAACAAAATAGCCATTTTTTTACTGATTTTACATATTTATGTTATAATTTAAAAAAAAAATAATTATATTCCCTTTAGTCTGTATTGAGCACTCTTTTAAAATAGTAATTGTTGATGTTCGTAATTTATTCTCTATACACTAATCATACACTTGTGTGTGTGCATATATATATATATATATATATATATATATATATATATATATATATATATATATATATATATATATATATATATATATGATTGTCATTGAAATATCTTTGTAACTTGTTAAGCTAAATATTTAACAACAAAATAATGGAACTTCTATGGGACTTGTAGACTTTTATAACCGTGCAATTCTTAATATTCGTATTCATTCATCAATATCATAATCGTTATTCATCAAAACATTTAAATGGAAGACAGTGAAATTTTCACTGGTCCTGTTTGTAAAATTTTTTCAGCCCTGTAATTAGATAGCATAGGAGTTACTTGATAAATTATTTGACTATTAAGCTGAAAGAAAAGAAAAATAACTATAGTTATATTTTCTTTCTTGTAAACCTCTATCATTTCAATATGGCCAACGATCTAAATGAAACAAGCGAACATGTCAAATAATTAAAATCCACAGATAATTATTGAACAAACAGAACTTGTCAGAAAGATTCACCTTTTTTGTATCAGTAAGAAGATGGATATATCAGTTGATGACTTGTCACTGCCGTTAGCTTCTATTTGTATGTCTTCATTTCAAAATATATGCATTAACAATATGTCTGCTTATACAATGGAATAATCTCCGGGGAATATGATGTCTTGATTCTATGGTATTAACATGCAGCTCTCATTAGCATTGTTTTCATTCAAAGATTTGAATGACATTTTGTTGTATAGAAAACCAGAGATTAAGACATAATATGATAACTGACCATCATTAAATGAACATTAATTAAGCAAATCCTCATTACTGATAATATAAGGCTGCTTCCATGTCGGCGATGTGTTCTTTAGCTTTTGGCGAAATAAGAAAAGGAGGATGAGGCCTGTAATGAAACACATATTGCTGGTATTCGTGTGTAGGTTAACAAAATCTAGGTTCAGAGAACCTGATGCACAATATTTTCTGGATATTATTTTTTAAATTTGCTAAGGAAGGTTAAGTTTATTATTGACTGATTTGTTTTTACGGCATATCAGCCATTGAAGTTTATTTAAAGCCAGAATATATTTTTAGATTGTAAGAATTGGGTGGGGGATAATAATTCTTTATTGAAATACAAATTCTACTAATTAACGCATAGCTGAGCGAAGATTTGGATTCATAGCTTTCCCAAGATTATTTGAGCGCGTGAATACGTATAACGAAGAGCATATCACTCTTCGCGATCTAATTGCGAGACGTTATCTATTAGATCATCCACAATATTTATTTAAGGTGCCTCGAATTCCTAAGCGGTCACCCATCTAAGTACTGAACATTGTCGACGTCGGTTAACTTCTCTGACTGTACTAGAGAAGGATCTTTTAATCCTGATATTTTAAGCTGCTATATATTGATTCTTGGACCCATTTAATTTACATTTAGAGATTTCAGTTTCTACAAATAGGGAAAAGACTGATCATAAATTTTTTGTTTAGAATAAGTTGCCATTTGGAAGGATTAGAGACAAAAGGATAGAAAGTTGTGGAGATCTAAGTTTGCCCAAATCCAGATGTGATACGACATATCAGACATAAGTAGCTGATATGCCATGCGTGATACACGCGTAGGTGATCGTGTATCTTTTGATACATGACTGACGAGACAGATTTTTTTTCCCGCAGTAGGTTGCCTATTATTTCTGCGTTAAACTGGTTGCGGGGGGGTGGAGAAGAAAATAATTCATACATTTCTCAAGCAGGTAATTGAATGCAAAGGATTCGACTGGAATTCGAACTCAGCTCTCCAATTCCTCAAATAGAGCCGCTATCCATTACTGCACCGTGCCTTTTCGACACGATATATAAGCGAAGAAAAATGGAATGTGAACAGAGTGATTTGAAGTAGTTAAGAAATAAAATTCTAGTGTTTTGCCAGAATTCAAAAAGCACGAGTGCGACACATACATACATACATCCATCCATCCATCCATCCATCCATCCATCTATCTATCTATCTATCTATCTATCTATCTATCTCTGGTGATATATGTTTGTTTATCTATCTATCTGTCTATCTCAGCCTGGGAATATCTATCTATCTATCTATCTATCTATCTATCTATCTATCTATCTATTTCTGGTAATGTATGTTTGTCTCTCTATCTATCTATATACACGATAAAAAAAACCCAACTATACTAAAAACTCTAAATCTATTTATCAGCACAGACATATACATAGAAACGTTTTTGTGACTTAACCCTGTGAACAAGAATTCAAAGTGGGCTTCACAGCTGTCAAAAACTTATGCACGCATGGCATGACCTGCGTGAAACAATTGGATGTTTTTGTAGATTGTGAGGGAGCTGCTTGGGTGGCCGGATGCAACGCCAAATTTTTTTAGCGCTGATTCCTTTCCTTCGCCCTGAATGCGCATATTGATTCCTTGAAAGCGATCGACTGGATAATCTGGTGGTGCCAGTAAGTTCAGCCAGTAAATTCCGTTATCCATTGGATGTGGTCGATTCAGATGAAGACGAGGTAATCTTCGGAAAACTCTCGAATATACGCACCTACCACCTCCCGTTGCTTTTCTCGAAGGCACATTTGCTGCAGAGTAGGTTTTAGTAAGTCATTGTTCTTTTATATTCGATATTTCACCAAAGAGAAAAAAAATGTATCTGTGAAAAAATTACCGTGCTATTTAATGTCAAAGAAATACAATGTTGCCTGCTAAAGTCTTATTGAAAATACTCTCCTGGAAACATAATTCACTGTTTAAAAAGTCTCATTTCGTAATTAGCTAATTAGTGACCATAAGAAAGGCAACAACTTCTAATTTCCTGAAATGTTCCTTTTAATATATATATATATATAAATATATACTTTCTGACGACCTAAATTCAGGTTTGTACATTTATTGTTTTAAGCTAACAAGTATGTCGATGACCATTACTATATATTTAGAAGGATCATTATTTTAATGCATATCGTTATAACTTGTTTCTATTAGAGTTACTGAACAATAGATGAGATACTTTTCATTTTTAATATATTTAATATCAACATAAAAACGTATCTGTCTATAAAACGTCTATAATAAAGTTATTCTTTAATTTTGATGTGCCATCTCCTTTCAGGACGTAAGCGATCATAGCTCTCCACCTCCCTCTACCCCCTTCAGCTTCTAACAAGTTCCTTCCCTCTGACACCTCCCACTGACCACGTTCTGTCATCCACTTGCTTAAGCCTGCTAGGTATGTCATGCGTTGTTTTCCCATGTCTCACTTTCCCTCTATTCGACCTGTGAGAATCAGATTCTCCAGACCTTCCTTCTTCATGATGTGTCCCAGAAGCTAAAGTTGCATCTCCCTGATGTTACTTATAAACCTCCTCCTCGTTTGCATCCTCCCTAAGACGTCATCTTTACTCACACTCTCGGTCTATAATATCCATAGTATCTTTCTATAGAACCATATCTCCATCGCCTCGAGTCTCTATTTCATGTTTGAGGAAATCGTCCAACATTCGCTGCCGAATTTAAAGACAATTATTACCGAGTATAGAAGTAAATTATTGGATATGGCATGATGGCCGCTTCCAGGTCCTCGAGAGACTCTTGCAGTTCTCTTGATCAAACAAGTCGGTGATTTCTTCTAGATGATTATCAGCGCCAGACATGGATGTCTATTCTATTGAATACTATTCAACGTGTTTCTGCAGAGAATTATGCAGGAAACATTTCATGACCACATCACTATCGGTGGTAGAGTTGTCTAAAACTTTCGTTTCTCAGACGTCATTGCCAATTGAGCTGTAAGACATGACCAACAAACTCGTTGAAAGAGACAGTGCATTTGCTATTGAATTTAACACCGAGGAATTCAAAGTAAATGTAAATAGAATAAGCAACACCAGCGTCAGTGCTACCTTGGACGGCGAGCAACAGGAGGAAATGTCCAGCTTTAAATGCTTGGGATCAAGCCTTTCAAAAGCAGGAATCCGGTCATAGATCTCCACAGCCAGAGCACTGATGCCCAGAATAGAAACGATATAGAAGTGAACCATCAACTTCTATACAATGTTGAAAATACAAATCGCTGGTCGTATCCATCCTCCTCTAACTTGGAGACTTTTGCTTGATACAGGAATACATTATCCAGGCGTTTGAGAACAAATACTTCTGGGATCAGAGAGATGAATGACTATATACGGACCAAGGTCAAAAGTCTTGTGGAATCACAGGGATATCTCCTCGCTACTATTAAGCTTTGGAAGCTGAACGGGTTTGGTCACGTCACACGGCATAACATTCTCTGCAAAGCGATCATTCAAGACACTGTTGAAAGCGGGCGTATTTGTGAAGGAAAATGTAACGGCTGGTTAGGCAACATCAAAATTTGAATGCACATGACAATGCCGGATTTCTTGAGAGCCACTGCTAACAGATCTTGCAGAAGTTTCTTTGTTTCTTTTGCCCTTAGGTCTTCTCAATGAAATCAAGGGATTGGTCATGATGATCAGTAGTAGAATTGCTTGTGGCGTAACAGATCTCGCTTTTGCACAATTAGATTTGGGGAAGGCATGAAACCATCTCTCCCTCTTCCATGTAACAATAAATAATGGGGCAGATTGGGCTTTCTAGTTTTGGGCGGCAATAATCTAGGAGATGAACAGTTCTGAATTCACCACCAATTATATATGGGTTTTAGCAATGCAATAATTCGAATGTTGTAAAACCTACTAGCTGAGTTAAAAACAGCAATTTCAACTACTCTGATTAATTTTATACCCCTATACTTCACTGACTCGTCTATAGCGCTAGAGTCTTAAAGAGAGAAAATATACATGTAAACAGAGAATATTTCATTATCCGGATAATGTTTCAATTCGATTTTTAAAATGTATTTTGAGGAAGGTGAGAATGGATCTCAAATGTAAAATCTCTTATATTTGTTGTTGTTTTTTTTTTTTTCTTTAATTATACCCTTAGTGACACTTCCGCCACCCTATAGTGTAGGAGTGATCTACCCTATAAACACTTATTGCCGTCAACAAGTTAAAGATGTCTTCAATTTTTGGCCGGAGGAGTCACTCTGGATTCGCCTGTCTTTTATACCAAAGCTGCAAGAAGTTGTATACAATTAATTTGAAATTAAATTTTCTTTTATTTTTAATTTTATTGTATCTAAATGTAAATTTATTTTAATTTTCGTGATAACCCGCAATGTACATCCACATCTGACCTTTCATCTGGTAATGTCCATTGCGACTTATACTAATTTAAATCTATTCAAAAGCATTTACATATCCACACGATACATCGTTGAATGTTGGCACTAGATGAACAACTCTCGAACTCTGGACATCTGAATATAACTCCCCTGTTTCATGGGAAGGACAAACTCTTAAATCTTGCTTGACAGTCGCCCTAGAGCTTGTATCTTCAACAAATAAATTCATTCATTATTCAAAAGGATTTATTTGCTTTTGTAGAAATATTTGCTTCAATAATTCATTGATACATGCAAATATATATGAAAGTTCTAATTTACAAATTAATTTTCAGTATAGATTGATGAAAACTTGTATAGCTGGCAACTCGTATTCGATGACACCTATCTAATAGGACGGCTAGCCAATTCCTATTCCAGACGCTTGAACAGGCACATTGTTTTTTCAACAGTCACAGAGTCCACCTGTTGTTTATATTACAACTATAAGGGGCAGACCTTAGTTACAGTTTCTGGGAACGAACGTGTTATATTGTATGATCGAAAATATGAGCAAGGCCAGCACGCTCAATCCATCGGTCACGATGACTTGTGACTTCATGCTAGCCGAGTAGTAAGAACGTTCGCATTCTGACCGTGAGTTCCGCATAGTCGATTTGTCAGGAAGGAGAAGTAGATCGCAGCGTGCGGTACCTTCGGAAAGTGCAAGACAACCATACCACGGCTGACCTAAGCCTTGTGGTGGAAATTGGGTAGCCGGATCTCTTGCGTACCGTCGATAGCTTTGCTAATGAAAACATAATGAAAAACTAATCCACAAGTAATTCACTTAAAACTGAGTTAGTCATCATGTGAAAATTGAATACTAACATCGAGTTTTCCATTCTTTAGACGAATTTTTAAATATTCTTACTTTTGGATGGGTTTAATATTCAACAACCATAATTATTCATGAGATCACGTCCAACGGTCTTCACTAAATCTTATTACTTGTTATTTTGAATGATTCAGAGAGTTAAACAAAGTCCTTCGTTATTTAATTCCAGGAAACTGAAAATACTGAATTCGTCTCATAAGATTATGCGCCTTAACAAATTTTCACTCAGATCTTAAAAAATATGCGGGACCAATCATTTTTCAGTCTTCATGTCCGTAATTTAAATGGTTTAAATTCAGTTATATTATTCATTTCAATTGAGAATGGCATCCTGATACAACTCCCTAAAATTGTCAAGTAATTATTCGTTTTTCAGCAACCTGAAAGATGTCAGAAAAGTGGAACCAAAATCTCTTTTAGAAGCTTATACTACAGAAAATATTACTATGTGGAGCTTCGAATATAGCTGGTTCCTTCTTTCCTATTTTCCGATGTAACAGGTGTTAAAAATATTTAAAAATGGTTTTTAAACAGAAAAAAAAATTATAATAATTGCATTCATTTGTGAATAAGTTTTGAGAGTCTTATTAAAATCCAACAATTATTCGATTTTTGCAGGAATTTCAAAATCAATGTTCTTCAACACAAAGCACGCTAAAATATCCTATATTCATCATTAGCTCCACCCCCACTGCCTCGCCGCCGAAAAAAAAAGCCAAAAAAGGGAAAAAAAAAAAGATTTTAACCAAAATTACGAACATTCTATAATTTGATAATAAAATATCCTTTTTAACGATAAAACTTTGTTTTTATTAGCTTTGGGGCAATTTTCCTCATGGTATGCTCACTTTTTAACGAATCAGTGGTGTTTATTGTAAATCTAGTATTAATTCACAAATATTCAATATTTTTTATATTAAAAACATATTTGAATGTAGGGTTACTTCTCAATAAATAATTATTGATCATTTTGTTTCTACGAAACACTGGGTAAATAACAAAAATTTGATATCAATAAGAGGAATGATTATTTGAAAGTAAAATAAATAGAAAATAAAATGTCGATAAATATGTTATGATAAAGAATTTATTTATTTGATTAAGTCAGATTAATTATCTACTTCAAATATTATTCTTTAATCATTTAGATATGTTCTTAAGAAAACAGTATTTTGAGTAATAATTATAGCACATAAAAGATTAACATAAAATGAATGGAATATGAGTTTCATAAAATTCCTGTGTCCGAATCTGAAACTAATGAATAATGATGCGTTCCGACAGAGAGTTTAGAGGACATTATACAGTTATTTTAAAAGTTACTAATTTCAAAATATATATAACGAACCATGTCATTTTATATTCGTAGAAAAATAACCATGATACTTTTCATATTTCATGACACTTCAATATATTATATGGTATTTTGTTGTGCAACTCTTGAAGTATAAAAATAAAATATAATCATCTAAACTTTGAATAGAAACCTTAGTACATTTGGTATTGGTTGAAAGAAAATGGTTGAGTGAAAGCTATTCGAATGGTTACAAATCGTTGAACGATTTTTTTTTCTGACTTTAGCTGTCGTGAGAAAATTAAAACAATTCTTCTAAAAGTTTCAACAGTTGCTTGCAGAAAGACATTGTATTCTTGAAACAATGGACATTAATAAAATTTTTATGCATACATCAGTGCATATGAGGTTGTTGCGTAAATTATTGTGATAGTATGTATGCTTCTAAACTCACACACACGAACGAAAAATATGACTGACAATCATTAAATTTCTAATAATAATAATAATAATATAAATAAGAGGTGGTTCTTTGTTCGTCAAGATCTGCCTTCATGAGACATGTATTTAGATGTCTGTGCTGAATTAAATTATTTTAGAAATATTCCTTTTTTAAGAAACATTGTAAAAGAAATTGTTTTACATCTTTTTCCACCCACTTATTTAATTTTATGAAATTTCGAGAAATGGAGTTTTATATGGAGTTTAATGTTTACGTTTGTTTCATGTATAACTGTTTGGAGAATTTAAATCATCAATAATTTTGTAAAATAGTACACCGCAGTTCCAAATATCTTCTCTAAGTCATAAAATAAAATATTCAATAAAACTATGATATTATTTAATTAAACAATTTGTTTAATTCCTTTAGGATTAACATATAATAAACGCTATTACCTTAAATATAAACCATGCTTCATCAATAACGAAGAAACGTTTTAAATTTTTATTAAATTTTAATTACAATAATTTCTTCCTGTATTGATTTTTACCGATTATATGATATTTACTAATCCTAAATGGAAATGTTTACTACAATTCAGTGGCACCCAATATTTAATTTTTTTTTCTTTTGTGTAAAAATATTTAAAAAGTCATTCCCTCTGTATCTATTAAGTAATTTTTACAGATATGTATCCTTTACTTAATAATGCCAAACATAAAACGCTGTCAACAACTTATAAAAAAGGTATTCTATAATATTTTAGACTAAAAGTAATATTTGATTTAATCAGATTATTTAAATTTTAAATAAGTTAATGTTCCTCAAATGACAATAGAGATTATAAAATTGAAAAAAAAAATAATAAAAAAATGCTGCTGCATTGACAGATTTATCAATATGACTGATTTTATCGATATCATGAATGGAAAGAAAGATACTTACAGACATATATATATATATATATATATATGTTTTCAATCATGAAACAGGTTACTTATTGTGAAATGAACATTTTGTTTCACAAAATTATGCTTCATATCCATGTCATCGTTTAATATTAAAGACAAAAATAATAAATGCGAGAATATATATCACTGTAGTGAACAGAATCTCTGAGTAGGGCGGACACAGGATGACTTTTTTTTATCACAAACCACCGTGTTGAAGACGATATAGTTCAATTCTGTGAATCATTAACCGGAAAATGAACCTGGTCACAGTTGATGGAAGCATTAGTGGCGATTTTTTAAACATAAGATGCTATTGACCCAATCATATACCTTAAGTGACGAAGCGATTGTTCAAACTTCATCTCCATGGATGGAACACAAGTCCGTTTGCTCGCATCTTTACCTCGCGTCTCCAAAAGTCTCATTTTATACATATTGAATACACATCTGTTTTGATGAACGCCGGTTGGACTAGTTAGAAGGATTTTTTTTTTATGTTTGTTATGCCTGTCGGGTTGACATTGAGCACCATATAGTGCGAAAATTAATGTTTGAAATGTCATGACACAAAACAATAGTTTCTCAGTTGTACATATATGATTAAAGAAATTACAATTATTGTGAAAATATAATAAACGAGCATATACTTTGTTTATATCAATTACAAATGAGAAAGGCATCACTAAATTTTCATTTATATTACAAGATAGAAAGTTAGGCTTGGATAAAAGCCAGTCTGGGAGGAATACTTCAAATTACAAGCTGGGTAACAGAAAATCACTCCATCTTTTTTCTCAAAAAATCGTGATGCATGCATAGATAAGCAATAAACGGAACGTGTGGAGACCTATGTTTTCTTGATATAACATTATATAATAATACTGTCTGAAAAGATACGAGATTCCTGTAGGTCTTGCATCTGTGTATGCATTTGGAAATGAAGATCTGCACTTTTCTGAACGCAGCGTGATTTACATATAGTAAAATAAATTAATCCATGTAGGCCTAAGTCGAATAATTTCAGCCGCCCACGCCTCCATTATTAAAACACCAATGAAAATAAAATAAATTTGTTAAACTCGGTGAATTCTGAAATTGTATAAGGTAGGTTCTGGCATATTCTTTTGATTCATTTCAATGAGAAATTTTGGCATCCCTGTATTTCCAAAATGGTAATGGAACAAGACAGCTACGTTCCCAAATGCTAAGGGCAATTTGGCAAACCAAAGCTTTCACTTTATATTTCCAAACATCGACAGGAACGAAAACGATAAATGCTAATAGATATTTGTTCCTTTAAAGCCACGAGTTTCGTCTATAAATGTAACTTTGCCAACAGTAATTGCCAAATCGATCTCTTCCTTCACAATCCAAAATCGACCGTCTATTGGACCCATCTCTTTTAGAAGAGCTTATATTTCGAATATTCTAAAATTACGGACGGATATTTTGGGGCACAAAATAAGCGAAGATCTTAAAACACTACAAAAGAAGAATTCCAAATTATAACTGAGTTTTGTTAAATTGGAACTTGAGATAGCAGAGTCGATTCGATAGTTTTTCACTATTTTAGTCATAGAAATTTTAAATCAAACTTTGAATTAAATTCAAAACACACAAGATCGAATTCCAGGAAGCACTTCTAAATCCCTTTTGAAATCATCTGCAGCTACAGCCTAAGTTAAATTTTATTAAGGCTGAAATCTGAATTTGTGGCCAACAAACTTTCATCTGTGATTCACTTGGCTGACCAAAACCTATACCCACTAGCATAGAGAACGGTGATATATCTGGTTGTTCGGAATGCAAATACATTTTGTCAGAAATAATTCAAAAAATATGGTTGATTAAATTTGTTCAGATATTATTTATCAAAAATGTAAACAGTTTATTTTCCAGTGACTGCTTTAGAACGAGAAGTCATTTTTTCAATACTGCGTTTGAAAAAATATCTAGTGTCTTTCCGAAAAAGTGTTGGAAAGACAGTTTTAAACTTGTTTGAATCTGACTGTACTTTCACTGTTCAACACATAATTTATTTTCTAAATTCTTTTTTTGGTTACTTAGGACAATTTTGATATGATTAATCCAAACATCAAATTGGTTTGGCTCAATCAGTTCAACTTTTACAGCTATGTCCACATGCTCGTTTTTACGTTTTGGTTTGGATTGTCATGTTTACTAAAATAGCTAACATATTTCACACAATAAATCTGTTATGTTAATTATGAACTTATTGATTTTAAACGATCAGAAGTATTTTCAGATAAAAATAAGTACAGATATATTAAAATACGTCTCCAAAATATTTATAAACCAATAATACGCAATAAAAATATACCAATTAAACTGTACGATACAAAGCCATAGTATAAAAATCAGAAATTATGCTTTACTAGTCATCGTACTAACTGCTGATTCTCAAAACCACATTCGTTTCCACACCAAATATGAAGAAATGGCTCAGCAACTTGGTGTACAGAATGAAGTTTAAATGTGATAGTAGTGACACTGTTCAGCATTAAACTAAAACATCCTGGCCTTTTCGGGAAGAATTGGTGCCTTGCAAACAACGAACGTCATGAATAAGCCCCTGGTGGAAGCAGACATGATACTTTTCGTACTATTCCACATCAAGTTCCCCTTGATCAAGCAGTTCACCAAAGCCCTGAACAAGGATGGTAGATGCTTCACTTACTTCTTGCAGGTTTTTCTATGATTGACGATGGAGAAGTTGAATGCTGCCACTTTGAAGGCCCTCAATTCCGTCAGCACATCAGAAATACAGAGTTTGAAAACTGAATGCACGAATTGGAGCTGGAATTTTAAAAGTCATTTGTTCCGGTGGTGAATTCTTTTGGTAACTACTAGGCCAGGAACTCTGCAAAACTTGTCATCAATATGCTGACTGCTTTCAGAAACATCGAATGCAACATGATCATCCAAATGGATAATTTGTTCTCATGTATGGATTGGTTTCCTGATAATCTTAGATCAATGAGCGACGAACAGGGGGAGAGATTCCATCAGGGCATGAAAGAGATGGAGACCATGTATTAGAGCCGCTGGCATGTAGTCATGATGGTTGATTACTGCTGGACTTTCAAGAGAGACACCCGGCTGTTGATCATTCTCAGTGTTTCAATCAACGGAATTGCAAGCTCCCAATATTGAACAGTTTTGGCGTATCATGCAATTTACATATATTTGTCTTTTTCGATGTTTACTGTTCATTTAATTGTAAACGATTTTTGCAACATTTAATTAATAAATTGTGCTAGAGAACAATTTTTCTTAAAAAATTACTTCGTATGAGGAATATTAAAAAAAAATTCAATCGATACTGTCGCAAAGAATTAGTCAGAAGATCGAATTTTTAAACAAAATCACCATAGCTTATAAACATGACCTGATCAAGAGAAACGGATATCATTCTCAGATGCAGTGGTGAAAAATTGTCCTAAATCATTTGTAAAAACATAAACATCCTAAAATAAATGTGTTTTGTAGCCAAATGTAATATTTTCGTGATAAAAAATAAAAATCAGTAGGTGAAAATTCTGGTAAGTGCGTAAGAGACGCAAAACCGCCACCTACGTGAAAGATATTTTTTTCTTAGCTTTGCTTTTCAGTAACAGCCATTGAACTCAAGCTGGGCAGATTTTGTGCTCAGCAAAATATGGAACGTCGTATTTGGTTTTCAAAAGAAAACTCATGTGTAACCCATATTCCCTTTTTGTAAGTTTTACAAAGTCGCTTGAGATGTTCATGAATAGTTGAACACGGTATTAATTTTTTTTCCCGTCAAATATCTGCTTTTTCAATATGGATCTATACTTCTAGACATTTTTCCAAAGTTACTTGTCCAGAGTGGATCGTCTACCAGAGGGAATCTTTAAGATATATCATAATCGCTATTTTACATACGAGCTTGCAGTACACTTAATCTGTATATTCTACGTAATTATTTTATTAGGTTGGCGCAAAAATAATGTCATTTTCTCACATAGCAACATGTGTGATAAAACGACATTATTTTTGCACCAAGCTAATCAAATGCATTAATACATTTCGGAAACTATACGGTACACAATTGTGGAGATATTGTTTTTAGAATTTAGAAACTACTGTCACCAAATATTACCCAATGTTGATTTTGTAAAATTGATCGTATACATTAGAAAAAGATAGAGGCACATCTTGAAATATGGATTTAGAAAATACTGAGTTTATCAAATACACTCTTTATCAGAATGATGAGATTTTTTTTCTCGGTTGTGTTGACTTGCTGCATACTTTTGAATATCTTACTGTAATTAAAGAAACTTCAATCCTCGAGACTAAATATATTTTATGTTTATAAAGTGATATTTTGTTAAACATAATGAGTTAGATCAACACAAGATATTATGAAAGATTTATTTTGTAAATGATAAGAACAGTCATGCAAATTTTTGTTTAATGGACCAACGATAAAAATAATGGATGTGGTAATAGGTTGATCTTTTCATGGACTGATTCCGTTTCGCTACCATTATTGATATTGAACGGATTGTAGTCCGTCCAAATACGGCTAAAATCGAATTTCTTTACAATCGCCTTCCAACTTAAGCCTGTACCCCACCGATGATTCCATTAACGTAAGCTCAGATTTTATAGACTATGACGATTTTACTCAAACTTAATTTTCGCTTGTGAAAACAGATTTCTCAGAAGATTTGCTGCCAAATAAAGTTGTAAGTCAATATTTACTGACATTAGATGATCGTTGGTGGGTGAACAAATGCCAGACAAGATCAAAGAAAGAAGACATTTTTTGAAACTAGGAGATGTTAATATTTTCCGACTGAATGCACTTGCTATGTATACATATTCGGTGTCAGTTATTTAAAATGCCTTGGAAAGGAATTTAAAATCAATATGAAAAAGCATCTCATAAACAGACATAAAAGATCTGCAAACAACCAAGCAATCTCATTTTAAATATATATAAATTACTTTGGTTATGTATACAGTCTACAAAATAAAACAAATAAAGTTATGCCTCTATGTGAATAAGGTATATATGAATATATTATAATAGAGAGATTGATATTCCACTCGTCTCTAAAACGGAATGAGTAATTTAAATATCAAAGATAAACATTGATTTAATTTTTAATTTCAAATATAAAAGTGAAATGAAGACATATAATAGATAATAATAATAATAATAATAATAATAACAATAATTAAAATAATTAGAAATAGATGATGATTCAGTAAGTCATAAAGAAAGTACAAGAATGAGAAGAAGAAGAAGAAGAAGAAGAAGAAGAAGAAGAAGAAGATCAACAACAACATTATAGACATTTACAATTTCCCAACATTTTTCAACTTAGGAAGTGTGTAAACAAAAATAAAAATTTGACGGTTTACCAATCATCGACTGGGGCACCTCGAGGCGGTGTAAGGATTAGCAATCTTGTCTCGTTAGAACAATTACAACTGAGTAGGGCATTCGATCCTCAATTGGTGCCCCCTACTTTCGACCTTGTGCCACATCTGAGCTACACTTGGAAAATCACTATTCATCATCAACAGATCGGTCACACCATTCTAATTAGCCGTTAAAGAATGACTCTGAATTGCTAAAAATAAAAGGGGGGAAGAAATAGCAGAAGAAAATTGGGTGATAAAGGCGAAAATGACGGAGAATGACGAGAAGGCGAAGTAGAAGAATTAGAAGAAGGGGAGAAGTTGGAGGAGAATGAGATGTTGAAGAAAAAAATGAATAACAAGAAAAATGTTATAAAAAATTACAATTACACATTTTTTCAACATACGATGTGTGTAAAATAAAATTAGATTTTAACGGTTTTTCCTTCATCTATAGGGCGGACACACTATGCCAATTAGCCGTTAAAGAAGAACCATGAATTGTAAACCGATGACTTATTTAAATAAACATGTTTTGACACAAAGCTCATGCTGCATCTATTACAAGCTAGTTGGGGATGCAATGCAGATTATATTACAGACGATCTTGTGATCAATATAAGAAATCGCTGTGGAAGCTAACGTAATTCAGTAAAGTCAATTTCAAGTGATCATTTAATGTAATGCCCTTAAATACTGAAGAAACGTCCAAAACATCAGGGAACATCGAATCCGTTTTTGTAACCTTAAAAAATGCAATTATTCATTTGTCTTCAACATCTCTCGATACCATTTTGGACAGTATGCAGATTGGATGCATAGTGTACAAATTAGGTTTAAAGTTCTCAGAGTGTAGAAAAATAAGAATTTGGTTCACAAAAGCGACAATAAAAAGAAAGAATCAACTATCAAATCAAAAAACCTTTGAGAACCTGAATGTCACAGGCTGAGATACAAAATCAGCTAGTAGAATGTAAGCATAAATGACAGATTTAAACAAAGATTTTATACGCTCAAAAATAGAAAAAAGAACGGAATTATGAGATGGTTAGAAAGAAATTCGAATAGACCCCCATTACTTCAAGAATGTAAAAACTTAAACAGTTAATCAATTTTCCATATTTTTCTTGGAAGAGCCGTCAATTTTTGTCACGTTAGAATTTATTGTGATTCGTGGCTGTCAAAATTATATTTTTAAGTATACAACTGTTTTCAAGATATTGAAAATATTTTAAATACAAAAACTTTAGTCCTATTAAACTGTACTTATAATTTCCTCGAGTTTTCTTATTGTTAACAATGTATCCCAAAATGTTGGCTTCAAAATTAATCGCAGAATGATCGACAATTCCTAAATCGAACGGTAATAATTCCCATTGCACAACCGTAGATAACTCATGCTTTTAAAGAATTTGTTTTATTTCCTAGCAATAAGGAGAAATTAAATTATTAATAAATAGTTGAGTAATCTTAAGTAAAATGATTGCATAATTTTCAGTGGATTATTTTATCCCGACATTCTGCTTTATTATTATAATGTTAATTTTAATGAATACACGTGTTAGACTTGGCAGGCATTTTATTTTAAAGTAAAATAATATGAATATCAATTACTACGTAATCACGAAAAATAACGTTAAAATAATATGAATATTAATTAGCAAGTAATCACGAAAAATAACACTTATATTATTAATCCGACATATTAAAATTTATTGCTTCATCATTTTAATGGATACGCATAATTAAGTGGATACACTGTTTTATTTACTTATGAAACAGTATATTTATTTATTTGCATTTACCGACTTGAATAGCCTTTAAGGAATAAATATAAATATGTCATGGTTATAAATAAAAATTAATTTTTAAAAAAATGTCTTTGATTGCATTAGGTTACGAAACTGAGCAGAGATGTATATTTGGAGAACCGAAAAAGATCTGTGTTCAAAAGCGCTATTCTGTCTCTTTTAGACAAGATTTTCGTTGCCGATAGTTTAAAGCACATCATGTATGATGACGGTTTCCCTTAGGGGAAAGCATGTTTGAATCCTGCCGGAGAGCATATTTTTTTTTTTTTCAAATAAGATGTCTCGAATATTCAGTACAGTAGGGGGAAATAAATATTGTAAATAATAAATAAAGAAGAAAGATCATTTATTTAAATATATGTATTCATTAACATAGCGTTTAAGCTATATATATATATATATATATATATATATATATATATATATATATATATATATATATATGTAATACGAATTAGTAATTGGTAGGGCTAATTTCAAAGAGGACATTAATCATTAATACAAAGAGAGCTCAATATAAGCAACAGAGTAATATAATAATAATAATAATAATAATAATAATAATAATAATAATAATAATAATAATAATAATAAGTCCTTAAAAATACATTTCGGTTATAATTTATCTCATATATATGTGTGTGTGTGTTAGAGCGAGAGGTGGAGAGAGAGAGGGATAGAGAGAGAGGGATAGAGAGAGTGTGTCTTACATCATCCGCGATCTTTTCTCCATTCTGTTATCCAAACTGGCGTAAATTTCATTTTAAGTTTGATCCACACAAAATTCAGTCTTTTGATCGTGCAAAGTAAATTATATTGTGATAGAGACCATAAGAAAAACAACCAAAAATCATCTCCTTTACGCATAGATATAAGACTTCACCCGTTTTCTCTCAATATATTTTAGAACCACCTTTTGCTCTTATTACAGCTGTAAGTCTTAAGAGTGTATCTCTACCTGATTTGTCTTAAGAATTAAAATTTCGCCAAATCTTTGTAAAATAGATGCTGCTGAATCAGATTGGATGCAGACCATCTGTGAGCACCAATTTTCAACTACAGGCAATTCTCATGAAATTTCTTGAAACTACTCCACTGTAGTCTTAGCTTTATGTTCCTGATATGTTTCTGCGGGAAGATGAACCTTCGACCCAGTCTCGTCTTTTTGTTGCCTGTAAGGGCTTTCCTTCATAATTTGGCCTAAATTTGGTGCCATCCACCAACCTATTAAATCTGAGAAGCCTTCCCGTCTTTGCTGAAGAAAAGCTTTCCCATTGCTTGATGTTATTACAACCATGTTGCATGATTGGGTTGTGTTCACCCTGTTATGTTTCCGTCACACGTAACAGTTTGCATTATGACCTAAAAAATTAAATCTGACCAAAGAAAATTTTTTCACATGCTTTTTGGTAGACGTTTTGTCATTCTTACGTAGATGCAGATATTGAAATGTGCGACGAAAGCTGTCCTAAGTACAGATTCTTACAACTCTGGTTGATTAACTCATTGAAACATAAACGCAACATTAATACAAGCCATTCTTACTAGTGATCTAAATGACACAATTTACAGGTCTTTTCTACTAATTCGCCCCAAAATATTAATCCATATTCAAATTACAAGGATATATATTTAATTACGGAATGTGAATAAGACTCTGATTTTTGGTAATTTTTCATTTTTAGTATTAAAGTTGTTGCGAGGCAAACTAAACAAATTATGATTTACATTTCATAATTCCAAATGAGTGATAAAAATTTGATAAAAAATAACGAAATATTGTTTGATTTAAAATTTATAATTTCTTTTGGTGAATTAATATTTGCTATAGGCAACTTTAAAATATTTGTCATGAATTAACAGATCCCAATTTCACTATGAAGCCCTACATAGCCTACATATGTACTGTTTTGTCTGTGCTGGGGGTGCATAAAATAATAATATCAGTAAGGAGTGAGATGGATGAATTGTCGTTTGAATTAAGCAAAAATTTAAATAAATCTGAGATCTTAATTCATATTTCATATTAACAGATTAATTTACCAAAATTTCACAAAATGTTTTGAAATATTAATGAATAAATTCATTCAATAAAATTGCCATAACCTCCAACCGCAGCCTCCAGACGACTTCAATCAATTGCATTTCTTTTGAATAGTCTGAATAATGCCATAATCCTTGCTTCAGATCATTTTTGTCATAACAAGGAGTTTTTTTTCTCTCAGACAGCCGCGTCCCATACATAACAAGTGGTTTGCAGTATAAGGAGTTAGGTGGTTAGATGTAAGGGGTGTATGGCATGGTACAGACGCCTGTTGTCAGATATAGGGACGTCAAACAGCCATCCATTTCAAGGCAGTTGATGTAAGTCTCCGTGTTGCGGTTGAGACCCTGTGGGAAGATGAATAGAGTCATTACGTCACCATCACTGGGGATACATCCTAACACCGTCATGTTGAAAGATATATCATTCCACTCTGCGAATCATCTGCCTTATCTTCAGATGACACCTAGACACTCTGAAATGTTCATATTGGATCTCCCGGCGCGAATGCCTAGCAGTACTGCTTATCGTTTCCAAATTTCTGCAAGAGTGAATTGCATCTTGGCGGTCTTTTTTCTCACAGACAGGCCGATCAGACCGTACTATTAGGTTGGTGCAAAAATAATGTCGTTTTCTCACATATGCGCGAAATTAAATATATAAAAGCAAGACAATTTACCCATCAAATCCTGTATATATACATGCATATACAGACAGATACAGACATGCGCATATATATATATACATATATATATATATATATATATATATATATATATATATATTGGTACTCATGTGTAATACTACCATCATGACGAATTAAGTCCGATGAAGTTGCAAATATTCTGTCCATAGAAGAAAACTCATTTATGAAAACAAGAAAAATTACATATAAGCTTAATGGTAGTTATTTGCCATTCGTCGTGAACAAAACACACACACATTTAAAATAATAATAAACAAACAGTAAAAGATTTGTTAAGATCGTGCGCTTTAAAAGTGCTCAATATCAAGTTGGAAGATCAGACTTGCAGAGATGTTTTATGTTTAGAAAAAAAAATATATATATATGTGTGTGTGGGTGTATGTTTGTCTGTGTGTGTGTGTGTGTGAGAGAGAGAGAGAGAGAGAGATTGCGTGTGTGTCTGTATGTATGTGAGTGTTTGGATGGTTGTTTGTGGGTGCATATATATATATATATATATATATATATATATATATATATATATATATATATATATATATATATATGGAAGAAATAGAATGCGTGTCTATGAGTGTGAGCGCGTGTGTGCATATATTATCAAATGTAATTTATTTTTTTATGAAAGGAGGACATTTCAATCATAATTAAAATTCCTCAAACATATGTCCCTCAGATAAATGATAAAGGATATGTTTGCCAGGAAATGCGGCGTTACAATGGTGAAAGATATCATTTCCACTCAGTACAGTTGATAAATGTAATTCTAAGAAAGTTCTTACTCATGAATTACACTGCCGGACGTCTTTCCTTACATCTCATTCTGCAGGGTAATTAAATCCAAAGAAGTGTCCATAATCCAATTCGCTTGCACTGCCTTTAACCACGGGCTGAATGATTCTTTGTTCCCAATTACGCACCGAATTGCCACATATAATTCGTCAACCAACGATGCGAACAAACTACCGTCCAGCTTCAATGGGAAGATGGTGACTAAGACACAGACGAAATGCGTGAAACAGAGACACGCCACTGGCTATTGTTGAGCAACAAGTGTAATCGATACGTAATCTTCAAAGCACCTGGGCAGGGTTTCTCTCTTATACGTAGTTTTAATTATGAACACTTGCCGTTTTAACTGCAAAGTACAGGATCACATTTGTCGGAGACACGCATATAGTTTGAAATGCCCGCTTGAACTCAACATTATATTTTTTAAAGTTCTAGCTCCTTAAAGTAATTTTATAAATAAGAGCGTGCGCGTATTGCAGTATACATCTGTGCGAAAATTGAACTAACTGAGCATTGTTCAAATTTCAGTTCATACATCTGCTTTCAGTAACTCTCACGGAAAAGTCATGAATTTCTTTTTTCTCCCAACAGTTCCGAGTTAAATATCATTTTTCATTGCGCTCTCTAACCTTTGCTGATAACTCGTCAGAGATATGCAAAGTTACGATATCAAAGACATGCAGAAAGCAAGATGAAAACTATTCGGACGACTACATCTATCAAGAATACGTTTTATTAAAAAAAATAATTATGAAAAGGATAATTAGAATGTCGTGATCTCCTAAGACCTGATTGGACATAACATTACGATAATTATAAATTAAAATATAATTTTTCAAGCAATAATATGCTTATTCTATTCATCATCCTCCAGTGTGTGACGATAATCTATATCTGGCAGCAAGGCAATGATCAGGAAGTTTTGAGGATCTGTTGTCCCTTTCTCCATCTTGATTCGGGTTGTAAGCACAAGCTAAGGGATGCCAGCTGCGATTAAAAAGTTAACCCCTAAACTGCGGTAAAACAATTTGAAAGTATAAAAACAGATTTTTATAGGAAAAATACCAGCAATATTAAAAAAACAGCAAGTTACCAGCAATACTCCTGGCAAAAACACTCTTTATAAAAATACGCCAATGAAACTGATTTCTTACAAATGGAATTTCAGGTCGATGGTTCAACTTAATCCAATCATTCCTCTCGAACCGTACATTAACGCTCGTTCTCGACTGATTCTCCTCCTATCCCACGAATGCATGGGTTCCCCAAGGCTCTATCTTAGGCCTACTCTGTTCCTTATCTTCATGAACAATCTTCCTTATGTCATAGGTTTTCAAGTAAGGATCTGTGCGGACGACCCTACTATTTATTCCTGCCTCAAAATAAATCGAATGTCGCCGACAAAACTAACCTGGCCGTTTGTCTCGAAAAAGACTTTCAATCGGTTATGGACTGGGACATGAATTGGCTGGTTAACTTTAATGCCTCAAAAGCAAAACTGCTCACTATTACTCACCAGAGAGAATCATTCCTGACTCCCATTAGAATGCCTTACGCTCAACTCCACGAGGGAACCTCTTTGCGACTGTTCGGTCTCACATTGTCCGCTGACCTGAGATAGAACGAATACATTGAGTCAATAGCTTTGTCCACCGCTAGAAAAGTTAGCTCCCCATCCCGCGCCAGGAAATTTTTCTCGACGGAGTCGATCCTTCAAATCTAAAAATCAACCATTCACCCTAGCATGGAGTATTGCTGCCATATTTGGTCTGGAACTCCTTCTAATTGTCTCAAGGTCCTTCAAAAAATCAAGAGACGGATATGCAATCTAATTGGCCCTGATCTGGCATCTCGTATGCAGCCACTCTCTCACAGACGTACCGTTGCCTACCATTGTCTTTTTTACAAATATTTTCATGGTAACTGCTTCGACGAGCAGACTTCATGAATTTAAGCGTTTAATTAGGCTGGGATCTCGCTCTCACTCTTTCACTGTCGAAACTGTTAAATATATCCGTCTCTTCTACTCCATGAGCTTCATGTCTCGCACTTCTCGCCTGTAGAACTCCCTCCCCATTTCTTGTTTTCCTGATAGCTATAATCTCCAGCTATTCAAATGTAATACCCAATCGGCGACTACAGATGCCCTGATCTATTCCCTAAACTTCTCTTCATCTTCTACTCTATCACTCCTCTTTGTTCTCGCTCCAAATCTCTGTAACCCCTTGCGTGCTAGTGGCTTCTTGCCTTGACGTGGTTGAATGCTTAAAAAATATTCTAATGATTACAAACTTGTCGAAATTAAATAACCCATTGAAGTTGATATGACGTAAATCAAAGCAACCCCAAACCCACTTTATTAATAATGAGGAAATCGCTTTAAATGAACCCAAAAGTTTACTGAATTGATAGAAATCGAGCAAAGATAATCTAGGAAATTGACAATGAAATTGAATATGGAAATATGCGTTCACTTGCATTCAAGGAATTGTCAACAGATACGATGTTAATGTGCCAAATTATACTGATTACCTGCATTGCAATGATGAAAATTGCAAATGAATAAAAGAAACACACTTAAAGTTAAATGCTTCTTTTAGTTATCGTCCATAGATCAGGGATGGCTAAACTGCGGCTCGTGAGGCACATGTGGTTCTTTGATCTTTAATATGCGGCACGCGGATATATGTTGACAAGCTCCAGTTTATATTACTGTTAATATAAAAGAGAAATAACAAAAAATTCAATTTCTATAAGTATTTACTGAATATGAATTTAGACACCCATTGGGTTAAAACGTAATTTAATTTCCATGTTTATTGAAAATATTTCAGAATTTAAATCTTAATTTTAATGCTATATTACCCATCAGTACTGAGGAAAGTGAGAGGCAGAGTGAGTAATTAAATTTCCGGTCAGCAAGAATTACAAAGGAATGTCAAGGCTGATGTTTTGTGTAAGAGGATAAAAGGTTTGGGTGCACCAGAGGAGTGAGAGTGGCCACATTTAATGGTAACACGGTATATGTGTAACTTTTCGTAGTTTTGCAGCTCACTCATCTGAAATGTATCGTATGTTGCTCTTACATAAAACAAGCTTGGCCAACCCTGCCATAGATGAAACGCTAAAAATCCATTTTCTTCTTATTGTTATTGTTAATTTATAATTTAATGTTCATATTTAGTAAAATATTTATTTTAATCTGTTAAGATTATGTTGTATTCTTTGTTTATTATGTGCCGCTTTCCTTCAGAAATTGGATCTTCAAGGCTCTCCGCTATATTCTGTCATTTGCAGATCATATGAAAGTTTGGTTCTTACTATCTTACCATTCTTTTTCTGTCTTCCCTTTATGGAAGAGTGGTGTATTGGAAAGCGTGACGGAATGAGAAATCGGAGATTCGCTCTCCATTTTAATTCGTGACATTTACTGATGCGCAGATACTACCGAGAAAGTTTGAAATCCATATATTCAACCCCAGCTATGGTTTAATTAGTAAAACATGTAAAATCATTATTATGTCACTTGAAAATCGTTAATACAATATTCACTCACAAAAAAGAAGAAATATTATTTAATAATACAAAATATGTTTTGGGTTTATATTTAACACATAAATAATTCGTAAAAACAAATCAGTCAACAATTTAAACAACATTGATAGGTTTTACACAAGGTTACTAGTTGTCACCCTCAGTAATTTTACGTTCAATGTCTACAGTAAAGATCAAGTTCCGGAAGTTCGCTTTCAACATTATGTTCCAAATCCTCAGATATCTATTTCTGATTACATGTATATGCGTCTATTTTATTTTCATTTTCATTAAAACTTCCACGTTCCATACATGCTCCATCCATGATATTCTTAGTATTCATATGTAAAACCACATGTTCGTGGCTTACTCACCTGTGAAAATATGGTCGGGCATCAATTACTATGTTAGAAGCTTCTTCTCTTCTTGTAACGGCATTCACCCGAGATGGGTTTAGCTGACACCAATATTGGAGTTTCATGGGAATTTGGAATTCACAAGCGGTCCCCAACCCGCATGTATAGCACATGAGATTTGATTATAGTGGTGAAAGTTTCGTGCAAGTAGATTGTTATTACATGGTTGTTCCGCATACTACTTAATCTAACAACCGATTATTTTGTTTCGATCTTTGTGAAAGTTGGCTAGAGAGAAAGTGAAAATTTATTAAAAGCTACTAATTAATTGAATATATATATATATATATATATATATATATATATATATATATATATATATATTCAGAGATTCCGTCATCTCTTTTCTTTGGAACAAATTAACCTGCAGTCACTGGCAAAATGTTAAGTGCCGTGGTATTCATCTAGGATTCCATATTAGTATTTCTTAACCTGAGGTTGTTTATTTTAGAAAATCAATAACTTACACACAAATCCCTTTAAAAGTAAAAGTCACATGATTATCAATAACCTTTGCGTGCATTTTAAATTTAACTAAACACACATATTATTAAAAGAGAATAATATTAGAAAAGATGTAAAAATATAGATGATGATGATCAACTTTTATGGAAAAGCAAGAAATAATGCGTGGGTTCTACGGGTGAGATAAGTATAAGTTAGCATAGAATTTACGGTTACATCTACCCATCTCTACCGTAAGATGATGAGACTAAGCTTCTAATCTAATACTGCTCAAATATACATGAACTTGAGATACCCAAGAGTAAATCACGTCAGAACAGTTACCGTAAACTTATTTTAAAATAAGGCACAAATAATTTACGTTACGGATAAAAGAAATTGACTCCAACCGAGATGTCTGGTCAGGACTTATATAATTGCAGATATTTCCTTAGATATTGTGAATAACCTCTAATTAAACATCAAAATTACCATATAATATAGGACAGTAATATTCAATATATGGACGAATTATCGACTTATAAATGTGTTTGGTAGATTTTGGCGAGAAGAGTTTTCTAGCAGTGAATCAACATCCTAGGTGCAGATCTTTTAACTGTTTCACTGTAATTATTTCATTTCATTCTAATCGTTAGCAAGAGGAGTCACAATGAATGCATCTCCAGGAGCTTAACATCAGCCAAAGTGATGCGAAGTGATAAAGGTCCTCTAACGAAAATAAAATAAATCAGTTTCGTTTCGGAGGCGACAAAATTAACAAACCATTTCCTGTCACACGTATCAACAGCAATTTTAAATCAGATGCCAAATTGACCTTATCGAATGTATCAGTCTCACCATTAGGACATGAGTAATCATTTGTAATTAGTCATCAGCATAATTACCACGTGGCAAGTGATGATATTGGTAAATTTGTTGATGGAAATAAGAACAAAGTATGTCGAACGAAAGTAACCTAATTTAAATTGATCTAGAATTCTGGCCGTTCAAGATAACTTTCGTTTCACAATTATGTAAAAAAAATTGAATGAAACCAAAAAAGTCTTCCATAAATAACATAAACATTCAAATTATTTGTCATATCAGTTTACCAAGCCCTGTTAAATGCCTTCGAGATATCCAAAGCAACAGACTGATCTTCACTATTCTTATCAAAACTTCGCCTGATTATTCAGCAAAAACCATTGATTCTTCAGCAGTTGACATAAAGATGCGAAAACCATATTTTTTGTCTGTGCGATGTGTAACCAATTTATAGTTGATTATAGTCTCTGGTACTTTTCCAAAATGAAGTAGAAGTCTAATATTTCCATAGTTATAAGGATCAAATTGTCCGCTTAATTTGTTTTTAAATCCTTTCACCTTAATCAAGGCGGGGGTGCCACAAGTATGCAGGAGATTAAAGACTGAGTATAGGAGGATTGAGGAAATAATAAAAGGTGAACGCGCTTCAATTCAATAGAAGATGGCGGTTGAAGAGGCATTTAAATTTTAGAAGATTGTAGTTATCAGTTAAAAAAATAAGCGGGAGGGATTTTCAATGTTGAGAAATGCGAGAAAAGAAATTGTAGAAGTGCCGGTTACATTTACCTATTTCAACAGTAAAAGTGCGGGACCTAAATGGCAGTCTAGTAGCACGCTTAAGTTCATGTAGTCGGAGCATCAGGGAAAAAGACTTGGCAGACGCTAATTTACAACATGCATCAAGACAAAGAGCAGCAAATCATTGGTTTTAGAGTTTATTAGAATGGTAGTCATTGCAGGACAACATTTCTTAAGGAATATTGCGGGGATGCGATCATGTCAAGATGCTTTGTGGGGAGGCAGTTTAGAGATGAGAGCAGAAATCATGTACATAATTAGAGACTGCAGAAAAGTTGAAATCAGCCAGAGATGATCCAGATAAGTCAAGAGAAGAATTGAAAGAGAATTTATGAGCGAAGCATTCTTCTTTATCAATAGAATATGATAATACCTCACATAAATAAAGACTTATCCTTATCTAAAACAAGTTTGCAGACACTCTAGTAGTCACGTGGGCCTAAAGCAGAGGCTATATTGTCAGTCATACTGTCGGAGGACACAAACCTAGCCGCATTGGGGACATGGTTACAATTATTTCGAGCGAGCACAAAGATGCGTCTATTGTGATCAGAAGTATCACATTGGTACAATGCCGTGTGGAGCAATAAGTCGGAATTATAAATTGCCGTTTTGGAATTCCAGTCAATTTTGTTTCATTCACTTAAGCGCATATACTCTTGAGGAAGATTATGAATTCATTTTCACACTTCAAGCTACGGGTTGAATATGACATATTAAGTTCTGCAGCTTTGGTTGGCAACAATTCTATCATAGAACGAAGTAGCATCCTCCTACTGGAAATATTTAGGCTCCTCAACCATGAATCGAAAGAGACTCTATCGTTCAAGCATGTATCATGTACGCTACTTAACAGCCAGAAAAAGATGATTACTGTATCCTATATCAGCTCGACAGGAGGTTTTGAACCAAGTAGAAGATTGTGGTTTCACGTGTTATTTCTGAGATGGTGCAAAACCAATTATGTCACCATTTAAACCTCAGTGGCACAATGTTCAGTAGTATGATCACAAATTTCAATCTACTGGATGCTGCAAAGAAAATGAAACCCAATCGGGTGCTCTAGAAACAGAAATATGTTTTGAATATAGTGGGGGTCGTATCTAATAAACCAGCCAAAGAAAATAACAGCAAATAAAAGTATGTGATACAAATTCGCAAGAGGAATCAGTTTCGATACTCGATAAGAGCAAGAAGAGGAGGTGAGAAATAAATGAAGTAAAAAAGCATGTTGATAAGAACTATTAGGTAAACGAGTAGGGAAATCACTATTCGACAGAAACAACGATAAAATTGAAAGTCTGAATAATGGCAATATCAATATTATTGAGCAACCTGTAATGAAGAGTATTTAAATCGCCAAACACAATAATAGCAGAAAAAGAATTTAGACAGAGAGAGTGGGGAGTGAGAGCGTAATTTATATACTGCTAGATCTTTTGTCTACTAAGCTACAGTGTTGTGAAGATGGGGTGATAAATCGAAGTGATAGTTTTTTGTTCACAGGTTTACTCTTGAACTTTAACTATCAGTAGTAGATTATTATAATAATATCGGTCAATAATATCACATCAGATACAGCCACATAATATATAAGCTATGGAAGAAAGGTTTATTGTTCCACTTGTATTTACTCCATCATTAGCATTATTAAGGCATTAATATATCTCTGATATAATAACAGAGTTTTTCACGAACAGAACGAAATAGCCAAAAGAAAAAGGAATGGCAAAATAGCTTTGTTCTCCGAGAGAGTTCCATGGTGCTAATTTGTAAATATATTTATACATACATATATACATTTGTCACACATAGAAAGATTATTGAATGTATGCAGCAACAAACAGCGTGTAAAAACAGGAAGCCTTACTTGTAATATTTCCAGGAGTTTCTCTATGAACTTGAAGCCATGATGTTTATCCTATAAGATATACGCCTTGGATTTAATCGCAACTGCTCTTCATCATTTCATCAATCACCCACCCGCCGTTATGGTGACCATTGTGATTTTATCTCAACAAAAAAGTGACAATTGCATTTAGTATCCGTATAATAATTTTCAAAGAGAAAAAGCGCTATCAGTGCTTGTGATTCATCAACTCTTATCAGAAAGATCCCCAAAAATTTGAGACTGTGATATTGCTTGGATGCAAGGAACCGATAAACCAAATTCTAAGTAGTAAATAATGATAAACAGCTACATTTGTTCAATAAACATGGAAGGGTAGATGGTGATAGGCGCATGTATCTTCTCCGAATATCCAGTTCACAGCACAGGCAGCTAGGCGCTCTTATCGGAATATTATTTCATCGGGATGATGCCGAACAACTTTTCAGATCCCCCTTTCAGTCAAAAGGGGAATTATTAAAGTTCTACCCCCCCCCGCTGAATGTTACGCCATATTCTGAAATGTAAGAATTTATATGCACGTCTTTGTGTGCGTGTGTATACACACACACACACACACACACACACACACACACATATATATATATATATATATATATATATATATATATATATATATATATATATATATATATATAACAATTTTCGTATGTATTGAGTAATATGTATGTATTACAAACTTATGATAATTCCGAATTAAGGAAAAGGTGTAGGTCCTCATCACGTTGAAACATTGGTTCCCGCACGATGACCGAAGATAAACACCAGTCAGCCAGGTTCCAATTCCAGTGAGGTTCATTATATTCGCTTACACGCAAATGCCCTTGGGAAAGAATGAATCTCTCTACTCTCCCTATGTTTTAATTACCACAAATTGTGTCACTAAATCATTGGTATCTCAAAAGCACTTATAATCTAAATATATATTTGCTTTTAAATAAGCCGCAAAGGATTGATTAGCCGTAGAAAACGAATCAATCAATCGATTAATGAGATCGATAATACTCACACACAGACACACACACGCACACACACACACATATATATATATATATATATATATATATATATATATATATAAAAGTCAAATTCACACAATTCAATGCAGCAAATCTACTAAGAAACAGGGGACTACTGAGTGAAATAATTTGAAAACAAAAAAAAATGAAAAAGGGAAAACAGTAGTAGAATAGTAATCATGAAGAATGTAGTTAACGATTGACATTGCATTTAAATTTTTGAAAATCAAATTTATTTGGAATAGAACCTACAGTTTTATTTAGTCAAACCAACTGTATATTGAGGAGTCCTGGCCAATCACGTACAATGTGTATTTTCTTAAAGTGTATGTATCACTGCGAAGAGTTCATCCGAAAACATATCATGAAAGTTTTTATAGAAATTTCACAGGGAAACAACTTTACGGCTGTGGGAAATTGTCCGAAGCAGCCACACTAGAAGAGTCCCAATAATATTGATGATTTTCCTTTGAATTTTCTCAATAACTTCTAAATAAATAACAGGAGCATCACCAGCAATATTCTAAGTATGGACAGTTAGATATGAAAGACAGATTCTCGAGAGAAAAATGTCTAGAATGTTTCAATGAAACATGTTTTTAGCATCTGACCTAGCAAGTAATACAATGTTGTCAGTCCGCTTCATGTTTATTGTAGGCCGTTTGCGAGATCAGCTGCGAATATGATTTTTATCACACTGGTCAGACTTAGTATCGAACCAGGAGTAAATGGTTGCAAATATATATATATATATATATATATATATATATATATATATATATATATATATATATATATATATATATATATATATGGGGGCTGTATTTGTGTGAGTGTGCGTGTGAATAAAGACAGAGGGGAAAGGTTATCATAGCTTACGCGTTTCGTCCTCTGATATATGTTTCGAGGCAAATGTCAGGACGAAATGCCTCGGATGATATAGATATTCATTATGTCTTTATTCACACACATTCATATTTATACTCGACTCTCTCGCCGAATTCGACATCTGAGTCTCAAGCAGGACATGATATTTGATTATAGCGGAGAAGGTATGTGCAGAACCATCGACACTTGATGAAATACCGAATACAGAAACTTGGTGCACTACGTGCCAAAACGGACTCAAACGACACTCCGCAGGTTTGGAATTAAGAGATGTCTTTTTCCTAGACGAGTTGCCATCCAAGGCTATAGAACCCAGTCTGTTCTGATATATATATATATATATATATATATATATATATATATATATATATATATAACCTAGGTTATTGATATATATATATATATATATATATATATATATATATATATATATATATATATATAACCTAGGTTATTGATATATATATATATATATATATATATATATATAACCTAGGTTATTGATATATATATATATATATATATATATATATATATATATTTATATGTAACCTAGGTTATTTATATATATATATATATATATATATATATATATATATATATATATATATATATATATATATATATATATATAACCTAGGTTATTTATATATATATATATACATATATATATATATATATATATATATATATATATACCTAGGTTATTTATATATATATATATATATATATATATATATATATATATATATATATATATATATATATATATATATATATATATATATATTAATAGCCTAGGTTATATTAATAACATAATTCTTACATTTTTTTTTTATTTTATACGCCCAATCTCATATATCCTGAAGACATAAAAGGGATTTTCGTTTTATTTGGGAAATATAGCAAAAATCTGTGTTCACAGTAACGTATGCATGCACGTGTTTCTCTGCGCATGCGTGTGCACGTTTTCGAATTGTTTTATATCAATTGTCAATGTATATCCAAACAAAGCATTGACAATTCATATAAAACAATTCGAAAACGTGCACTTTGTTTGAATATAACTGCTATTCAGCAGGCAAAATATCCGGACGGTTAGCGTTTTTATGCAAAGGATGATTCACCACGTAGTAATTTCCTTTGATTTCTCATCGCTTTGTGAGTAACGGCGTCATTTTCACTGGCGTCTAGGCAGGATGCAAGAAGAGTTATATCTTACCAAAGGGCTTTATTTTTTTCAAAAAATATATTATGGCTTTCAGATTTCGGATTCTAACATTACGCTTATAAACAGCGCAAATAGTTTATGTGAATCGAACGTAATGTCTACTTAACATTGCACAAATATATAATACTTTTTGTGTGAGGTATATATAGTGCCCCACTCATATATGTCATATCTAGGGTTTCGGTTCAGATCCGACATAAACAATTCAATAAGCCAATTTAATAATACTCCCATCAAGCCAAAGAGAATCCGTATATGTGTTCTTTCAAATAAAACCATGAATTTCTCAAACTAATACGGATGCTAGTTATATCATTAGGTTTTTAATGATAGTGTTAAGAAAGAAACTTTTGTGACATAACTTTTGTTACAGATAATTAGCATAATTGTTATGGTTTCTCATAGCTATTCCGCGTATTCTACACAGTGCTTAATTAAACCTTTTCCGACAAATATCACTCTACCCCAATCAGCCTATTATTTTTTTTAATTTATTAGTATAATTCATTGCCTAGGAATTCCTAATGTTTCTTTTCTGTGTATACATTCAACATTGTGTCATCTGCCGATCTTGTGTTCAACGAAAAGTATAATTAAACGACTCACAAGGAACACATCTATAATATTAGGTTGGTGCAAAAATAATACCGTTTTCTCACATAGTAACATATGTGAGAAAACGATATTATTTTTGCACCAACCTAATAATATTACTACGACTATGTGAATTTTGGTTTCAAATTAAGGGAGTGTTTGTTGACATACACATCCTAAATTTGCAATTGAATATTTTTTTATGTTATTATATATATATATATATATATATATATATATATATATATATATATATATATATATATATATGGCTGGAAAATGCCGCGTCGTGTTCCAGTACTCATCGAATTTGTCATACTCGGGTATAGGAAAGGGTGGATGTCTTCTTCGAATGTAGGTTAAGTAGCAACACAGACAGCGATCTCTAGCCATGGTTGGTAACTAGTGTAAGATGATAGGTTTATTAGTTTACATCTTTATTAGTAACTGTATTTCATTTCAGTTATAATTCTGTTTCTTTAATTTCCAGCTGGTTAAATCAAGGAATATTTTGAGGTGAGTTTCGGCAGTTCATATAAGGTGTTTTTCCATTCCGAAGGAAGAGAAGGATAACAGAATTCCATGAGATTTGTACAAGCTATTTGAATAATTCCTCTTAGTATTCGATCAACTAACGGAAAATTTCAGGATTAGCAAGTTCATCGTAATATTAAGTATGTTTTTTTTCATGCCTTAACGTTAGTGGCGTTTTATTCGTTTTTACGCCTTATTTACCAATATAGCCGTTTTTATTCATTACAAGACAAACAACGTTTGTACAAAGATATATAAAGTCTTGTAGATTTGTATAGTTTTATAATAGAATTTTAAGAAAAAATAACTTGAAGACAGATATCCTGTCTAAATAATGTTTAACATAATTATCACTGTTTTTCTTCACTGAAGAACTGTAGTAATAATAATAATAATAATAATAATAATAATAATAATAATAATAATAATATGTTGCGTTTTATGAGGCTCCGTAGAAACGTAAAATATATAACGGATTTAATGTAAATATTTCAGCGTAATTCCCTTTTCCTAATGAAATTTAACGTAATATTTTAAAATGAATTTTATGTATTTATTTGTTCCTTTTTTTATATTAATTTAATTTTTGTCGTCATTTTGTGGTTATTTTTGTTATTTTATTTTCAGAAATATATACTTTAACTTAACTATGACTCAACGTAAATATCCGACTGATTTCAATGTCAGTGGCTATAATTCGTAATTATTTAAATTCTTACTTTTTCTTGGAAAAAAGAATAAACTTTATTGAAAGGAAATATAATTCTTAAACAAAAGTATTTGCTGTATATATATATATATATATATATATATATATATATATATATATATATATATATATATATATATATATATATATATTCCGATAATTTAAATTAATGATATTTTAATTTCAAAGACATTTTATTAATTTCACAATTGACCGATTGGTTATTATTATCATTGCCATTGTAGTTGAAATCATTGCTGTTTCATGACTTTTTGTTTTCTTTCATAGGTTTCTCTTAACAGCGTGGTCATTTGAATTAATTGCTTGTTGCAATCATGGAAACCAATTGCTAAAAGAGAAAAGGCAGATAATGCTGATTTTTCATATTTTAGGACAAGATATTGCGTCACTTCGTTGATAAAACTTTATACATACATACTCATTTTAGATTAATAATATTTTAATTTGAGATTGAAAGAGAGAAGTGGGCATAAAGTTAAACCATTATGCACCAGACAGACGACGTACGCACGATGCAGTGACTTTTAGTATTATTTACATAAATAGATGGATAGATAGATAATAGGAAGAAGAAATAGAAACAAAGATGGAGTGCAGTAGTTGTAGTGGCGGTAGTGATGGAATTGTTGATGATGGTGGTGGTTGGGTTTGTGGTGAATGTTACTTCACGGTTAGTTTGTAATGTTCTTTTGTTATTTATTTATTATTAATTTATATATATTTTTTATTTAAAATATACAATAAAATCACTTAAATAAACATTTCTTTAAATATTATTAGTAACTATATATTAATTGTATTTATGGCAAAAATATTCGAGTAATAACAAGATTAGGGAGATTTGAATATAGTTTAGTTTTATTAAACCAAACAGAGAAAAGACTAAGGAAAATTCCATTGAAGATTGAAGTTATGTCGAAGGCTGGTGAAGCACTCAGTGTCTCCTCGGGATCTAAACGATTACAAACGAAACTTTTACCGGTGTTGTTCATAATAGCAATATAATATATATATATATATATATATATATATATATATATATATATATATATATATATATATATATATATATATGTAGCAAACAGAGGAAGATAATGAGGAATATGAGAGACAAACAGCGTTGACAAAAAATCCAATATAAATGTGAAAATATAAAGAAAATTTCATTCGAGGAAAGGCCGAAAATTCCAAAATTAGGAAAGGACCATCAAGTTAACGAAACCATCAAATTTCCGAACCAAGCGATTATAAAAATAAGTGGCGAAATGTTAAAAGCGATGGACCTGAAAGAAATTAATCCTCTTATATACGCAGCTTTGGCAACGATCCCAAAAACAATAGGTGAACAATTAAAAGCACAGTATAAATGAAAAAGAAAATGCCAGTCCGGAAAGAAATAATTGAAGCTGAAATAAATAAACTACGAGGATAACTGTCATTAATAAGTGAAGTAGACAAGGGCTCAAAAATGAAAGAAATTAAAAGGAAACACTCGAAACAAAGACTTGACATTATACTTATTATGAAATCCAGGTCGTGTGTGTGCCTGTACGTTTATATATTGGATCGGATTTCCTATATTTTTCAACCACTTTCTACAAAACTTCACAGGACTACGTAAAATTACCTTGCGATGGTTCCGACAGCGCCAAAAATTGGAAAACACAATTGTTTTTGCACGAAATCAATTTGAAAACACGATTAAGAGGCATCGCGCGAATGAAAGGGGGGCAACTCATATCGAGTTATACTTATTATAAACCCCAGGTTCTTTGTGTGTGTGTGTGTGTGTTCGTTTATATATGGGTTCGGATTTCCTACATTTTTCAACAAAACTTCACTTTTTTTTTGGCAGGTAGTGTTTCTTATTGTCTTGCACACTTTTTTCTTTATTTTTTACATTCAGAATGCTTTAAAAATTCCATTTACAAGACAATTGTTTATAAAAAAAATTCTATTCAATCGGTAGACTCAAAACGATTGAAAACAATGTTTTTGTTTGAGTTTGGGTTTGACCAATTCGTAAAAAAAAAGAAAGAACAAAACAAAAAATACCAAAAAACTAATTAAGACATGCGTGTCCGTCAACCTTAAACAATAATCTTTGTCAATTTTATTTTTCAGTCTTTATGATGGTCGATACTTGATCTGTCTCTTACTGTTGTTACATCCCAGGGCAACGCTGGGCTCTACTGCTAGTAAAGTATAAAACTGACGTATAAACGTTAAAGAGAAGTTGAAACAATAATTTCAAACGAAGGCACAGAAAATCAGGCATTATGAAAAAAAGAAACAGATTGTTTCATGCAAAAGAAGGTCTTCAAAATATGTCAAGAAACTATATCGAGAACTGGAAAAAACAAATTAGAGGTAAATGGCTCAGCTTGTATCCAGGAAATCGATGATGCGTAGTGTAAGAAGTATTAAAACTGCAAAATGCACAAAAAACAGCTACATGGATAATACAACACCAGAAACAACTCACAGATATAGAGTGCCAAAAATGGACGGATATCAATATTACCTAAACAACCGTTGCCTTCTGCAAAACGAAAAACTGGAAAGCACCAGGAGTAGAAGGAAAAAAAAAATTTTGATAAAAAAAAAACCTTCTATCACCCACCAAGTCTTCGATCGCGCATACAATGATACAATCATAAAATCCAGAATAATGCCCCAAATGGCTCACGTGGGAATTAACATACCTACATCCAAAAATAGATGAAATTCAGAACTCTAAGAACTATAGGCCAATCACATGACTACTAACAATGTACATGATCTGCACTTCTATTATAACCGAGAGGACATAACACTTCCTTGGGAAAGACATTTTACTCCAGATAGACAGAAGGGATGTAAAAGAGGATGTTGTGAGTGAAAGGACCAATTAATTATTAATAAAAAAATATTAGAACAGGTGAAAATAATGAAAAGAAAGAACGAGAGCATGGATCGACTACAATAAGGCTTTCGACAGTGTTTCACACTCATGGATAAAGAAAGGCCTAAAAATATGTAGAGTATGCCGCCAACCGGTCACATTTATAACAGCCAGAATGAAAAACTGGAAGACTACACTAAATCCTAACCATAAAAACGGTCTATTGAGATCGAGACCAATCAAAATGAAATCGGGATCTTCCAAGGAGATTCATTGTTGCCACTACTCTTTTATTTTGTATGTAGCGCCACTCACCTCTCTGTTGAACAACAATAGCTACAGATACAAGTTAAAGAATGGCAAACTGTATTGATGTTCTATATTGATGATCTGAAAACATTTGCCAGAGATGACACCCAGCAGAAAAGCCTACACACCACTGTCAAACGTTTCAGTGAAGACGATAGGATGGAGTTCGGAATCGACAAATCTGCCAAGACACCTTCAAATGCTTTAAACTAACGAAAACTACGGATTTAGACCTTGATATGAAGAACAATATTCAGGAACTAAACCAATATGATACATGCAAATACTTAGGAATTAATAAAGTAAACGGAATACAACATGCAATTATGAAGAAAAAATATTGGAAAAGAATAATAGAGGAGAGTACGTGTGATACTAGAAAGCGAACTAAATGGTTCCAATAAAATGAAGTCTTCCAACACATTATCCATACTCATACTAACATAGAGCCTCAACATGGAGGATGAATGACATTAAAAGTTTGGTCGCCAAGACCAGAAAAATGCTTACCCAAATGACGATGTTCCACCTGGAATCAGATGTCCATAGGCTGTATGTACCAAGATCTTTAGGAGGACGAGGTCTTTCCCGTGGCACAGTTATTGAAAATTACTGGTCTACAGTAATGAGAGTTGGGAATAAAATTGGTTACGAGAAGATTCAAATGCGCATATGAAAACGCGGAACGTTTTCTGTTGTCATCAGTCCATATATTGTCCATAAATCCAATCAAATGAAGTAATTTTTTTTTTTCGTAAATTACTTTTTTCTTTTGAGCCAAATACCTTCTTTCTATATAGACATACTTGTTTGAAATAAATAGAAATGAAAAAGATTTTATCAGAATTATTTTTAAAAATTATTTATGGCATGCACCCGAGTTCTTTGACGAAAGATCCATTTTAATACACCTACTAAAACAGATATTTAAGCAGAAGACAGAAATCTATAAATTTATTATTCGAGTAATTAGAAATTAATAACAGGTTGTTATCTCACTCGTCACTTTTGCTAAGCAGAATACATGTCGGAAATGCGAGAGCAAATTCGCTTATCAACCAGGAAAACGGATTTGTCTGTAAATAGGAATGCATTTTTTTTGTTCGGGATACACGCAAAGCAAACAAAGTATTAGTGAATATCGATTAGAAAAGATAGGAATATTTTGAGCAAATGTGTCTGTCTGTGTAAAGGAAATTGATTCTGCTCTCGGGTTGGTGGTACGATCTATCGCCGTTGGCTGCCCGAAAATCGCGATCAATAGTCATTACGCATTTTGTTAAGATCAACATTGTTTTATTCTCATCAAATATTTGATATTCTATGATGATTACATGTGGGCGTATATTTGCACAAAAATCATTGTCTGTTATTACTTAACAAGATTTGCTGCGCATACGCACACACACACCACATGGGTATAGATATGAGTATTCATGTGTACTATATATAAGAATCGATCTTCAATTAGAGGGCCAAAAATTAGAAACCACGCTACAATACATGGCTTCACCTTCCTCCACTTCGAGAAATATTACATTACAGGAAACGCTGTAGAGTCACTGCGACCATGTAGCAGCAGCTATGAAATGAGCACTAGATTTATCACCCTTTGGCCTCTCTATGTTAGGATCAGAAGGATTAAACACGCTATCTCGGGAGAGTTAATCTTCTACGTATTTCACAGACAATTGTAGCGGAAATATATGAACCGGGGAATGACATTAGCGCCCATGAATGCTACTGGGGAATAAGAATGATGAAAGAACAGGGCTCTCAGTCATTGACAAAGAGAGGCAACATTCAACAAAGGGAGAAGTCGCGCAAATACCACTCCAATCCTAAGGTGATGCAGCCCAGTCGATCAATGAAAGCTCTGTACAGCGTATATTGCATTGAACAACATTTCGTTGTTACTGTCGAAGACTATCATTACTGACACCACAGTATAACTAACTGTGCATCGCCTAGACTATCGTTCAGCGCTGTTGAACCGAGAAAGACGAGCAGATGATCGAGTAAGTGTGTAATGATCACATGAGGCTATGAATCCAGTCTGTCTTAATAGCTTCGATTTACAGAAATTTTGCTGAACACCATTTCTATTCCCGGTTGCTCTTTACACTTCCTAGTGGAAATAGTTTCTCCCGCACAGTAAAGAAACACAACCTTCCGTACATAATAATTATTCATTATACCATCGCCAGATTTAAACCCAAAATAACATGCATAGGATATATTATTGAATGTAAAAAATTCCTGGCTTACGGTCACATCACGTTTATACACAGATTCCCATACGTTCACCGTAGTTAAGCACAGTCGATCATGTTCATTACCTATATGGGTGACAGCTTTGGTGTACCAGGTGTGCAATCTTGGATGTACTGTTGGTGTAATGGATAATGACTAGGAATTGTTAATTTGAGAAGCGAGTCACTATTCCAGTTGTGTTCGTTATATTCAATTTTGTGGAATCGATTATATTCATTTGGGAAATTTATGAGTCCACATCTTCTCCGCCACTTAAGGGTTAATTAATAATATTTGTATCAATAATTTCATTATTATCTAAAATAAAATAAAGTATGTGTAAAAATATTTAGATTTCGTGATTAATAACCCATAGAGCTTAATAATCCAAAATCAAACAATAAACTAGCGATTAATTTCGTGGAAGTCACAACACAGAAGAACTAAGTTATTAACAAGTCTAAACGGGCCTAGATAGATATACATCTACATCACCTTGCAGACTTCAAGACACAAACTCCATTATTCATGCAAAAGTAGTAATAAGATAAGATTAAGTTGTTGTCTCTACTTTATTCGGCTTTATTTGATTTAATGAACATGCGGTTATACAATAGTAATATGCGAAGTTGCCTCCCGTTTTTTAGGAGAAACCTTTGTTCATATCGATTTAAATTCGTATGCGAACGTAAACAATGCAATTTCTCAATAAATAAAGGATTAAATTATTAATCAGAATGATTTCATCACTTTAAACTTTATGTTAGAGAATATCCATATTTGATTAGGCACACTGTTTATTTATTGAACAGTATGTCTATTGATTTCCGTATACCTACCTGAATATTCGAGAAATATTATTTAAGAAAAATATGCGCTCTTCGACAAGATAATAATAAAAAATAATTTAAGTAAAAGGAGCGTCTATATATGTATCCAATAAAATAACATTTAAATTGATAAAATCTGTTGGATTAATAAATCAAAAATATCCATTATTTATTTAGTAATTGTTTTGTCTACGTTCAGATACTTTCGAGAATCTGGGAAGGATTTCCGTTTATAAGACGCTATTCAGCCTTGCTTGATCGACCACCCGGTCCGAAATCAATATGTTCCAAATGACGTTGAATCTAAAAAGAGTATTGTGTGTAAAAATGCAGTTTAATCTAAATAATGGGCTTCTCGCAAGCAAGTGGGCACAAACATGCACACAAAAAACAACACACATACACATCATAAAATCTTAAAAATAGTTAAATTTATTTTGCATTAAATTTATTTCGCATTTTATTATGCATTTTTTGCATAATCTAACAATAATATCAATTTACTTGACTCGATAGTTTCAATTTTCTGCATTGTACTAAACAGAGAATTTCAAATTCAGTTCCAAATACATCAACTATTAAATTATCATCTGCATATATTATGTCACTTTGTATTGTCGTTGAAAATTTTGAAAACTGCACATGCCAATGTTTAGTAGAAAATCTCGGTGTGAAGAGGCTATCAATTTCAGCAATCTGATCATTCCAAGAACTGACGATCATTGTTTTTCTAGTCCATCAATTGCTTCATTATTTTCACATAATGATAGATACAGTTTCCAATTATAATGGATAGAATTTACTAATATTTTAACATATATTTCATTTTCTTTAATTAAATTATTTGTGGTTATCTCTTAATTTGCAGTGTCTCACCTATCTGCTACTATGTCAAATACAATCAATATCTTCAAACTTGTAGATTTATGTAGTTTTAAGCACTCCCTAGGTGACTATTTTCGCAATACAACATGTTATTCCTGCCATTGAAAGTAGACTTTTAATTACTTGGTTGTTTAGCCACATCATACTGCATCAACTCCAAAAACAATCTTGACTTAAATTGAGAATCATGCTACTACAATTTCAAAGATATATAGCTAATATATAAAACACTATATTTTCAGAGGTTGCCATATACAGTAAAATATTAGGTAATATTTATAAATGATTCAGTGTTAAATGTTAAATGACTAATCAATTTAGGATACTGCTTGCATCCACTCAAAATATGTTTATAATTACGACAAAAATCCTAGATCAATGATTGACCTGATATTTTGTCTAAAATCAGTCATACACAAAAATATTATGTCTCCCATGGACATAAACAAACTCACTTCATAAAATCCGAATTGAAACGAAGGTGAACATAATTTAGGTTTCATTAGTCTAATAAGTTGTCTAGATTTCATAATTTCTCACAGTGAAGCAACATTTCTCCCACTAAATCATTTATGATTTATATCTAAGTTTATATCATTCTACGTTATGGGTAAATTTACATTTCACAGTCTAAGACCATTTGAGAAAAAAGCAATATATCCACAAAAAGGAAGAAAACCTTTTAAAAAATTAATTTTATAAGTGGAAATTATTTGAAAATTGTTTGGTACATTGTTTATTGAATCAATTATAGCGACGTAAATATATATTTCATAATATGATAGAATGATACACAATGGTGGACAGAAAGAAGAACTGAATTCCTGCAGGATGTAATATGCAGGTGTGAAAGAAATAAATCCCAAGACATTGTTATTTCAAACGTTAAGTTGAATAAATCCTCCAGTAAATCATCTCTTCGGATTAAAAGATGCAAATTAGCGATTTGTGAATATATGAATATGTACAGAGAAGTGGAAAAGTAAAATTGAGTATTTTGTGTTATTAAAATAAAAGTTATGTAAATTGAAGAGATATGGAATTAGGTTGACAAATCACTGGCGAGAGAAATAAAAAAAATACATGAAAAATAATCTTGTAATAGGATTAATTGTGATAAGTTCGTACATGACTCACCTATGTTACCGATACTAATCGTTTTGCATTAGCCACAAGAGATAAAAGAAACACGAAAATCATTAACTTTTTTTCAAAGTTATTTATTTGTGACCGATATTGATAAGATAATCTCTTTTACAAGTGTTTACTACTTGTTATCATATAAATATTATCAACACTTTCACTATAGTCAAAATTATATCTTACATTAAAGAACAAATAAAGACGAGACTTCATTTGTGAAAATTTGATCTATAAAGTTCAGTATTCATTAAACTTACTTGATCTAATTACATGATAATATGAATTAGTTATTATAACAAATATTAACATCTACAAAGCTTTTATCTGAAGATAGTTCAAGATATGAACATCTGTTTCAACGTCATAAAAATATCGAATTAAAAAATGAATCCAATATTTCTTTTGCAATATATATATATATATATATATATATATATATATATATATATATATATATATATATATATATATAGTTCTTCCCCGAGAGTACGAGTCCATATCTTACGTGAGCCTAGTCTCAAATACAGCTAGATAATCTCCTTAACGAAGTCCCTTACATCGGCAGGTTTATTAATAAATAAATGCGGAAAAACGATGATGATTAACATTCTGCGTGAGACCAGGAGGATAAAAATACTGACTATGAGTTCGGTGCAATGTCTTTATTGTAGGGCATAATAATGGCTAACCGGAAGTGGTCAAAGCGAATACCGATCTAAAAAGAATCTAACCTAGAAAAGGGATCAACCAAGGTGAATAAAACAATACAGATTCTGTACCTTGGTAGCACCCCCCATATATATATATATATATATATATATATATATATATATATATATATATTAGGTTGGTGCAAAAATAATGACGTATTAATGTCGTTTTTTGATGTTAAAAATACGTCAAAAACGACATCATTACGTCATTTTTTGGCACCAACCTAATATATATATATATATATATATATATATATATATATATATATATATATATATATATATATATATATATATATATATATGATAGGATAAAAAAAATCGTAAATATTTATAAATCTACCATGATTCTCTTTGTTAAAAAGCTTCATAATTACATAAGGGAAAATTGCCGGGTAATTAATGTTTCAGTTGTTTGATAGTCATTGCTTAAGCAGACATCACCTGAATTTGAATAGTCAAGCGGCGTTCCTGTGTTCAATTTATGTGTGTAAGAATATCGTAATTCTGTTTTTTCTCTGCGTGATACCGATAATAATGTGTGTATATGTGTCTTTGCGTGTATGTTCGTAGTAGGCATTATTTATGTTCGAATGTTGTCCGCATATTGATTTTAGGGTGATTTACGTCAACGACGGTCGTAATAGTTAAATATAATTTAGATTCTTTTTTAAAAAGGATTTAATAAATATTTGCGATATAATATAAGTTTTAGCCCAACATTCCTAGGTAAAGCGGCAAATACATTGAAAATTCATTTTGACTTCATCACTAAGCTTATAATTCCATCCTCAAAGCTAGAAATGGGACATAGAAAAAGCACAAATCTAAAAGACCAACAACGCCGATTGTACTTTGACTTCAAAAACTCAAAAGTCATGCACTTAACTTACACTCTACGTATAAAATTTGAAAATTAAACAGTTCCAACGCTAGGGTTTTTACAGCCAACTCCAAAACAATGGCGGATAAAATTAGGAAGGTAAACTGATCCAACGAGACTTCAGATGTAAGGATTTTTCAAATAAAGTGTTTGCACCCACAATTACACTGACGAGACGTCTTGAATCTAAAAACCCGCATCTGAGGAAACAAGGGATACCGGTATTGGAACAACCATTTAAACTCACTAGTAATTTTTGTTTTACAAATACATCCCGAGTTGAAAAATAACATGATTTTTTTACGTTGAAAATATTTCGAGGTAGTCGAGGTAAAATTATTACAAGAACTTGTTACACGTCAGAAAGAATGGGTTACATCAAGAAATTTGATTAAATCCAGTAAGAAAGAATCATACGTATATTTAAGTACCATGATAAGTTTTGACTTAAAATCGTAATCAAATCAAACTACTGACAATCAGCAAAACATAATAATTAATACTACTACTACTACGACTACTACGACTACTACTACTACACACAGAGACACATTTAAATACATTCAAATCCAAATCCCGTCGGGACAACTTAGAATTAAGTTACACTTACACGCATAAAAGACTATTAAAATGCACGTTACATCTGTTTTACAAATGAAAATCAGAAAGCAAAAATGAATTTAGGAAAGTTTTCTTTGTTTATCTCATTCTCTTTAATAAAAGCATAAACATGTTAGATATATAAACATTTCAAATTTGTTCAGTATGCTATCATTAATATACATACATGCATACATATATATATATATTTATATATATATGTATTCATTTTTGTATATATATATATATGTGTGTGTGTGTATGTCAATATATATATATATGAGTGTGTGTGTGCGTGAGCATGCTTTCAAACGTTTTTATTATAGTGGAAATTAATTGTACAATTAGGAAGGAATGCTTAAAGAATACAGGTGCACATTTGGACAAAAAAATCTCTAACAAAAAAAAATCTCTAACAAAAGATCTACTCATATTCGAATTAAGTCCATTCCATTTGCAAATCTGGACAACGTTAATTAGAGAACACAAACAGCTCTACATTTAAACACAAAGCATGGTAGGTTGAACGGAAGAGATGGTTATATATCCCAATATCATTTACTCGAATGAGAATGTAATAAACACGTCTGAAATTTGAAGCGTCAGGCTTCAAAGCAATCTTTAGTCTTTGAGTGCATGGTTTTTACTCGACTATTTATATATGACAAGCAATGTTGCGTTGAATTAAGACTAGTAATATCTATTGTACTATTCAGACGGTTGTTGAACGGACGGTAACGGTTATGTATCAAATAAATCTGCACACTATTGAGTAGAAATATTTGTGGATCCGAATAGGATTATTTATATTGTAGAACGTTTCATCTCTCATATTGATCACATTTTAACATAAAAGTATTATACGTTAAAACTATAATTTTCATGAATATATATATATATATATATATATATATATATATATATATATATACGCGTGTATGTGGTGTATGCACAAACTCACACAGGTAGAAGCACTCACACACCCATATACATACATATATATATATACATACATACATGTATCTATATATATATATATATATATATATATATATATATATATATATATATATATATATATATATATACAAAGTAATAATCACACATAGAATCAATCAGAAATATTAATTGGATTAATGGTGACATCCGTCACTAGAGGCATAATATATGCATTAAAATACTGTTAATCCATAGAGTGAAGTGATCCTCGTCGAAACCATAGACATCGGTAGTTTTCAGTTTATTTGATGTTAAAATGCTAGTACTAAATATTTCCTGTGATGTGTTAAATATTAATATGTGATGTGTTAAATATTAATATTTTTGATTGATTCTATGTGTGATTATTTCTTTGTATGTAAATTATATGCTGCCTAATGTTTTATGTTTATAAAAAACTATTGATCCGCAGTACAGAAAAATTCCTATAAAAAAACGACTACTAAGAGATTACACTACATTATTGAACTATATGCTTAGTTCATGCCATATAAACTGAATACACTTGTAAAATAGAATTCGTGGATTTAACACATCACAAGAAATATTTAAATAAAATTCTCACTTAAGATTTTGAAAAAATTGGGGTAACGTTTGTGCACGTTCCGAAAATTGTTCCTAACTGTCATTAATAGCGGACATTCAAAAAACATCTTTCGGTCGACAAACAAGTATTTCGTCTTCAAGTTTTTGATTTTATAAGGAAAAAAACCATGCGTGATGATGAATAGAAGACTGTTCGTAAGTACTAGCATTTTAACATCAAATAAACTGAAAACTACCGACATCTATGGTTTCGACGAGGATCACTTCACTCTATGGATTAACAGTATTTTAATGCATATAGTATGTTCCTAGTGACGGATGTCACCATTAATCGCATTAATATTTCTGATTGATTCTATGTGTGATTATTTCTTTGTATGTAAATTATATGCTGCCTAATGTTTTATGTTTATATATATATATATATATATATATATATATATATATATATATATATATATATATATATATATATATATTAATAGAAATTTTATAATTATAATTAACTAATTTTGTCTGGCTCTCTAGGTTTAACTCTCGCTCTCTCTCTCTCTCCATATATATATATATATATATATATATATATATATATATATATATATATATATATATATATATATATATTGTCATCCTCAGACAGAGTGTTTCGCAGGAGAGAAGCACGACTGATAAGGCATCAGTTGGAGATTTTTCATTTAAACTATCGGCAGAGAGAAAGGTCAATTTGTATCTATTTATTTTGAATAAACTTGTCTCGAACTCAGAGTAATCCATTAAAAGAAGATCCTTGAATTCACATCAATGGCAGACACTGTTGAGAAATTCGCGCTTTCTCTCCTCTCTAAATTGACCGACCGAAATTTACTTTTTCAGGGGCGTATATATATATATATATATATATATATATATATATATATATATATATATATATATATATATATGTATATATATATATATATATATATATGTATGTATGCATGTATGTATGTATATATGTATGTGAGTATTTGTTACATTTAGACAGTATTTATTCATTCAAACAAGTTTTATTCAAAAGAACTGACAATATCTATTTATTTTTTCTTTATATTTTAAAATTATCTGTAAGATCTAGATTGTTACGTTCGAATCTGCAAAATCTGTAAGTTCATATTCATGTATATTTGTATTTTCTATTATGGGAATCACTGTCAAGAACTAATGACGTGTCTGTCTGGTGATTAGAATTCCTTTGTTTATATCCGGGTATTCTTCCGGTAAATTAATATGCTAATTATTAAATTGTTTAACGACTATTTCACCTATATTCGTTGCATTATATATATATATATATATATATATATATATATATATATATATATATATATATATATATATATATATGTATGTATGTATATATATATATATATATATATATATATATATATATATATATAAATATATATATATATATATATATATATATATATATAAATATATATATATATATATATATTAGGTTGGTGCAAAAATAATGTCGTTTTCTCACAGAATAACATATGTGAGAAAACGACATTATTTTTGCAACAACCTAATATATATAAATATATATATATATATATAGATATATATATATATATATACTTTACAATAATTGACAAGTATCATCTGATAGAATAATTTATATTAAATATCAAGACATTTATATAGAGGGGGATATCTAGACTCTCGGATAAACACGTATAAAATTACCTGAGATATTATTCTCATCATAATTATATTTTTTATCATTATTTCATTACGAAAGAAATCTAAATACATATTATATATTATATTAGTAAATGTAATATAAATATTAGGGCAAGATTATTCATTATGCCTCTCTTTTTCATGTAGCAAGTTCAATATAGTCATCCAGGTGATAATGGGGGAAATTACTGCACAGACGAATGCTCGACCGGTCAACTGGCGATTAATGGCAGTCATTTATTTTATTTTTCCAGAAAGTGTATCCAATATTTAGAACTATCACCATTTATTTGTCTGATTGTTTCTTTGTTATTTTCCATTTTATAACCATCTTGTTCAGAGTTAATTTCTGTTTTTCCTTCGCTGGTCATTTTTCCTCAACAACACTTGTCATCCATATTTCTTTCATCATTTCCCATTTTTCTTTTCTTTGTTCACCATCCATGATTCATGAGTAAATCTATACAAATGAAACTT
>OZ010595.1:34365023-34437523 GCA_963932145.1 Acanthosepion lycidas | reverse complement strand
CTAACCTGTATATATATAAATAGCCGAGAAAAATAACAGCATATGTGGCCTGACGATTGCATATAGCATGAAACAGACTGTCGCCTCTAAGTGTTGACTTCTATGTTCACTTTTATATATATATATATATATATATATATATATATATATATATATATATATATATATATATATATATATATATTTATATATATGAGTGTGTGTGTGTGTGTGTGTATATTGCAATGAATCCTTCATAAAAAAAAGTAGATTAGTAACGTTAATGATATAAAATGACGAAATCCCATCGCTACCATATTTTAAATATGGATTAACATACAAATCACTCTATGAATGTTATGATCCTTGCTTTTAAAAATTATAAGCTGTATAAGATCTTTCTTTAATACGCACGTACTTTCAACTGTACTTGAGTATTAAAATAATATCTTATACAGCTTATAAATTTTAAAAGCAAGGATCATAACATTCATAGAGTGATTTGTAGGTTAATGCAACTTTAAAATTTTGTTAGCGAAGGGACTTCGTCATTTTATCATTAACATTACTAATCTACTTTTGCATAAATGATTCATTGTAATATAATTTGAACTGCACCACATATATGATATACATATATATATATATATATATATATATATATATATATATATATATATATATATATATATATATATATATATATGTGTGTGTGTGTGTGTGTGCTTTTGTGCATGTGTCTATGTGAAAATATGCGTAATCCAATATTTGAGGTATTCGAGTTCAGCTCGATTACCTAAGTTCTCAGTTTTATATCACTCGAGGAAACAATTTTTCTGCAGGAAAAACTATGAAGAATAAAACATTCAGAGTATTTTCAATTCGCTCCTTCTCCCAGAACATATCTTGATTCGACATCATGATCATAAATGCTCATTTAAACATTACTTTTCCTAATCATCTAAAGTATACCTTATTTTGCTTATAATTCAAGATAATGAATACTAAAAAATTTACTTGTTAAGGTCCTTAAAACTTACCTTTTACTCATACGTTCAGTCTCTGCTATTCTCAGCAAAGTTCCATATTGCATATCACCTATTATGTCTGAACTCTGCGAAAATATTGTAGCTCTACTATTATTGATTGTTATAAATATTGAGGCCTTCTAAATCCTTACATAACTAATTACTTGTAAATGGACACGTGCCGGATAGTCGGTTACAATACTAAGTCTACTTTCTTTCAAATATCACTCTGGTTTTAATTACATAAATCTTTTCATGACTTTTTTATATTCATTTTTAACATTAATTCATGTTTTCTTTCTACTTACATTTTTGAAATCTTTGATTAATCAGTCGTTCAGATTTGGAACATCAATCGAACAGTTAAAAAAATGATGAAAATTTAAGTAGAAAATCTCGTTTGAATAATTTCCTATTAGCACATTACAAACAAATGCAAAAATCGATTTAACCCCCAAAGAATTTCCTTTAATCGATTATATTTTAATGATTGATAGTCAAGAGGACATTTATTTGATTACTTCAGCCTCCTGAGTATTGATTATTGCTTTCCAGTGTGAGAAGACTCAGCTTTATCCACGCAAAACTTATAGTGATTTTCAATGTTCATATGATATCTAATTAAATAAATACTAACCTGATAATGTCACATGTTAGAAATTTTGACATTATATTATAGATTTTTGTTTGATTTTCTAATGTTTCGAACAATCACTTAAAATCCTGTGAATCTCCGTTATTATCGAAAAGAGTAAATGTATGATACATTACAAAGTAGAAAGCAATTAAACATCTGAAGTCATTAATTATAGAAATATTTACAAAAAAAATAAGAATACACACTACGCAGCCATATAAACTAATGCGTGGCAAATTATCCATGGGGGTTGTTTATTATGCATACCAGTAATTTCAGATCTCTCACTCTCTGATTCTAAGTATAAATTTCTTTTTCTGTTTGCAATTTCCTTAAAACTACCCTTTTAGTCATATGTCCATGGTATTCTCAGCAACGTTCCATATTCCATATCCCATTACGTCTGTCTCAGTTCCTGTTCATGTGTAAGTAAACTGTCCAGAATTCTCTTCTATACGAAAATTTTAATTAACTTCAGGAAGAGACAGGTACCTAATGAGGAAGAAAGGCTTGAGGACAGTTTGAGAGAAAGAAGAAAACAACGCATAACATAATGGATGAGCTTGAGCAAATAGAAGGCAGAATAGTATCTGGTAGAAATAACAAAAAAAGGCAAAACTAAATAAGATCTACAAAAGGAGGAAGATGTGGAGAGTCATCAGCGACTAAGTCCTGAATGTAAAGGATTGGAAAATTTCCATTTCACCGATATTTAGCAGTTTTTCTTATTTTCTAACAAAATTTGATTTTTTTCTGAATATTTTGTTTAGAAGATATTTTCGGCTTCTCTAATGTGCATTCGAATTCCAGTGTATTTTCTCTATATTATATGAAGGATAAAAGTTGCTCGGATATTTCAATTTCAGTAGTTGCTTGAACCAGACATCCTCAATTTGTAGCTTGGACTCCAACTTTTTCTAATAATTATATATTCTCGTTTCTTACATTTGATTGCTACTGCTTTCTTCTTATGTCTTTTAAGAAGAGTAATATACTACTTCCAAATTAACATTTGCATCTTATTCGATACAACACAGATATTCTTTAGATATAAAAAATAAGTTACCTGACCATAACTCATAATTATTAGATGTTAATAAAGTGAAGAACAATATGATGTATTCTCGTTTGTTACATTTGATTGTTAATGCTTTCTTCTTATGTCTTTTAAGTAATCATCTACAATATTTTATTCTCGCACAAATTTTCATGTAAAGGAAAAATAGATATCATATATTTTTTGATATGATAAAAATTAAATGGACGGTCATATTGTGAAATCAGCCAATGTAATTCGTTTCCACACACTGTAGGTTTATAACAAGTTATATTTAAATATTTACCATACTGACGTTATAAATATTTCTAGAATATCATTCTATATATTACTCTCTCTTTCATTTTGATCAGGATGTTTTACATTTCATTTAATAAATAATGCAGTTCTTGTATTGTATGTATGAATGTTTTTATATCGATCGTGGGGATCTTAAAACTACTTTCAAAATTGAGGCATTCAAATGAATATGACATTGGTATGTTCTTTTTTTTTGGTTACAACTAATCAAAATGAGTTGATGAAAAGATTAAAATAAATAAAAGAGAGAACTATCATGTAGCAGATTTTTCCAGACTTTTTGGCAACGGGATATTTAAAAATAGCTTGAAATAGGAATGAAAATCTAACAAGACGTACAAGATAAGAATACGAAGAAAGAGGAGAAAAAAAAAAAGAAAAAAAAACAGAAGGAAAATAACTGAAAACATATGTGTGATATGTGATGACATAGCAGAATATATTATAATGCTTCAGAATAACAGTGCTTATCAATGTTTAAAGAGAAGACGTAAATGTATAAAAATAACCGAAGGGAAGAATGATAGCAAATTTGGAAGTCACAGAAAAAGCATAACATTAAGTATAAGAGGATATATTATAAGATATAGACGAAGAAAACGAAGACGTAATGAAATATTTAATTAGAGATGACACGACACAAACAGAAGAAATACTAAAAGTTTAGGAGAGATAAAATAACAAAAAAAAAATGAACTAACGAAGAAGATTTTGTGTGGATAATGACGATGAAAATTAAAAAAAAGTCGGCGGGTAAATACCTGACCTAAGGGAATATTAAATAATCTATGAATTAATAATCTAATATATATGTATGTTGGTGTGTGTGCCGTTTGATTTCATATTTAAAGAAACAGAAAGAGAGAGAAGGACACAGAAAAGGGGATAAAGTGGAATTTCGTGGGACAAAACGAATGCCACACAGAAGTGCAGTTGTTTGTAGTGAGGACTTAAATCATGTTTCGTGACCTGTTAGGTAGAAATTCGTCTCTGAAGAGCAAGTGACATTTTGAAATGAAAATATTCCTTTTTTAATCTTGGTGTTTTTTTTTTATTGCAAGCATGCTTATTTCATCACAATGTAATTTTTTCATTCGATAAAATTCAGCTTTCAACAAACGATTGCGACTTTAATTTACTGTGTGCTTTTTAAAACTTTAATTTAAATAAACCTTTTTAAAATAAACGTCTAAATAATTTTACAATATATCTTAAATAAAATTTAGATTATCTTAAAACGAAACTCAAATAGTACTGATATATATCTAATCCGCAGCTTTATTTAATTTTCTAGGTTACATGTCCATAAAATATGAGTAGTCAACACAAGACTAGGAAAATCTCCTAAACTACAATATTTATGCAGAAATTAAATAAAACTGAAAATGAATAGACTATTGAAAAGAAGTCATGGACAAAATAGGGAAAGAAAAATTAAAAGAAGTTATTGCATTTCATACATAAATCATTAAACTTAGTAGAAAATACGTGTAACTTACATGGTTTCTGCACATTTTTTTAAATATATTTTTACCAATAAATAATCTTTACAAATCTATTTACTTTCTAGTTTCAGAAGTATTTTTCTAAATTAATTTCATTCTCAAAATATGTATTTTCTCTTTATTAATATATATTTTAACACTAAACTCTCTGATAATGAATTTCTTCGAAACAACCAGTAATCGTAGTTACAGACGTATCTCCTTATTAGCATGAATCGTGTAAATTAAATGTTGCACACTGTATTTTTCTACTCATGGCCAGATAGTTATAAGAAATGAAACATTGTCGCTCTTAAACTTTAGAACTCTGCATGATTAACATGACCTCCCTTTTGACTCCATTCTCTTTCAAGTAGTTTTCTGTTACCGACACAACTATAAAACCCAAGAACATTCTTGTTCATGGATCAGAGTCATCTTCAGTGACAGGATGAAATTTTGTACAGCAAATAAAATCAAATACAGAGTGATAATCTTTTTTAAAAATACTGCATTGTGGATGACTAAAAGCTTCCTTAATAATCGGAAATCATTTTCAATAAAATGGAATGGAATGGAATAAATATGATATATACATTCCACTCACATGCATGATAATATTTGAATTTATTAGAATATTTTATTTTTTTTTTACAGTTGAGCTATGGATCATGTTTACGCTAGAGACGTATTTTATGCGTGTATTAGTGATAGACAGCAATGAAAATGATTGATAAATTATTGATGTTCTTATGGAGAATTTTACAATTTACAATGATTTTAGAATATCAGAGACACCAGAGAAACAATAAAATTATATCCATATTTATTTATTCATGATGATAGAAACATGAAATGCTACCAATTTGCTAACAAATAAATATATTCTAATGCTAACTCATAATACACACACACACACACACACATATATATATATATATATATATATATATATATATATATATATATATATATATATATATATATATATATATGTACACATGCTAATATCATCTGAGAACATAAACAAAAAGGTGGTATACTGCGCCCAAATCAATGAAAGACTCTAAAAATGTGGAACGTAGTAAAATAAACCGTTGTGTGTAGCCTCAAATTTTTAAAAATGAAAAATCTTTCCGAAAATTTAAATTTTAATTTTAATTTCAAGATAATAAACTACATTTGTTATTTTCAATAATCAAAATACTTCGTTGCATTTCAAACGAATGTAAATAGTTTTGAATGAGTTTTAATAGATGCTTTTAAACATACAATTTTCTGAACACAAACATAATTCTTTATATTCAAACATCTTTAAAAATAAAATACACTTGTCTGCAATTTCATTTCAGGATGAGTATCTGACCTAAAATTTAATCAATCTGATTTAAAACCAATATTACTTAAGTTTCAAACATCGTAGAATATGCTTTTTTTAACAAGGAGCTAGGTGTTTTATGAGATGCTGAGAGCTCTAGTGTCAATCTGATGTTAGTTAAATTTTATTTTTCTATGGCAGATATATCTGTGCAAGTATTACTAACCAGTAAACGGAAAAAAGGAATATAAGTAAGCTAATGTTTTATTGAATTAGATGTATTTTGTCTTTAAGTTTACTATACTTAGCGCTCTTATTTTCTCATAATATCGTCGATTGGCGACCATGCTTATTAAATCGGCAAGTTTACAAATATAAATAATTCAAAAGTATTTTAAAATAGTTGAGGTCGTTCAATTGTACTAAGTTTTACCATTTAGGATTTGTGAATTTAGCTGCTAATTAATAATTTTATTATTTGATCGGTACACATTAACACATTTTAAAAGATTTAAAGCTTTATAAATTATTCTAATTAAATAAAAAAATGAAAACATTTCCTGGGAAAAAAATGTCTTATGAAAATAATATTCTTATTCATAAAAACAATCAATAGCGATCCTAATTTAATATTGTCTTAGTTTTTTTCTTTTTATTTTACATTTTTTAATTTTGCGATTCTGAGCAGATTCTCGGTAATTGGCTGTTTTAAAAATGAGGATTTACATTCTCCAAGACTTCGCATTATAACTAATATGGAGATTAAGCCGTGTAAAAAAAGAGTCTCCGAATTTCGTAAATTATATTAATGAGGGTAACATGTGAAAAATGTTTTTTTAACAATATTATCTAAAAAGAAACATTTCTGAATTAAATATATTTCTTTACAAATAGGTCCTCAAATTTTTATTAAAATCTGACAATTATTTTATTTTTGCAGGAATTTCAAAATCAAAGGGGTTTCAACGAAAAAAGACACTAAAATCGCTTATACGAATATACGGTCACCCGCTTATGCAATAATTAATATAACCCAAGTTTTGAGCGTTCTAAAAGGGATTCAAATATATAATTTAATAATCTGAAATCCTTTAGACTTTCCTCTTAATAATAACATAAATAATTTGACGAGAAAACTTTGGAAGTAACAACACTGATGCGGCTAAAAACCAAGTAATTATTATCGTAATTTTTCGCCATAGACAATATTTTTATAAAAAATGACTCGTTGCTTGGATGATATCTCTGTTTAGAATTTTCACAGTCTTAACGTTCTTGTCGAAATCGTACTCTTGAAAATGTGGCATATAACTGGCGTGACAAAATCCCTAGTTCATTGAACTTGATCGCGTAAGAATGTTGCGTAAGCATATCTCTATGAATTTCTTCCTAGAAACTGGATCCTCTTTAGCAAAGAAAAGAAATTTGACATCTCTGCTTTTTACTTTGATTCTAGTCATGAGTGCTAAAGAGATTGTCTGATGACCGCTAACCGCGAACAACTCTATATTATTTTCATGAAAGCTGTAGAATGCTAATGCGTGTTCCATTGCGAAAACTGGGATTTGCGAAATTGGTAAATCGAGGGAGAGGTATGTCAGAATTATTAAGTAGATTATATACGCTTCATCGGATAGTTCTTGGCTTTCACCTCTTGAACAGAAGACATGTAATCTGTGTACATATCTGGATTCTCCTGAAAGATTTTAAAGAATTTCTTCATTTGCATGCTGCAGGAATATCATTCCCATCCAAAAAACAGGGACGTTGAAGAAATTGCAAATTTCAAGGTGAAGGAGCCATCTAGAGAATTTTTGTTCATTAACAGTTGCTCTCATATCTTGTTTTAAACTCAGTTGTAGAAAATTATATATATATATATATATATATATATATATATATATATATATATATATATATATATATATATATATATATATATATATATATTAGATCGTTTCAGGCAAGCGTCTACAACACCAGCTGGGGTAAGTATCAGTGATGTTTCGTCAATAGATATCTTCCTTGTTGTGGGGCATCTTGCTTGCTTGGAGTTAGGTGCGACAATGCAAACTTATTTCTTTTAAAGGGACAGATACCTGGAAAAAAATTATTCCCCCACCAGTCAATAGTGTTGCTGCTATATCAGTCCAGGCTGCTGTTAATGGCATTATATTGTTAGTATTTGTCGGCGTGTAATATATTGAATAAATTGGTTTTCCCTGATCCACCATGTGCATTCAAATAAAAGTACTTCCTTCTACTGTACTCACACCTCTCTCTGTTTCAGCGCCCCAGGCATTGCATTTGTTCATTTCTTAGTAACTCAAGTATTGCTGGATTGATTTGACCAATGTATTCACTTCTTGGAGGATCGGCCGTTGGTTAAGGTAGTGTTCTTCAGGAGGTCTCTTTTTCTCTGGAAATAGGTGGAGGGTTATATTTTCCACGGCAATTCCATCATTATTTATAAGTATATTTTCAATAATGCTATGTCTGTTTTCATTCCAAAATTTCAGTGCAGTCACATAATGTTTAAATAGACTACTCATGTGCAAATTGTGCAACTGTTGTTGCAGTTTCCGTGAGATCATTATTTACTTCAGCATGTATGCCTACTTAAATGTTAGAAGTTTTTACTCCCTACATTTTAGTCAAGTTCTCGAAAAAAGAAGCCCCGGGAACCCGCAGCAGCCGGAGCAATCTAAGATGAAACTTTCATTTTTGTCTGAATCTTACTAAATACATTCTTGTAACTACGTTTCTGTCGGTTCGTATACTCGGAGTCCGTTTTGTATAGTACAGATTAAATAAGTCGAACTGAGGTATCTTACTGTACAGAAAAGCTCTAGCTACTGCATAAAATCTATTTAATTTAAACTATGAAGTTAAAATACATTGTACAGTGCCAAATATTGCAATTCCTAACATTCTTGAAAATACACGTGTTGCTCTCCAGGAAAATACACAGCTAAACGATAAAGTCTATGAGACTGTCATGCATATCTCATGGCTTCGGGATGTGAAACATAGCTGCATGATAAACATTACTTCGTTTCCTCATGTTCTTGCCCTTGTTCAACTTCTCCAGATTCTGTTGCATTTATCATTCGAATACTGATTTAAATCACTGCGCTGTCATGTCCATGATACACATATTTGTATATGGATTAATGTTTTTTTGTGTGTTTTTTTTACCACAGAGCAAACTTCCAGGTTAATATGAGCTTGATACTTTGTCAGAACTACTTGTTGAATGGCACTGTGTATCACATTATTAATGTTTTCAGCAGACTCTTCAATAAATGACTTCTGGATATCGCTCTGATATTAACTATGCAATATACAAGATGTACGAGGACCGTGTACAAATAGTGTTTTTTTTTTGTTTGTTTTTTTTTTAAATCCAGGCAAAAAAAGTGTTTGTCACACTGGAATTTCAGCAGAAACAATTGCGCCAGTTGGCTGTCTTGAACTGATTCTGTTTTTGTCATTGAGCATTATTAGCATATGGAAGATATGGTGGGCTCGCTTTAGAAATGAAATTACATGTACGTGTAGTACAGCCATACCTAGTATATGTATATACATAATGTCAGACTTAATATTAGCATTACAACCGCACGTAGAAAAGCCATATCTGTTTCTTACTGATTCTGATATGGCAAGGTTATAATTTCTAGAGATTTAGGATTAAATATATTATTTGATATTAAACCAGGTATACTGTATTTGCAAACGATTGAAATTACACCTTTGTAAGATTGCTGAGTATTTCTGGAACATCCTGAAAATGATGTTGATCGAATTTCGAAGAACATATTTTGTTTAGCAAGTCTTCTTAAGACGTAGGGCGATAGGCGTAATACACCTTTGTTTAAAATGGAAAAACAAACACGTATCGCGTCTATTTTAAGCATGCGTATTCATGAAAATTAACGCCTGAAGCAGTGGCTTTCCAAGCGTAGCTCAGATGTGACACAATGCCGAATGTATGGGGTACCCAGTGAGGATTGAACTCACTATTCAGTTGTAATAGTTCTAGCGAGACAAGCTTCCTAAACATTACACCACCTCGAGGTGCCCACAGTGATTTTCCAAGCGTAGCTTAGATGTGGCACAAGGCCGAAATTAGGGGACACCCAGTGAGGATCGAACTCACTACTCAGTCGTAATTGTTCTAGCGAGCCAAACTTTCTAACCACTACACCGCCTCGAGGTGCACAACGCCTGAAGTAATATATGTATACGCGTGCATGCGTGTGTGTGATTAAACCCTAAGAAGACATTTCCGGCCAACGAATGGAAAGATTGTCAGTTTCACTTATCTCTCTAGAAAAGCCACATCCGCTTCACGCCCACACTGGTCGAGTGTAAATGATGAAGTCAGCAGTTGAATAAAATGTAATGTTAATTACTGGATATTACAACCCCGTGTTGCCATTTTGTCGGCACGCCCACTTCGTTACAATCTTATCAATGTTCTTATTATCCCAATATTTCGATAATAATTCATAATATCTCACATTGAAACTTTTCCAAATCTATGCCTGTAGCTTCAAATTCGTGCCCAAAACATAACTAATTTTTAAATTGATTTCTTAATCTAACATTATTTTTTACTATCCTAGAAGCCGTCCTTCAAGCGGACTTTAAGCTAACACCTGCGGAGGGATTTTGTGCCTTCGACATTTCACCTTCCTATGTATGTAAAAGTTTTCAGAATTTAGAAATAATAAAATTATTTTATCTTTATTCGGTGCCTTAATTCAGCATTTTGAACGCAATTTCTATTTTCTTTTACAATCACCATTCTTTATGATACCTACAAATAAAGTCATTCTTAAAGACATTTGGGAACCCGGACTATGTAATATTTTGAATACGTCGTAGTAGTACCCATGCTAGAAAAAGAAGACAAAACAAAACAAATATATATATATATATATATATATATATATATATATATATATATATATATATATATATATATATATATATATATATATGAACAACTAACTTTGCCCCGCTTAAATTTTAATTACGGTTTAATTAGACGATATCAATTGCAGTTGCGACGAAAAGGGAAATTAATGTTAAACCTTCAATAAAAAATATTTTTTTTATACATTTCATTCTGTTCGATAATCACAGTTAACTTAAAATGAATTATTTCTTTAAATTTTAATCGCGTGTAACTTCAGTAGATACAATTTCTTACGTCAGGTATTTATGAGTCGCCAAGTCGAAATGTGGACGGACGGACGGACGGACACACGTACACTAATCTTTATGAATATAGATGAAAATAAACGTTATTTTGTAGTGGGAATATATATGAAAATGAAAAAAATAAAATTCTTAAGTTTTTTAACATGACAATCTTTTATGCCGACGTGGAATAGGTTGAGACATCGACAAAATTGTCTTTGTAAATTTCTTTAAACACGAATCCTCGGACAGGGTTGGTCTTATATTGTAAGTTTAAATACTCGGAATTTACGTTGTCAAATAATATTATTTCAGTGGAAATTTATTCCGGAGAATAAGGTACACGGTTGAAAACACATACTAATGTATTAAACAGGTAATCGTTAACTTTTCGATATTTATCTTTATCCATTACAACTGAGTCAGAGTGCGAATCAAGGTCAGTTTATTTTAATGTTGGGAATCCAAGTGGCGACACTCAAACCGAAAGATCTTTGCTGTTCTTGTCTCATATTTACTATTCATAACTAGTCAAAACGCTACGGAAGTGTTCACGGATCTTTGCGGTTAGCGGAAAGGAAAGGCGCCCGGCATGGAACAGATGCTGAAGCAGCATCTCCACCGAGGCGATCCGTCCAAGCAGCGGGGACGAACAGGTACTTGAGCATGTATCCGATCCATAGCAGGGTTCGTTAATTTCTCTCCCTCATTAAGAGAGAACCCTGTTTAAATAGTCTTAGACCAATCTATTTTTGATGGTTGCGGCAGCTACTCCACAACACAGCGTTTATTGCAATGAGAAATAAAATTCCTTCAAATATATTGATAAATATATTCTCGAGCTGGCGTTCTTGGCTGGCCTGAGGTGAAGGGAATATGTTGAATCCATTGTTGAGTAAGTTTCTAGGAGGGTTTGTTCACTATGTCGCGCGAGACAGTTTTACTCTCCAGAGTCTATCTTGCATAGTCTACCATTCGTCCATGATTAGAGTCTTATTGTCACATATGGCCGGCGCCCCAGCTATTTGCTATCAGCTCCTTTATAGGTTCCATGGAAGAATCAGCAACATTATTGTTCCTTATCTGGTGACTCGACCACGGAAATATTCCTACCGGTTAAGGGTTGCTTCTCTGTGCCTTTTCTATGGGTGATTATTCGGATGGGCTCTTCGCTATGATACCATTGGTTCCATGCAAAAAAATGTCTTTTCTCGCACCATGTTTTTAATCCAGCTTTGGTCTGAGAGAATTTAAATGCAATGTCAATCACTATAAAATTTCTCCTGGTTACTCTTTTCTATTCCCCACATTATTAATGATTATGTTCCTAATTCTTCCCTGCCCTGTCACTCCTTGAGGCTTAGTGTCTTTACTGCCTTGCACGGGTTGATTGAGATTAAAAAAAGAAAATAGATAGAAAGAGAGAAAAACAGAATGAGAGAGAGTGTGTGCATGCGTGTGTATCACACACACACACACACATACACATACACACACACATGCACGCTCTGTCAGCAGAGAGATCGTGTATCTTTCTCATAATCAGAATGTGTAATATCTTTCTCAGAATCAATGAAAAGGGAGAAAAGGTATCAACCCCAAATATTGCCTATAAGGATATTTCAAATACAATTCAATGTATACCGAAAATCTTACCCTTTTAGTTGTTTAATATGGGTGATTCTGCTTTCCTATTCGTCTTGTTTCAATATCACATTTATTTTTATGTTTTGCTGTCCCCGTATTTATTTATGCTGCAGCTTTCAGAGTCAACCGAAGCTTGGCCGATTGGAAACCTTTCCAGTACGATGAGATTTCGAAAAGCTTTCTGATAGATCCATGGTTTATATACCTGAGTGTCTTCACAATGTTCCCCTTGGTTTCTCCGGAAAGGTTTGCTATGATTTCAAGTAACGAAATAATACAGCCCTATGATGGTGAATTTTATCCTACGTGGTATGAAAAATCGATCCTATGCCCTCAAGCGGGGGAAAAGAATATTAAAAACAAAAACAAACAAAAAGAAAGAAAGAAAAACGATAAGTGACCGAAAATATTTTCACAGATTGTTTGGGTGTTGTCCAAGATCTCCTTTACTCATTCAAAACCCTTGATTAAATAATCAACATGATAATTAGGCATCAAAATGATTATAAGAACAATACAATAAAAACAAAACACTGATGAGACGGAAATTATTAAAAACTTGCAATAATATAGAATATGCACGGAACAGTACTTCTAAAGCTGCTGAACATGTTGTCCTAGACAAAATCTCGGGCTTATAAAGACAAACATATAAAAGTTTTAGTTGTGTACCAAAACCATTTTCACCAAGTATTTGGTGGTGCTGGAAAAAATATGCGTAAATGTGTGTGTGTGTGTGTGTGTGTGTGTATGTGTATGTGTGTGTGTATATATATATATATATATATATATATATATATATATATATATATATGTGTGTGTGTGTGTGTATATATATATATATATATATATATATATATATATATATATGTATATATATATTTATATTTGCGTCATCCTTTATGGTGGTATGGAGATTACTTTTCATAAATTCATTTTTTTCTATTAATTCAATCCAAGTAATGTAAAGTTATTTATCTTAAATATTAATTCACCCTCAGAAATTATAAATTTTAAATCAAAGTTTATCTGTTTTATTTTTAATGAGATTTTTGGCAAACTTTTGAAATTATAGATTTTAAATCAAAGTTTCTTTTTTTATTAAATTTCTGACATTATTTGGAAGTTATAAATTTTAAATCAAAATTTATCTAGCTTGCCTGGCAACAGCTCCAACGCTCAGAATGAGAAATTAACAAACATCTGGGAGTTACTCACATTCCGTAAGTGCAGATGATATTCAAGGTTCTTGCAAGGATTTTATTACAATTTAAAAAAAAAAAGAAGAAAAGCCCGATTTTGGGTTGTTTATCGCCGTGAGCGCGGATACAAATCCCACACTTAGAAATAGTACATCCGAGTCACTCACATATGGGGGGGGGGTCGCAAATGTCAACCCGAGCGGAATGCAATGGTTGGGCATCGCTCTGGGAGAATTTGGTGCGAATTTTAGTAAATAAAATCTATTTTTATTTTCGGGTGAATTAATATTTGTGGGTGAATAGATAGGAAAGATCTTACGTGTTTACTTTAAATAAAGTTTCCGTTTAAAATCTTTAAACGATTTTGTAATATCTGTAAGGAGGGAATGTTATCAATTAAATTACGCGAATTCTTTTAAGAAAATTGGTTTAAGTCTTTAATTTTTACATGATTAGATTTCAGCTTTTAATTTAATCCAGGAGTGTTCATAATATAATGGAAATCATGTATTACGACGAATTATTTTGTTGGCAACTTTATCGGATAATTTGTCAAATTTAAGTAAATGTTTGAAACAACTCAAACTCTGCAGAGAAAAAATACCAGAATTGCCCTCGAGTGAGTTTTTCGGCGTATTTGTCTGTACTCAATCATACGAGCGCCTCTGTAAGTGTGAATTTTATGCTTAATTGTGTTTCTGTCCATGTCTGTAGGCTTGTTTGATATTAGTTCATCGTTACAATATATTTATAATTTTAGTTTTATTTTTCAGGTCATGATTATTTAATTTTGATTCTTATTTTTAAAATCCACATTCGATAAACAAAGCGTTATTTTTTATCTAATGTCTTTAATAGCAAAATATTTGAAATTGGAAGATTGTGTTGTTCCTACAATATTTAAAACTTAACCCTGCCAAACATTTCCCTCCATTATAGAAAAATTGTTTGTTTTTTTTGTTTTTTGTTTTTTGTTTTTTCCTGATAACTGTCCTACCTCGTCAATTAACGCCATGGTAAATTAATAAATGAAATAGCGAATAAAAATGATTCCACTGATTCTTTGAAATCTGCGTGGTAAATGTCCATTTCTCACGGAGTACAGATAAACTTCATGTCAGATTGTGATATGAACACTATTTGTTTAAGTAATACTATCTGCTTTCTAATCAGTAAATCATTTGTAGTTGTCCAATAATTGATGAGATCGGCGCCAGTGTGAGAAGTTGAATTAGAATTAATACTGTTGATGACTCTACGAACAAGAAAACCAAGTATGTATGGCAACAATAGTCGTTTGTATTTATGAGGATGTGATATTTGAGCGAGAATCAGAACATGGATATTCGCATAAAAGTTTAAAAAAAGCTATGTAATCTGAAAGGAAATTTAAATCCATCTGCTAGGTAAAAATGATTCACAGAGTTTAGCTAATATAAATTGGTATTTTGATAAATTCGTATAGATACACGTCGGCCAAAAAACAAAATTAAAATGATAAATGTAGCGTCAAGATGATCTAACGTCACCCAAGGACACAGGCGATTACAGATTCACAGACACACATATGTACACAAACACAAATACGCAAACAAGACACACGTACAGAGGCGTTCATATGATTGCATACAGACGGGTGAGCTTCGGAATGAATGCAGATAAAACTGTAAAATAATATTCATTGAAACTAATATTTTAAGAGTGTACTTTCACTATATATCATATCAGAATCTCTATATATATGAATCTGTATACTGCATATGCGAACAAATGCCTCAAATTAGAAAGAAAACAATCATCCAAGTATAGTAAAATCCATATAGGGGTTTTTAGGTTTTTAAACTAAATACTTGGGATAAAATATTATATATATATTTTTAACCGTTTCACTCTAAGAAAGGCGGTAAAGTACTAGCACGCAAGGGGTTACAGAGAGTTGGAACGAGAGCAAAGAGGAGTGATGGATGAAAGGATGAAGAGAAGGATAGGGGATAGATCAAGGCATCTGGAGACGTCTGTTGATATTACATTTGAATAGTTGGAGATTAGAGCTATCAGAGAAACAAAAAAATGGGGAAGGAGCTCCACAGGTGAGAAGTTCGAGACATGAAGCTATTGGATTAGAAGTGACGACTACATTTCACAGTTTCGACAGTGAAAGTGTGAGAGCGAGATGCCAGCCTAGTTGAACGCTTAAATTCATGAAGACTGGGAACCAGCGAATGCAGCTCACACGAGCAGTTACGCGAAAGTATTTGTAAAATTTGTAAAACTGAGGGAAGCGGCGGCATGTCTGTGAGAGCGCGATTGCAGACGAGATGCCAGATCAGGGCCAATTACATTGCATATCTGTCTTTGGATTTTATCAAGGACCTTGAGGCAAGTAGAAGGGGCTCCAGACCATATATGCCAGCAATACTCTATGCAAGAGCGAATAGTTGATTTGTAGATTTGAAGGATCGACTCTGACGAGAAAAAAATATTGTCGCGGCACAGGGCCAACTTTCCCTGGGGTTGACGAAGTTATTGACTTAATGTTCTTGTTCCTTCTCAGGGCAGCAGACAATGTGAGACCGAACAGTCGCAAAGAGGTGTTCTCTTCTAGTTGAGCGTCAGACATTCTAATGGGAGGCAGGGATGGCTCTCTCTGGTGAGTAATAGAGAGCAGTTTTGCTTTTGAGTCATTAAAGATAACCAGTCAATTCATGCCCTGTCCACAGCCGATTGGTGGTCCTTGTTGAGATAAACGCCCAGGTTATGTTTTCAGCGACACCAGATTTGTTTTTGAGGCAGGAGTAAATAGTAGTGTCGTTCGCATAGTTGCCTACTTGGGAACCTATGGCATCAGGAAGATCGTTAATAAAGAGAAGGAACAGAGTAGGACATAGGATAGAAGCTTGCGGAACACCTGCGTTCGTGGCATAGGACCTGCAGGAGAATCCGTTGAGAACGACATTCAGTACACAGTTTGATTGGAATGATGGTATTAAATCAAACAATCGACCGGAAATTACATAACCCTTAAGCTTTCGAAAAAGGTCGGTATTCAGAACTTTATCAAACGCTTTGGAGGTATCTAGAGCCACGGTACGAACTTATCCGTTAATATAAAGTGTTTGGTAAACAATTTCAGTTATGGCTGTGAGCACATCAGCTGTAGAACGGGCAAAGCGGAAACTATATTGCTTGTCTGAGAGCAGATAATTAGATGTTAGTTGCTTAACCTTTTCAGCGTTGATTAAAGCTTCGAAGACATTACCGAAAAGTGGTAGGAGACAGATACGACAGTAATTAGAAGAATCAGATGGGTCTCTAGAGTTCTTAAAAATAGGACCAATTAATGTGGACTTCTAACAGGCTGGAAAACAAGATTAATTGAGGCAGTAGTTATATAATTTGGAGACGGCAGGGGCCAGTTCAGGCGCACATTTCTTCACGACAATCGCTGGTATTTCGTCTCAACCACAAGCCTTATGGGAGTCTAATATAAAGATAATGCTCAATACCAATGACGGGGTTATGTGCAACTCGCTCAATACACCGGAAAGAGTCGAGCGTTGAATTGAATGAGAATTTCCGAGAAAAGCATTCAGCCTTGTCGGTAGAAAAGGCCAGAACCTTAAACTGGTTGAACAACAGAGGTATATAGAGTTTGCTATTGTTAAGTACGCGCTTGCTGAGACGCCCATAATCCTTGAAGCCGAATTTCCGAGATGCAATGTTTTTTCATTCGAGCAGCAAATAAGGACTTTGCTTCATTGAGGACGCGCTTACACTCGTTACGTGCAGAGACAAAGTGACGTCTATTGCAGTCAGACATGTCGCTACGATATAGATGTAAGAATTAATTCCTGTGGGCAAATGCAGCTGAGCAAGCAGCGGAGAAACGCGATTTGAACTTATATTTCCTTGAAGGAAGCCTCGATTCCAGATTTAACGCAGGAGGAGACCGCGGAAACATATTCTTGATCAGGGAGCATACGGTCAACATACTTGGGGACATCGCGAAGGATATCCCAGTTTGCCCGTTGATAGCAGAACGGCGTTCTCGTAGTAGGAGGTTCTTTGCAGGGAGTTGAGTTGAAGGAAATGTTGACAGACACTACAGCATGATTGGAGTTGTCAAGAGGGCAAAGCTGCGTGGAGCTACAGGACTCGGGGATGGAGGTAAACCACAGATCGAGAAGAAAAGCCTTACCGTCCATTTTGCATGGAAAACGTGTGGAGAAGTCAAATATTTGTGTGAGAAATTGAGAAATTGAAAAATTAAGGATTTGTATGCCTGCAAGGTCAGTAGCAGCGTTTTTAAGCCACTTGGTATGATGGGCAAGAACATCAACAATCACGAATATGCGAGATGGAGAGAGAGAGAGAGAGAAAGAAAGATAGAGAGAGAGACTTGTCAATGCTGTCAGAACACGCCACAGTCTTGGGATGATGGAGAGCGATAAAAGACTATTAGTTAGCTTACAGCATTGAGAAGAGATAGCATGTACGATTAGTCTGGAGATTCAAGAGAAATCTCTCTTGCCAGCAATGGAATGTCGTTGATATAAACTCCTTTGGCCATCCATGTGGGTTTGAGAGTCCTTTCTGAGGAGAGGTAGTTAGCCGGGGATCGAGATATAAGAGGAGGGGATAGCCGTGTCAAGGTTGGTCTCACAGAGAGCCAGTTTGTCCGGACAGTTCGTAATGAGGAACAATTTCACACTGCAGAGCAAATATTTTTACTAGTTTTGAAAATAGTCCCTTATTTATAACGAACTAAAAAGATTTAAATTATCTTAATCTGAATTTTAATGTAAGCTGTAATGTAAGATTTAAATTATCTTAATCTCATTTTAATGTAAGCTGTTTTTATTTTTGATCGAATATATTTAAACAATATATTTAACTTAAATAAACTATTCATTGGAGTAAAGAGTTTATTTACAAGCCAGAATCTATACATGGAGTAAACTGCCTTCATAAGGATAGAAAATAAGTTCAGTAAATAAACAGAACCAGAAAAGGCTGTAAGACAGTATGTCTACTTACCGGACTTATACAGTCTATACAGTGATGCGATTTTGAGAGAATTAGACGATTTAGCAACATTAATTTTAGCGGTAGCAATCTTAACGAAATAAGATAAGCAGATGACAGGGCATTGATAGCAGACACAGAAAGGAAACTACAGTGATTCTTACAAAATGGGGTGAAGGAGAGTGAGAAGAAAGGACTAAACATCAAGTCCAAGAAAACGGAATGCAGGGTTGCTAACAAAAGAAAAAAAAACTGAATTTAAATTGTAAACTGGAGGTACCAAAATCAAATAGGTAGAACAATATCCTGGAATTGTTATAGTAGAGGATAAAAAGAGTTATACTGAAATACGAACGTGCACAGGAATATGGAAAGACGCCTTCCAAACGATAAGCAAATATTTAAAAATCTGAAATAAAAAAAGTTCATAATTATTATGTAATACCTGTCCTCCTATATGGCAGTGAATGCTGTACTGTAACCTCAAAGATACACAGAATGAACGCGTGGAATACAATGATTCTTATATAAAATTTATTTCTCTCCCCTATTGGTACTTATATCATTTATTTGATTCTATTTGAGAAATGATTCAAAATTATTTAAATAAAGAGAAACATATTGCTTTTTAAACTACTAATAACTTGGTTTAGTAATGTTTTTCGTCTTTTCAATTTTTCTTAGCATGTGATTCCTGTGTTTTAGGGCGGCTAATGACCTTTGAATGATTGATCACATTGCTCTTTAATCATAAATTTAATTGCTGAATAAATGAACTGAATTTCTGAATGTCAAAGGTTTGAGCTGGAGGGAAGTAAAAACCAAAATAGATATTGATTGAAAGTATAACTAGTAGTTTTTGAAAGAATTAAACATTTCTTTAAAAATAGTTTTCAAAGAAATAAACTATTAAACAATGCCTTATGCATTAAGATAAAAGTTGAATAACTAATTTATGTGTAACTTTTAACTGTTGTGAAATGTGAATTACTTCCAATATTCTAAGTGAGATATTTGATGGGATATGTTAACACATTGACTGAAGTATAATAAACACTTAATGCTCACCGTCCAAGAATTATCCATAATTTTTGGAATTATCTATCTATCTATCTATCTATCTATCTATCTATCTATCTATCTCTGTCTCTCTCACTCTTTCTCTCTCTCTCTCTCTCTATATATATATATATATATATATATATATATATAGGAAAACTGTATTATTAGCCGACACTTTCCGTCCAATGTTGATACTTTCAACCAAAAACGAAATGAAATTATTAAAATAACGTAACTATTAAGAACAAAACAAAATGTCCTTAGCAACTAGAAGAATTTAGAATGAACTAATGTATTAATATTGTTAATTGAAAAATTACTATCACGTGGAAATAATGTTTTTATTGCTGTGCTGACCCATTCAAACATTTTGTTTTTATTTCTTGATACAGCTTTATGCGTTCCTTTTGGAGAGTAGTAATTCTGTTACGAAATGTGTCAGTGGGAAAAACCCTGGGCGTAGATTAATATTTGGATAATATTCAATGGCGGCACTTTCGATGATTTTCCTTCTAAGTGAGTTATTTATTTTTATCAGTGTAGCATTTTTAACATCAAAATTGTGGTTGAAATTTTCTACAGCCAAAAGAAGGTATTCATTTTACATATTTTTTTTACACTTTATTACATTTATCTCTATTTATTACAATTACATTTGTTTGCACTGTTTTATCCCGAAAGTGCTCAAAATAACCTCCTTTAACATTGCAACATTCCTTGACCCTCACCAGAACACTGGGACACACAGTACTCCGCAACAATATCAATAAATGATTCCAAGATGAAAACTTTTAATTCGTCTACTCTGTGGGTATCTGCCCTTAATCAGATTCTTGATCATCCAGCATTTGTGAATTTAAAAACATTTTTTTTTTAAATTCAGTTTGAAAATTCTCCAAAACTTTGTGAATTTGTGCAAGCAATTTTTTTTTCTTCAAAATATCAAGGTAAAATGTGTGTTTCTGAATTGAAGATCTCAATTCAATTGAAGGTTCACGGATTTTGTAACTTTAAGAAGTCAATTTTATGCTTGAATGGAATTACGGTCCAAGTAAATCTTTCGGCCCAAATACGACTTTCGTGTCAAATAAGATTTCGGCTCAAATCGGTCTTTGGGCCAGAATTGAACTTATCCGGAATCAGATTTAAATTGAAGTTTTGAATTTGAATGAAGTGAATTGATGAATTAAAAGTTTGTTTTTTTTTAAATTATCGTTGCTATAGTTTTGGGTCATAGGCCCAATTAGCCTCCCACAGGATTTTGCGTAAACGGCAGGAGGGAGTCCGACTATTAAGCAAAAATAATGACGTAATAATGTCGTTTTTTGACGTTAAAAATACGTCAAAAAACGACATTATTACGTGATTATTTTTGCACCAACCTAATAGTAACAAATATATATGTAGTTACTTAATTGAAGGTGTAACAATGCATTTGCACTGTCGGAGTGTTTAAATAATCGCATCGTATTGTCGGAAATATTACACTAACTTAGGTAAAACGAACATACATCTAAGAATGAATACTGTTAATTCAATTCATTTTGGAGACATTGTTGTCTATTTGAGTATAGATACCTGCTGGTTTATTGAATATATCCTTGGCGTTGTCACCTGTTTTCCTAAGATTATGCAGACATGGTACTATGAAACAAGAAATTAAACGCAACAAAAACCCAAGTGTGAGGAGAAATCAGTCGACACCTTCTACACATTGCTTTGAGCGTTGTTCTCTATGCATCTGTGATGTAGGTCAAAGAGATAGACAACAAATATTATGTTTCACGACGAATAAACAGCGTAGACTTTGTAAAACCTGAAATTGTATATATTCGTCTCTGCATTTAGATACAAAATACGGTATCTCTTCTCCCCAAAATTCGAAATATAATCCTAAATACACTACAAGTTTTTTTTCTGATTTCATTGTAATTAATTTCCTATATTTATTTTCTATCCCCCAAGGAAATGTGATCATGTCTCGCGACAGATTACGATGGATTGTCTCGACTTCGAGGGGAAAGATATGATGTTATTTCCGGTTTCTTTCCACATAGTCTTAAATTGACACTAGTCCTAAAATCTTGGCCAGTGAAAGATCAAAACCCTACTCTAAAAGCGGTTAATTTATTATCACTGATTTATCTTTCAAGACTAAATGACCTTGAATAATGTCGAAGAAATTTCTTGAATATTTATGACCTTGAATAATCATTCCTGAATTTTTCATTCACTTGGTCAATATCAGTTTTCAAATGTTGTCTCAAATCTTTCTAAATGTGCTAATATTTTACTGAGCATCTTGCATTTAATCGAATTGTGTAGCGATGGATTTATACCTTAACCGACTTCATTTATATAGTTAACGCAATAGTCTAGACTGAATTTTGAAGTTGGGTCGCTGATTCCATTTGAGGCGCCGATATTCCTTACGAAACTTCACATTTTGCGTGAAATGGTGACACAACTATTTATATGTTAATATCTTATCAACTCTTATTCAAAACAAGGATAAATCTTTTGTCTGTTTTCGTTCACACATGTAGAGAAAATTATTGTATATCTCCAAGAAAATAAGTCATTTACTTCTCGTGAGAAGCCAAACAAACGCCTACAGAAATCACTTATTGCTAATTTCCGTAGGGTCAACTCTAAACTTGTTCAACAGAAGGAATTAATTGTGTTTTCTATTCGTTCATAACATTTGGATAAAAAGAGAAGAATTTATGAGAGTTTCTTTCAGGTTTTCTTTCCTTGATGATTGTTGCAGAACGCAAAGGCCAAGGCCAGAATAGTCAGCAATTGTCCGGAGTGACTCGTAGCCGAAGCAATCTGTGAGTAATCGGTTGCCTTTGTTTGGGTTAGAATATGTCCAAAACGGCGCGAATTTCACAGAAGGTCTCAAGGATCCCGATGCGTTGATATGCCTCCCACACCCATGTTTGCGACCGTCTAATACCACGTGCGGAGGAACGCTGAACTAAAGTGCAACACGCGTTCCTGTTACTTCAGTCCTCCTACTGCCTGTTAGAATTCAAGCTGCGTTTCTTAATAAAAAAAAACGAATACCCCAAATAAATGACTCTTTTCGCTGATGCCCTTTTATGAGTAGAGTGAGGATACAGAGACAACACAGAACGCACTATGATATAATTACTTGTTACCGTAAGAATCCAAGAGCACATTTACTGTTAAGAGCCATAGAGACGACATCAAAAACTGATTATTTTTTCATAAAACATTAACAGTAAACTTTATTTACATCCTTTATAGGCACACATAATTAAAACAAGACAACTAATATATGTATTCAATAAAATTCAGAATATCAAAACGACAATCGCATAATTATTTTTCACTGATTATGCAAAAGTGTGTGATAAATTTCTGTTTAGACTGTTAACTAAACATGATTTATTTGTTAGTGAAATGTATTAGAATCATGCAGAACTTACAGAGGGAGCAAACCGTTTGCATTTGAATAAAAAAATGAATTTACTAAATATAAAAAGGTAGAAAAGGACATGAGTGTAATCGTTCATCTTGGAATATTCTCTGGACATCCTAGCTCTCTGAGAAACCAATCTTCATTCTTCAATCTCTTCCACTAAACTCTCTGTTCCTGGTCATCTTCATCTCTTTCGCAGGATCTCTGGTGTTCACATGCAAGGCCTTGGTGATTATGCTCGGTAACAGCCCCCGCTGGCAAGGGAACTCCCTGTTGTGTCTCAGGTCTGTCCGTACATGTGCCTTCGACTTTTTCTAAGAAGCTCAGCCAATTATCGTTACCCTTGATCTCACGACTCTAGCGTGCTCGATACAATTTTTATAATATGAATAAGACTATCGCTACACACCCGTCTGCAAATATCTTCGTGTTCGGTGAATTTAATTCCCACCATGTGAGGTGGCCTAATCATTATAGTGTCACTGAGCACACTAGCATCCACACTGAACTTCTATATTACTCAATCTCTCTCTCAAAAATTAAACTTCCACAGGCGTATCACCAGTAATTTATGACGGACACGCTTCTTTACTTGATCATTTCCTTACCTCCACCCTGGATTCATCACGTGCCCTGTAGCTCTGTCTTCTCGGCAATTCTGATCGTGCAGTAGTGTTCATAGAGGTATATTTAAACTCTATCATCAGTCATAAACCTCATACTAACACAATATAATTATGTTATCAACGCGCTGATTAGGAATTGTTTCGTGACTTCCTTCGCGATGCCACTTGGAAGGATTGTTTTAATCATCCGGCTCATAAATGTGCCACTGACGTATCTTCGTCTCTGAGAACCGGCATCGAAGCTTTCATTCCAGCACCCCCCCCAAAAAAAGTCAAACCACGATCATCTCTTTGGTTCTCGCAATTAGAGCCCACAAAGAATAACATCTTCCAGCTATCCTATAGTGATAGGTCTAATTGTAACAGCTGTTTCTTCGTCATTGCTCATAATGTGTGCAAGTATATTCTCAAAGAAGCAAATTCACTATTTTCTGATACAATGAGACATCATAAAGCCTCTCACAAGTTTGCTTCTAGAGATTACTGGCGGCTCTGCGTGAGTGTTTAGAAGAAGAACAAATCACCAGTCCCCCTCTCTTCAAATAACTTTGAAGTATTGGCACCTTCTGCAAATAAGATAGTGTTCTTTGTTCAGAAGTTCACTTTTCACCCTAATCTCGATTCATCTATACCTCTGTCAGATTTTCGCACTAGAACGGAGATCCCCCTGAGTGACAGGCTCATACACACGTCATGGCTTTTTGACATCATTATTGCACTATTAGTCTTTTACCTCATTTCGACAATGTACTGGGGTCTCTAATCAATGCTGAGTCGGTTAAGCAACTTACTTAGCAAGACTTCCTGTCTGACAATCATTAGGGCTTCTGTTTAGCCAAGTCTATCGCAGACATGTTAACGACCATCAGTGAATTTGTCCATCAAGGTTTAGATAAGAATGTTTACGGTACACGGCATGGATATTTAAAATAATCCAAATAGTTCACTGAAGATCGCGTTGAAAATGCACGTCTCAAGGTAATTTCATAATAACGCGTGTGTTCTCCAGGGTTCTATCCTTGAAAGTCGGCTGTTTCTGATCTTCATCAATGATCTCACGGTGTTATCAGTTCCCAACTAGTTATGTATCCAATTACTTACCATATCTTACCGGGGTTAGGTATGGCCTATAAAGTTAGACGCTTCTGAAAAATAACTGCTATTATTTAATCCATTCATGTCTATCATCAGCATGTAACTAAACTCCTGTTGAGCAACAGTCTACGCCTTCTTGTCCTCACGTTTTCCACTGAAATGAAGTGAAGCGACTATATCAACTTGATTGCTTCGTCTACCGCAAGGAATTTTCGTTCCTTGTAACATAACAGAAAATATTTCTCGTCAGAATCGTGCACATTTATAAATTTCCCATTCGTCCTTATATTGAATACTGTTACCATATCTGTCTAGTCCTCCTGGCGTACATCTTTGGTTCTTGTCAAAATCAAAAGAAGGGTATGTAATGTAATGAATGCTAACCAGTCATCTCGACTTCAGTCGCTTTCTCACTGACGCGAAATACCTTCCTTCTGCTTTTTCTATAAGTATTTTCATGGCAACTACTCTAATGACCTTTTTTTATTTCCATGGTGCTCCGACCACATGAATTAAAGCATGCTACTAGATTGGCAAAGGGATCCTCTGCTCTCCCGTTGAAGTATCTAGATGCAACCGCCTCTTATATTCTAAGACATTTCTTTCCCACCTTTGGAACTCCCTGACGATTTATTACTTGCCTGATAAATGCAATATTCAAAAATTTACATGCAACTTCAATGGCCATCTTCTATCTTCTTGAACCCTGTTTATTTTAGCCCTTTCAACATTCCTCACCATTCTCAGTCTTCTCAATATCTTATATAATATCAGTTGTCCTATATGTCCGTGAATAATGGACAATCTTCTGATAGTTGATGAAGAACCTTAAGATAACAGATATGAAGTACTACAGGATGATATTTAGAATACCTTGAAATGAACGTGTTAGTAACGAAAAAGTTTTAAGGAAAATTGAAGGAAAAGGGGAGCAAAACAAATGAAATTGCAAGGCTTATATTTAAGAGAGATAGTGCTTGGGGAATTTGATACTTTTGTGTTATATTGAATGCAAGAGTGACAGAGCATAACATTTAATAAATATATATAATATCAGTGTCATTGAAAAGAACACGATTTGTAAATTATGTTGGATTATCCAAGTATATTAACATGTTGATTTATTATCTAAAGACTGTTTAATTATGTATATATTTGTGTAAGCTATTACATCAAATCACTTTAACGACTGTTTATTAGATTATTTCAGCGTCTCTTTAATATGTCATTAGATGCAATCATTTATAGATTGTGATAACCGAGAAGGTCTACAAAGCAACTAGTTTCCTTAGACGCAACGTAGATTAAGTATATAAATTGTGAAGAATTAAATTCATACAAAACAGTTGCAATGTTCCTTATTTCATGCATAATTCTTTTGTCAGTTTAGGAATATAGCAATAAAATTATTGAAATATATAACTAAATACTGAGCAAATTAAATCTGTTAATTGCAAGCAAACAATAATTTTATCATACAAAAAATTAAGTTATTCAATGCGATATTTTAAATACTATATTGAAACGATAACATGAAAATTAGCGAAATTGTACATCTAACTTTTACAATACTTCAAATAATGAATAAAATATTATGCTGATCCAGCTAATGTTACACTAGTTGATTTAAATCCAGGAAAATGGTGATTGAAACATATATCTTGCAGTGTATCGCGATTGTGTTGAGGTTTATGAAGATGGCATTGGCTCAGTTACTTAATTAGGTTTTGTATGATAGCATCCACGCGAATGGGGTGTCACGTTAGTTGACATCCGGACGTGATAGTAGGACGTGATTGTAATGCCAGACTTGGTCACGACACACTTCCATGATTTGAAAGGCGTGTTCATCATGTCTTTGTGAACGAGGCGAGCACTTGGATGTAAAAAGCTTGGATTCCTTTCAGCGCTTTTTACCGATTCTATAAAAAGAAACCATATTTTATTATGAACTCATTGATATTTGGGCTTTCATCAGTTCCTTCGTTCTTTTCATGAGTTCAAAAATTAGGATTTCAGCAGACATTAAAATGATATAAAAATGTCTTTTCCCTTCATTCAGTTAGTAAAGGAAAGTTTCATATACTTCAGAAAAGTAATGTTCTCAAAATATACTTTTTTTGTGCGCATTAATATGTAAGTTTTTATTTCATAGTAAACTTAGCTTCAATATTTAAAGATAGTGTTGTTTAGATTTTTAAACGGTTGAATTTTGTGAATTATTAAGAGGCCCCGTGGAGTAATAGATAATGGCTCGGATTGAGAAATCGGAGAGCCGATTTCGAATTCCAGTCGTGCTAATAACATTGGGAAAGTTATTATTCATCTTCTCCCCACAGCTATGGGTAAATAGCAGGACAGACCGCGTTCTATAAACTTGGATGGCAACTGATCTGCCGCGGGAAGACATGGCAAACTGTATAAAATCTGCCTCGTCAGTCACGTATCGAAAGAGAGATGATCGTATAAGTCTGTATCATGCAAGACACATAAGTGACTGATTAAGACTGTGCTAAAATTCCTATTGAAAATTACTAAACGTGAAACCTTTCCTCATTTTAAATCTGAATGAAAATTTGTCATTAATTATTTTTGTACTACTTTAATCATCTACCTTTCATAATATATATTTTCCTCGCTTTCGCTTTCAAATTGATAGAATTCACTTCGGATTCATCTACCTGCACTTTATTACAACATCGATGTCAAATTATTAAGGCTAAGTTAATAACACAATAATTTTATTTATCATCTACTAACAACTGCGCATGATAACGACTGATATTTATAAGCCGGTAATCCAATATCAACATAATCGTTTTCTTGTGTTGAATACCAACATTACTGGTAAGAAGTAATTAATAAAAAGGGATCTTATTTACAGAAGACAAAATCAGGGGAAATCATAAAAATCATGGCTTGTGGAGTATTCGTATGGACGTGTTGAGTAGATATCTGGGTTTTTTCAATTCTATGAGGGAGAAATGAAATAACTGCCAAGAAATCATTGTCCGACCAAACATCATCGGTGCGAGATGTAAAAGACAACTTTTTCCCGCCAATTACGCGGCAACATACAGGATTAACTAATGCAAAATTCATTTAACTATAATGAAGAGGAAGGAAGACAGGAAATCATCATATCACGCAGGATATAGATTCGTTTCGCTTTCTGCTGTAGAACGGACCAAACAAATTTTAAACAATGACCATCTCCGAAAACGTTCTCACTGAGCACATAAGTATTGAAAGTGAAACATGTATAAGTGCAAAAATTTGTCTGGCTAATTAGTTCTCATTGTCTTCGGAAAAATGTCGACATCAGATTACATGTATGTACTTCTTATACGGAAGCAAAGTCAGCAGGCAAGACGGTGTATATAAAAAAAGTCTTAGTAGAGTCTCATGTATCTAAACATTATTGATGACCAAATATATGGGTGGATAGTAACGGTCTTCCAACATAGCAGTTCATATGTCTCAGTTGGTTAATCAGACTTGGCATATATCACGAGTTGTATTGGCATGGTTCAGACATTAAGAACGCATACGTCATTTGGCCACGCCATCGAAGTCACCAGATATAATTATATATTAAGGATTATGATTTTTTTAACACTATCTTCCGAATATATACAACCTACAAATCGTATATCCTCGGTGCTCTACATGTTTTTAAGAACTTACTACTAGATACGAGACAAAAACAAAACCTCCAAATGCATTGACATATATTTTACAAACGTTTATGTTTCGTTGAATTTCATCATTTTTTATTTTAATTCATTTTATATATATATATATATATATATATATATATATATATATATATATATATATATATATATGTGTGTGTGTGTGTGTGTGTGTGTGTGTGTATACATATTTATATGCACATATAAATGTGTGTGTATGTGGTTATGGTGGTGTAATAAGTAAACAAAACAGTAGACAAACAGTTTGAAAGCCATGATTTGTTCTTTTATTGTCAATATTTGAAACGCTAGGATTTAAATTACTTCAAAATGTCATGGAGATCGCCTGCAATGGAAAATAATCTATTCAATATACGCATGATATATGTTTTACCTGCGTATTAAATATTTTATAAAAAATTTAAGATATTGTCCCCAGTGATGTGAAATAACTTATATGTGTTGCATTTTGAGTGTTTACTTAAGTGTGTACTGTAAAATACTTTGTTGTTATCAATTAATATTTGTCTTATGGGGAGAATGTGGGCGGCGCATGTATCGTCATTAAAAGAATGCCCTAAATGAGATGAAAAATCGTAAGCTGCATTGATTAATCATGATCTAAATTATCAGCAAAAATTTAGATTTTTCATAAAGAATTATAAATCTAACATATTCATTGTGATCGTTAATGATATGTACTCGCGAGTTATATTTCAACTAGTTAGACTATCCAGCACCACCCGTGTGTGATATCAAAATAACAGAAGGTATCTTTTAACTGATTCACGCTAAGCAAATCAGCAATGCCTCTAGCACTCAGGGGGTTACAGGCAGTGAAAGAGAGAGAAAAGAGGCAGGATTGAGGAAAGGGCAAAAAATGAATAGGATTCAAGTAGATAGAAGATGGCGATTGACGTTGTATTTACATTTTTGAAGATTATAGATATCATGGAAGCAATTAAACGGAAGGGAGTTGCACAGACGTGAAGTGCGAGAAAAGAAACTGTTGGAGCAAAAGTGGCGCTTGCATTTATATATTTCAAAAGTAAAATGCCAATGTAATCGCAAGCTTAAATTTATGCAGACGGGTCACTGAGGAAAATCTCGTCAGAGAAGTTACCATGAAAATATCTGTAGAAAAAACAGAGGGAGGCCACTCGATGTCGATGAGAAAGTGACAGAAGCTGAAATGCCAAGTGAAGCTCGTTTACATTATATATGCTTCTTTGGATGTTATCAAGAATCCCGAGGTGAATAGCATGATCAACAAACTAGATATAGCAGCTGTATTCAATGTACAGACAAATAGATGATTTGTAAATATGCAAGATGAATTCTGACTAGACAAATATTCAGGCACGGCACAGAAACCTAACATTTCTTGAAGCAGATGATGCTATCGATTAGATGTAGTGACATCACTTCAAGTCACAGCTGAAAACGTGAAGCCAGGAAAACGCAAGGTTTTGATCTCCAGAAATCTACAGTCAGTCACGTTATTTTGTCTATCGTGGTTAAAGCAGTTTGGTTTTGAAGGCGATAATTTTACAATCCATTTCCCGATTCAGTTAATCACTGATTGGATGTCCTTTTCAAGGACATCAGCCAGTTTAACTTTGTCAGTTTTGAAGGATTTGCCATAGAGACAGGTGTAAATTGTAGTGTCGTGTGCATAAATAACTACTTGGGAACCGATGACACCAGAAAGGTCATTGGTGAATCAAAGAAAAAGCGTAGGACTCAAGATAGAGCACTGGAGGACACCCACTTTCGCGTGAAAGGATCTGGAAGCAAGTACACTCCAGAAGACCTTCATTTCACGATTTGATAGGAATTATTAAACCAAGCTATCGTCCTGTAAGACCGTGACCCCGGATCTTGCATAGAATACCCGAGTGCTAAAACTGTCAAAAGAGATATCTAGAGTTACAGATCAAACTTCGCCGTTATTATCAAGAACTTAATATCTATATTCAGTGATGGTCGTTAACACATCAGCAGTAGACCAAGCGAAACGAAATCTATATTTTCATTTGAGAGGAAGTCGTCAGAAGCAAGATACTTAACCAATTCAGTATTGATTATAGCCGCGAATCCTTTGCCGAAAGCGGTAAAATCTTAATAGTGTTATAAATGGAATGGTCAGAGTGTTCTCCTGAGATTTTTAAAAACAGGACGTACAAGATTATGATTAACAATATTAATCTTATCTTCTTTTTTTGTCATTCAATTTAATATACCATTAAAAATTATTTTAATTTTTTCATTATTTGAATAAATTTGCAACTGAAATAAATAAGTTTGGTTTTATATGTTTTCTATATAGGTGAACCACAAAAATATAAAAACAAGATTCTTAAAGACACCTATAGTCTCAAGCACATGTAAGGAAGTTTTTTCTTTCGTCACAGTTTCATCCTGGAAACGTAACAGAAGAATTTTGAAGTATCGCGGCTTCAATGCGTTACTTGTGATCTGCTATTGTTACATTGTATAAACGTGTTTACGTCTGAAATATATTTAATATATTTTCTTAAGTTGAATATCTTCTTTTGATTTGTTTTCATGATTAAAAATATTATATATAAATAAATATTTATAATAGACTGATTTACATTTTATGCCGTACAATATATTTACGCTATTTATAAGTATTTGTACGATATCTTTATGTTTTGTTTTAATTGTTACTACAGAGTGGGCATGCCGATTCATAAAGAATACTGGAACATTGGCTTGTTGAAAACTAGAATTGCGTTGTGCATGTTAATTTTTTTAATTTCTTGTAGTCAACAAAATACATATACATTCGTTACACAATTACTATATTATCATACAGGTTGACTTGAAATTTTCAAAAAGTAATTTAGTTATCAACAAACAAAACACAAGTCTTCAAACAAATTCTTATCAATACCAAAATATTTATCTCCGATAAAAACTGCGACAAATGCATATATATGCGAGTAAATTTAAGCGTAAAAAAACACTACCTTAATAGAAATATATTCAATTTAGAAAAAAAAAATTAAATGAAGATCATAAATAAATGATTGAATAAGAACACCATAAACTCACGAGAGAAGACACGGTATTAGGAAAAACTGTACACGCGTTCATGAAAGAAACGAAATCATGAAACTCTCTTCAGTTTCCGATGCAGATACATTACGCCCAAATAAGTACAGTTTTAGCAATAGAAAATTTCTCTGAAAAAGAGTTATGAAAGCCCAAATAATTCAGAACACATTGACAATTTAGGCTCAGTTTTTCCGTAAAAAGCGAACTGGGGAATGGCACGTAATTATTCTTATATATATATATATATATATATATATATATATATATATATATATATATATATATATATATATATATATATATATATATATATATATATAGATAGATAGATAATATTAGTGGTAAATAAACACATACATATGCAATCATATATCTAAAATATATAAATATATATATATACATACATACATACACATACATATAAATTTGTATAAAAAAATAAATCCAAGAGGATAGAATCCAGGTAGAACTCAATGTCCGGGATAGAGTAAGAATATAATAAAAAAAGGCTTAACCACTAATATTCCATGGTCATAATTTATTCCATTGGAATCGTAAATACGGTCCATTTCATCAAGCCTACAACTTTTTAATATATATATATATATATATATATATATATATATATATATATATATATAGATAGATAGATAGATAGATAGATAGATAGAGGGAGAGAGAGAGCATTCTTTTCATTTGGAACTCAGTTTAGTCAACAAACCCACAAAATAATAATTTACCAGAGTTTTACCTGTAATCTCTCAATGGTCTGATTTTCCGTTCTTTACCTTAGGGATCAAGACCCCAATGAGACATGTCTGTGTTATGAGGATTCTCTTTTAAATCTCCCACAATGTTTTAAGCACCTTGAGACTGCGCGAATTCATATCCATGACCTCAACATGACTAAATTATACATTTGTTTCCCTTCATAAATAAATCATGAACACACTTCCGATTGTTGCTAAATCGGGAATAGAAAGATTTGAATAATTTACTCGACATTTTCAAGAGAAAAATGTACAAGAAAATCCAGATGTTTTATGTATATTTTTTTAAATTGTTGTGTCATGAAGACATTAATTTATGAAGTGAAAGTACAAATTTTTCACAATCGTAAAAGCAGTGTAAGAGTGAAAACCAGGTCGCATAAATTTACAGCACAAACTTTTAGTTATAATCGTAAATTCTATCATAACAGTTTCTTCTTTCGTCCTCCTTGCTTGCGTAACTCTCTTCTTGATTCATGCTTTCCAGTGAACTTATAATATGAATGCAAATCCTTAATTTCTTTCTTTTTAATTTATCTTTGCTCCTAAATATTCTATTTAAATTTTATTATATTCTTTCACATTCAGAAACACCTTGGCTCTTAGTGACTTTATTGTTCTACTTTGCATTAAAGGAGGAAAACGTAGAAAATACTTACATAAAAAAGAAATTCTTGAAGTTTAAATTCATGGCAAAAACGTGTTTTTAAATAATACATTATAACAAAAAGTTCATCAATGTATTTATACTCCGTCTTTGTCAACGGAAAGTTACTTTGGGAGTATACAACTATCATTAAACATAATTCACTATTTGATTTTAAATGTTGCATATTTTTTTACTCATTGTCATGTCTCTTTCAAACAGTTTTCGGCATACGCTAATAAATATTTATCTATGATATATAATCGTCCATTCTGATAGGTGTTTATATTACGAACCATTTAATTTTTATTTGACCCAGTAGTTTTTTATATTCACAAATTTAGAAATATCTTGTTCAAACAAAGAATAATACTTCACAAATGATTTTGTTATCTGTTTTATCGTCTCCACAGATTTCCGTATTGGAGTTACTATTCTTCATAGTCTTTTTGATTTGCTCTTTCTAGAAATGTCACTACGGCTGTCTACTGCGCTAAGTATGCAATTGACAACCACGGAAACTTAAACATTGGAGAGGATCTGCTTTAGAAGTCTAATGTCATTCACACTTTATATATATATATATTATCCATTTATCGTTTTTTATCACTGTGGCCATTTTGTTTCTGGGGAAAATTTCTCCCAGACTGCTTTTTAGTGACGTATCTCTATATATCTCTCTCTCTTTATGCAGATCTGTCGACCGTTCTTGACTATGATCAACGGGTCTGCTGGTGAAAGTGTGTAACTTAATTGACGTGCCGACAGTTCTGTTTAGTCGGCGGTAGTTCGATGCACCAAGAATTTAGTTCGTTCTTTATATTTGTTGTCTCAGAAGAATCATTGGATAGTTTTTCAAACGCAACATGCCCGATACAAGTAGTTTTATAACCTTGTAGTGTGATTGCATCGTCAATTGATATCAAAATTAGGGAGAATGGTTTTTCTATTTCCGAAATTTATTTTACATACTGACGTTAAAGGCACGTATGGTTTTCCTTGCATCAAATAATTGAAGAATTTTTCTCATTGTTTAAAGTCAGAGAAAAGTTATCACATGATTTCTTTTGCTGATTCTTTTAACACCTCGACCATATGAGCTACAGTAAAGTAAAATCTGTACAGGACTTTTCGGTTGTCTTAAGTTAGGCTTCGTGAAATGTGTCTGGCAGATTAAGAATTACGCCGTCAAAGGACGATGGGCAATTTCAGTACAAAAATATCGTTGATGAATACGAAAAAAGCAGAAGAATGCAGATGACAGGTAATCCCCTTTCAACACAAAAGACAAGGATAAAGAAAATCTTCAGCTTTGTAAAAAAATAGTAATCAGTTTTGGCTTGATGACAATAATAAAAAAACGCAATTTTCATTGGAAGTAAAAGAAAACGCTATCTAACCACTGCACGCACGTGATTCAAGCCCGTTAAAATTTGCATTTAATTTTTTATAGTAATTTTAATTTACTACAAGGCCAAAGATTCAATCAAATTGGTTGGTTGATTTTCTTTAGCGCCATACCAACACCACTATGCCTTGTTTAATGCTGAAATCTTGATATTACGCATTATGGGTTCAACTGAATATATTTTGAACGCAATGGTACGTCTTCAACTGCAGATAAAATGTATTGTTGGTCTTTTTTATATAAAATATATATGGTTGGTATTTAACCATGATAATGTATTTGTATACCTACATGGTGATTTGATTTTGTTTGCGTTTCCCAAAACGTAATAGGTTCGACTATCTTGGGTCAGAGTGAACATGAGAACAACAGCAATTAAAAAGTATTTTCATTCTCCTCAAAACATTCAATCTTCCGATAAAAGGCCTTGCTGCCGGATGTACTTCATCTTCATACCCAGGACTGCCAATCATGTTAGAGGGTTTCTGTGTAGTGTTTGATGAGCTTAACAAAATGCAAGAAATGTAGTTCAAATAATGATTAAGAATTGTCTTGAAGAAGTTAAGATTTCAGTGATTTGTGTTGTATGGTGGGAAATAATTAATCACCAAAAAAACCGCATAAATAATTATGAACTCAAAACAAGCCAGAGCAAACAGGATCATTCCTGTTCAAGCATGAGTAATTCTCCATGTTTGGTCTGACCTGGCTCTTGTAAATATTGTGTATAGGTGAGAGGATTCAGATAGTTACTAGAGTTGTACAATGAGCCAACAATGTTTCCACCATCTTTAGCATATGATAAATATATTTCCATTGAGATCTAAAGAGCCCTTGACAGGAGATAAATGATAGGTGAAAGCTCAATGTCTGCTCGATCCTGGTGGAACGTTACTAGTTTTGTTTTAGTCGTATTGCATTTTATGCAATAGTCCTTTCCCCCATTGATCAACCTGGCCTACGTTAGAGGAACAATGAGCTCCTACTTACTAGGCTTTCAGATTTTTGTAGGTGAAACTGTTAAACTAGTGTATCATCTGTATAGATAGTCATTAATAGTCGGAGTATACTCTTAGGCAGATCATTAATTTACAGTAGAAAGAGGGTAAGAATTGGCTAAAGAAATAATTCTATCCATACCATCCACAACGATAAAACTTGAGTAGATGGAGGAGGTTTTCATTATAGTCAAAAAGTCACCACTGCAGAATATTTTCTTTTAAAGGTGCTAATATGTTCATTAACATTAGATTTCGCTGACACAATTATGTCGGGAATATGGCGTATTTCTTAATCAAATGTCCCTGGATTCTATAACTAATTCAATATCGAAGAGTACTTTTAATATATTTTATTCTCCTGTTTTCTATTTGTGAGACTCAGACATTACATGTAACGCTTTAATTATTATAGAATAATGTTCTTAACTGTCATATAACAGAAAAAAGTAGGTGAGATAACACCCAAATGTTTTCTTTTACGTTATTACTTATCAATTGACATGAATTCTCCGAAAGTATAGTGGAGATATTTCCCATTGTCTCCTTCATGGTTCAAATAATGATACGTCTCTTAAACTGACGAAATGACCTAGCTAAATCGTAATTTAAATAAAATGGGTTTACAGCGATAATTTGAACATAGTCTTGTTTTCTATTGTAGAAAATTTTTTTGTCAGAAGCCCGCTTGAAAACGCCACTTCATCTGTATGAAATTCTTTCTCAAACCACATTAAATATTAGATATTATATTCTATATATTGTAAATACAGGAAATGTGCGGAAAATAATCATCCATCAGTCTAATTATCTATTCCCCCCCTCTCTCTCTATCTCTCTCACTGTCTTTCTCTTACTAAATCTTTCTCATTTGCTTATTTCTAAGTACCATTTCTACATAGCAATCTGATAAATACAAGTGCGTTTGATTATCTCGGAATGTGAATTTCGGATTCATATATATATATATATATATATATATATATATATATATATATATATATATATATATATATATATATATATATATGGATCAAGAATCAAGAAAATAGATGGTAAGTAATTTAAATAAATCCTAGTTATACAAAATGATAAAACTTATTCACAGTAAAGAGCTCAATGTATTTATTAGAGAGCGAATATGAATTAGAGGTAAATGAAAATCACTCCCACACAAGATTGGCCATTTTGCTCTTCCAACAGGTTCATCAACTCAAGGAGTTTTATGAAAAAGACCTCCTTCAGTTGTTAAGCCCGTTAGAAGGGCGAAATGGACATTGTTGTGGTGGAGTGTTCTTCAGCCATCTGTAAAGCATATATATATATATATATATATATATATATATATATATATATATATATATATATATATATATATGTATGTATATATATATATATATATATATATGTATGTGTATATATATATATATATATATATATATATATATGCTGTACTCTGCAATTTATTTCGACGTATGAGGGCAAATCAGTTTCATGAAAGCGACAGGCAGATCATTTCATTATAGCGGTGACGGATGTGCAGAAACAACCACATTTTTTGCGAATAGAGATACCCGGCACATTCTATATCACGTGAACCTCAAACAACCCTCCTCGGGCTTATGAATTTTGAGTTGTCTTTATCCAACAACGGTCGCCACCGAAACCTATAAAACCCAAACTATCATGCAGTGGATTCGACTGAAGACTGATTCCTCAGTGTCGCTATCCAATATATATATATATATATTTTAAGATTAGCGCCCCGAGCATGGCATGAATCCACTAGAATGCAGGGGATTTGCAGAAGATTTGTAGCAAGAGCAGATAGGAGTGATAGAAGAAAGGATGAAGGGAAGGGAAGTGTGTAGATCAAGGTAACTGGAGATGTCGATTGACATTACATTTGAATAGTTGGAGATTATAGCTATCAGGGAAACAGTAATTGGGAAGGGTGTTCCACAGGCGAGACGTGCGAGATATGAAGCTATTGGAGTAGAAGAGACGGCTACATTTTAAATTTTCTACAGTGTAAGGGCGAGAGCGGGATGCCAGCCTCGTAAGGCGCTTGTATTCATGGAGACTGGGGACCAGGGAAAGCAGCTCATCGGAGCAATTGCCATGAAAGTATTTGTAGAAGAGACAGAGAGAGGCGACGGCGCGTCTGTGAGATAGTGGCTGCAGGCGAGACGCCAGATCAGGGCCAATCACATTACATATCCGTCTTTGGATCTTGTCAAGAACTCCGAGGTAAACAGAAGGTGCCCCAGACCATATATGGCAGCAATACTCCATGCAAGGGCGAATGGTCGTTTTGTATATTTGAAGTATCGCTTCAGGGGAGAAAAATTTCCTGGCGCGGCACAGAGACCAACTTTCCTCGCGGTGGACGATACAATTGACTTAATGATATATATATATATATATATATATATGTGTGTGTGTGTGTGTGTGTGTGTGTGTGTGTGTGTGTGTGTGTGTGTGTGTGTGTGTGTGTGTCATTTGTGTAACTGAAGTTCCGTTCGAACAGCTTCTTCCGACGAGCTGCGACTTTATGGACCAAATTCCCGACAGGATGCGTTCTCGAAAACACAAACTTTATAAGTCTAGTGCTAACCTTCATAGAGTCTACATATCCTAATAATCCGTACTTATTTCCCTATCTTACGTCTACAAACAAACTTATGTAGTTATTTGAGTTTTCCTCGGATTGTTCATTGTGTAGACATTTAGTAAAATATATATTTTTGCAAAATGAATATTCTTGGTCATAGGATTGAACAAGTTGTGACGAAGTTAATACATCTTAAATATTACTCGTATATCATAAAGAACAAAGTATTTTCTTACATTATATCTAAATGAATGATGAGTATTACACTTTCGTTTTACCTTCTCTTTACGCCAACCTATTAATAGTTACATTGTCTATTATATTTCGACCGAACATTGTTGCCTTCTATCTTCTCATTTATTCTATTTTTGTTACTTCCTTCTCCTTTTTGTACATTTATATTTTTGTTCTTTCGTTTCATTTTCGTTTTATCTATTTCCTCGCCTTCCTTTTCACACTTACATTCTCTGTTGATCCTTTCTGTCTCCTTCGATTACTATTCATTCCCTCGCCATTTCCATCTCAAGATTGTGCCACCTTCCGTTTTCACCTGACACAAAAGCGGTTTTTTCCTGCCATATTGACTCACAATAGACTTCGTGTAAAATACCTTTTTCTGGCAGCCATGCACACAATGACCTTCTTTGTTCGATTATTCTGTGGATATAAGAAAAGTATTTCAATAATAGCTTTTGCCTCACGAAAAGGAGCGAGAGCGCAGACAGTCTCAACGACACAGGTAGACATTTTTATTTACGAACTTAATACGCACACGCGCACACACGCGTATATATATATATATATATATATATATATATATATATATATATGTGTGTGTGTGTGTGTGTGTGTGTATGTGTGTGTTTGTGTGTGCGTGTTTGTGCTTGTTTATTTGGGTTTATTGCATTTTAGAGATGAAAACACAAGAAAAATAAAACAATTAGAATAACAACAACAATAGTAACTTAAAATAACTATACAGTATAAATAATGAATTGTTGCACATAATTCCAAACTCGAAAATCTCTTTTAAAATAACCACGCCAAATGGATTTATTTCTGAAAGAAAAGCATCGTTTATAGTTGGCACAGCCTTCGTGTGGAGTAACCTGCGATTAACTATAAGTTATAAGATGAATATGTATGTCTGTAACGCAAGTCTTAAATTATCATCTTCATTGGAAGATATCATAACATAGCGAAAATAAAACTTTTCATATTAAAGAAAAAATACTGCATAGAATTGTGAAAAGAAACGCTATTTTTTCAACAATACTTTTTAATTCTCATAGTTTGAATAAGCTTTTAAAATGTTATTGAATTATTTATAAAGTCAAAATCCTGATTTTATTAGAATTATGCTATTTCAGTTTATTTGAGCTTTTTAAATGTACTTTCTGTTTCGAGATGATAGGGGATATCTCCATATTTATTCAATCTTTCTTGAAGTTTGTAATGACTTTTTGATGAAACTCGCTATTCTTAAATATATCTAATTATTGTGGATAGATAGTTTTAGTATTATAATCAAGAGATGATTTCTTTTTAATTATAGTTCCTCTTTCTAGGTACAAGCAAACGTTTGTTACTAATTGTTACCATATTTAGGCAGAATTTGATCCATTCCTATCCAGATTCCGAGTTGAATATATTTAAATATTATTATGGAATCATAACATTTGAACACACGAAAGAAGCTTTGGTATAAAATATCGTATAAAAAAATAACATTATTTTGATACAAATAAATATTATATGATCGCCTATTCGGACACAACTAATACCATACTTATGCATAATGCATAGAAATGTAATCAAGTTTCTTCTAAAAGGAATTTGTTTTTTTTGTTTATTTGATCGAAAAATCATGGGCCAGAGAAAAAAAATTAAATATCTATAACGCTACTCATAAAGGCAAACGAAAATATTAAATACTTTTGAAGTTAAAGGAATCGATTCATACGTTTTATCAGTGATTAATAACATTCATGACAACAAGATAATATATAAAATGAGTAGATTACATCAAAGGCTATATCGCTGATGGACGACGGGAGATGATGAGAAAGGCTGGTGTACTTTTCATAAGTTGTATCGTAATCGAAATAAACTTATGTGAAAAGACTTTGACAAAGAACAGAAAGACTTTATTAGAGATTGCTGTTTTTTGGCAATAAGTTCAGTTAAGAACATTTTCTTTTTAAAACATATCAGGTTTTCTGTAAATGAATAGTGATCATTTCAATCTGCACATAATTTATCCGTGTTTCATATATTTTATTCATAATTGTATTTGTTATTGTCTTTTATGACAAATGCATAATTTTGCTTCGGAATTTACGCTGGAAATTCGAATTTTTTATTTTTTTTAGAGTTATTGATAATCCTTAATTATAGAAGAAATAATTAAAATGTTCTTGGCCAAATTTATACCCCAGAATCTGTCAAATGTGGAATATTCAGAATTTACACTGACTGGTCAACTCATTACGCATACGTGAATATTTTTTTGATACATTTCAGATGTGACACTGACCTGACAGAAATTTAATAGATTTAATGCATGATAAATGTCGCCTGCTAACTTTAATTTCATTCATTACAATTGGAAAAATGTGATTTTACAGTAATTTAACTTGCCATAGTCGTTTGTGCCAGGGGAACGGTTCTGAGAATCGTAAAACAGTTAATCTACTAGGATTTTTATGAACAAACATCATAGGACTTTGAGGGACTGATCAGAAAAAGAAAGAATAATCCACAGTGGAAGATCTGATGAGAAGAGATCAAATAGAATGACCAAAATCGTTCAAATTGATATAAAGGCAACAACAGCTAAAATTCGAAAAGTTTATAACGAGTATATGCAGACCATCTCTAAATGCACAGGCCGACAAACCATGAATCAGAAAGGTTAAAGAAGCAGAAGGCCACGCCATGTGAAATCCCCATCAGTTATGAAAAGTAAACTGATAATGAATTCAAATTTTGAAAGTGTGTTATTAGAATATCGTTGGATTCATACAATGAAGACTTGGCACTCGTCTAAAGACAAAGGCGGTCCCAAACCCAAAAGTTTGAGGTACTTTCGCGCCACTGTAGAGTCGGTTTTGAAGTAAGGTGCTACTACTGGACATTAACTAAAACCCTTGACTCTAATCTTGATGAAACCTACACACAGATGCTGCGCATTATGCTTATCATTTCTCGAAGACAACATCCTGTTCAATCACAGGTCTAAATACCCATCCCTGAGATTTCGACAATCATATGTAAAAACAGAATGCGTTTTGCAAGATGTTGCCAGCGTGCAAGACAAGAACTTTCGAGGTATCCACTGCTCTAGATAAATACATTGGCCAACTACGTTATAACAGGATTCCACCCTAAAGACCTTCCGACAGTGATAGACTTATGAATATCCGAGCTATCTCGACCGAATAATAAAATATTAATTAAACTGATCAGGCTTAGAACTTTTCTTCACACTTCAAAATAATAATGTTTCGCGGAACATGATACAGCATATGGCTTTCTAATTTTTAGTGGTCATTTAACTTGGTAAAAGATGTATCTTAATATGTTTAATGCATAAATAACAAAACTAATCTAGGAATTCATCATCAAGTAAAAACTGTATTTCCTTGAATCAATTTACTCTATAAGGAATTCTTCAGAAAGCATTCGTAGAAAATTGAATTTATTTATGATATTTTTTTGTGCTTACACACTATATTCTTTACTGTTAATTGGTGGTTAAGGATATGTGGTAATTACCAAACAAATAAAGGTTATGGATAGTTTTGTAGAGCGAAAAATGTGAGAATGTATTGAACGTAAAAGCGAAATTAACAGAAAGACCAAACTTGTATCATAGGAAGCGTATTTATTGACATGCAGGCCCAAATGCAGAGATTATTTATTGTAATGCCAAATTTGTGAATAGGTGCCTTCACCAGCAAAAGAGAATGACTTTCCTCAGATTTTCATGCTTTTTTTCTTTTGTCACATGATACTAGATGATAGAATGGTTTTCTACCTTACCCGTTTTCATTTCTGAAGATATTCGTACGTTATAATGTTTCACTTATCATTAAAAAATTGTACTCGTTATATTTACTTATACGATTTTTTTCCTTTCCGTCAAGTAGTAAACAAGTATTACCATGACGTAGACTGGCGTCTGATATCCGAATTCTTTTTTGCATATATCGTCAACATTGAGAAGTATTTCCAGTATACGATAACTAAATCGTTGACAATAAAGAAAATGCAAATTGGAGTTAACCAGTAGATATCTTGTATGCCCGGTATCTAAACACTTTGTGCAGATATCTGACAGACAGCACCCGCATATTCAAATGCTATTGAATTATAACACCAGCGTATCTATACGTCTAGTGCATCAAATTTTTTCTGATCGAGATTCTTCAACAAAATCAATGTAATTTGTCGTATTGTTGGAGTTAACAAAACTGAATCCGCCAAAACGCTGCTAAAGTTTTAGATTCAAATTCATCAGCCCAGAAAATGACAGATCATTTATTCACAGCTTTGTATCCAAAATCTCATCCAAAATCTGTCATTCACACAGAGATTTCACACTTGTCTTCTACAGAAATTCATTATGGTCCAAAACACAAACCTTGAAAATATAGCGTATTTTGCCGTTTTAAAATATAGAACATTTCGCCACTTTTGGAACAAACGTTCTTTTCTCTCCACTGCTAGCTTACACACATATCGCATCATTTAGGACAGAGGAAATTTTCTCCCCACTATGTGTCTTAGCAGTAGCAAGAAAATAACATCTATCTGACACAATCCGAGCTGTACTCTATAGCCTTTGATGCAGAGATCCTTGAGTATTTCGTGTCTGTGGTTATTATTTTCGTGGTGTAGTATATCGGCGCTTTTTTTTGACGAATTTCATCGTAAACAGAAAATGATTGGAGAACTGCAGAGGATCATTATAAAATAAATAGAAATAATATGTAGAAATAATATGTCTATATTATTCAATTAAACGTGTTTTAATGAAGTTATGATGCTTATATATATATATATATATATATATATATGTGTGTGTGTGTGTGTGTGTGTGTGTGCGTGTGTGTGTATGTATGTATATATGTATGTATGTATATATGTATGTATATATAATTATTTATTTAAAAATATGATTCCAACACGCTACATGAGAGTTCTCATGTTTCAAAAGAAGAGCCAAAAACTTCAATATAATTATTTGAATTAAATTGAATTCCTATTTTCTATATATTTATAAACACACACCCACACACACACACGCATATATATATATATATATATATATATATATATATATATATATATATATATATATATATATATATTTGTGTGTGTGTGTATATATATATATATATATGTATATATATATATGTATATATATGTATATATATATATATATTTATATGTATATATATATATATATATATATATATATATATATATATATATATATATAAGGGAAAACTTATCTTAGTCGATACGTTTCGTGCACTAAGTGATTATATCAAGGCAAATGCAAGGATATCATTTTGTAGTGCGTGTGAGTGTGTGTGTATGCGTGTTTCTGTGAGTGCGTGTGTGCGCGCAGAGCGTTTGTACGTAAAACGTATATATATATATATATATATATATATATATATATATATATATATATATATATATATATATATATATATGGGAATTAATTCATCCAGATTAGCTATTTCTACTGCTTTGTAAATTATTCATATGCATATTTTAGTATTCTGCTGAAAAGAGAATTAAGCAATTTCAGATCTATGTCCGTTAATACAAATTAATCCGATATATATTGTCCGGTGTTATAAATCTGATGTGCCAACACGCATTATCATTAATAAAAATGTAGAAAGTGCTGAGACTCTTGCAATCCATTTGGCACTACAAGCAGAAGCTATAAATCTGGAACTTGAAAGAAACCCAATAACCAAAAAGCTCTATATTGCATATTTCGAAATCAATCCATCATCAGTATGTACACCTATCTGCTTTGTCTTAGATGAATTCACATATCATTCATTGCATTTTTCCAGGAATATGCTAAGTGAATAAATAATGAGGATCACTAAAATGAAGGGTACTTTCTATTTTCAAATAAATGCACAACTACCCATTTATAAACATTCTAAATTTTAACTCGTAAACTGCCTCGCCAAGAATTTGAATTTTCTGCGACCCACAATGAAAGAAAAAAAATAGGTACATTCTTGCGGAAATGTCATTGGTCTTGTCCCCGTATACAAATATACAAACATATTTGTCTTACCGCCATCAAATAAATCTGTCAACATATCTGACAGATCACAATGAACACTTAACTACTTTCTAAACCACAGTTCACTACAAAGAAAATTGAACATTTTATTTTTATTGTATGTTTCAGAAAAGAAAATATAATTGATATTTTAACTGATGTTCTGCTTCTACTTTTCCTTCATACAATGACCTTTAAAAGATATGTTGTTTTAGTTGTTAAATGTTTGCAATCCCTGCACTGATAACTGATCCTAACAACTTATAGAAAGGCATAAAGTACATAAAATAACCAGTCATTAAAACGAGTCGTTTTAACAGAGATGTAACGAAGAGCATTTGTGTGCGCACAAATGTCGAATCTTGAAGGAGATGAGCAAAAGTAGCTGCTACTTTCCTTAAAATTAATCCGAGACTACAATTCATTAAGAATCACACAAAGCAGACTACAGAAGATTAACTAGTCTGACGAATCACAAATTCTATAAGATCTACCGTTGGTAGAAACATAATATGACCAAAACTATATGAAAGTTCGGATTCATCCAGACTGGTATCAATAGTTTAAGTTGATGGTCGTCGTCTATTATTCGTTGAAATATTTTCATGGCATACAATTGAATAATTGCTACTAACTCAAGATCCTTTAAATGTGGATGGCCACGTGCCTCCATTTATGACTATGATGATCTATCCTCTGCTGACCGCTTTCAGCATGAAGGTGCACTGTGTCACAAATAAAAATAGTGTTATGTTCGTTAATAGAACAAAGGAGTGTGTTTTCTGCAATACATAGACACCACTATCAAGAGATCCCAATGACATGGCCAATTTCAGATATGGTGGAAATAGAGATTCGTAGCAAGACAATCCTAAAGAGCTGTCTGATTCTATAAGATCATGAAACGATAATTCGAAAGAAGGCTTCCAGACTATCAGTTTGATATTAGAGAAGATTAGCTAAGAAATTAAACGATGATATCACAGACACAAACACAATATATATATATATATATATATAATTTTTAGAAAAGGGGTTCATTTTATTTTTAAAAAAAAGGATACAAATATATGACAGTGATTACAATTTCAGCTGAAATATCTTCAGAATAAATAAATTCGTTGGCAACGTCAAAATAAACTAAGAATTTGAAATGAAAAATTATTTTCAAATTTCAATTCTTTTTGGGAAGCCGGTCCTTAATTCAATGCATAACTAAGAAGATCGTGTTTCTTTGGCATATATATATATATATATTTTTAACATGCCTGTCATCATTAGTTGATTTTTACTTTGAAGATTTGTCGATATTAAAATCAATTCGCTGACATAACGGATGAAAGAAACCCAATGAAAACTAAACAAAAATAAGGTTTCTTTAACAATTTTATAAAGTGGCAACGCTTTAAATTTTGATATTATCTACACAAACTCAATTCTGATATATATATATATATATATATATATATATATATATATATATATATATATATATATATATATATCAAGTCGACAAAAAAAGGAAAAAGTTGAACAGAAGCAAGAGAATTTTACATCCTCTTTAACGAACACCATCACACAGTTGCACACACAGTTGCACACACAGTTGCACAGACATGCTTTTAAGCACACACGGGCGAACACTCGCATGTCAGGATGTGTAAGTCTGTATACTAAATTAGTCTGGGAAATTTAATTGTATGCACGTTCCAATGCCAGTCAAGTATTCATATGACTACCTCAAAAATATACCTCATTTTCTGAATAGGTTTATATGTTTTCATTCATCAACATAATCGTTATTTACAGAAACTTGCATATAATGTTATAAACACAATCACGAACTTTTTAAGAAAAATTTATTGTTTGAATTAACTGATTGTCTGCCAACTTCAAGCAGGAAAACTGATCAGATGAAGATCACGAAGAAGAAATTTCTTCTAGCTCCGCTAGCAGCAAGTAAATCTTCAGACTGTTATTTCCTCTAAAACTATAATAATTACGTGACAAAACAATTTATTCATTAATATTTCTCAAACTCTAACAGCATTTAACTTATATATATATATATATATATATATATATATATATATATATATATATATATATATATATATGTATGTATGTATGTATGTATGTAGGTATGTATGTAGGTATGTATATTCTGATGTATATTCCACTTTATCGGCTAGACATTTTGAATTCAAACAGACTAACGTATTAAGATATTGATCACATTGTCCCATAAATATAGCATGCCTTAAAACTATATATATATATATATATATATATATATATATATATATATATATATATATATATATATATATATATATATATATATATATAGCCCATGAATCTCACCTAAAATTGACCGACATAGTTTCAGAAAAGTCAATAAATCAGTAAACGATACTTTACCTCTAAACGTAGCTTTAACATCACATAAGACTTCTTGACAATCCTCAAAAACAGTCTTGATTAAATGAATGATTTTTATAGATTATCAACATTGGCGTTTTGACCTCATGAAAATCTGACGAGATTTATTGAGGCTCAAAATAATAAAGAATTTTAACATTTAATTGAAAATTTAAATATTGCATTTTTTAAATAATATAATTTAATATAATTTGCAAATATATATTTTATTTCATTTATTAAATGTATTATGAGTATATTCATTTTAAGTTATATATGCATTGTTTATTATTATTTCTTTGATTTTCTTTATAGTTCCCGTTATTTTTCTTTATTACTATATTTTTAGTTTTTTTTTTTTTTTGTTCCAGTTACCAGATGAACCTTCGTCTTATTTTTAGATTCTGGGTTTGCTTAACAAATGTTATATTTATCAATTTGGCATTTTCTACTAACTCTCAATCATTTAATATCAGTTATTAGTTAAGTTGCTACTACAGTTAAAATGTCAATATAAATGTTTTCATTGTATGTCAAATTCACAATCTCCGTGTATTTTAGTCGTGAATTCCTATATATATATATATATATATATATATATATATATATATATATATATACTGAGGAGCAGTGATACAGCGAAACGGTCTGTCTCTGGATGACTATATATATATATATATATATATACATATATATATATATATATATATATGTATATATATATATATATATATATATATATATATATATATATATATACTCTCTGTCAAAATTTTCTAAAAGTAACACACTTTTTCGGTATCTGATTTTATTTCATAACTTTTCTTGCTCCCAATTTTTTTGTATACCTATCTTTTTTATATATTTAAAGAATCCGTTGATTTTCGAATGTTCTAAATCATGTGATGTATATACATGTTTATATACGTACATTATGTTACAAATATTGACATAGGCAAGGGTGATAGTGGGTATATGCTCCCATTGTGTATAAAATGGTTCCCTGATATGCGTTCCAAATGCCCCTTGACAACTAAATCCAACTCGAAGCCGAAAGCGATAAACTAGCTCATTATAACCATCCACGAAAGCATTGTATCTAGAGGAAGGAAATCATAATCTTAAATCTATCTTCAGTGCGGTCATATATCCAATAAACGGAAAAGTCTATGGAAGTAAATCCAGATAGAAAACCCGAAATGGAGCGCCGTACGCTGTTGGCTCTCAACACTGACAATTTCTGCCATCTTCTGCAGCCAAGCCTTCACTAAATTTAATGAACTGTATGTGAGAGGAGTGACGGGTAACCTCAATATCTCTGATGCAAAAGGACACGATAAGTCTTTCATGGAGGAGATTCGTGTCTACAAATGCACAATAGGCGATCACTGATTAAATGAATGAATCAGTCAAGCTTGGTGGGTTCTTCAAAAATCTGTAAATCAAAGGAAGGTTTTTTGGCTACATAGGAAACCATAATTTATTTAGCAATATTCTTGCAAGTGAAAAAATAGTCATTTTATTTGAAAAAAAATAAAATGCAAATAAGACAGAAACATGACTTCTCTAAAAATCAGTCAGCTCTTCTTCCAAAATAAAATGAACAGTTAACAGAAATCATTATTTACCTGCACTGTATACTGAAATTTAAGTAATATATACATCAAAAATGAAGGTGATGTCCGGTATTTGAAATGTCATTGCTGCATTATGAGATTCCTCCATGTCGTCCTTAAAAATACAACATAAAGCAACGATTTAAACACGCAATGTCGACTACATGATTATGCTATGTAAAAATCTGAATTCAAAAACCCGAGGAGATTTTGTGAAAATACCTCAAAACATAATTTGATGTATAAAATAAGATTCAATTACACAATCCATCTTTTAGATATACAGATGAATTCGAATAATGTAAACTTAAAAGATATTGTCCATAAAAATCAAATTAAACATAATACTTACTAAATTACAAACGCTAATTCCCACACAGACACAAAATATAGATCATCAATAATGTAATGTTATTTACGCATCGCTATAACGAACTCCAAAAATAAACCAAATATTAATTAGGGAATGTTAATTAATATTTTCACATACAGAAAATAGTGATGCAAAGATCTCGTAACCTACATAACGAGATTTTGTAAATAGGTGAAAAATAAGAGCAAAGATATGTTAAAGGGTCAACATTTATTTAACACTATTATAATATCATTTGCTATAAATTTGATCTGACATTTTATATTTTTTGCTTACCTATAGTATATGGTATATTGTACAGTGTCGATATCAGATAAACGTGATCTTATTAAGACATATATTTTCTTCAATCATATGAGGGAAAATACTTTTCTATCATGTCATATATTCTCACGCACTTTTTTCCAAAAACAAAATATTACTTGCGATATTATTACGTCTCATGTAAATGTAATTAATCTCACGTGTAGACAATTATTTCGATATCTAGTGGCGCTGCGTATTATGGCTCGCTGCATACAAATTAGGTTGTCTTGTGCACTAAAATATTGATTTGATTATAAATGATTTCGATTTTTTGTTAGGAATTTCTTCTCCGAAGACAAAATTGTAGTGCAGGTGGCATTATTTCGATCATTTAAACATTTATTATGTTAGTTTCTTTATATCTCTTTTTAAGTAGAAATAATCTGTCTGTTAATCATTTTCGTTGAATCTCAAATGGAGAAAAGTTGGAAATTTTTACTGCAAGTGTATTGTCTTAAAACACATACACACACTGTAGTATATATATATGTATATATATATATATATATATATATATATATATATATATATATATATATATATATATATATATATATATGCAGCATATATTCATTCAATCAGGATTCATTGTATAATATAGATATTACATTTTTTACTGACCTTTTCAGTTCTCTAATCATTTTTTGATGTTAAGTTGAAAAACATCAAGTTAGAGACCATAGTTTTTCTAACCCAAATATTTTCCATCATTCCAAGGTCATACTCAGAGTTAAGGATTTGTGTTCGCGCTAATTCATATTTATTCTTTCTAAAAACTAAATATATATATATGTGAAAAATGTGTGTATAAAAATATATATATATATATATATATATATATATATATATATATATATATATATATATATATATATATATATTAAGGCATTAAAAACAAGAAATTTTATATTATGGACCATGATAGATTTAAAATAAAACAAACACCAGTCGACCGGTTTCGTCCCCTCTCATCAGAACTGTTAACGGGGAAATTATGAGGAAAAGAAAAAGAAGTCTCTTATGCATGACATGAATGATTTGACAGGAAGAAATAAATTATTATAAAAGTCCAATCATTCATGTCATGCATAAGAGACTTCTTTTTCTTTTCCTCATAATTTCCCCGTTAACAGTTCTGATGAGAGGGGACGAAACCGGTCGACTGGTGTTTGTTTTATTTTAAATCTATCATGGTCCATAATATAAAATTTCTTGTTTTTAATGCCTTAATACGCTTCTGTACCGTTTCAAATATATTCAGATATATATATATATATATATATATATATATATATATATATATATATATATATATATATATATATATTATATGCGCGGTACTTATAAGACGATCGCAAAAGCGTGAAACCTAGGGTCACAAACTCACATCAATCCAACCATATATATATATATATATATATATATATATATATATATATATATATATATATATATATAATTGATGAAGCTAGGGTATGTTAAATTTAATTTTTTTCTTTTTGCAATGATATTTAAGAATACTACCATAAGGACTATGAATTTGCATATTCTCAAATATGAAGCAATTAGTTAAAATCAGGGTAGACATTATCCTTCAGCTGATGAATAAATGATAAACATGAATATATATATATATATATATATATATATATATATATATATATATATATATATATATATATATAATCGACTCTTCCGTCGAGATTCGACGTATGAGGGTCAAGCAGATCCGTTTACCGGAAACCCACAGCCCGACACCGGCACATGAGATTTGATTTTAGTAGTGAAGGCCTCATGTAGGACCATCCACACTTCACTTTTTGAAGGGACGAATACAGAGAATACTCCACCGTGACTCCTATATATATATATATATATATATATATATATATATATATATATATATATATATATATATATATATATATATATGTATGTGTGTGTGCGCGCGCGCGGGCACGTTTCTTACATCTTCAACCAAATCTTGCAAAGCCAAACAATGATAAGGATTAGATCACGTAAGCAGGTCATGGTGTTACCTGGAAGATTTTTGCCTGAACCTGCATGATTGCTTTGAATTTAATCATCAACGCCATTGGGCATAAAAGACCCGATATTAATTTAATTATTTCATGAGTTTTAACTGACGACGAAAAATAAAAATAGAGACAAAAGAAAGCACTTAAACACCAGAAATACACACACAGCACACACACAAAGAAGCAACACACACACACACACACACACACACAAACAGCACACACACATATACGTACATTTTAACTCTCTACACAGCTGTTCCGCTCAGCTCTAACGAGTTCGTTGTAAACAAATTAATTAATTCTGAGATTATGTATGATAACCCTTCTTAATGTACTTAGTGATTTTCATCTTTAAATTTTGACTTGCTCCATCAAAATGTTTCAATACAAAGTCAATTTTATTCATATGTAAATCTCAGTGATATCATCTGAATAAATGAAAAACGCTTTAAAATCCGTAATATTAAATGAATAATTTAAGTTTATCTGCTTGCAAAAGGGTTTAATAACTTTCATAAATAACTAAGGGCCAAGTATTAATTTAAAAAGTCTTCCTTTGGATGATCAATTTAAAGTGTCAAATTAATAGGTTTATCATAAAGATTCTAACGAATTATCAGAATTAGACTAGAAATGTAAAAATCACTGCCCCTTTCATGACACTATAAGAATACTTTTATTTTCCTGATCAAAATACTATCAGCTACAGCAGACTTCTTCTTCTGGACGTGATGGATCATGGCTCTCAAAACTTCCTGTTCTTTGTAGAACTTAATATGGACTTTTTCTATCCCTCTTAATTCGGTCTTTGTCAACTATTTACACAAGCTCGTTAGGTAGGGTATTCGCTGCTTTCCTTTGGCCCTCTTACCTTCAATATTTCTCGTGATAATCAAAAATCACCAAGTATTCTTTCCTCATTATATGGTCTCGGAATTTCATCCAACTCTTACAGTCTTTTAAGTCTATGCTTTTGAGTTTCCCCAGAATGAGAAATTCGCACGAGTTCAGTCTATGGCCTACTTATCATCCCTTTTGTAGAAGCCCGTTTCTACTGCCTCAACTCTCTTATTTATCGGAAATAGGAAAAAAAAACATGGTTTTCGTTAAATACACTCGTATAAGGAACCAAATATTTGTGTTCAGAATGATAAGAGAAATAGCATTAGAAAGGCAAAATAAAGTTTTATATTGAGATGGCAACTGAGATCCCGTTTTTTTATTGAAATTTTTAAAAGGTTTATTAAAAAATAACAACTAACTAATCAGTAATGTATTATCCCTGCTTGTTTACATCTACTCAACGTTCAGCAACATTTTCAATACCTCGTTTGTAGAAATCACTGTTTTTCGATTCGAAAAATTCATCCAAATAAACTCTCAATTCTGCAAAATTATTGAATGAATCTTCGCGCATAGCTTTTGAAAGAGATCGAAATAAGTGGAAATCCGTTGTTACCAAATCGGGAGAGTTCGGCGGTTGTAGCTTCACTTCCCTGCAATGCGTTTGAATGGATTCCTTCGACATATTGGTGATATGAGTGCGGGCGTTGTCGTGCAGCATTAGTACTCCACGCTGCCGATTATGTGTTGAGTCATTCCATCTGATAAACATTGAGTTTCCCGGTAACCTTTTGGTTCCGTTCAAGCAATTTATAATGGATAAATCCATTCCCAGTCCCACTATACGCACAATATCGTTTTAAGCGGATGAAGATCTTGATTCACTCGCGGCGTCGCTTGTTTACCGAGGCTAAGCCATTTCTTGCCTTGCTTCATATTGATGTACAGGCAACATTTTTCGTCGCCAGTAACGATTCGTCAAAGAAATCGTTGCTTGTGTCCATAAGTTGGGCGGTGACGAGCAAGCAAACAAGCGAAGATTGTAGTTCGTTGATTTTTGTTTTTGTCACTTAAAGTATGCGGAACCCATACTCTACATTTCTGAACTTTTCACATCGTGTAAAGAATGCTTTTCTATAGAAGTATGGCAGCATTTAATTTTCTCCAGAATCTTCATGCAAAAGTTTAATCGCTCTTCATCGAACTCAACTGGACGGCGAGAACGAGGTGCGTCTTTGAGGTTAAAATTTCCATTTTTGAACTTGGCATAGCCATCACGAGCGGTTCTTGCAGCAATGGCACCGTCTCCAAACATAGCACAAATGTCGCGAGCAGCTTTCGCGCTCTTATAATCATGAGAGTAAAAAGAAAATGTGTCGATGATTCTCATTTTCCTTAATTTGTCATTCCATTTTAATGCTGAAAATAAGCAGAAATGAACGTAAATTAACTCGAAAAAATGATTGCGAAATAGAATTCTCGAAAACATATATTCCAAAATTAAAAAAAAAAACAAAAAAAAAACAGATTCCAAAAATTAAAAAAACGGCGGGAACTTAATTGTCAACCAATAGATAATGAAAAAGCTTTTAATATTAAGATAATAAGCGTAAGGTATTATAATAATAGGGAATGTATACCAGGATCAAGCCGCCTTTATAAGGTTAGAAAAGAAATTCAGTAAATAAATAAAATAGATTGTGGCGTGAGAATATGATGTAACTTCTAACCGGATTAATTCAAGTTTTATAGTAACACGATCGTGAGAGAATTAGTTATCCTTCTTTGATTCATTATTGGTAGCCATAATTTTAATGACATAAGTTATTCAGATAACAATGTTCACAACAGAAAGAGAAAGAAAACTACAGGATTTCCTAGAAAAAGTAGTAAAAGAAAAAGAAAAGATCGGACTAAACGTCAATTGTAAAAATTGTATCTGGTTGTCAGCAAAAGGAAAAAAAATCCAACATGAGGACTACGATTTGGAGGCACCAAAACCAAACAAGTAGAAAACATAAAAAAAACAAAACATGATAAATAGTACGATACTAAACTTCGAAAGCTCATTGGAAAGGTGACAAGCAAAAGGTAGGCAAAGTGTTAGTAATCAGGAAGCTTTTATTAGAAACAAAAAAAAAAAATTGTACTGAAATGTTTTGATATACAGGGTGTTTCAAAAAGAATACGCCAAAATCATTACGCTGTTTTTTCAGGTCTGTAGCATTGTAGTGGACTGAATCAGTAGTTATTTGATAGAGTAGTTATCAAAGTTTGATTGGGTGTCAGCTTCATCGCTCTCGTTAGTATAACTTCCGGTGCAGCTGAATTGTGGGAAGATCAATCAAAATGGCGACTCCTCAGCAGAAGGCGTTTTGCATGCTTGAGTTCGCGAAAACAAACGCCATTGTCACGGTGTAGCGTGCTTTCAGAACAGAATTCGGCATTGATCCCCCCCCCCCATCGTAAGAGCATTCGACGGTGGATTAGACAGTTTAAGGAGAGTGGATGCCTGTGCAAAGGAAAGAGTCCTGGAAGACCACGTGTTACAGAGAAGCAAGTGGAGAGGATTCATGATGCATTTGAGAGCAGCCCATGTAAGTCCGTACGTCCAGCAAGTCTTCAGATAGCCATCCCTCATACCACTGCCTGGCGTGTGTTAAAGAGACGATTACACATGAAACCATACAAACTAAGCCTCGTCCAGTCACTTACTAATGATGACAAGGTGATGCGGAGGACAGTCTGTGAGTCAATTCTGGAGATTGAGGAAGGTGATGAAACTCTCTTTTCACGTTTAGTTTTTAGTGACGAAGCGAATTTCCATTTGAGAGGTACAGTCAATCGTCACAATGTGCGCATTTGGGGAACAGAGCACCCACATGAAACTGTTGAGCATGAAAGTGATTCCCCTAAATGAACGTCTTCTGTGCTGTGTCTCAATACAAGGTCTATGGTCCCCTTTACACTGTTACAGGACAAACTAATACTGTTACAGGACAAACCTATCTCGAAATGCTTCAAAACTGGCTATTCACTTTACTGCAAGCAGATTCGAATGACTTTATTTTTCAGGCAGATGGAGCACAACCCCATTGGCATCTCAGGGTTAGAGCTTATCTGAATGAAAACGTGCCTCAGCGATGGATTGGGAGGAGAGGTGCTAAAGACCTTGCATTCTGTGCTTGGCCTGCCAGATCCCCAGTCCTCACTGTGTGTGACTTTTTCTTGTGGGGGGTATGCTAAAGACCAAGTTTATGTTCCAGCACTTCCAGCAAGTATCGATGACTTGAAAGATCGAATAATAACTGCAATCAACACGGTGAACCATGACATGCTGAGGTGCGTTTGGGAGGAATTCTCATATTGGCTTGATGTTGTCTGCGCTGCCGGTGGTGGCCATATTGAGCACTTATAAAACATGAAATGAAACTTGAATGTATATACAACACAGGTATTCATGCTAGAGGTTTGTAATTTTTTTCGTTTTTGACACATCACGTGTTGATTTTGGCGTATTCTTTTTTGAAACACCCTGTATTATTCTTCGTATATGGCATTGAATACTGAAAATTCTCACAAATGGAGAATGGATTCAAATCAACAGAGATTCGATCATACAAGTGGATAATGAGAATGCAATGAAATTAACATATGAGAAACTAGAAAATATTTAAGTAAATTGGAACCAGATGGACACATACTTAAAATTAAAAAAATAAATAAGCAACTGGAAATGTCTGGGACATTATGTGAAAAGAGGACATGTTTTAGGAAGGAGAAGCAAAGAGAAATTCGAGCAATTTTACTGGTTTTAGGTCAGTATATGGCATACCGACGACATAGATTGATTGTAATGGGGCAAATATTTTTTACATCACTAAATCTGATGAATGTGTGTGAAGAGATGAACATCTACGTCTTAATTGGACGCGCGCCTTAACGAAAAATTTGAAATGGCCATTACCGTTTGTATCGATATCTTTCAAATTTATTCTTTGTAATTATCAATGACTTTTTTCAGGGTCATATCATAACATAAGAACAATAGTCTTTACCACAATGAACATTATCATTCTCTGAGTTATCATCGGAGCAGCAGAAGCAGTAATAGTAGTAGTAGGAGGAATAGTAGTAGTAGTAGTAGGAGTAATAGTAGTAGGAGGAGGAGTAATAGTAGTAAATGTAAGAAGGAGGAGGAGGAGGTCCACAAAAACGAGAGGTACGACGATGAGTAAGAGCAGGACAATATTGCTAAAGATGATTGACATGATATGTCCAAGATAAATATAACCTAAAATAATACTAAATGAATTAAGGATTGGTACAGAAACTAGATACTAGTCGTCAATGCATAATTTGTTTTATAAAGTTACAAAATACACATGGCTTCGTAGGAGACTGGATAATATGTGAATGACGAATATTTAGTTAAACAAAGCAATAATATAAATACAAAAATGAATGACTTTTATCACAATAATGCAAAACCAGCCTTGGAAGTTTGAAATGAAGCAATATATTTATTAATTTGGAGAATACTAGATCTAGTTACGTTTAAAAAAATAGAACGTGTTTCAATTATTTGATAGCTACTCTCCTTTCCGTTTAAAGTGTAAAATTGAAAAGTTGAACAAATATCGACCAACGCCTGCAGAAACTTAAGAACATAGAATTGGCAGTTGTGAACATCATTATTGGAATGCTGGCAACTTTTCCCAAGGTACTTTCAGAATTAATAGAGGAACTGTATATATGATGAATTCTTCAATTACGTTTCCAAGAATTTTTTCAAATGCGTTAATAATGACGGCTACAAGTGTTACGCTTGAGTTCAACAATTTGTTTGATTTATCGGATATTTTTCGAGTTTTATTATTTTCTACTATCTTTTACTTATTTTCTCCATAATCAGCATGTTAAAATCTATTCCAATTTCTGCTGCAGTAACTGAAGGCAATGTTGAAAAGAGAGCAAGTATTATGTTTGCGTTGCCGCAAATATATTTAATCCTTGCAAAGCCTAAAGTAATTGTTAAAAGTGAAAGTAATGAGGTCGTCTTATAATATGAAATCTAGTAAAATATCCAAGAAAATGTAATATTCAATACGACGTTTTACTAGAAATTGTTAAATGATTTTTACTTCTAACACAAGGCATAAAAATAATTGTATATATAAATTATTGTATAAAATAACAATTTTGATTTTCATAATTTGAAAACTTTCCAAGTGAACATAGTCCACATGATATTAGGAAAGAAAGAAGAATCTCTCAGATTATGCGCTCTTTTCGGTAGAACAAAAAATATAATTAAGGATTGAAAATTATGAGAAAATTATGAAATCTCATATCAGGTGTACAATTTAAAGAAAATAAAACAATGTGAAAAATATTAAAGTTGTTGTTGCAAGTAATGCACCTACTGCTGCTGATGCTAATAATAATAATAATAATAATAATAATAATAATAATAATAATAACAATAATAATAACAATAATAATAATAATAATTACCTAGAACTACAGAAGACTGGTTGATGATCTGTGTCAAAGAAAAAAATAAAGAAAGATTATTCAGTAATAAATTAAGCCAACAGATTCAAAACGGAACTTCAAATGGAAGAAATGCTAGTAAAGCATAATACACCTACGACAGCAAAGAGCCTAAAATGAGAGCAAAAGCAGGATCTTTACAATACGCGAAGATAGAACAATCAAAGCTAATTACCCAGACATCTTAATCAAAGACCATAAAAAACAGAATGTGCTTTTTTATTGACATTGCAGTCTCTGCAGATTGTAATGTATTTTTGAAGATTTAAAAAAAAAAAAACTACCAAAAGACAATGATCTTATTACGGGAATATAAAATATATGGCACTTGAAGACGTCTATACTTCCAGATGTAGTTGAAGCGTTAGGATTGATTTGAAATGATTCCCACAGAATACTTGTAATGATTCCTAGTATTTCTTGTCTTAAAGAAATAAAAAGAATTTTACTCACAAGTACAAATCCCATATTACGAAGAGCTATATATATATATATATATATATATATATATATATATATATATATATATATATATATATATATATATATATATATATATGTAAAATGTGTGTGATTTTAAGTTGTTTTATTTTTCATTCTTACTTTTTCAAAAATTGTTCAGTGGAAAATGGCATGATGTTATTTCTGACCGTCGGTCGCTGGTTCGGACACATAAAGATATCAAATGAAATACTACTACTACTACTACTACTACTACTACTACTACTACTACTACTAATAATAATAATAATAATAATAATATACCGGTTATAAATGTAAAATTTACATTAATTTGTTAAAGGAAACCCGTTTCTGTATTATTGCAAAAGATGTAGGTTTGATTCCAAAATGTTATAATACAAACAGAAAATGAATTAAAAACGGAAAATTGTTATTTCCATGGCTGAAGTATTTTTTTTTTTTTGTCACAAGAAATATTTAGTATCTTATTGCAGGAAATTTGTAAAAGAAGATAGAAAATTTGTTATAGAAGTCAAAACGACACGCGTAAATGATAATAAAAACCTGCCATTTATTCATGTATTTTCATTTTATGTTTTTTGTGACATGTCTCTTTAGAACATGGCTGTCCCCAACATCCTATATTTTGTTCCTCCATTGATATTACTTTTTGCCTCTGGTTCGGAAAAGCATTCAGGTAAACTCAATTCTTATGTCACAAACTATTAGGTTGGTGCAAAAATAATTTCGTTTTCTAACATATGTTACTATGTGAGAAAACGAAATTATTTTTGCACCAACCTAATATTACACTTTGAGGCTTTTCTTCCCGTGTTATATTCTCTGGGCTCTTTTTACTCAGGCGTCTCAGAAATGTCAACTATTGCTTTGTGAATGTAAATGTGTGTTTCTTTAAGTTCTTATTTTCCTTTCAACGTTGTTGTTCAGATTTTCTGGCTATCGTATTCAATCGAAACGTATCTGTTTCGCTTCAAGTCTTCTCTTCCTATGTTATTGTCAATTATTTACTAATCTACATGAGATTAGATATTACATAGAAATTAAGCACATTTTTGTTTTTAAATAACTTTTTCGTTCTCTCGATTATGCTGTTCAGTTGATAGTGCAAATTTTCTATTTTCTAAGCATATTTGAATTTCTATGCCACATTTTCCGTCGACTGTTAACCGGATACACGTGTAGTTTAATTTTTGCAAACGCCGGATTTAACGTCCGCAATATATAAGTACATATCATTAGAGATCTCTTTTCTTCACGAGCATATAATCAGTTTTCTTAATATTAATAGTCTTTTCTTGTTGCTTTCGCTTACGATATGACTATGTTTTATTTCTGTCATCCGCGTATCTTTATGTTATTAAGATTATGTCCGCTGATAATAAATCCTTTTGCGATTTATAGGCTTTGTATTGGAAAGCATATTATACTTTCAGGTCATTTCTACTTAAGTGCACTATTACTGAGTGAAAATCAATGATTGCCCTTGTTATTTTTAGCCTTCGTCTATAAAACATGTCTGTTGTTAAAAATTCTTCGTCTATGACCGTCCTGGGTATAACGATAAACTAGGTCCAACAACAAGGCCTCAGATAATGTTTTCGGAAAAATATTGTTGTCATCTATACGTTTTTGAAAAAATACCGTTGCCTGCCAGTTATACATTTTTGAAACTATAATGTTGCCAGCTATACGTTTTTTTGTTTTTTTTTTTAAATAATGTAGCCAGATATATGTTTGTGAATCAATAAAATTGTCAGCTGTACGTTTTTTTGGAAAAATAATTATTGCCAGGTATGCGTTTTTGAAACAATAATATTGCCAGCTATACGATTTTTAGAAACAATATTGCCAGCTATACGCTTTTGAAACAATAATGTTGCCACCTATGCGTTTTTGAAAAAATAATGTTGCCAGCTATATGTTTAATAGTACTTTATATTTAATATATATATATATATATATATATATATATATATATATATATATATATATATATATATATATATATATACCTTAATTTGGCATTAAATGACCCACAGTGGTCGATATGCCATAAAACCCAACCAAGCAACCAAAAAATCTTCGTCTACGGGGAGATTGTCCAGCATTTATTTATACATCAGAAATTTATTTCCATACTAAGTTTCAAGAAAACCAGTGTCCGAATGCCACTCTGTAGTTGAAAAATTGTTATGACGAATGATGTGAGCTATATGAAAGAAAGTGGACGTGTTAGCTGGTGAATATTGGGAGGAGAAGGAAGATGATTAACGAATGACACTTGTACATTATTTACATTATTCGGACTATTGTCGTCATCTTTGTCGCCATATTTATCACAATGTTTCGGTCGTTGTACGCTGCGGCCTTCTTCAGGTGGTTGGAATTCCGAAATGAACCCTTTATTTTCATCACTGGGGCAGACCGTTCTAGTTCCACGTGCCATGTTTGATGGATGTCAGTTATCACCTACTAATTTCCCTCTGAAACTTCTCCACTGCCTTAACCGGGTATTGAACACACAATCTTTGGGTCCTGTCACTGGATCTACCCAATGCCTTTATCCACTGTGCCATGAGTCCTTGAGGCGACAAAGATGAGGACAATGAATGACACTTGACATGAAGAGATTGATATTTTATTACTCAAGGTGTTGTGAACACGGGAATTTTTCCCAAGAACAATAAAGAATTTTTCCCACAAAAGAATAATAAAGTTATCTAAGAAGTTTCGAAATTTTTTTTTAAATAATATTAAAATGATGCTGTTTCTATTTAATTGACGCAGCGTGACATGTGCTAGAAGTAAAAGACTGAATTGATGAAACTAAAGGAAGAACATTTGCCATAAAAATAGCGACGGGATAGTTAAGAGGCTTGCAACATCTCTCTTTGAAAAAAGACTTCCGAATGTATTAGATATTACATAGCAATTTATCATACTTAAAAGCCTAAAAAATAAAGTCATTATGGTATATCTTATTTATATGTGCTGTCTCTATTGAGGACGTACACATCTAGTTCTCCAACGAGGGATTTGAATTCAATTTTATATCAGTCAGGTATACTTACTTTATGATGCTTTGTGTATTGAGTTCTCTTTAGGAGATATCAAAATAAACTTTTCCCCCGGTATCACTGCACGACACCAAAAAGTTGATACTTCAATGAGTTGACCAAGAAAGTGATCTCATAGATAAAAAACACAGAACCAATCCCCAAAGAATATCTATAACTGCGTCAGTAATTGCGCCAAAATAGGAACATCAAGATTCACTCTTCTCGAGAAGTATATTCGAAAATTCCTTACCGAATTCACACGCACTCAACTCCGATATTAATTAAATAAAAGATAATTTTATGCATGAAAAATTTAATCTCCTATTGATATTATATTTTATTATTGATAATTTTACGCATATATTACTTCAGTAATATTGTATATCCCTAAATGATCTACAGCTGACTGCATCTCTAATAAAATCCCAGCTTATCCGGCTGCTTTTTTCTCTTCAACTTGGCCAGTGCAGGAAATTAACTCAGAGTTTAATGTTACAATATTTTCGATGACAATATATAATGAAGATTTATTTATATCCTTGATTTGTATTTTCAGGTGTATTTACATTTCCTTTTCCCCTTTTATACACGTTATACATCCTGCTGTGTAGAACGAGGAGTACATACTTCTATTGGTATTTCTTTTAAATAAACATTTGTTAACAAATCTTTCTACAATGACAAGTATGATCTGGTACGTGAATGAATGTAGTAATAGCACATACCTTGAATCTATCATACAAATTTAGAATGTGAAATTAATACACTCTAATCAACTGATACATTTAAAAAAAATATAGTGTTGGAGATTAGGAAACTGAAAATAGAATAAGCTAAGCTAGGGGTTAATTGTCCATCATTGTAAGATTATACAAAAGCAAAATATTAACATAGGACAACACGATGTAGCTTCTCATGTTTGTCATACATAGTGACGAAAACTCCCAGAAATGCCGAAAATACCATCTTTATAACCGTTTTCCCAGATCCATTATTAAAACAGTTTCACTCGAATGAATAATTTAGGTTTAAAAACTGATGATATCGAATCATAAACAGAGAGCATTACCAATTAACAAACAAGAAATAACTACATCGCTTGAAGACATGCAAATTCAGCAACTAACAACTTAAATAGGCAGCAGATATCAACAGATAGGCAGGGGATATCAACAAGATAATGACACACTAAACGAAGGAAAACCATCAGCTCTCGCGAGAAGGAAAACAGAAGATATGAAGATATTTCACTGAAAAACCTATTTTAAGAGTAATACTGCGTGGTCCGAATGTTTTGTCACCCCTTGCAAAAGATTAACGAGAACAATAGCCCAACAACTCATACAGTAAAACGAAACACATGTACTGGATTCAGTTTATTCACTTTCACTGAGGCTGTCACACATCGAGAACGTCTGTATGAACACCATCATTTTCTTGTCACCCATCTGAAATAGAAAATTTTATTATGTAGGAATGACAAGACTTCGGATCACACTGTCTATAAATTTGAACCGACAATAACGTTTATAGTGAATGCCGACTATTTCCTGTATGGGAAGGTGACTATGATTCTCATTTACTAAACTTCTAATTAACCCGTGCATCATTTGCTAATAGGCATATGTATATAATATTTTTTTGCTTAATATATGTCACATGTAAGTCCTTATCACCATTTTATGTCTTCTTTTCATCAGCTCCATAACTGAATCTATTAACTATTTCTTTTTCTTCTTCTTATCTCCTGAGATGTTTCCGTTCATCCATATCATGAGAGGTTTCCTTAAGTTGTGCCACTTTGACTTCCTGCTCTCATATATGCTATTAAATTTTATCTTGACTTTTTCAACAGAAATATAACCATGAAAAGGCGTTAAATTCAGAAAGACCTGAGACAACAGTTGGAAACTGCTGACAAATGATGTTAAATTATTTTGAAAAAAGTCTGTACATTTCAGATGTTCATCTTTGAGAAGTACGATAAGGTGACGCACAAAATCAGTGAGTTGTTTTGCCATACGAGAAGGGCAGAACGAAACTTTTCTGCCAATAACATATAAATGACTAGTCAAAAGATCGAGCAGCAATTAATCAATTGTAAAAGAACCAATCAACATTAAGAAATTATGCGAGAATCGAACGATTATACAAGGCCATGAATATTCAAGGGTATTTATACTCATTATCTTGAAAGATAGAACAGTTGTAAAAATGCTCCTGGTTTTTTATTGAGCACCATGTATTTGATGTGTTCGATATATTACTTTCGTTACACTCTCGATATAATTCATATCACCGTCTTTGATACTTAATTTTTTGCATGTCTATTCATGCCTCTCCACAACTTCTTATAATTTATGTCTCTCAGACTTTTTTCTTTCATTACTGGCCTTCCGATTTTTTTTCCTTCTACCTATTTAACCACTCTTGTAAGGTAGTTTAATTATTGTATTGTATAATAATAATTACTATTCTGTGTAACATTCATCAAGTCAACTTTCGTCATTATATACTCGTAAATTCTAAGAGATTATTTCCTATTATTTTGTCATTTTCGTTTTATCATCTTTAAAGCATTATCGTTGATTACATGCTCCACCCCATAATATTATAACCTGTTATTTCACGGCTTCCAAAATCTAAATAAAAATTTAAGAAACCGATAAATGGGACAGGAAATGTAAACAGTAAAGTCTCTAAAACAAAACTGCACACATTTAACTACCATCGATAAATAATACTGCTTGTCATCAGCATAGCTGAATCTAGATTCCAGCATTGCAAAACGCTGTAACTAAATGGCATCAAGTTTTTAACTGATTTCAAAAGGAGCGACTACATCTTAACAGTACCTGCATCTATTGCAAGGAAATTTGGATCACTGTGTCGTGCCAGAATTTTTTTCTCATCACAGTCCTCCATGCACATTTGCATATATACCTTTCGTTCGTACATTCATTACTGATGTCATATCTGGTCTGGTGATCCGCTATACATGTCGAGGTTCTTGACAAAATCTAAAAGTCTCTGTAATGTAGTCAATCCTAACTTTGGATTTGATTCCAGTCACATTCTCATCGATGTGGCTAGGCTTCCCTTTGTCTTTTCTACAAATATTTTCATGGAAACTGTATGACCAAACTTTTTTTACCCGGTGCCCTAACTACATGAATTTAAGCCTGCTCCTAAATTACCATTTATCACCCTCGCTTTTACTGTTAACATAGTTAAATGTAACCAACATTTCTACTCGAAAGGTTTCTTTTCTCACGCCTCCTTCCTGTGGAACTAATTTCTGTTTACTTCCTTCCATGATAACTAGCATCTTCAAAGATTTAAACACGACGTCAATTGCAATCTTCTGTCTTCTTGAAACCCGTTCAAATTTGTGTCATTTCTTCGCACCTTCCTATAGTAGCCTTTTCTCTTACTCTCACTCTCTGTAACCCTCTGAGTATTCGTGGCATTGACGCCTTGTTTTGGGGTGAAAAAACTGAAAAGGTTTCCAAATAAATTGATCTTCTAATCAATGTTACAAACTGTCAAGTACTTATGATTTGGTAGACAACATTTCTTACATTGAAATTGCTTATTTTAATCGTCATATAATTGGCCATTTTACATTTAACATAGTGTAAAAAACATTTTTCATCTCTACCAATTTTAAGAAATAAATTTTGGAAAATACATTTATTCTTTATATACTTATATCAGCGAATAACTTGTTAAAATTTGATTTAAAAAAAAACTCGTTCTCTTGAGAATATTGTTTGGAAAATGAATGGTAATTAGCTGTATTGAAGATCTCTCCTCTCTAGAACTACGTCTGTTAAAAGGAATTGTAAAAGTAACGCCTTCTTAATGTCCATACTTCTATTTTTCTTAATAGTTCTTCGCTTTTGTTTCTAGATAAAACTATGCAATCCTAATCGTACATTAATCTTGTGATTTCATTACCTGCTTTCCCTTGTCCTAATGACGTGGTCATGCAGTTGAATTCATAGTAAAAATAAATGGAATGAAACTGAAAGAAATTTACTCTTGAAATCAAAACTGTCTTGTTAGTGAGATGTCATAATGTCTTAAAACCATTTTCTATTAACTAACCATAAAAGAAAAATATAATCCTGCATTTAACTCATAAGCGTCAAATTAATCCAAGTTTATTTTGACCCTATAATACAAAATAATTTACCTTAACCAAGAGTGAGAAATATGAATCCGACAACGGTACAATACTTCTCTTCGAAGCGCTGTGCAAATAAAGGCAGTGAAATATAGTTTATGAACAATTTCGCCCACAGCAATTCCCTAAGATAGAAGCTTTGCTTGGCAAGGTCGTCTGTTAGGGTGACTCTATTCCCTCAGGACAATCTGTACAATTTCGACATAACAAATCATGTTGCCAACGGAACTAACTCTTTACAGCCTTAGGAGTTATATTGATGATTGTCGAATATTAAGCCGGCTAAGTTACGATAAAGCACGGATATTATATAAATATGGAAGTTACTAACTATTTCTCCTCAAAATCTATTTCTTTAACGCCAATCATTTTGACGCAAAAACGTGAAGCAGACAAAATACATTAAGCAGATTTTCATACAGGATTTCCCGGGCAGTACATTAAATCTAGTCATGTTACTCACTAATATTAATAGATGAGTGGCTCAAATTCAATTGGAAAAATTGGCCTTCTCCTCGTTCCTCTTCTTAATGCTTGTCTCACGAGGTTTCGGTCAATCGATTCACCGTCATGTATATACAGCGTAACAAACGAGGAAATAATTCGTTGCTTCAGGTGATGGCAAAAGAAAAAAGTTTACTTTTACTCTATTAACATAAACCTTCTATCTCAGCATGGCTAAAAACGCGACTAATGCAGCTGCAAATAAACCCAGGCGATTATAAATTATACATGGAGGAAATACGTTTAGTAAGGAAAGAAGGTCTCGGCGGTCTGGAATTTATACTTGCCCGATTTATTCCGCCGGGTGAAAGGTTCGTATACACTGCCTCTTTTAAATTTTTGCCTTCCAAATTTCAAATACTGATGAGATCTTCAAAGTATAGAATATATATATATATATATATATATATATATATATATATATATATATATATATATATATATATATTTATATAATGGTGATTTATTTCAATCATATTTAAGAACGGAACATTCAATACATTTACCCTGATTTCTTCAGCGTGAGATACGACCATCCTCAACGATTTACGCTGTGTTCGCCTGTGGTTGATGCAAAATCACTCTTTTATAAGAATGTTCTATCTTTACGAGTTTTGTTTATGGCTGTACACATACTAATGAATAGCTAGATTACTGGGGGTGATGGTGATTTTATTAAAATAACATATATTCGTTCAATTGTCAACCTAGGCTAAAGAGATACAATCTGTCCAATAGTTGAGGAAATGCAATTAAGTACTAGCGCAACAATCAACAGCCGCGTTTATGGTTATTGCTATTATTATTGATGATTTTCTAACACATCCCAGTAACGACAAACATCAGAATTATTTCCATACGGTTATATTATCAAGAAATCTCCTCCTTTATACATCAACCATAGTGGAAATCGAACTTTAGTTTTGAATTCGAGATATACTTGATGAAGACCGGTGGCCCTGCGAGGAAGATCTTTATATCGGCGAAAATATTTGAAGCATTCAACAAATCGTCTGTACACAAATATGCGCTTTTATTTAGAACTGAAATACAGTGTAGTATCATTTTAGCATGAGTGAAAACATTATTAAACAGTATACCACTCACAAAAAAAGTTGCCTTTAAAATGCTGATATACTGCTTACAAGGGCACTCCTATCAATTGCCTCTTACTTTAGGAAGTTTTCGGCGAATATTTCGAAAACTTATCAATGAGTTCCCTTTTGTACGCAATAGCAAAAGATCGTAATTGATGTCGTATCATATATGTGTTGGGGTTTACATGGATGGATAGTTATGCTTTAAAAAGAAATAGTCAGGAACATATATATATATATATATATATATATATATATATATATATATATATATATATATATATATATATATATATATATATGTATGTATGTATGTATGTATGTATGTATGTATATGTTCATTAAAAGTAATTGATCGAGTATAGAAGTATCATCAGCAGAATGCAGAAAGCTTCTGGACGGTCGTTTCGTAGTATTTGAAACTCATCAGCAGTGCCCATCCAATACTGTGAATCGAAGACAGACAGTTACAATACAACTCAAGAGTCATACCACTAGACTAACTGGCGTCCCTGACGAATACGAAACTCATTAGATCCCAACTTACTAAATTCTATAGTGATACTCATCCAAGTATACGTAACCAAAAGTGTTGTGCCTCAAGTGTCACGTCTTTTTTTCCCAGCCGCTCATTCCAGAGCATTAAACGTTAGTCTAATCAACGATATACAAGTGACTGGAATTTGGGGGAATCTGAATAAACATTTATACGAATTCATCGAATTTAGTAAAGCACAGAACGGCCGTTTTATAATTAAGTAAAATCAACTATTCACATTAAAGAACCTCTGCAGATTTTGAAAATCACTTATTGGCTTCTAAGACGGGTCTGATCTAATCCTGCCGAAGCTCATGCCAAAATGCAGTTACTTCAGCCCATAAGCACACCAAGTTATATTGTTACCATAAATCAATGTGCTAAAATGGGGAAAAAGGCTGATACTCAAGAATCTATTTCCCCGGAAGATCAGCTTAATTTGAAATTTTGCACAATTCGCAAAACACTTAAAGAAAGCCAATCTAACACGCGTTTTGCACATATAGATTTGTTGCTTGGATGTAGTAATCGTCCATATAAATCTATAATTGGTTTACCCTACGAAGTCTATTCTCCTTACCTCCCTTCTTTATTTCTATATAAATTGCACATCGAGTATAGAATCATATTAAATACGTTGTTATAAAAATGATGAAATTTGTAGAGTTCTCCCGAGGGCCAAATATGAGAAGAAAAATGAATTGAAAAACTATATAAATCAAAACTAATTTCAACGTTGATACGTTTAATCGGAAAAATGTATTCATGAAGAAATGAATGTCCATCAGAGTAAAAATAAGAAAAATACGAAAAAATGGAAACATGTTGAAACTGGAAATGTCTGATGAAGGTTGAAGTCGATTAATATAGTTAAATATGAAAGCATTTATGATTGCCTATAAATGAAATTCTTGCATAGAAAATAACAATAATTAGCGTAAAATAACTATGAATTAATTTTAGTGTAATTAGAACAAATCATTAAAAAAAAAAACAATGAACGTAAAAGCGATCATTTAACTTTCAATAAAAAAAAATATAAGATATTTTAACTAGCAGTCGTTAAAGTTAATTGCAGTTACAAGTTGTATGAATTTTCCGTCTTATCAAACGGTTCTATGAAATTTAAAAACATAAAATGTTTTTAGATCGTAAGATTTTTTAGATAAAAATTAGTTATTGATGGAGGTCTTTATAATTAGCCTATAGTTGTGGTGCAATTGGGGTGTTCGTACTTTCTACGCGTAAGTAAATATAACGAAATCAAGTGGTACTGGAACTCGGCTCTACGATTTCCAGTTCCAAGTAGTTACCATATTACCAATTATACCAATCACACATCGAAGTTTACATGGTATTCCCAAGCGTTCATCCATCTACGTACTGACCAGGCTAGATTTTGCTTACCTTTGGTGATCCTACGAAAACTGTTGTTTCAGTGTGATCTGGCAGTAAGCCACAGAAAGTTGCTACTATAGAGCATCCAGTGTGGAACAAACTCATTGTAGAAAAATAAGATATTATCGTCAGAGGAACAAAGGACAATTCGATACTTAACCTGTTTCATATATAACATTGCATTTTATTAGTTTATGGATATCATCAATTACCCAAAATCAATGTGCGTGTGTGTGCGTGTATGTGTGCGTGCACGCGCCTGTGTTATCCCGAGGCCCTCACCTGACATGGAGCCTCCACTATTGCGCGCCGTGTAAGAGCCTGTTATTGCAATCTATAGTATCGGTGTTTATATATTTAGATCTCATTCGCTTTTGATTGAGCGTATAAGATCTCGAATATATCATATAATACAAAAATAATGTCGCACAAGACTAACTTGAATAACATAACTACGTGTAAAATTTTGATAAATATACTTAAACAAGTTTGTATTTGAAACAGTAGTATTTTTTAATAATTCGATACATTTATCTTAAACTCTGGTTAAATCAGACTATATTTTTCAATTTCCCAATAATTGGTATATTTGCTTACTTTTCAAACAAATGTACTCATGTAAATATTCATAAGGTTACATTTGTAAGCATAGTTATCGAGTAAATGTAAACATATTGAAATGACAAGGCAGCTTGCATTCTGACCGTAGGTTAATCTATTTCCAAGTGCTTAGACATTTAGAAAAGGCCACCGCTTCAGACAAAACAGGAACATGAACGAATCCAGAGATTTAGTTCCTTTCGAGTATGTTAGAAGTTAAAGGTGAAATTAATTTTATTATTAATAGTAAGATATATAAGTATCGATTTTAGTGTAAACTAATATAATAAATAGTAGTGCGTTTAAAATAGAGACAATCTAGCTGCATGGATAAAAAGAGAGAAACACGTTAGATTGCGTTCATTCGCGTCTTTTATATAGTAGAGACGGACGTATTTTTACAGAATATATATATGATAAAAGTAACTGAAACTATCCAATTTTATGTCGATTTCTATATTAAACAAGTGTATAAACAGATACTTGAAATACTTCTATTTAATTATTTCTGTTCAACCCCCTTATTCAAATGACAAATTATTTTTTATTGGTCGTTCAAGCATGAATAATAGCATTTAAAAATCAACAGTTTAACGAATACAATTACTTCGATAAAAATATGAAGTTATACATGGTTATAAAGCAACATTCACAGCGTGTCATTAACATAATATGTGTTATGCATTGTATAAGATTCAAAAGAGAATGAAGCACCGATTTTTCGGGCATAATATAAGATATTGCAAAAAAAGATTAAATAAGTAATGGAATTAAATATATATATATATATATATATATATATATATATATATATATATATGTGTGTGTGTGTGTGTGTGTGTACACAAATATAGTTTTAAAGTGTGCTATATTTATGGGATAAACTGTCCAATATCAGATATAGCTTATGTAAATATAAATATAAAGGTGAACATTGAAATCAACACTCAGAGGCGACAGGCTCTTTCATGCTAGACGGAATCGTCAGTTCGACATTCCAACCACCTGAGTAAGGCGGGAATGTTGTGATAAATATGACAACGAAGATGACGTCAATTGTCTGAATAATGTAAATAATGTCTAATTTATATTCAAGTTCATTAGAACGTGTGTTAAAGAGTAGGACTATGAATGTTGTGCTGTTGTTGATGGCATGTCTTTTGTAAGTTCGTTTTCTAAATTTGAGATTGAAATAGTATGGTTAGTGAAGATGTTTAAATCTTTCCTCAATATATTTTTCTTCTTTACTTAGGTACTATTGGCTATATATACCAAAGGTTCTGAAGTAGAATACTATGACTACTGCTGATTTAATTTTCTTATTGTGATCAGAAAATAAATTAGACCGTTATTGTTAGGGAGTTTAGAATAAACTGTAAATACTTTTTTATCATTATAGATTAATAAAATGTCGAGGAAATGTAGAGATTGTTTATTTCACAGATGTATTATAAATAAACAATTGGCTACCTTTCCAAACAATAAAAAATAGACTTTACAAAAAAAAAAAAAAAACTGGCTACAATTTAATGAAACTTGGTATTTAAAAATATAATTTGTATTCATTTCATGTGTGTATAAATACGTCGATTTTTCGAAATAAATATTTACCCAAACACGGCATTATCAAAATATAATTATAGCTACAATAACATTTAAAATTTAATGTAAATTTTGAGAAAAGCATATTTTCTCTACATGGCAGCGGTAAGACTATAGACCAAAGTACATAAAATTCAATGAACTATTAGAACGCTTAAACTATTTAAAATTTGTAAAATTACTATATATATATATATATATACGTCGTTAATTTTGTATTCGTCATGCAATTTTATTTTAATTATCACTTTTTAATTCTTGTCAAGAAATCTGATGATGCAGAGTTTTTCATTTAGTTTTTGAAAAAGTTCATTATTAAATCAAAGAAGTGAATTAGCAGTAAACTGTAAGCATAGTTTACCGTTTCTCTTTACGATTTAATTAAAATTTAGAATTTGATAATGCGTTTTCATACATTTTAGTTATACTGCTTTGAAAAATATAAGGCTTATCTTTATATTTGTATTTGTAAGATTAATGTGGATTTAATATAATGTATTAATTTCCTGATAATATTAGAAGCATCTTGTAGAGATTTATTGGTATTTGCTTGCTGCTTTTGACATTTTAAATTGAGTGGTTAGTGTTCTCAATATCTAATATGAAGGATCCTTAACAAACAGTTACATATTAATTTACCAAATGATTCTATATGTATAATTATTTACTAGTTTCCTAAAAAGTCATTTATTTATCATCTACAAAAATATGTAGGAAATTCACAACGCATATAACATGTTAGCATTTTGATAAAACCCAATTATAATTTCTCAGGAATCAATATTGCATCTTTGTATAAAATATGTAACCATAGGTATAAGGTTTCGTCTGGCTTCCGTTAGCTGCCAATCTACATGGTCATGGTCCATTTATGAAAAATAATTTTTAATTTTTGTTTCTTTATTTAGTTTAATTTAAACGTATATCACATATGATTGGTTGACCAGAATAAACTTTATAATCCTCTGTTTTTCATAATAAGAAGTTGTATTTTCTTTTAAATTAAGTAAATCTTTCACTATCCTGTGAATTCAATCGTCCAATGAGATGCACTGATAGGCATTAAAAAACGACTGCAACTGTGTAGCGCTTTTTACATGATTTCGGTGAAATATGCTAATATATATATATATATATATATATATATATATATATATATATATATATATATACACACACACACACACACACATATATATATATATATATATATATAT
>OZ010595.1:34277523-34362523 GCA_963932145.1 Acanthosepion lycidas | reverse complement strand
CTGACAATACGTACACAATATCAGTGAAAAGAGGACTAGCGATGATAGACGTTTTTTTCAAAACACCCTGATATGTCCCCGATCGAAATGTACCATAAAATGACCGAAGGGCTACACAGCCGAAAATTTTGTACAAGAACAACATAGATAATATTAATCCTACTGAGAATAATGAGAACACCACAACTAATCATCATTTCAAATATTATGATTAAATCGCTATGCGAATATGATGACTCATATTAATATGCTAAAGACGACAAATCAATGTAGCAGATAGTTGTAATTAAGTAAATAGAAAAGGCACTAAATGATAAACTGATATCAAGGATTATTTATAAAGTAATCGTTAGTGTTCAATATACTTGTTATATTTTGATCTGGTACCTTTTCGGTGTGATATAAGCTTTAAACTCATTGCTTGGTTTCTTTTTAAGCTTTATGCAACATTCTCCGGCTATTTAAAACCAAATATCTTGCTTAGATTATAAGAATTTTTTATGATAATAATGATCCTTTGATACAGGTCTTACTCATTAACCCATAGCTGTGAAAGAACATATTAATTTATATCTGCCCCAAGGTAATTGCGGATATTTATATGTCAGGAATCCGACTGGAATTTATATAGTAAGGAAACAGTCTTTTTTGTTCCATAGAAATTTCAGAAAATAATAGAAATTGTTTCCGATACCACTGAACTTATATAATTAATGATTTACTGACATGTCCTTTTATTAAAATTTAATTAACTTCCGTCATCATGTATATTCTCAATGAAAACACTTTTTTAAAAATATAATTCCGTTTTAATTTTAATTAGACATTCCTTCTATAACAGGTGCAAATTTATTCCGTCTGTTTTATTGACGTGTCATATAATCATGTTTTTTCTCACCTAACATTGACACATTGCATCTTAATATTATTCTAATATTTATGACTATTGGATTAAATTGTTAGATTAATACTAATTTGTTTTAACCAACTTTAAAAATCTTACCCTCAACCTAGAAAAGCCTGTGAATATCAGCTAACATTAACAGACGGATTCATACCCACAAATTACATCACACGTGTTTTATTAAATACACACTAAACACACATACACACAAATGCACACATAAATGCGCATGACATGCATATTCATAAGACCTTCTTGGTTATTCAAATATGGAAGCATTTTTATCGGTCGAAATAGATAACTGTATGTTGATATGCATTTTCACGAATATGTTAGTATCAAAAAACAAACATTAAGTATTTCATTACACATATGCAAATAACTGAAAAAATGATATCAAGCTGTGTATCTTTCCTGAAATATAACTATGGGTGTTTTATATCTGTGTGCGTCTAATTTTGAACGTAAACACGTGTGTTCGCATATATATTAATTGATGCGCAAGCGTTTTAGTGATCGTAATTTTTTAAAATTTAATTCCCACCGTTGGCATCAGCTAACACTATTTAAACCCTGCAGGAAGATCATTAAAATTTTCGTTACACATTCACAAATGACAGTAAGGAATATGCACTCTCGTCCTAAGAAAACATAACAGCACTCAATTGCAGGAATGTAAATTTGATTTCTCCGGCATTTCTAAAGCAATTCCTTGATTAAGAATGGGATGTTGTAAAACATGTCATCGAAAATAATAATGAAATTTAGAATAAAATACGATCGCTTAGATGTGTCGCGTATATTTCTCTCAGTTTCCTTTTAATAATAAAAATTCCCGTCAAACCATATCTGTGTTTCTCGGAATTAGATTCGATTTCATTTGTTATTTTTAGCTGATATTCTAAATTACGAAAACTGAAAATTGTTCCTCTTCACCAGTAGATCAATTCCCCGAGGAAAAATAAAAGCAATCGCATGCAATGCATTTCAATTCATAAATTATGCATACCGCGCAAGATATAACGATCATTAAAATTCAAGACTAATGAGAAAGAGCGATTATTAATGCTTATCCCACTGACACTTTCCTTGCCAGCACGGTCACCAGATTCTCTACATGTAAGGTTGGCAGTAAATTAAATTATAGAAATAAAAATATTGAGCATCGCTGATTTTATTTAATGATGTTCGCCTTTTATAAAACCCAACAGTCATTCGACGTAGAGGTTTATAGATTAAGAGACACTGTTTATGTGGGTATGTGAGGAAGATAACAGTGAACCAAGAACACGAACAGGTTACGTTTATAGGGATCGGCATCGCATCCTCTTGGAAATTTATTCCACACAGCAGAGGTTTGTGTGAAGAAGGAGATCCAATAGAACTTTAGCTATAAGCAATGAATTACGAAAAGGAATGACGGTGGTCTGCATCAATGTACGATGCATGACAGGTCTTAGCCGTGAAGGTTAGTACTGTTTGAACAAAGGAATGACGTTCGTCTGAACATTTTCCATGGAAATAGCGATAGAACAACGGAAGTCTTGTAACATTTCGTTTGTGGAACATTGTTTGTAGGTGGATATAATGCATAATCAACAAGGATGCGTAAACGCTTTTGGAATTTTGCCGAGATTAAAAAGAGAATTCTGAACAACATCTGCCTGTATATGACAACATTTGTCCGTTGTTGCCTTGATCTTGAACTAGTGAAAGTAGGGGAAAGAAACAGGGGTCAGGTACTTACTGGAGCTGTATTGGAGACCTTTCATTTTCCAGTATCTTTAGCGATGGATCGTATTGCATTTCAATTTAATAAATTCCACTTATTATCAGGGTTGAAATATAAGTCCTAATCGGTTTTCAAGGCAAGTGGCCTTCATGAAAGAACGCACATCCATCGGGTAAGTGAATATTCAGGGTCCGCCCTGTGATGAGGTAAGATCACTGGTTTATGAACACATAATTACTTCGGGAATGATGGAAAGGTAACACGGAAACAAAATTGGAAAATTCAACAGTCTAGGGAGAATATCGAATGCGGATAAAATAGCTTAGACAATCATAGTTATTCTAACTTAGCAATATATATATATATCCTTTATCATCAATTATCTGCCATGCGTGATTGAAAGATACATGACTGACAAGACAGATTTTTTTCTCGCTGTAGGTTGCCATTTCTTTCTGATATAGTTCATTTGCCATCCAAAGCTATAGAACCCGGTCTGTACTGCAATTAATCGATAGTTTTAGCACATATATGAATGCAATGGTTTCGGCTAGAATTCGAATTCGAATCTCCAATTCCTCAATCAGGGCCGTTATCCATTACTCCACCGTGCTTCCTTTATCATAGCAGACCAGAATAAATGCAGCTGAAAAATATATAGACACAAAATTCGTCAAGAATTATAATACATCTGCGTCTATAAAGAAAATACTAACTGACAGTGAAAACAAAAGTAACAAAATGTCTAAAACGGAATATATATGTATATAGTTTGGTGTAAAGTATTGAGTTCATAAAGCGTGGATAAAATTACCAGAATACCACCGAGGTCTTCACAGTAAGATTATACAATATGATACGTTAGGGGATTAAAATTTAGGGGACCCATGCTCTTCATACAATAAGTCGAAACCTGATTTCGTAAAAAGTGGAAAGGGATACATATTTGGCCGAAATGTCTTTGTAGTTGCAAGTAAAATGAAACAACAATTTGTAAACTTACCATAGTCATGGTTAATTTGTAAACTGACCATAGTCATGGGTAATGTGTAAACTTACCATAGTCCTGGTTAATTTGTGCTCATGCGAAATATTAAACTTAGCATTGAGTCTTCCATAATGAGTGTCTCTTGAAAGTTCTCAAAATATGAGAAGTGAGATTTTATTTTTCTGCACTAAATTTAACCCAATACAAGGCCTGAGTTCCTCCATAGTTAAGATTGATAAGAGTGATGTGCGTGAAATGAACGAGAGAGGAAAAAGTAGGAAGCAACGCGCATGAGGATAAGGAAAAAAATAGTAATTTGTTTTTGACTTGAGGAAGTTATTATGGTTGTGTTCAAGGATGTAGATACATTGGAGTGTGTACCAGTCTCATTTCATTTATTTTTTCTTTACATTTGGAAGACGGAAGAATATGGATTTTTCATCTCTGTGGATGAAACATGACGTGTCCTAGTTGAGTATATTGGAATTGGTGTCAATAAAGAATGGGGCCCATTTTAACATTTGCTGTAGAAATAGTGAGAGTGTAGTAACTCGTTTTGTGACGAAAAAGAAGTAAAAATAAAATCCGTCTTTCTTCCAGAAGTTCGGGCAAACATTTTAAACTCTCTCAAGCAATATATCATTTTTTATGCAATCTTACTTATATAGTAATTCATGAAAGAACCAGGTGTTTCCTGCTGTCGACCCTATATCTGTGTCATGTATATATGTTTTTGCCTTGAGTTCTGGAGACAACATGAACGCGCTCAGAACATGGAGTCGCATTGCGTGTGTTTTCTATCGGAATTAGAAAATAGTCTGCTTCTGAACAGTAATGATCAAACGATGTTCCAAAAGTGTTGAAACATTCTAATCATTGCGTTTGTGGTTGGCAACAATAGAGTTTCAGGTGCAGTCGATTTTAAATGATGAATTATATATTCAACATCATGAATAATCAGCATTCATGAAAATATATTGTTAATAATTACCAAGTCTACATTAAGAAAGCGTAAAATAAGAAAAAGATGACAGGGAAACTTAAAACAGTTATTTATGCCCCCACTAATTATTTATGTAGTATTCGTCGAATATCTATAAAATTTGGAGGACAACGAAACAGTAGAATAATATGAGACTTGTTAAATCTATGGAAAAGAATACTGATTTCAATATTAATATATGAAGTGGAAAATATGTGAACGTTTCAAACTGAAACACCCTCAGAACAGTTCGAGCATTTTTCTTCTCTTTACGATTTTGAAGAAAGTTCCTCTTAACTAAGAAGAAAACAAAACATATTGAGCTCTTCTGTATCCTTGTCTTTGTCAAGCAATCGCTTTAATTGTCTGACAGAATTTGTCCAGTGTAATATTTGATATGTACTGCTTTCTGCTCATAACGTACAATTTATATATGATATATTTAAGCACCACATATGCACTGATTGATTATTCTTCTGAGACATGGAGCTGATTGGCAAGTTTTCCTCATTGATTTTTCTGTCACCTCATCAAAGATAGCCTGGAGTTCCTGGACGAGCCAGACATAGCTAAAAATGTTTGATTGTCGATAATAATTTTGTTTTTCATTTGGCCAATGACGATCTATTCTGACCCGAATCATTGAAGCTCTTTTCTTAAGTTAAATGCAAATGACAAGGCAACGTTGAAATATGCTCCCATCACCGAATCTATGTAGCTGGTGATTAACGAAAAAAGAACATCCCTGGTGAGAGAAAAAAAACAAAATGTTCATTTAAAGATGGTTATTTTGACATTCGAAATTCATTCAAATACATGTCACACAGTCTCTCTCTCTCTCTCTCTCTCTCTCTCTTTATTGCTATGAATTGCCATCTATTTAATATTATTAATATCGTATATAAATTTTCCGCATTTTTAATTTTATCCATAGACCTCTTTAAGAAGCTTTCTGAATATATTCTTTTTCAAAAATATATTCTGTTAACTTTACGTTTGATAAATCAACTACCCGCTTCAACGCCCTTTCAAAAAATTGAACGTGTCATATTTCTCTAAAACCACAACATATTTGTCGCCGACATATTTTCCGCAATCATCAATGATGACACGTCTATGCTCCGGTTTAACGTGACCCGAAAATATAACTGACTCACCTACAACATCGGAGCTTACATTTCTATGAATCGTAGTGATTGGTTAATCAAGACATACACACAATTCTTTTTTTTTTTAAAATGCTAACCTTATCCCCAGACTTTAAATTCTGGAAAAGCGTGAACAGTTTGCTTTTAAATTTCATTAAAATCATTTAATCACCAGTTACGTAGCATCGCCTGAAGAAGTACAAACAAAATATTGAAAGTTGAAAGCTTTTGTTTAGCGATTTAATATTTTTTTTATTATAATCTCTCTTATTATATATCTATATTTATGGCTATATATATATATATATATATATATATATATATATATATATATATATATATATATATATATATATATATATATAAAATGTAATTAAAACAAACCACTTTAAGGTACCATTACTACCTTAAAGTGGTTTGTTTTTCATTACATATTAGCTCTGTCGTCACATTGAGCTCTCAGGATTTCATCATCTTTGGATTTACCAATTCGGTTTACCAAGTTCCTTATAATTTTATATATATATATATATATATATATATATATATATATATATATATATATATATATATATATATGTGTGTGTGTGTGTGTGTGTGTGTGTGTGTTTGTTTATTGAGAGTGAGAACGAGAGAGGGAGATATATACAGTCAGCCAAACAGAAAGTATAACATCGTGTGAAATTGAATTCAAATTGGAATTGTTTACAACGTCTTAATAAAATAACGAATATTTTTTATTCATCATATAAGTTACAAAATTTTCCGCAATAAAAATTTTATTGTATTTACATTTTTTGTTCTTGCATATGCGAGCATGATGTATTCAGAAATAGAAAATATTCTTTTTTTGTGATTTCTTTGAATTTTTAGTTTTTTTTTTAAATCTTGTATATAATGATAATATATGAAACGATATTTCGGATTATATCAATAGAATATCTTGAACAATTTCAAATCAAAGTATTTATTCATTTTTTTGTCTTTTATTTGTATGATGTGTTTTCCTATCGGGGTTCCATTTTTTAAAGACATTATTTGTTTAAAGACGTGACAGACAATTCTGGGAAAATTATTGCTTATTTTTTAATTCTACTTCCTCGTTCATTTAACTAAATTAACACGGCAACAGTTTCAGATAGTGTCTCATTCCATCAGAGAAAAGTTTTTATTTGTTTGATGCTAGACGGAATTAACTTCAAAGACAATAATTCATAACATTCATCTGCAGTTTATGGAAAATCATGAGAATCAAAAACCTTACTGAGTACCAAATTTGCAATTTTCTCTGCGCAATCTCACTTGCCTAATTATTTCTCGTTTGAAGGTTAATTGCTAACGATATTTTTTTTTATCTGGTTGCTTCGTTATCACAACGTATGTAATCATAACACCCTAGTGTTGTTCTTGGACTTATTTCGACTCACTGTAACGTATTTTGTATTGCACATCAAATATTTTTAATTTTTCCACTCACCCTATTAAGATTTATTTTGATACGCCTTGTCAACTAGAATATTAATTAAAATTTAATTAATTAACTTTGAACATTTTAAGGTTTATTTAAACATTTTTCTAGAATTCGAGATATTATTATTATTTGAAACTTTATGATTCTGACATATATTGAAGGTAGATACTTTTCCTACTCGAGAATAAGGAGAAATTGTGAAGTGACTGTGGTATTACATGTGTATATATGTAGTTATTGAATTAACACACATTTTTTACAATCATTCACTCAATAATCGGTTCAACAGACACAGGAGTTAGAGGTTTTTTAACGCAGTATATATATATATATATATATATATATATATATATATATATATATATATATATATATATATATATTATAATTATTATTATGTCATTCGCAGACGGTACTGTATCACTGTATCACAGCTCCTCAGTGCGACAAGACAAACGAATGCCTCAAGTCCGAATCAAAACCCAACGGATTTTTTGTCAGTCAGACCTTCTACCACTGAGCCATCTTCATTCGACAGAACGAATCAGACCAATCTAGCGCATTGATTTTACAAACAAACGCCAAGCAGCCGTCGTGCTCCATACATTTTACGGAAAAGCTTTGCATTTACGGAGGTGACCGTTGTTTTTAGAATTAGCTTGTCATTCAAAAGTGCTCGAATATATATTTCCAAGAGCTAAATTATGTTTTTCGCAGACAGCACTGTGTCGCTGTATCATAGCTCATCAGTGCGACTTGACAACCGAAAGCCTTTCAGAATTTCTACCACTGATCCATCTTCACACACACACAGACACACACATATATATATATATATATATATATATATATATATATATATATATGCATGTATGTATGAATATATTAGGTTGATGCAAAAATAATGACGGTTTTTGACGTATTTTTTAACGTAAAAAACAAATACATATATGGAAAAATATACTGTGAATTTGTGCTATATTCATGTGATAAAGTGCTCAATATTCAGAACTATATATATATATATATATATATATATATATATATATATATATATATATATATATATATATGATATCGCCCATCCAATGTGTAAATAGTATAGTACTCAATCTAATATTATGAATATATATCAAAAACAGGCACACACGTGCGCTCGCGCGCACACACACACACACATATATATAGTGTGGGAAGGCAAAATTTTCAATTACTTGTTTTTTTTCATGAAGTAGGTCAACTAATTTTATGAAACCTGGTGTATTTTATTATAATAACGTTGTATAATAATTGCCCATACTTTTGCAGATAATCGTGGAAAAGATGACTGTTTATGAAAGCGAGCGTCAGAGGCTCTGTGTTATAAACGCACATTTTTACCCACTGATTTCAAGCATAGTTGGAGTATCACTACGGACAGTTTTTAAAGTGAATTAGGCAATGGCCATGATGGAAACTTTTCAGAGAATCCTGAAAGTGGCAGAATCAATAAAAAGTGCAATAATGATTTCATCTAAACTCTCAAAACCAAAGTCTCAAAAGACCCAACGATAGCCATGATAAAATTACCAACTGAAAATAAAGCGGATTCTAAGACTATCAAAACAGCAATGAAAGAAGACTTAAAACTAAAATCTTACCCAAAAACATGAATACATTTGCTGGCACAACCAACGAGGCCCAGAAGATTGGAAAGATGCAAAAACTTCATACTCATCTTCAATGAAAAAATCCACTGTGAAAATTTTCTCAAGCGAAAATATTTTTATTTTTACGCTGTTCTGAATCGGAGAAATGAAAGATACATTGCACAAAAGTTCATGTCAAGGGCACATTCAGGTCGAAGCCTCCAGTTCAAGTTATGGTTTTGGATTCGTTGCCTCCGATGGAAAAATATCCATATCAGATTTACAAACCTGGTAAAAATATTAATGCTGATGCCTATTACATTGTCAGCGACACAATGTATTAAAATACCTCAAATGCAATTAACCATAGGGTATAAATGTATGTATTCAAGATGGCGTCCATGCCCATACAGCCAAAAATGTACAGAATTTCTGCAAATCCATTTCGGCCGACTCTTGGCCATCTAATTTTGGCCTTCTTCCAGCTAAGATTTCAACACTCTAGATTATCCTGTTTGGAGCAATTTAAAACATGACAATTACCCCTCATCCAAAGGCTAACTCATTTATGTATACCATCGGAGAACAGTCGACAAGATGCACTCTTTTTTTTGGAGAAGTGTTGTAGAAGTTCCAGTGGGCAAATGGATGCATTGGGTAAAAAGGGGAATATATACATATACACATAAGAGGAGAGAGAAAGAAAAATTGAGTGTGTATATATATATATATATATATATATATATATATATATATATATATATATATATATATATATATATAGATAGTTAATGCGATGGGTAAATTGTCACCATTTTATATTTATGATTTTACGCATGCGAGTTGTTTTGTTTTTTTTTTGTTTTGTTTTTTTTGTCGATTGAACAGTAGAGTAGCGTCAGTTGGCCGCCGTCTGGGAGAAAAAAGTGTTCCTCCTAATAATTTACTGGTCAACGAATTCTTCTTGCCAAAATCAAACATCATTATTATTAGTTCACTAAAAAGAAAAAAATATGCATTAAGAGGTAGATTGAAAGATACAGAAACAGAGAGATTATATGAAATATATTAAAGTATTTTAATATATTAAGTAAATATGCTTTCATAAATATTCCGTTAAAACGTTTTCCGTAAATTTCAGAGTTAAATGAATTGTTATAATATTCATTCGTGGCTCTTCGAAACTTCGAAATAAATTACTAAATTAAATTTGTTTAAATATTTTACATAATTGGGGAAATATCGCTAAAACTGAATTTTCAATCGGAAAGGAACGGATATACGCTTTTGCCATCTATTTTATTAAATGGGCCTAATTTGTTTTTTTTTTAAATCTAAATCATACATCAATCACATTCAATAAAATGTAACTTGCTCATTCGCCTCCGTTTTTAAGACATTAACAAGCACAACGTATACGACTTAATGATATTTTTATAAAATTTAATTTAAAAAAAAAGACCGTTAATCCTTAGAATAACATTACGGAAATAACCTTTTAGACTGATACGTGAAAAGTAATGCTTCAAAATACTGAATGGAAGGCAACTAAACTTGTAATTTAACGAACTGTTGTTCTTCACATGTCAATGTCCTAAAGCATTTAAATAACAAGTAATAATATCACTGACACTAATTTTTTTCACAAATCTACCTTTGCTTTAGGCGTAGCAATAAAATCCAATATAATTATTTTTAGATTTAAGGGAGATTTATTGAATTTGTGCACCGACCAAGTACAGGTATGTCAACTTTTGAACGAAAGAAAAATCGTATCAAAGACTTTATTTTAGATGCATGCATAAAACAATTTATACTTTCAAAATTATCCTTGATAATAGCTAAATGTATATTCGAAAGCGTTCAGACATAAAGAATATTACGATTTCTTTATAATTTATGTCAACAAGTGAAAGACATTGTAAAAACTCAAGAAATATTAAATAAAAAATGAAACACAGTATCTTGGCAGTAGTTTTTAATGGAACTAGTATAAAATAGGGACTGCTGCACAAATACATAATTATGGAATACACACACACACACACAGAGACATACACACACATACACACACACACACACACACACACACACACATATATATATATATATATATATATATATATATATATATATATATATATATATATATATATATATGAAAGTGCGCGCGCACGTTTGTGTGTGTGTCTGTGTGATTTGAGTGTCTTATTTTTAATATTGTTGATAATATTATAAATATATTAGCCGGAGATGAAACAGCAAAATTGTAAAGAATACACGTTGCATTATTTTAATTTGATGGTTCTTTTTCCCGCTATGTTTGCTGATGTAATTCTCTGCTAGTAAAACGGGTCGTGCTGAGGATTTGTACAATTTGTCAACGTCCATCTAGAGAAATTCGCTCTAAATTTTTACAACTTTTACACAGCAGCATCCGCATTTGTCTGTCGCCAGCGTTTTTATTTACGGTGGCGTGAAGTAATTTTCTCTACTTTGTCAATCCAGTGATATTAATTTCGTACACCATTTAAATTACCCCACGCTCAATATGACATATCACGCAAACGTTTCTAAAAAGAGCTTCTTCGTGTTTTGTTTTTATTTATGTTCTTTGACGCATTTTATTTATTTGTTGTATTATAAAAACCTTTTCACCTTAATGTTTCTAATCATTGCCTTACATTGTTATTATTAATGATCTCGTTCCATACGGGAAATTTTATCAAATTATTTTCATCGGTTCTTTCAGTTAGATATTCATTTTAATATTTCTTTCTTTCTTTTTTTTTAATCATATTCTTATAATAAATCTCACTCCATGTATTCTATTTGTTCATTATCAAACACCTGTCTTGTTTCGCTTGACATTTTTGGGGTTTTGTCCGTTTAGTTTTTTTTTTGTCAATAGAGCAATGTATAGTGAACTCATTTCCTGGTTCGTCTGTTGTGTTCGCTTTCACAGATTTTTTTTTTTTTTTTCTGAAAGAAAGGAATGTGTTTATTCTAACTACCAGCTATGGGTAAAATAACAGACTACAGAGGAATCACTAGCGTTGGGTGCTAACAATTCTAAGAGAAGGTAATCACTGATTTCCATTTCCTGTTGAAAACAACGGGATACCGTTTTGCTATCTCTCCAGGTAAGCAATGTCACATATTTTATATTGAAGAAAAGGAATCATTGGAGATAAATTTTAGCCAATCACCAGAAGGAACATGATATTTTAAAAAGTTATACCTTTCGAATTTTAAATATTACAATATATTTATCATCTTCAATAATATATTTGCATTACATTCTTTAGGATTTTAATTTTTCACTGCTTATTACATCATCTCTAAAATGGGCGTAATTAAATTCTTCTATGCGCGAATATTAACAGCATATGCTGTTCTCGTGTCAGATATTAGCTGCCATTATTGGGACTAAGAAATTTTACTCGATTTTGTATGATTTTTAAGATCAATAGAATTCCAAACTTGAAGTAACACAAAATATATTTTAAAAAAAACAGCTTATTCTAATGATTTAAAATGATTGAGCAATAAAGGTGAATACACGGGCGTTAACATCGTGCCATAAATTATCTCTGTTTTCCCAGTGATTTCGAACATCAGATCAAAACATGTAAGCACACTGATCTTTAAGTTACTGCCTATAATCTGTATATTTCAAGATCAGTAAATATATTCCAGATTTGAATTACAGAGAAACTGGAAAAAAATATTGTTAAGTAACAGAAGAGAATTTTACTGTTCACAGTTAAATTTTAAGGGAAAACAAACATAAATTAGTTCTATAAAAAATTATCAAACATATTAATCTTATATTATGCCATGTCCCTCCTGTAAGTGATCATGACATCCAAGATTCCGTTTATTACAAGTGAATATCTTTGGAAGTATAATAGATTCATTTCACCTTGCAATCTAGACTGATATGTATTTAAAGATTTCTTTCTCTTCGATTTGTTTCCACCCTAAGTGATAGCGGAATAACAACCAAACTATTTAAACCAAAGGAAACATAGAGAACATAGATGGATTAATGACATTCCAAATTACATTAGGGCGGAAGGAACTCAAAATAGTACAAAGTGTTCTACATCTAGCACTCAATATAAACTCTTCATGAACAGAAAATGTTATGCGGAATTGAAATGAAAGCACTTACGATGCAAATTCTAACCCTATCATAAAAATTCAGGATGTGTAATTAAGCATTAATTAAGGATGTCGGTGTATTGATCATCTATAGTAAATTTATTATACATGCAAATTAAATATCGAATAAGCATCGCCAGAGTTAATTATGTGAAGCGCAAGATGTTGCCGAACCAAAACATTAATCTAAAAACTACTGTAATGGCCTTCAACAGATTGAGATTTTCATATGTATATCAGGCATGGCTCCCATTCCGTCTAGAAATGTTTAAAATGTCAAATTTATACAATCGCTTTCTCAAAACAATGATTAAAATTTTTTCTGCTGAATGAACCTTGTAGGGCCGGTGTTATAGGTTTGCCAATAACTGTACCATATAACAGAAACTATATACCAAGTGAATAATTTCAATAAGGGCAATATCCAAGAATGATAGCAACTGCAATTTGAAGGGAATATAATGACATAATCGTAATGCTATTTTTCCTCCTTAGTTCGAATAAAAAGTTAAAAAGAAATTCCCTGTCAAGATTAAAAATCGATAACAGCGGACTGGAGAAAACATTTCCTAAAAGAAATATTTTATTAGTGTCCACAGGCTAACGCTTTGGATATTCGATCAATGAATACCGAATATCTACATATATCTTAATTAATATTCCCAATACCTTATTAGTTGGGGATTTGAACACGACTGTCCTATTCTAAGTACGCCCCGATGACTGTTAGCTATCCCAAGAACCGTCCTATACACCCTCCATTTTAAAAATAACTAATTTTTATTTGTGCCTAAGATTCTGTATTTTTTATAGTAAAGTTTACACTTTACAAGGCCTGGAGCTCATTTATGTGTATAGGAATGGGAGATAATGGTTAACCCAAGCCATGATCAGGTTAAGATTGTAATTACTGATGAAACATCTTATTGTTACACAGGGCAGCAGTTCGCGGGAAGTTGCTCGAGAGGAACTTCTTCTCATTGATGGAATACGGAGGGAGTGTGGGTGGCTTGCTACTATGTAATTGGTATGGCGTGTTCTTTGCATGAACGTTTGCATCTGTGGGACCAAAGAATGTACTTCGTCCAAGCACTTTCAGTGGAAGATCAGTTAGAGGCTTCCTGCATCCCGCACGTGGGATAGAGGTTGAAGGTTGGAGAATAATTCGTTACCCACATGAATCAGACCCGCCTTTAAACTCTATCAAGTGTGGTGAGTGAGGTCTGGGCAGCTTCCGCCCAAATATGACAATGTTGATTCCAAAACTGGAGAGCTTGTGTAGTAGACCTTCGTGTCATACCATGTCGAATGACTAAGATATCCAATGATTTGGTCCTAGATGTGTGTTTGTCGTCAAGAGCCTCTCTGATTCTGTGAGTGATGGTATATAGGACGTCGGCATTAGATTTGGGCCGTCAGAAACATACTGCTCGTTGTTGAAGATATTGTTTTTGTAGGTACTCGAAGACCTTCTTATTGATTATGACGGCAAAATGATTACTGATGATACTGAGGAGACTGATTGATTTGTACTGAGGAGAGGATGGCGTGTCTGCGTTCTTGATAACAGGCCATACGCTTGAAGATTTCCACAAACTTGAAAACGATGCCTCCTTCAAGCAGCGGATTTGCTAGGATTGGGGATAATTCCGGTTTGATATTCTTAAGAAAAACCACTGTAATTTTGTTTGAATCAGTGAATTAATTAGATTCAAGAGCATTTATAAATCTCAAGACATTTCGTGCTATAATGTTAGAATTACTGAGGTTCTGATCAATGAGTTTTAGGAACATGGGGAGGAGATAGTCTTTCCCACTTAACGTTGAGCAAGAGGTAAGGATAAAGGCGAAGAGGTTCGCTTTATCGGTCGTAGAAGATATGACTTCTGGGCCGTTTATAATTGCAGGTACATCCGTTTTACTTCTGTTCATAATTTGGTTCGTGATCTTCCAGATTTCACGGTATCCAATTTGTTACTTTTCAACCTTGGTATGGTCTGATCATGCGTAGCTGCACTTGGCTTTTTCTAGATATATTTCGCATCGATTGCGGGCAGCCCTGAATGCAATAAGGGCCGAACTACATCGCTTTTTTGGGATAGATATTGAAGTAGTGGTTCACTGAGTTAGGATTGCATCAAATTCAGGGGTTAACCAGGGTTGACTATTTCTTTTTTGCAGGAAATTCGCTGGGTATATACTCTCCATTTCGAAAAGGATCCAATCAGTGAAAAGTCAGCAATTTGGAGGCAGCATGCTTGACGAAGTTTGGAAGCTTCCGTCATGTAGAATTGAAAGCTGCCCCAGTCTTTCTTTGCAAACTTATTCTATGGAACGATACTTTCTACTTGGGATGCTTTAGGTGGGACGTCAATCTTGACACTGTTTAGGGAATGTCCTGACGTCCATATTGGTGGTAAAAACTTTGCTAATGATTTATCAGGGCAGGGGTTTAGGAACAGGTCGAGGATTTTCACCTGATGTACTCTCTTTTCTGGGACATGAAAAGGTTCCCCGATGTTCCTCGTTAGTTCATAGGTGATGGGTAATATCTGCAATATCTGCCTTCAACATAGATTTTGTTGGAGTGGACAAGGTATTATTTATGGTGGATATTAAAGTCACTGCATATGCGAAAGCTAGCCGAGGAAACCTGAGTGAAGATAATATAAATCTTCTCGGATGTTCAGTCGATGATTACCGTCCCTTCGTGCCGAGGGAAAGTGAGAGCAAATACCAATATAGCACTATGGATAAGTTGGTGTCGGAGGTGGTATAAATGAGGCCTACTTTGGTTTCTTTTATGTTGGGTTTGCTAGTTTTATTCATTTGAATTTTGATTGGTTTCATGTGTGTATTGGTTGGTTGAAGACTAATAGAAGGAGAGACTTACATACTGAAAGTAGTTTTATGTAGAAATAACTTGGAGACAATCGGCCAGAGGTACCGTCGTAGCACTAACCTTATTCATGGCATCGACAGGCCCAGCACACCATTCAAAAAATTGCAGGACAGTAGCCCCCGTATTATAAACATGATAGGATAACTTCCTTCGAAAATACACGAAGGTTCGGATCTATAATATCAGGAGGATGACGGTAAAACCCCAGAAAACGTCTATCTTTAGTTCTCTTAATAAAGGGACAATCAAACAAGAAAAGACGGTACAGGTGTGATGACATTAGTGGACATGCCGCGTCTGCCCAAAAGTCAGGGTCAGAAACTTCATACTGGTCCGAGACGAAAAGACACCGAGGCAAGATCGCTTATGTAGCACAGGACTAAAAGATCCATTGGCAGAAGTAGTGTTTATGAGTGCTGCTCGTAGACGCATGTTTATCCCCTATCCTATTTTGAATCAGTTTAGTAGATGGCTACAAGAGCGGGGTATACAAATCGCAAGTTATCTTTTCAAGAAAAAAATCATTTAAAGCAAAACAAAGAAGAATTATGAATGGAAAGGAGGGATGCGGACAGAGAGTGTAAAAAAACTATAAAGAATTAAGTCCCAATATCCACCTTTTGGAAAAATGGAAGAACTCCCTCTCCAGTAAACCATGCTAGATAATCTTCCATTAAATATACGAGAATTAACAAGAAATTAATGTGCAAGTAATTAATACAGACGTCAGCAAGCACACGTACACAAGCGATCATACACACACACAAGCGCGCACACACTCCACTCACTCTCTCTCACACACACACACACACTCCACTCACTCTCTCCCTCACACACACACACACACACACACACACACACACATATATATATATATATATATATATATATATATATATATATATATATATATATATATACTACTGAGGCTAATATTAAGAGAAGGTTTAATAAAAACAAAGAAAGGTAGGAAATAAGTTTAATGCCCGCAGTAAAGCAAGAAAAAAAAAACAAAAAAAAACGAAAGACGCGATAATTTTCAGCGTGTGTTCCGACGTATTTTACTTGCTTATCTCCAAACATCTACTGGTCAGTTCACGAAAAGTTTTTGTACTAAATGCCAATTAATCTTATACTTCACACAAATATTTTTCTGTCATTGCCTGTGTTTGACGGTTTTAGACTGTGTGAACTGGTAGAACAAAGGTGTATATTTCATCTGGACATTTTCCATGGAAATAGCGACAGATTTGCAACGTCTGTTACAAAACTGTTGCAGTGCGGAGACGATTTTGAACCTTGACGAGAGTAGAAAATGAATACTGGGCAGCACATGACGATAGATGCGAACATTATTTTCGTACAGATCTATCTCTTTTAAAGGTTGAGGATAGCAAGCGAAGTCAGCTATTTTTAGAGAGGACAGAGAACATCATTTCTACAGCTGTTTTAGTGATGCCATTTCCAGGGAGTCTAGACTGATTTTTCCCAATAACCGTACAATGCACGATGCTTTCCTATGAAAGCTCTGGGTTCGATCGGCGATTGTGGAATGTCACTAGTTTGGTTTTCGCTGTATTAAATGTGACGAGTCAGTTTTCCTCCAATATGCTGTTAGACCTAAGTCAGAGGAGAAACTCAGATGCCAACCGTGGGCATTATTCACTAGGACGCTATATCTATTTTTTAAGTCTTTAACTAATTAGATTGTAACATTTATGCCGAAAATCTTCGTTTTATATAAATATTTTCTTCATGATTTCTACATGGAGTTGTTACCATTTACAATTTTTCTTCCATGTTTTATTGAAGAATATACTGAAATCTGAATGTCAAAGGGAATTCACATTCTTATTTATGGAAATATATTAAAAACACATTAAAAGGTAAAGATGTTATTTTGAAAAAGAAAATCAATTGTATTTGAAATTAATATTATTTTTAGAAATGAATTCCGAATGTAGAACAATTAGTACAGAGAACTTCTTGGATATTTATTTGTTTATCATCTATTCTTCATTTCAGCCGATTTCATCATATTTGTTAGGAAACATTTTAATATTTTCTATAAATATTTATCAGTATTTCCATTAAGATTACGATTAATTAATTCACTAAGAGATTTCACTGCTGTTCAAATACATTTACACTATTTCTATGAGTTTTTATTTTGCAATATTTAATTACAAGACATTTAAATTCATATTTTCGGCACATTCGTTTTACATCAATTACGCAAACTAAAAACTTAGCGACACATTTTAATCAACATAAGGTGAACAAATTGATATTTGGGAGAAATGAATTTCATTTTGCATCAATAATCGGAAACATCCTCGTTGGATATTTGAGGAAATATTATGACTAGAGTGTATAATCTAAAATTTTACATAATACACAGAATGTATGGAAGTATGTAACAGATGCTGAGAAAGTGACGAAAAGATCAAATTTGTATTCAGATCCATATTTTTAATTTCGTCTATTTTTAAAAATGTTTTTCATTGAATTTGAAAAGTCTAACTATGTAAGATATATTACTTGCTTTGTGCATCTTACAACCAAATCATGTACATTTATTCACCCGTGACTGTTCATTTTTTTAATCATCATATTTCGTGTACACTGTAATATTTTTCATGAAAAAAGAGGAACTTAGATGGAAGCGATTCTTCATTCTGAATCACGTTTTCCCTAATACTTTTTGTATCTTTACCCCCCACCCCGAGCTATATGCCAACGAAAATAGTTTATGACCACGTGGCCTTGGATAGAGATATATTTATCAGTATATTCTACAAAGGTCTTCATTGTTATAGAGATGTTAGTAGTTGTTCGAATGAGTTTTGCTTGCAGCACGTTCTAGTGCGAATCAGGGTTTCCTATTCGTTCTCTCTTGATACTATTTGTGTAGGATAAAACATTCAATGCCAGAAAGAATCAATTCCCAGATGAGTGAAACCGTTCTGTTGATTCTATTCTTGAACAATGACGAGAGCGTATTTTCCGCAATGTAAATCTGAATCAATCCCAGTTACTCTTCGCGTACCGAAAGACTCTCTGATGAATTAGGGCATCGGAGGATGCTTTCGGTTTAGCAGGAATGTTGAGATTCATCAGTGAATAGCCTGGAATTCCTAAAAGAGATAATACATCAGTACAATGTTCTTCAGCACTAGGGTTGAGAAAGAGATTTAGCAATTTTGCGTGATTCCCAGCTATGTCATGAAAGATTATTTACGATCCAAATCAATTCGTAAGCGATGGATAATTCATGACAGAATCTACCTTCCTAATTTATCGGAATATTGAAGTCACATAGAGTTATTCTACCCGAGGTAGGATCAAAGAGATTATCACCAATCTTTCCATCTATTTTTTCAAACATTATAATTCCATCATCGAAGGATGATAAACAATGAAAATTAAAGACACACGATGAACGAATCCACCGCGAATGCACATGGAACGTGAGATCAGTGTCCTTGTTTGAGTATTTTGTTTTGTCCTATGAGACTTGGGGTAAAGCTATAAAAAAAGCACTGAACATTAGGAATAGCTTCCTTCTTAGCCCATTTCTTCTAAATAAACTTACTTCTTAAGCCAAATGTAATGATTAAAGCCTAGCCAAAACTCACAATGTATCAATATAGATATAATCTATTGGCGTCTTATTAGGAGCGGCTGGTTTATCTCCGTTACCAGGGACATGCTCTGTTCTTTGTGTTCTTTGTGTCTCACATAAACATGCTCATTTATAAAACCATGCAGACATTGAATGAAATTAACATCTCCTTTGCGGGGTGGGGGCAATACTGGATACATTGAAAGCATAGCTTTGTATTCATTCATCTATGTATATATGAAGTGCCTTATTTTGTATCTAATTTACAACATTTTTATTTTTTTCGTGGAGATTTACTATTTTTGATTCTTTCATTTTAATATATATATATATATATATATATATATATATATATATATATATATATATATATATAATTATTTATTTAAAAATATGATTCCAACTCGCTACATAAGAGGTCTCATGTTTCAAAACAAGAGCCGAAAACTTGAAAACAATATTCGAATTAACTTGAGTTAAAGTAGGCTCTGTTCCATCTTCAAGCGAAATTTTTTGGGGAATGACTTATTTCTAAAATTTACAAGTTTTAATAGTATAGTCAGAATTGAAATCAAAAATTTCCATAGTAACATCAAGGGCGGATAGTTTAGAATAGGCAGGGGTGGGGTGTTAATAATTTGTATCAGTATAGTGTTACTTTCATAGATGCCGGTCTGGGTAAGGTGGGGGTGGCTAAATTTACGACGGAGGAAGTTTTCGCATAGTCTGTCTTGAGCGTCTATGGAGATTTATTTATTTATTTTTATTGTATTCTTTTCTTATATCTCTTTATGAAAGGGATTTGTGTATATGAAAAGGCCGTAACGTTTGTTATTTGACGACTTCATAAAGGGTTATCATTTTTTGTAGGGTATTAAAACTATGTATATTGGCTATTTATTTTAAAATTTATTTTATTGTATGCGTGTTTTTAGCTAGTTATTCAGAGCGTAAGGTCGGTTGTGTCGACAGAAGACCGTTAATTCTTGCCTGTTGTTTAATAGGTTTTTATTGTTTAGGAGTTTAATAATGTGTAGCTTCTCATGGAGGCACAAAGGGCATGGGTCATCCCAAGTTTTGCAAGTTCTAGTCCTGTTAATGATTTTCCATTTTACTTTAGGTGTCCTATTTTTTTTCTTTCAGGTGCAAAAAATATTTAGATTGAGAGGTCTGATGTCTTAAGTTTATGTTGTTGAAGGAGCATTTATGCTGCCTCCATCTGGTTTTAAAGGCATTTTTCGTGGACCCAATGTATATAATATTATTGTTAGGGTTCTCCGTGGATGATATAGTGCATTGGTATACCACACATTTGATGCAGCACTTATTTTCTAATGGGCAGTCTACCGGGTTTCTACAATCACATAATTATTCCCTATTATTATCTGATTTGAGTGTAGAGTTATTAAAACTATTCAGGTAAGGGGGTTTGTTCAGGATTTTATTATTGTGTCTTCTTATTATACCTTCTAGATTTTCAGTGCAGCTGTAACTCAATTTTAGTGTGTTCTTATTGAATATATTACTAAGCCTACTTTTGGTGGGGAGGTGTTTATAGATTAGAGCTAAGAACTTCTGTCCTAGTTTAATATTAACCATTTGGTTGAACGGAGGTGTATACCAAATGATGTTTCTTTTCCTGTTTTTTTTTTCCTTTGGTTATTCCAATTGTCCCTATATTTAATGTTAGCATTTTTATAACCACTACGTTTTAGGGCAGTGTTATAGAATATAATATTCCACCACCATAACGACTTCTATAACACTGATTTTTCCTAGTACAACTATGTACACACAGACACACAGACCCCCCCCGCACACAAACACACACACACACTCACACACACACACACACACACACACATATATATATATATATATATATATATATATATATATATATATATATATATACACTAGCAGCATGGCCCGACGTTGCCCGTGCTTGATTCAAAAATCGTACGCATCATACAGCAATCACTATCAATTGAATTAAATTATTTTTGCCCTTCCTTGCCTTTAAAGAATGATGTTGCTACATGCCTTACTTCTTGCCTATCTCACGCTGCGATTTTTTCTAATCTCTATACTAAACATTAAATCTGTTACGAAACAAAAACTAAACAAAATGAACACAAAACTATCAACTTTAAAAAAAGGACTCGTAACTCGAAAAACCGAATGAAAAAAAGAATGTTAACAACAAATACTTTTTCACACCCAACCGACTTCTGCAGAATCAGAATCAACGTTGAGTTTAAACAATCGAATGTCCTAATTGGAGTAAAGTACCAGGCAGATTTAAATTTTTCCCACTTGTGACGAATGCATCCATCGATTTTCTTTGCATGCTAGCATGCTAGTTAACATTAGTGTCAGTCAGCTGTTGGCTCTCACGCTGGCCAATAGAATCCTCCTACCTATTCGTGGCAGCTAGCTATTGGCTCTCCTTCTGAGCAATACAAAATGGCCGCAAACTACATGAAAACTGCCGTAGAAGCATGAAAAAATCGATTATTTCAACTATCGATGGGAGTTGGGAAATGAAAAGTCGGTCTTGGCCTTTCCACTAACTTGGAGCATTTGCATGTAAATTTTGGTGCAAATCCGTCGAGAATTGCGGCCGTAAATTTGTTACACACACACAAACACACACACACATGCCGCCTTTTATAGATAGAAGATATATGTATATATAATTTTTATCTCTTTGTTGTCAAAGACAAGTTTGATTAGCTTTATAAAAGCCCCGTCTGAGTAACACTTGTTTGATAAATGCCTACATGAATATGAAAAATATTCTACTTTTCTGTGAGGTGTATCGAATTGTGGTTACATGTTATTTAGGGCTCACTGTGCACGGACCTTGTTTGTCTTGATGTTAACTGTAATGCCAAAACAATGGTAGACTATAGCAAAGTTGTTCACAAAATCTTGGAGTTATTCATATGAATGACAGAGGGCACCGTTGCCATCAGTATACTGAATTTCTCAGATGCGTTTCGTATGTTTTAAAAGTTTAGTTTACTAAGGATGAAATATCCCCCGTCACATCGATATCTGATGTCAGCTAATGGATTGTGTGGAGAAAATTTTTAAAGCAGTGAATCCAGATACAAAGAGAAGGGCATAGATTCAAAGCGAATCCTTGTTTTAATCCGCAGGTGATAGAAAATTCTACTGAAAGCATATTTTTTTAGAATACATGTTCAGATATATTGTGATTCATTGTTTGAACCAGTGGGGTAAACTGGTCGTATCATCCAAAACGGTGAAGTATTTTCAATATAGAAGCCCTTTGAACCCTATCAAAGTTATTTATAATGTCATAGAAAACAAGGAAATATTTTTTGTATTTTTTTTTTTTTTGTCCTGGTGTTCCCTTTCACAGAAAATTATATCGATTGTCCCACGTGAGGCACGTGATATACATTGAGATTCTGGTAAGTTACTTCTGTCGATAATCTGGAGCGGATTTAAAAGGATGATAGCAAAGATTTTTCCAGTGGTGGGGAGTAACGATATTCATCTATAGTGCCCACAGGCGACTCGCTCATAATGACTTCATATTTAAGTACGGTGGGAATTTGTTTGGATTCCCATATCTACAGAACAAATGCGAAAATGAGTTTATATATAAACTATTTATATAAAGCGATTATGGTTAATAACGTGGTTGTTATTTCACCTTTGCTATATGGCTGCGAAATCTGAATTCTATAATGTCACGTAATCCATACATTACAACAATTTCATCTGCTTCGGTTCATCTTGAAAGGAAATACTATGTTACCAACACCAAAGTCCTGGAAAGAGCCAAAAGTGGCAGGCTCCGAATCATTGATCGTTAAACAGTGTATTCGAAAGTCAGGACATGTAGCAAGAATGAACAATTCATAGTTCCCACGTCAAGTCTTAATTAGAGAGCTCACTTCAGGGAAAAGAACACGGGGGCGCTATCATCGAATTGAAAATATCAATGAAACTCACTGGACTTGAGCCCAAAAGTTTCGAAACACAAACCGATGGTGGTGTTTCATCACCATCAAAACCAAATTTTTCGAATCCACCAGAAGAGAAGAAGAAGAGGTGAACAGACAAGAAAGAAAGGCCGACAACATGAAGGACTTCCTCTACCAACTATCATACATTAAATCCCATCGTCTCTTCCATACAACAAGGATCAGTCTACCATATCAGCAAGGCCACCATCATAAAGGAAACAATTCGTAAAAACAAATTGAATGATTGTATACAAGATAAAGCCGACTACAATATATATATATATATATATATATATATATATATATATATATATATATATATATATATATATATATATTAAACAAAAACATACCACTTTATGGTACCATTAAAATAATTTATTTCACCAGAGCCCTTTTAAATAGATAGCACTTCGAAAAATGAAATGAAACGAAAAGTGAAATTAAAATTGATGGGTAGTGTAAGTTTTTGTAATTTAACAGAGAGTGTAAAAGGGGTAGTTAAAGAGATATGGTAGTGTTTAGGGAGGGATTAATTTCATATCTCTCTAAATCCTTGTTAGTATTGGGGAGGACCTATTAGGACGATAAACTTAACGGAAGTGATATATTGAAATGGGAGAGGAGAAAGGAGAAAGGAGAAAGGAAAGAAAAAAGGAAAAAAAAGAAGACGGAGAAGGAAGTAAAGAGAAAGAGGCTGTAATTGGGTTTTAGCAAATTATGTAAAGAATAGAATTTAATGCTTGATAGTAATTTAGAGGTCTAAAAAAAATCGAAAAAATTAATATGATGCTTGCTATCAATTTAAATATTTATTTTTTTACAAATAGTTTAGGGATTTATATGAATTAAATACTATATTGATTAACACTTTTATAGAGAACATATTTAAAAAAAATAAATTATAACAGTTTGTTTACACGACCAATCGTACTTTTTTTAATATTGTAAAAAGTAGATACGGTAACATCTTTATCAGTTTGAATCTAATTTATGAATGCAATTTGTAATTTTTTTTATATGGGTAATCTTTTTTTACTTAACACACACACACATATATATATATATATATATATATATATATATATATATATATATATATATATATATATATATATATTCTATTTCAAAATTGTACTTAATATTTATCGTATTATTTATTTCTTCTCCAGTAGCTTCATTTAATTGAATTTGCTGTCTAAGTGATGATTGATTTTGGGGTCTGACGAATCTATAACATGACTTTTCTATTTCAGTGTTTATACTTTGTAAGAAAAGAAGCGAAAAAAAAAAGAAAGTTAGAATATTTTATTCAACTAGTCCCTAATTTGATTCGAAATATTTTTTTTCATTTTCTAGCTGAACTACGCATTATTCGATGGCAATGTGGATTTTTATCATAAAACATAAAATTATCACTTTTAGTGACGCTGTCTACCCAAGAGTAACTATAGGCCATGAAGACGATGTTTGGATTCACAAGTTTAAATGTAAACAAACTGATCCAGCTAATTTATTTTTCTGGAATTGTCTTCGTGAATTCGCGTTATTTTTTTAATGAAAAATGAAAAAAAAAACTTATATTCTAAATGTAACCTTCCTCTCCAATCGATTTTATTTTGATAGGGCATATATGAGCTTAATAAACCTTAATAGTTAATAAAATGTTGTCAGTTCCATAACTAAGATTAAAGCCACACCTGCAAGGGAAGCTAATCCTACACTTAATCCCACAGCACAGACTTCGCCCGTAAATTTCAGTGTTTGTTAAATTTACGACGAAAGAGGATGGGTTTGGCTTGGCACGAGCAGGGAGTGAACTTGACAAAATCTTCATCGTTTACCATTCCGATATATCTGTTAACTGTGAAAAAGAACATCCTCCTTGGCAATGTATATACGAATACAAGCGTTCATTCCTGTTGTATGTACACTTTGACAGCGCTACATATAAAGTAAGAATTTAATATCGAATATAAGATATAAGGAATCTACGGTGACATATACACGACCGTACATTTGTACATAATTCTGTACCGCAAACACTTCCGGCAAGGGGCCGAGATTCGATTTTCTTATCCGTCATTTTATTCGAATATTTATTCTATTCTATTTTCTTCAATCGTTGTAGAAGTTTCTCCTATATACCCCTTCCCATATTTTAAACAGGAGTATTGTTATTTCACTTGTTTCCTGTCCAGTATGGTGTTTACGGTCCCTTATTCTGCGGACATAATAAGGGCGGTTGTCATTAATTTTTGAATATATGACTGGCTGGAGTCTACGAATATTCATACTGAGGGTAACGGTTTATCACATTTGTGGTTGCAGTGTATCAACCGGTAATAAGAAACTCGAACTCTGAGGTAGCACTTAGAGAGACTCAGTGGCATCATATCCAGGTTCTTATCGTGCCATGTATTCTTGCAAGAACTTCAGTTGGGTAAACCTGCGACCACACTATGATGAAGTCTGTAACAATTTTCAGTCATTTGCTGTTGCTTTTGACGACTTGTATCGACTATTTTTCCTGGAATTTTCTACTTTTAAATACTTAACCAAAACAAATAAACTAAATAAAACTAAAGTAACTTGAAAGTTAACCAAGGCCCGCAAACTTTCTTCATTATTTGTGACATTCTTACCGTCTTCTTCATCATGGAATCTTTTCTCTTGAAACGTTCTCAGGCATCCAAGCTTTATTTGAAACTAATACTGACATTTAAATCTCTTCCCTTGATATGATCATAACTCCGTCAATGTGTTTTTCCATCATTTCTAATTTGAAGCTATCCCTGCAATTTTTGAAAAAAATGCGCTCTTTAACTGGCTCCTCTTCTCACCAAATCAATACCTCGGTACATCGTGCTTTTCAGCTATAGTTCCTCTCCACAAGATCTGATTGAAAACATCTTACACCTCAAATTATCTCTCGGTTAGTCTCTTACCTTGTTTTAGCAAAGTACTAGATGCTCTAATCAATGCCGAATTGTTTATGCATATAATTTCACACGGCTTTCTTAAAGATAAACAATGTATTCTCCAGGTCTACCGCTGTTGTGTTAACAGCCATCACTGAATTTATATATCAAGCTTTAGATAATAACTGATCTGGCCCTATATATCTTAAAGGCGATCGAAAGGTATTAGGATACTGGCCCTCTAAAAAATCACAAGGGTAACTGTATCCTTGACGTATATTGGCTCAATCTAGTCTTTCATGATATAATCTAATTCATTTCATATTAAAGTATTATCAAATGGTCCAAGCACTTTTTCCTCATTATGTGCCATAGAATTTTCAATTGTCTCTCCACGATTTTAAGGTAAGTGTCTTTTTCTTACCATTTCGTATATATTTCGAGTTGCGATCATGATTAATCCATGGCATTTGCAATATCCTTCTATAGAACAACGTATCGTTTTCGTCAAGATTATTTTGTATCTGTAAGGAGATTGTCTAAGTTCCACTGCCATGTAAGTGGACACATTATTTTAACAGTTCGGAAAATGTAATAAAAGAATAGTGATTTATGGATAGCAAATGATACAAGTTTTCGGAGAGGGGATTATCTCCAAATAATAATCATATCACCACTATCTCGCTCTAAGACTGTGTTTGGATAGCTATCTAGCTAGCTACCTTGTTAGCCAATCTAGATTCCTTTCAGGTGTGACAGTTAAAATTTTGTCAAATACTGTTTAAACAATTACATTAACATATCTCTGTATAAATTCAGGTGCATGATTGCTGATAAAGGGACATAATTGGATTGCTCTTATTTATCGAAAATATGCTTTCTAAACGCAACGGTTCAAATCACCTGACTGTAGGAATTCAAGGACGTACGCACAGCTGGAGTATTTAAGAGTGAGAGACAATGAAAAATTATCTGAGATCAAATAAACAATGGCTGTTTTTCCTGCTCTGGGGAGTTTGGCTCAAACAGGAATTAAATTTAAACGATATAAGCAATACGGAATAATATTTTCGGCATATTTATTTACACTACAATGCTAAAAGCATACAAGCATAAAAACATTCCGAAACAAAATATGATTTCATTCATCTTATAATCATTACGTTTTTACATACATAACCTATATATAAGTGAGGATATTGAAAAGTTATCAGCTTGACCATGAAAATCTAACTGTAAATTTCAGCTGTTCATTGATTTTGGTAACGAATAATGGAGGGTTTTTTTTTCCAAATAATATTCATATCACCACTATCTCTCTCTATATCTTTATGTATTTGGATAGCTATCGAGTTAGCTACCTAGTTAGCCATTCTAGATTCGTTCAAGAGTGACAGCAAAAATAGATTAAGTAATGAGGATGGTAAACATAATGAAAAAATGACAGTAATAATTTTTTAGTATAATTTATAATTTATTAGTCTTGTAGTCATCGTAACAAGCGCCAACAACACAGTAGCGTACCTCTGACGGACCATACTGAAGTCATCAAGGTTATCATGCCTTCTTTAGCCCTTGTAGAAAGGTGGGATGGAAACATCAATAATTTTGTTGCTCATGCCTGTTCAGTCGCCTGCAGACAAAAATACACACACAAACACGTATTCGCATACACACACGCCATCGCTCGCGCACACACACATACACACAAACTCAAAAGCACAGACACATATATATGCATGTATATATGTATGTATTTATGTATGTATGTATTTATACCTACATTATTCAAATATAGCACACACACATACGCGTATGCCTAAATACACATATAAATATATCTACAAAATGTGAATAATAACATTTCGCTAGGGGATGAATGCTTCCGTTTTTATGCGGGAATTTCTTTGGTTACTTTGATGTTGCAAATGACACGAAACAAGATTGTGTCATAGCCCTTGTTATTTTTGCATGCTCCTTCTAAGTAAAGCTCAAATAGGCCTTTGGTGACATAGACATTGATTTTAATTTTCAATTTTGAACCCCTGGTGGACTATACAACAATCAGCGGTTCAAAGCTAAAACAATATTGAAAGGACCTGGATCAGTCAATAAAGTCAGGCTAAAGCGTAACCTTTCTATCTTTTTATCTCTCTCTCTCTTTCTCTCTCTCTCTCTCTCTCTCTATATATATATATATATATATATATATATATATATATATATATATATTGTGTATCATGTTTTTACAAATTAAAGTGTAACATGTTATATGTAACAAATTCTCAGAATTAATCTGTAGAAAAGACAATATTTATAAAGGAAAAGAAGACAAGAGAAAAACTCTATGTAGTTTTAGACGAAGCGTTTCGTCCACTACGGACAAAGCAAAATACGAAATGAATTTGTTTCAATAAATTATCTATAAAATAAAAACAAAATTTTGTTAAATACTAGAAGAATTTAGAAATGCACTTATATATATTCATTGCGTCAACTGAAAAATTACGTCATTTACTTTTTGGTTGAAGTGAATTTTTCAAACTTAGAAATATTGTTTGGATTGTTGTGATGAAGGATTCAACATTTTTCTTTTGATTTCTTCATGTATTTCTTGTGTCTGTTATCTTGAGTCTTAATGATTCCATTACCAATGATGAGATTGAGAAAAAAAATCTAGGCATAGGTGATATTCAATTCCGGCACTCTCAATGATCTGACAGAATTATTTTCGCATTTTATTAGTGTCGAATTTTTATAATCAATACCTTGCTTGAATTTATTTCCGTGTATTACCAGTGCATTTTCTATTTGTTATTTCTTGGGTTAATTTTCTGTTCATAAATGCGTTGTTTTTAGTTTTTACATGTTTCTCCAATATAGTGTGATGAATATCTTTAGCAATTTATTTTATACGTGCATGCTGCTGAAATATTATCGTTATGGGTGTTTTTAGATCTGATTATGTCCATAAAGGTTTTGGAAGTGTTTGTGATTATTTTGATGTTGTTTAGATGGGATAACTATATATATATATATATATATATATATATATATATATATATATATATATATATATATATATATATATATATATATATATATATATATATATATATATATATATATATATATATATATATATATATATATATATATATATATATATATGTATGTGTGTAGGTATATATATATATATATATATATATATATATATATTAAGAAAGTGGACGTCATATTTAAGGAAACTTTAGGTCAACTCTTTGTCAAAGATATTCGTTGGCAATATTTAATATAATGGAATACAAAGACAATAAAGTGACCGAGGAAGGAAAAGTGGAACTCGACTAAAAGACAAATTTTAATTATACAAATTAAAATCGTATGATGGGTGATATCAATATATAGTTCCACAAGAGTATATAAAATAGAAAAAAAAATTAAATGTTTAAAAAATATTTAAATAGTCAAATCACTAGAAAGTTTTGGACTAGTTGAAGACAATTTAAACAAATATATCTTCAACTACTCCAATATCACTTTAATCAAATATCTTTGACAAAGCGTTGCCCGAAATGTTCCTTAGATATGACTTCCCCGTTCTTCAAAGCTATATTTCAGTCCCTGGAGTACAAATCTCTGTTATATATATATATATATATATATATATATATATATATATATATATATATATATATATATATGCACACACACACATATATATATATATAATTATTTTAAAAATTACCATTTCCGCGGTAGAAAACCATATCTGACTACTATGAATATCCTGCCATTCTAAATCTTAAGACTTTTCAGTTAACTAACTAATAAACACATTATACGTTGGATAAAAACTATCCACAAATGACAAATATACCCTAGTTCATTTGGCAACACAGTGCAATCTACGGTAAACTATTTTAAACTTAATATTTCAAAAACGAAGTCATGCACGATTTCTTTTTTAAATGTGGGACGATATTATGATTTTAATAATTTCCATCTGTGCTAAAAAGAAGTTGTTTTACAAATGTACATGTTCCTACGAACTGTGTCGTAATAAATTTCCTTATTCGGGAGTGAATATAACTTCCCAAAACCTACACAGAATTTAAAATAATGAAAGCAAGATTTCAAAAATAATAATCGTTTGGTAAACAACCATTTCAACAATTCTATATACAACAAAACTCTCCTGTTAACACACATTAAAATATGCATATACTTAACATAATTGGCATATGCGTAGATTATTGCGTATGGGTGAACTGATTCAATGTAAGTAAAATTTCTTTCGAGTAACACTGAATAAGTATAAAAATCACATATCCTTTGAGAGATATCAAATTAGGTATTATAACAACATAAAACATGCGCTCTATCTTTTATTTATTCAAGTTACTAATTTCTGGTAGACACACACACATATACATACATATATATATATATATATATATATATATATATATATATATATATATATATATATATATATGTATGTATGTGTGTGTGTGTGCGCGTATATATATATATATATATATATACCTCAAAAGTTAAGAGGAGGAAAAACACTTCGTTTAAGAATAGTTCCTCTATTTATATTTATTTACTCTATCGGAAAATAATTTACACACACAATCTCACACACATACACACTTTCACTGTCACACACATACACACAAACACATCAGACTACTCCAAGAGATTTCAGATAGACCACCCGCTTACAATATATATTCTGAAACTACATTTCTCTACGTACTTGGATAGGTATATTCAATTTTTATCATTGGGCATTCCTGGGGGTGGGTGTCTTAAAAAGCCCAAAGATTTTTGTCTTTGATTTAAATTAAATTTAAATTTGAACATTGGGATGACAGCAATCCAAAATATAGACGGAGAAAACCAGAAGATGGACAGAACGTCGGCAAGATCAAAATGGGAAAATATGGATGTCCTGTTCAGCAAGAATCACTAAAATGTGGGTAGTGTGTTAAAATGCATATTTATTGTAGTAATTCAACTGTCGTATCAATGTTGAAATCTTCACGTCAGTTCATTCAAACGAGTATTTTCCCCTTTTCTTTAAAAATTAAATTTAAATTTGATGAACGGAATGAAAAAAATAAATATATAGAAGACGATAGCTAGAAGATAAAGGTCATATCGGCAAGATCATTAATGAGCATATATTCGTCTGTATATATATATATATATATATATATATATATATATATATATATATATATATATATATATATATGTATACATATATATATATATATGTGTGTGTGTGAGTGTAAATATGCACAGGCCTACGTATATATAAATATAGCTGATGGCAAAAAGCACACACACAGATATATATATATATTTATATATATATATATATATATATATATATATATATATATATATATATATATATATATATATATATATATGTGTGTGTGTGTGTGTGTGTGTGTGTGTATACATACACGTGTGTGTTTGTGTGTGTTTGTGTATGTATGTATGTATGTTTGTATGTATGCATGTATGTATGTATAGCTGTTGTAAAAAGCTCTAACACTACAGCAAGTGATCTGTAAAAAAATGGATGAGTTAAGTGTGACTTCATTATATTACATACATCTTTATTCGAGAATTTATCTAGCTACCATGCTGTCCAAAGTAATTTTCGAACATTCTAACGAGCCCGTTGAATAGCATGGACATCATGCCGGGAGTTATTGTTCTGCTGGAACAACACTGAGCTTTTGCCCCAATGACACCATAATGGATCGGTTATTGATCTGGATATGCATGTTGTTTAACTTTAAATTCCCCGAATTATAACTTATGGCGCCACACACCATGATGCCATTAGTTGGTGCTATTTGCCGAAGGAAAATGCATTCTAGAAGAAATCGCTCCCCAAATATACGTCGCACATGAACTAACCATTAATTTTATAAAGCCATGACCTGCACTCCTTTTGGAATACGACAGAGCGCTAATTGACCCGCTATGTGACACACTCTTGAAAGAAATTTAGACTTGCTTGACGATATTGTGACATAAATGGCATTCTATTTGCAGACACGCATTCCAGTAGATCGGCATTAAACGAATCTCAACGGAGAGTTTTGACATTTCGACGTCCAGATATGCGGTGATCTGTGCTGTTGACGCCGTACTGTCTACTAATACTGCATTTCAAATGCTTCGCTCTTAAAATTCCCATCGTTGATTGCCTGAATATATAAATATGTGCCGAGATATATACCAAACTAAGATTTTTAAAAAAAATCAAGTAGTTGAAGATTTGTTCCTATTTTGTATGTGAATTTTATCGATATTGATGCCGTAGTCATTTGGCGAATCTATTACAATTTCACAAATATTAGAATTATCCATGGAAATTCACGATGTTAATATTTGATTATTACGGTGAGTCATAATTATCGATATAAATTCCACTAATTCATCGTTATGTATCTGAGCTTAACAACTTTAACAAATTATCACAATAACCATCTGCTTGTCGTTATTTTAAGAAGTAAGGGAGTTCTAATTAAAAGATTTTAAATGGAAAACATTTTCCGTTTCTTTCATCTGTTCTTTCTTTCTTTCTTTTTTGATTCATTCATTTTGTCACTGAAACAAAGTAGCGTCTCTGATGTTTTTTCACCCTTTCTACGTAAGCAAAACAAAATAGTGCATAATTTAAGAGTTTTTTTTTTTTTTTTTTGCATTAACGTTATACATATCTATCAGTCTATTTATTTATCTATTTATCTATTTAAATGGTACCATGGTAAACTGTCGTTCAAATTACGCAAAAATGAAAATAACGTTGACATCTCATTTTAACAGATATATTTATCAAATTTCACAAAAATATGTTAAAAGAAGTACATTTATTCACTAATATCGACATTGCCTTCAACCGCATTTTGCACCAGACGATTTTGGAATCTCCTGCAATTCTCCTGGAATGTCTCCTTGATTAAGTTGTTGAATGCCGCTATAATCCTTGCCATCAGTTTATACATGGTGTTAAAAGCAATTTTGTTAGTCTTTCGCTCGACTGCATCTAACGCATAACAATCAAAGGGGTTGCAGTCCGGAGTGTTATGTGGGCAGATTTAAGGGGTTATATAGTTGCAGAAATTGTTTGACAGCTCTGACTGAGTCCTCTTACTTTCGTGGCATAGTGCAAAATCCTGTTGCCAGTTTGTAAAATACATCCTCTATATGATTAATATATATTTGGGCAGCAATTATATTTCGTTAAATATAACAGCCAAGAAATACTTTATCAATTTTTATTAATTTTTCCAGCCTTCCTTCATTTTACTTAATTCTTTATATAATTTTCCAGAGTTCTTAATTTTTTCCGTTTAGTGAGTGTTACGGAGTATAAAATCTGTCCATGTCCTCAATTGTCTCAAGCGCTTTTGGTCACCTTTTTAGCAATTTTCCATCTTTCTTTTTTATTTTTCTTTTTTTTTGTGTATGTTTTCATGTTTTGACAATCTGAGATGTATTATTTGTGACCATGACTGGAGTTCGAGTGGGTAGCATTCTATTTTTTAACAAACTTTCAGCACGCCACTCCCATTGTTAAACAATGTGAGGTTGATGGTAGGAAATGTGTTTGATGTACTATGCCTTGCTTATAACGAGATGTTTTTGTAAATTTCATTTATATTGAACTCTTCTATTTTCTATCAGTATTTCTTCTTAAGTGTTCTTGTAGATTGTGGGTTGATAGATGAATTGATACTCTATATTGGTCATCGTTAATTTAGATGGGGTGTTTTAGATGGGGTGATTTCATTATTGACGACAAGGTTTAAATGTTTCTAGTTTCTCTAAGATATAAGTTTTACATGTTTTTTGGGAATTACAGCAGATTTATTTAATAATTTTTCGTATTACGATTTATTCCTGCTTATAATCATTGTGCATCTGTTGATCGTAAAATATGTTGATCATTTGTTGTCTTCTATTTTCATTACTGGTAAGGTGCATTTTTGTAAGAATTATTTTATTTGATTATCAATGTTGTAGTTAGAACTCGTGGCTACGTAGTGTAGTACGTTCGATCTTTGAATGTTCGAAATTCACCATAGTCGATTTGCAGAACTTTTTTATGTTATAGGTCCGGAGCGTGCTGTAAATTTGGAAAGTGCCTGAAAATCATACAGGTTGACCCAAGCCTTATGAGTAAAATTTGCAAGCCGTCGGTCTTTGTGCTAGCACGAAGTCTCATGTCATCGTTACCGAGCGTTTGAACGTGTAGGCCTTGTTCAGGTTTCTTATCATGTTAAATAAAACGCTCTCTCCGAGACACTCTAGTGTCGGCTCAGCACATTTGCATTATAAAGCATAGGTTGAAAGCAAACAAAATGTTCCTGAGCAGCCATCTGCAATGGGTATTTACTATCCGCCTAAGTAGACTACTATCTTTGGATTCGAGTGTTTGCGCAATTTACGTTTACATAGAAAAATTATTATTGGCTAATGTGTTTTAGTTGGCTCAGAAATATTATTGACAATAGAAACTTATTATGCACTTTTTTCGAAGTATTTTTTTTTTTATCACTACGATTTTATACCTTTCCAGGCATTGACTATTATAGTTTAGAAAATTCGTACTGATCGATTATTTTTATGCAAGTCGGTAGTAATTACATTGGATTTAATTCTATAACGACGTCGAAATTTGTTGGATTTTTTGGGGAAACCAGAATTTGTGTGTAAATTTTAGCTTTGAGTTTTTCAAAAGTTGATTTAAGATTTATTAATTAATCAAGACAAAAATATTGACAACCTCGCTTGTGTAGATTGGTGTGTTTATCAGTTGTTTCAAACATCTTGTTTTCAGTGTGAAACATATTAGAGAAAATAGGATCAAATGGGTTTCCCGTGCTGACGCCATTAGATTGTCTGTAAGCTTTTCCATTGTGATCATAGAAAGAGGCTTTCTTCGTACAGTTGACTCATAGCTTCCGATGAGTTACTGGTTGGATTTTGCTAGACGTGTTTGACGAGTGTTTCTACATGCAGTCCCTAATTATGTTGAATATTTTTTCAAATTATAAAACAATTTTCAATATCGAAAGAATATAGTATACTACCCGTGGGATTTGTTGCTTTTAATATATACATCTCACACACACACACACATATATATATATATATATATATATATATATATATATATATATATATATATATATATATATATATATATATATATATATATATATATACCCGAATGAAATGAGAACGAATCCAATATGAATTGAAACGTTCATAACATTAAATTAAAAATAGGACTCAATACAACAGTAGAGAGATAATTCATTATTGTAGGATATTACATTCGAACATATGTAAAGACTACATAAATGTATTCACGTTTCAATGCATATCATCGCATCTCATCAGGTGGTAGACCAGCATCTTATGAGATGCGATGATATGCATCGAAACATGAATGCATTTATGTAGCCGTTACATATGTCCAAATGTAATATCCTATAATAAAGTATATAAACAGAGAATTTCCTTAAATATTTGTATCTATAAAAAGAATGTATAAACATAAAAAATGTCTTAAAATAATTGTCGGACTCTGTCCATTTTATAATGTGTGATATCATTTGTTTACATTTGGATACGCTTTGGTAAATATGAATTTACGTGAGAGATTAATTGAAGATTGTAGTTTAAAAGCTGTAAAACCGACCACTCTACTCGAACCATCCTCTGAAGCTCAATCGGTTAAGACACGTCAGGCTATATGACGGTCCCGTATAGGATACAGCTTCGACTCCTGTCTGAGGATTAATATTTTTATGAATATTTCTCAGATATTCAGGCCGGTAAATGTTATTAATTCTGTTTATTATAAACAAAACATAAAAATCACACATATATATATATATATATACATGATTGTGTGTGTGCATTAAGATGCTAGGCTGATAAAAAAAAAGTCCGAACGTATTTTTCTTATATTATTATTATTTGACATCCTCCCCGGGCATTATCCATTATCCATTATCACTCGATGCTCATATCTTATCTGCTACCAGTAAAATAATATAAACAAAACTTTCTTTAGCCCATAGGCTGAAGAAATTAATGCTGCCAATCGTCACTCCCATATATGACAGGTGTGCACAATTATCCCGATTGCGACAAACGCAAAATATACAACTTCACCTATTGCTTAGTATATTAATCTCATTTGTCCTTCCAGTAATCTTGTATTTCTCCCTGCTCCCCCTCCTTCTGATGTTCAATAATCCAGTTGAAAACTTTGAAGCTCAATGGTAAGAAATATATTTTCAGTCAATATTTCGGATTTGCCTGTGACCTTTCTATTTGATAATTAAACTGAGATTTAACTTTTAAATATAGATATATTTAAAAGTTAAATCTCAGTTTAATTATCAAATAGAAAGGTCACAGGCAAATCCGAAATATTGACTGAAATCATAAAAATATTTTTCGCTTTTATAGGTCTTTTGCAGATCTAATAGTTATTAATTTAAATGTTTAAAAGTAAGAGTTTACTTTAAAGATTCAATTGTTTTACATTATTCTAATAATGAGTATTACTGCTGAAATATAAAATTAAAAAATGTCCCCAAAGAACTTAGACGATTATGGATCTCCGCAATTTTTTGTTCTTGCAGCTCTTAATATATTTTGTCTTTTTGCTATTTCTTCTAAACCATGTTCCAGCATACATTTACACAGGCTCACATAGTATGTGATACGTTAATTTTTTCTGTCCATCTTGCTTTCAATCAGTCCTGTAAGTATCAGATTTCCCAAGCCCTCTTTCCTCATTATGCGTCGTTGAAATTTCAGCTGCATGTTACGGATGTTAAATATATGTTGTTTTTTTTTTTCTATTTTCTACAAATCTTTGTCTTTGTTCATATATTCCGTCTATGGTATCTTAGCATACTTCTGTGAAACCAAATTTCTGTTGCTTCATGTTTGTTTTTCCTCTTTGAAGAGTTTGTCTTTCATTCACTGTCATATAGGAAGATAGATATCACATAACAGTTCAGTGCTGTTTTCTTTGGATCTAACGATTGTTTTTTGTTTCTTAATATTCAGCTTAGCTTTTGCAGTGTATTTTTTGCTATCGCAATTCGCCTTCGGATTTCACTGTCACATTTTCCGTCCTCTGGTAAAGCACTTCCCTGATACTTATATCTTTTTTCCTTGTCTAATTTTGGTATTTCTAATGAAATATACAGATTTCTAAAATAATGTAAAAATATGAGTTCGGATTTTTACCGAAATAATTTTAACTAAATTACAAAAATTACTATCATATGTAGAATGTCGAGTTTTCTTATAAAAATACATAGATGTTCAGGGACAGATATAAGAATACCATAAAAGACGCAATTTTCAAAACGACGATACGCTTGATCGAAATTAGTGTTTCAAGATAAATTGATATTCTGATATTATTTTTGATAATTAAATCACATAGAGAAATCAATAGCAGCTTAATCGTGTAATTATGTTTGTCATTTTGCAAAAATTGCATGCATTACATCTGAAATGTCAGAATGAAGGGAGAAGGTCGAGTTGCTTAATGTCGGAAAGGTTGTGTAAAAATATAATTGCTCTTATGTTTACAAACTTAATATACTATTAGGTTGGTGCAAAAATAATGATGTAATAATGTCGTTTTTTGACGTTAAAAAATACGTCAAAAACGACATTATTACGTCATTATTTTGCACCAACCTAATACCTTGACTTGCTTATTGTGTGTAATGTGCAATTTAGATGTTTGTAATTATGATAAAATAAAAATTTATGCGTTTTTTTTTCTTTCGTAAATACTTCTTCAAATTCTTCAGAAGCCATTTCGTCGGACGAAACGCGTATTAAATTGTTTCATTTTTACATTCTATTAATCACCATTATTGAGATATGTTGATTTTTAAATGATATTCTCCCATGTAAGATAATATAAAAGATGATCTTAGTTTTGAGAGGGATTTCCCTAAATATGCTACTCACTATCCTGTCAAGTAATGGAAAATCTTTTGTAAAATATAAAATAGTTCGGGAATATTGTAATTAAAAAGAACAACATAATACTTGTGTGTGTACTGAATTATGTTTTGTTGCAAATGTCTCTTATATTTTAGAATATCAATGTACGAATCTTGTTAATATAATTTCTCAATATCGTTTGAGATTTTATAGGATTCTGAACTGATCAAGGGAGGAAGTTATTAAATAAAATTCAATTTTCATGTGGTAGTTTGCACTTTTGCAATGATGAATTAATTCTATTGATTTCTGTTTTGTACTCATTTTCTTCTGGATCCCAGCGACCTTATATTAGAAATGGTATGATATTTTCCACGGAAGATATAAAAGAAAATTGGCAACCTAAGATCACACATATTTCATATAGATAAAGCCCTTCGTGAGGTGTGAGCTGAATTTGTGAACAGAATTTGTGGAATTTCTTTATTGCATAGCTTACCTCAATGAAACTATCGGAAACTTTTCTTTTAAAACCGAGGGCTTTGACTTCAATTGTAATTATTGATGTCCATATGTGCCATATAAGTTTTTCAGATTTTCACTTCAAGATACATGTATTTTGACCTTTTTTCATATCTTCAAATATACATTGCAATCTATAGAAGCAGTCATGTCTACAAGAAAGTACGTTGGATTTTTTTGACCTTTCACCACTATGTCTGGGAAATTATCTTTGGAAATTAGCTTTATGCCAGTATGTAATGTCCCATAAAATCGTTATATGCGCTATGTCTGCAGTTGTGTTTGGGTGGTTGCTTGTTTGCAGTTTCCTTCCGTAAATTTGCAGATATTCTAGTGTAGATGTAGTCCCACAATTTTTATGCAGGATGCTTTTATCTTTTGGTGTTAATACAGTCTAACCTCATACAAGATGGTCAATTCTTTCCGGATATTTATCACAAAATCTACATTTCGGGTTAACACAATTTTTCAGGATGTGTTTTTGGAAATTTCCAGTTAGCAAGATTTGGTCCTGTGTAGGGAAAAAGCTTAGAATTCTTTAGAATTCTTGCTTAGTACGGATAGAGTATTGACCATGACGCGGCGTATCATGTAATTTTTTCAGCCTTTACTAAATTCCTTTTGCTTTCATTTTTAGGTTATTTTCCGCTGCAGTAAATGTAGTATCGCTTATTTGCAATTCTTCATTTTCTTGAAATTTGATTTTGAAATTTGTGGCTTCCTCTCTTACTGAATAATGTTTCTCATTTCTTTCATGTTATTTGACAAAGTTCATTATACAGTTTTTTTTTGTAGTCTTCTGTTATCTTTGAAGACCGATTGTTGTTAGCTTTGTAAGAAAAGTTTACTTGAACTAATGCTCTGCCTTCTTTGAATGTGAACACATACAATAAATCAACATGGAACATAGGATGATGCTTCCGACGGCAAGTGAGAAGCTATCTTCTTCTGTCATCTATAATGGTCTAATTAATGATGTTGAAACGGTATTGCACAAACAGTTTAATATTGATATTCTGTTTTGTGAATTTATCTCTGTACTTAACATCAAACGAGAACGTATTGTATTGTATTATTTTCTTACTTTCCCCTTCATTTGGGCATGATGTATTCCATCTCTTTCGCTAAATCTTAAGTATTTTCTTGTTTCTTCTTGTTTCCTTACCATAATGTTTCTTCTTGTTTCATAATGTTTCTTCTTGTTTCATAATGTTTCTTCTTGTTTCCTTACCATAATATTAACCGACAGAACCGAAATCGATTAAGTGTGTTTATGTAATTTTCTTTTTCATGAATATTACTTTTGAGCATTTATCTAATCCTAAATGCTTGCCGCCCTTATCATTGAAACATTTTAGAGTATTGGGAAAACCTTTTAACTCATTTTCGTCTTTGGAAAGATTTTGGAATCATCCATGTAGAATAAGTGATTAAATCGTATCTTGTTTATTTTGTACCCATAGTTATTACTGTTTACTTCATATGAAAGTGAGATTAAGGACAGACAGAACAGAAAGTCTGACAGGTGACCTTCTTGAAAGACTACTCGTTGAATATTCAAAAAAGTAGAAGTTGCAGTTTATTTGGTGTGATTTACGTATATTGTGATTTTCCACAGTCACATACTATATTGACGGTGAAGTACTTTCACCGAGGAGTCTTCTGTACATTTTCAAAGCCTTAAAGATCCAAGAGTATGACAGACTATTAAAAGCTTTATAGAACTCTTTCTAAACTCTGCTGAGATATATAACATTTTACGTGCAAGTTTCCAAGATCATTTAATTTATCAATAGTTGATCATTGCAACCATATGACCTTTTTCGGCATTTCTTCTGTTCCAAATAAAGACTATTGCTTTCATGGAAAAAGTTATGTACATTTATTCAGGTATATGTCATCAATTTATATGAGATGAACAGAAATGATATTGGCCTATAATTATGGATGATCTGTTTCATCCATTTTTAGTTGGAGATATGTGGCAAATTCGGTAATATATATTGAGGTTACTTAATTTAAACCATACCAGCCAAGAAGCTAAGGGAAGCATCGAACTCAGATAGCTGCAAACCGGAGTGAAGATCCGCGATTCATCATATGCCAGTGGTGACTGTAAGTGGTAAACACATGAGTAGGTAGCTGTGCCTGATAAAACTGTTGGACAATGGATATATAATAACCGATCTAGAGAGAAAATTGGGAGGCTTTCATTGTAGACGAGAATAAAGTCAAGTCATATATTGTTTTGTTTAATGTAGAAGACTTGCGATAACTAAAAGTTATTTTACTTTGTGAGTATTTTTGAGTTATCAACTAATGTCTCTCTAAAATTATGTACATGGCTATGTTTTCTAGGAAATGATTTTAATAGAACTAAAACAAGAAAAGTTACAGGTAGGTCTGAGCGTGAGCGATGATGTAGTAAAACCAATATATGTAGTGGGTTTATCCTAATATCAGAGATACAATCTCTGAACGGGCATGAAAATTGATATAGTATATTGGTTATATGTAAAGGAAATAGTTGTGTGGATGTAGGGTTACATCTGCAATAACACACACACATGCTCACAAACTCACTCACACACACACACACACACACACACACACACACACACATATATATATATATATATATATATATATATATATATATATATTAATGAATCGATTATATCCCTGACGAATTGAAGATCAGGTCCGTCTACGAAACTCTGGACTTGAATTGTATATGCTAACAACGATCAGCGTAGTAGCATAGCTTTTACTTTTATATGTAATTGTAGGGGGTGTTCGTATTCAATTCTGTTAATAAACACAATTTTTAATTGTGAAATTAATTGTATTCGTCATGCCACCCTTTTATACAAACGACTACGTTGAAAATAATAGAAACACGTGTATATCGTGTCAATATATTGCAACAGTCGAATATATTTTCTCTTGAACCGAACACAAACAAGCATAACTATACTTAAGTTGATTGTTTTGCACCTGTCAAACAAATTGAAATTTTCCGGAACAAAAAATTGATATGGATTTCATTTTGACAGCACGAAAATAATTATTTCAAGAATATACGAAATGACAAATATTTTACAATGAAAAATAATCAATTGCATTTTCAGGTTGGTAAATGTTAGTCATTTACGACATATATGTGAATTACTTAGATTTTTAGAAAAAATCATGGAAATTATATCATTTGCAAAAGAGAATAATTAGTAAGCATTTTGAATGGCAATTTGTATTCGACCAGAACAAAAATGAAATAATCCGAGATGACAGAATTTACGAACAACTGCAAAAAATGTGTGGACTTGAGTAGTTTAATTTATTCGCGAATATATATGTATTTCAAAAGACCATGAGTATATTTTGGTTTGATTCGATGCATTCAGTATTGTAAAAGAAACGTTAGTAAATCCTTAAATGATTGACAAATAATATATATATATATATATATATATATATATATATATATATATATATATATATATATATATATATATATATATATATATATATAGGTAATTCACTTCGCCCGTCGTTTGCGATGACTGAAATGTATTAAAGTGCTTGTTTTCTTTTACAGTTACCTCTTCCTTATTCTCTCATTTTCCTTAGTACTCAAGTACGCCGTCACGCCAACAAAATTTATCCACCCTTCCTCACAGACACGTTATTTATGCCTGCTTCGGGGGCAACTAAAATTTCCATACGAGACTTACTTCTCGTTCGCCCGAGACTTCCGATTGTATAAATTCAAGCTGGTTTGAATTGTTAGTCTTTTTTTTTTCTTTCTACGTCTGGCCACGAGATAGGAATTTAGGGAATAAACCATTTCTCTGTTAATGCCGGTCGCGATCTTTCAACAGTACCTGACACACCAAGCAAATTCACTTTGAGGTGGGTAAGTCTCCTCGTTCTCACAATATATATATATATATATATATATATATATATATATATATATATATGAATGATAAAAAATGAAAATTTTTTACACATGTTGCGTCAAATATGTCAGTCAAGGATATATTTGGTAGGTGTGAGGGAGTATAAAAATGCCCATTACGTCACATTGTCACAATTATTAAATTTTTATTCCTTTATTTATTTTTCTACCGAACTTAATTTTTTCGATAGGTGGAAAGGAAGATTACAAACGGGGCGAAGCAATGAAAAGTTGAGATAGTTTTTGTACACGTGCAATTCCCAACAAAAGGACAAAATTTTCATTATTCGGACTATTGTCCTCATCTTTGTTACCGCATTTATCTCAATGTTTCGGCTGTTGTATGCTCCGGCCTTCTTCAGATAGTTGGAATGTCAAAATGAATCATTTAATTCGCTCGGTGTTCTAGTTCCACGTGCCATGTCTAATGGATGTCAGTTATCTCATGTTAATTCCCCTTTCCAAGTTCTCCACTGCCTTAACCAGGTATTGAACTCACAATTTTTCGGTCCTGTCACTGAATCTAAACAACGCCTTTATCCATTGTGTCATGTGTGGGACATCTGTGTATGAATTTTTGGGACTTATAAATTTAATATTTTCAGCAAATATTTTTCCAGTGCTCATATTGCAATTTTTTGCTGTTATCGTTTTATGTTTTATTATTATTATTATTATTATTATTATTATTAGAGCTCATATTGCAATTTTCTTTGTTATTAGATCTTTTTTTCTGGAACTCCTTATTACTGGTTCCCATATTGTATTCATTTCTATCCTTGGTCGTCTCAGGAGATATTTGTGGCCAAGCATATGTTTTAATTTTCCAGTGATGTTCTTTGTCTATGATTTCGGTGATCTCCCTTTTCTCACCATATGTGGTTAGTCACGCCTGATTTTTTCACTTCCCCTAGTGTTTCGGTTTTTTGATGTTTTTGAAGCCTTATTTCTTTTTCTTTCTGCAGCTGCGCAGGGTGGCGTACACACAGTCATTAGACATGTTCTCCTCGATGTGGGGAGATCTTACTCGGAAGAGTTATATGCGAAGTGTCGTTATACAAAGATGAGGACAATAGTTCAAATAATATAAATAGTGTACATAATACATCACAGAAATATATGTAGATACCAAACGGAGAAAATATAAGACAGCTGGAAAAACTATATTAAAAATTAATCAAAATTCCGATCGGTAAATTTTGGCAACTTTATATTTTTTATTTCGCGCAAGATTTTTTCTTTTTTGATTTTGTCGAATGCCCATTATAGTAGTATCAATGAGGCACCTTCTCTGAAACAAAGAACTAGATGACGCAATTCATTCAAAAAATTGAAAACGGCATACTGTATGCTTCGCATTCACGCCGGAATCTTCGATACGAACATTTTAGAAAGTTTGGGTGTCAATCTGAGGACAGTGGAGGGGATTCGGAAGGAGTTGGATGGGTCTAATGGTGATTACGAAGGTGTTTCGAACGATCACTAGTGATGGCTAAGTTATGTCACCATACATTTTCCTACATGGTCTCAAATTCAACACGGACACCTACATCAAATGCCTTATGGTCGTAGTGCTGGCCTGGGTCAAGTGGGTGGGTGTTGGAAGACCCTATATCCGGCAACACGACTCTGCACCTTGCCATACATGAAGTCATGGCCGTTAGAAAAATTCTGCGACAACATCAACCCTTACATTTTTGTATTTCAAGATATTTTTTGTGTAATTTTGGTAAATATAGCAATTAAAATGACACGTCAGTTGTTATTTTCATTTTTGCGTAATTTAGACGACAATTATTCATTCAACCCATTTTGTGTTTGCGTGTGTATGTGTGTATATATATATATATATATATATATTTATATATATATATATATATATATGTATGTATGTATGTATGTATATATTAGGTTGGTGCAAAAATAATGACGGTTTTTGACGTATTTTTTAACGTCAAAAACTGTCATTGTTTTTGCACCAACCTATTATATATATATATATATATATATATATATATATATATATATATATATATATATATATATATATATATATACACACATACATACATGTTCCTTTTAATGTTCTTATGAAAATTTCAAATGTCAGCACTATTAGCCAACAGCATGGAAACTAATTATCGTATAAAAATTAAAAAAAATAACGACAATGTATATATTTTTTAGTTGTCACTTTCCACAACATAGAAATCACAACGACAACAGCAGTATTAAAGATGATGATCTGTTGTCTATATTTTGTTTTTTATTGCAAATATCAAGTTGGTGCAAAAGTAATGTCGTTTTCTCACATAGTAACATATCTGAGAAAACGACATTATTTTTGCACCAACCTAATACTTCCTTATTTTATAAGTAAGATTTTATGAAGACTAAAGAACATTTTACATGACGGCATAGAGAATTATATTTTCAAATTTTTCCTGGTTAGGATTTCCTTTTCAAAATGAAAGAAAATGATCTGAATAATACTTTTTTAGGGACCTATTACCGTTTATTCCCTTAAATGCTTTTTTACAAAATGAATAAAATTTCTCAAGTTAACAAATCGTTACTATTTTTGCATGCTGCTTTCCTTTTCGGAAACTTCATTAAGGAAAACAGCGTTTAAAAATGTAAAATTATTTAGAAATTGAGTTAATACGCTGTCAATTAATCAATATCAGTTATGTATAATTCAAATTAAAGAAATTTAATTATATTGAAGTACAGCTTTCTTTCAAAATTGTAATGAATATTTATAGTTTTATAAACAAATTTTTCACGAATTTCCTGAGTGAAGATTATTATTATTATTATTATTATTATTCACCCTATTTACATTCAGACTATCGTCCTCATCCGTGTTGTTGTTATCACAACTTTTCGATTTTTGTGATCTTCGACATCCATCAGGTGTATGTCGATCTGGGTAATCTACTAGGAATTCGGAATTGAAATCGATAGATTAAATAAAGGCTTCAGTTTGGATTGATACCCTATAGATGAAGTCAGTAGAGCATAACGCCTGAAATGTTGTCATAAAAAGAACGAAGATGAGGACAATTGTCGTAATGCAAACAGTGTTACAGTATATATATATATATATATATATATATATATATATATATATATATATATATATATATATATATATATATAGAGAGAGAGAGAGAGAGAGAGAGAGAGAGAGAGCATTAAGCAGTACCTGTAATATTTGAGTGTATTCAATTTCAGTGGCTGTTTCAAACCCATCATTCTCCAAATACCATTCAAAAAATTAAAAACTCATATAAAGTTTATCCTCAATGCGAGCTTGGGTCTATTTTTCAAAAAGAAACTTTCAAGTGGTCAGGTGTCCAAAACTGAAGAATGCTAGCTTTTGAATGTCTCATTTGGCGTACAGGGTTTTTTCTTTCGAGATGAACGCTATTTTGACATTGAGCTATTTGTGACTGGATTTTTTCTCGGATAATTTCTGAAGATATGCATAACTGTTCCTCCGACTTTATATTATCCCACATACGACCAATGCTGAACAGGATTGGTGCATCAATTTGAATCCCTTTTCAAAACATTCCTTATACTTCAATTACGGTAAGTACAGATTTAAATCGAACATCCTCTTTCAAATCATTGTTCGTTTTCAGTAATATTTTTGATTGGTTCAATCTAAAATTATAGCATTTATTTAGATTGTCCCTTAGATATGATACAAATCAAATTTACCTTAAAAAAATTATGTATTAGTTTAAATATTAGATCGGTGCAAAAATAATGACGTAAAAATGTCGTTTTTAACGTCAAAAAACGACATTATTACGTCATTATTTTTGCAATAACCTGATATTTAAAAAAGAGTAACTGACAGTCATAACAAGTTAGCAGAATATAAAATGTTTAATTAACTGCTTTTGTTATCATTACATTAAATAATCCTTATTTGCGTCTTTCAGTAAATGTGAAAATTTCCACTGTGTTGCGAAGACCAGATAGTGTTATAGTAGTATAAAATCTGCCCCGTTATTTATTTTCTGCGACCTACAAGTAATGTGGAATTGGAATTGGGTTAAAGGCTTTGACAGACATTTGTAGTATGTATTCTTATGAGAAGAAAATATTTTAAAGCTCCTATATATACTTTCCGTTATCTTTTTTACAAAATTCACAAAAAGACTTAACATGATAAATGGAACTGTGGGTTATAAACATATGAGAAAGAGGAATTGATGAATACAGTGATATGGTGGACACATTACTATTGACCCTAAACTTGAAGAAAGTAAGATTCTCGTATGTAGTCCGTATAGGAATGTATTTCACAAAGTAGTGAAACGTCGGAAGAGTTTTACAAAGTTAGTATTCGTTATTTCATATAACGGATTTAAAATGTTGTCTAAGCACGGTCTGGAAAAAGTATTGTTCTTGGGTTTGGCCCAACAAATTTGGAAATTTAAACGCTTCCTATAATATATTGATATTCCAAAAGCTATAGGTTTACATATAAACTTTTCAGTAAGTCAATTTAAAAGGTAAATTTTAATCTGAAATATGGTGAAAAGGAGTATGGTGCAAACATTCTGGGAAGCCACGCATTTAAAAAATCATCTAATTTGTCATGTTTTTATTGTACAAATATGCCTGTCATATAGACGATTAGAGTTCTAAATTAATTTTCTAAAATATAGTACACAGAAATAGAAAAGAAAAGGAGGATTTCATTTATATTGGTATGAATTCATGAAATTATTCCTGTTCTTTATTATCTTCATATTTTGTAATGTTGTTATATTTATTTATTTAGAATTTTCACAAAATTTGTCAACTTGCCAATAACTAAAGTGAAGACTATTATGAAAGAATGAAAAGACAATTTAGGTCGAAACATGCCTAGAATATACATTCAATAAAATTATATTTTCACCATTTTATTCATAACAATTTTTCGTACTTAGCTTTTACAGAAATTCTACATAAAAAAAATGTGTATAAAGGATTTGCAGATATTTTCAAATAAAAATATATACCATGAATTATTAGGAATTAAACCATCATCATTATTTGACAGAACATTTCGGCCAATGTTTTAGAAAAGTTTAAATGTTGCTATCATCATAGATTCCAACACACTGAATAAGACTAACAGAGAATCATTTAAAAAATGAAATTTTACAATTCAAGAACCTAAATCCAGCCATAGGATTTGTTTGAAAAGAAAGTAATGTATAGTAATATCAAGAAAAAATCAATGATAATTTACATTCGATAATTTGATTGATTAGGAAGCAGAAAAAGCTTAGAAAGTTAATGAAAAATATAATCAGACTATATTTAAAGATTTGTAATATGCACTGACGTTCTGAACACAAGGACAGATGACGCGTTTTGTCAAAGCTAAAAAGAATTAACGGATTTTAAGATTAACTGAAAAACGTAAATATTGCCTAAAAATAAATATATTAATTTAATATAATATGCAATGATTATTATTATTATTATTATTATTATTATCATTATTATTATTATTATTATTATTGTAGCATTATTGCCATTTTCAAATCAAGAATGATATAATGAGACAAAAGTCTTGATTATACATATCTCAAGACTTACAAATGCTAAATATGATAACACTCGTAATTTAGCCTTTGACAATCTCAGCTCAGTTTAGCTCGAAGGACTATCTTCCGTTTTTTTTTCAAGATTGAAAACAGAAAGATTATACACAATAACGTAAAACTGTATTATTTACATGTGTTTTTTTCTCACTTATTCATATATTTTTTGACACATGTAAATTTTGACAAAATTCTTATTTATCCTGGAATTATATTTATATAGAAATTCATATCGTTGGTTTGGTTTGGTTTATTTTATAGCATATCAACCACAATGGGTTATATAATGCCCACAAGATTTTAATTACTGGCAATAATTGTTTTCAAAAATGTAATTGCTGGCAATATTTATTTAAAAAATATATTGCTATTATTTTTACCATAAAAACTTGTTTTTAAACTTTCACAATATTTTGCCGCCATTTTGTGCGCTATTTGCCATAGTTGGGATCCTAAAAGGTGCTACCATCTCGAGTCAAGATGAACCTGGGAACAACAGCAACCTTCTGAACAAGTGTCCTGCTACCGGGTGTCATTTATTGCCATACCCAGTGTGCGGATGTAGTTTATCATCATACCCAGAATGCCTCTGCAGAATTGCAGTCGGCTTATTTGGAAGCCCCAGCCGACTGGGCGACATATGTTTGAATGAAGCGAGCCGCTCCAGAGAATGAGGAGTTGCAGGAGTTTATGCTACATTTTACAGGCCAAATAAAGATATAGAAAATCTCTTTGTCGACAACCTATATTGTGAAATGCCATCAACAAGGGGTTTATAAAAGTTAGGTGGTGAGAGGAAAAAGAATAAGCGGAAACCTTAACTAACTCCGAAAGTGAAATGAACATCAGATTTTACCTTCCCAGAAGGTACTCCTCTTTTTGTGGCTCTGTGTTAATACATACTAAATATTACGGGACTTGATCCACGAATAGGATTCCTTGATGCTCGATTCTAAAATGTCTGTGTACTAGAGTGTGTAAGCTAATTCCTGTAGCAGAAATTTGGTTAAGCTCATCAGTGCCTACGTTAGTTACACTTTTTGACTGATAGATGGTATTATCACCATTTTGTAAAGCCCAGTGCACGCAAACATTCAGTCAAGATGACTTGTTATTTCCTGCTCAAGCTTCGACGTCTTCCGAACTGTTCCCTCTACGCAATTTCGAACACAATCATTAGGTCAACCTGCGGTATTGTTTTTACATCTTCGCAATGGTAAGGCACGCTGGGATTATCTGTCAGATTTATATTTTTATGTGTTTGACCAATCGAATATATTTATATTGATTGATTTGCATTTTACGGCTTATCAACATTTTGCGGCTTATTTAGATTCAGAAATTATTTTCAGATTGTAAAAATTATTTGGAGATAATAATGATTAACTGATAAAATTCCTACATTAATTTATATTTGGGGATGAAGAGCGTGATTAATACATTTCCTAATTTTATTCGCGTAAGTGAATAATAAAAAATGACTAGAATATATAATCGGCTCTCCGAATACGGTGAGATTCGAACACGCGTGTCATACTCAGAAATTAAAGTTCTAATTACTCGGCCACTTGACTCATGTTCATATATAGCAAAATTTATCTTCTGCTAAAAAAATACATAGAGAAAGTATGTCTTAGGGTTTTACAAGTCTTTCTATTTCTTACGCAATTTCACTGATTATAGAGGTACAAATTCTCATTTTTTAGTGATTACTTTAAAAACAAAGTGATTTTGATGCTTTTTACTTATTTTCAGGACACTCATATCTGAAGATATTGTTCCTCATTTACTACAACACCCGAAAATTTTCAATTAATATACTTTAACTGAGTAGCGCCTCAATCTTAAAGTATATTACCATTTGTTATTTACTTTCTCTGTATATCTTACGTGAATAATCTGTCTACTACTAGAACGTCTTCCTCTGTTAATTTGTTTTTTTTTTGTATCTAGGGCTATGCCTGACTTGATTAGTGCACCTGTTTCTTGAGTAAATGTAACGTGTCAGTCGTCTGTGAGCGATGGATTCTTGATTAGTAAAATAAGGCGTTAGCAAAGCCCCAGTTGATTAGTCGGTGAAAAATCTTCGAATGCTTTTCCAAATTGCTCAACGTATCCATTCGTATAATTTTGTAAGTCTGCAGCTTAGGTGTTGAAAGAAAGGCAACTATACCCAACTATTCAGTACTTAGAAAGATTAAGCATGACTAAGGTATTTGCACCCAACTGCTAAAATACTGCCAATTCACGTATCATTTGCTCGCATTTCCTTCCAGGCCTTTTGACGTTTCCGATGCCGACGAAACATACCGACGTGAGAACACAGCTGATTTCACTTGTTTTTTTACATCAAGAAATAAGACTTGAAACGAAGGGAGAAATACGATTTTGAAACATTGATACTATTTTGAATGTAGGTCAGAAAATTGCATTACGTCAGAGAGCTATGTCACATTTGAAATCAGTGTTCGAAATATCCTCTGTAATTTCCTTAGAGACGGAGAAGAGACTTGAATCTACAGAGATGTGTTTCTACAGAAGAATGCTGAGAATAGCATGGACTTCTAAATTATCAGGAAGTTTTAGAAAAAATAAAAATAAAAATGCCACTTATACATAGCAGAAACAAGGTTGAAATGTCTAAAGTTTACCTTCTTGGTCTTACATTTTCAAAGGAATTGAAATTACTTCATTGAATCAATAGTTTCATCTTCTACAAGTAAAGTCGGGTTAATGTGTCATTCTAGAAAATGTTTCTCATCAGAGTCCATCTTGTACATTTACAGATCTATCATATGTTCATGGATTGAATACTGTTGTCATATCTGGTTTAGTGCTCCCGCTATTCGTCACGATGTAATTGACAAAATCCAAAGTACGATTTATAATGTAATGCATCCTGGCAGTCACTTTCTCACCGAATTGAATTCCCTCTGTCTGTTCTACACATATTTTCAAGGCAACTGTTTGCATGAGCTTTTTTCTCTGGTATCCAAACTACATGAATTTAATCGGGTCGCTAGATTTTCATCTAGGTCGCAACAGTTTACAGTCGAAATAGTTAAATGCAACAGCCTCTTCTTCTCCAACAGTTTCTTTTCTTGCACTTCCCACTTTGAAGCATCCTTCCGTTTAATTGTTTCCCTGGTACCTACTATAGTGAACAAATTAAATGCTATGTCAATTGTCATCTTCTAACATCTTGAATATTTGTCTTTTTCTCCAATGCTCTTTATACCACATCATTTTCTCTCTTCTTCACTCCGCTTATTTACTCCTTTTCTTCCCGCCTTGTTTTCGGTGAAATTCTTAAAAAAAAAACATGAAAAGATAATGAAGATAAAGGGTTTAGAAATTTTGATACTTACAGCACATCTTGAAAGCAAGAGAGATAGAGGAAAACAGCGTATAACCTAACGAACGGTCTTATATAAATGGTTTACAGAACAGAGATTTGTGATATTTCAAACAGAATTTTAAACAAAAAAATAAAATAAAATAAAATTCACAAAGGTTTTGAGCTACTTAATATAACTTAAATATTTTTAAAATCTCTAATTTTTTCAGTTTTGTTTTTAATTTTATTTTCCCTTGAGCGGCGACGCCCGTAGCAGGCACCGGACACATTTTTAATTGTTCGCTTCTCATCCGGACAAAAAACCTAATGCTAAATCTTCCAGCCCCAGATGAAGGGAATATTTTCAATCCCGAGATCATTTTGATTCCAAAAATGTATAATATGTCTACGTAGACATCCGGACAGACAGAATTTGTCGTTTATTTAAAGAAACGAGATGTGATTTCACATTTAAAACTCACAGACAATTTGCGGTTACCGTCGATCATAAATGCAAGATATATATTTAGATTCTAAGAATTAGTGTAGGGGGAGATTTATACAGAAGGGATGCTGAGGATACCGTACAGCAATAAGTGAGTAAAGATGGAGATTTGTAGAAAAGGGGAAAAAAAAAGGAAATTAATACTTAACATCAGGAAAAGACAGCTGAGGATTCTAGAGTTTGTAATGAGGAGCGAGGGCTTGAAAAATCAGATACTCGCGGACGGAAAAATGTGCGAGGTGAAAACAACGAATAACATACCTAACTAGCTTAACCAAAATTATTGAGTAAGTAGATACTGAATAACTGGATGGCGGAACAGGGCTTAAGAGGAATAACAGAAAGCCAAATTTACAAGTTGTGGAAAAGTCATGATCGCATATAAAGAAGAAGAAGAGTCCTGGTGATACAAACCTTGCTAATACACGTTTATATGAGAGGAGAAAAAATTAATTCATATCTTTCCCAAGGGACATTTGTACGTAAGTGAATATAACTAGCAGAAAGGGAATTGATATTTGGCTTTCAGATTTACAATTTCCAAACCTTTATCTATTACAGCAACCCCACATATACAGAAACTTCTATTCTTAAGCGGACACCTATCTAATTATAACTAGGTTCAACATTGCATAAGTTCAGTGATCGTACGTGAACCGGTGTTTGAACGTCATGATGTGGGCGTAAGCCTACCAGCTAATGTGATTTGCTTTATAACACATTTTATATATTTAATCCAGAGGCTAGCAGTAAACACACACACACACACAGAGACATAAACTTACTTATATATGACCACTCGTATTCGTCTATTAGGGCTCGTTCAACATCCACATAGCCCACCTGTGTTTTATACTGGAACTATGCCAGTTTCTGGGAGAGAGCGTATTATCAAGTGTGATCAACAATGTGAATAAGAGAATGTGAGTGTAAAGGCGTGTATATGTGTGTGTATGTGTGTGTGTTTGCGTGTGTGAAAAAAGAGACAGAAATACCGAGATTGTGTGTAAGATGTATAACGTGTGAAAGACTCATTCCATGACTTAAAAGAAAATCGATATGACTTAATTTCCAAATACATCATTAATTCTAGATACATGCACAAAACAATGCATATATTCAGTTAAAACTAAAATAAAATTCATCTTTAATAATGGATAAAATTATATCCGAAAGCGTTTAGAAAACTTATATTATAGTACTTTATGAAATTACATATATTTCTTATTGAAATTTGATATTCACAACAATTTGAACTTTTTAAAACCATATTTATATAAAGTAGTTTGTGGCCTGGTGAATATACTAACTTGCTAATTTGGCCCATTAGGGAAAAAGATTGGGCAAAATATGTTTGGACAACAATAGATCCAAACAGAATTGCCATTAATACAGAAGAAAATAGTTATGTCGTCAGCATAGATAGCGAGGTGAGAACAGATATCATTGGAAAAATTAAGAACAACATAAGTCGAAGGATAGAGTCCAGGATAAAAAAAAAACAAAACAAATAAAAACAAAAAGCCATCCAGACAAATGCTAAATAGAAATTCAAAAGATTCTGCCGCTCTCAGTGGCTGAGCGGTGTAAGCACGTCGGTTCAGTTGGCAGTTGACCTTACAAGTTTTGGTTCCTGCATGAAGGCTCATTTTCTTTATTAATTTTAGTTGAGTGTGCATACCTGTAACAATAACAAGCATTGTTTTAATAACAGACGCATATTCAAATAAGATTATCCACTAAAAGCAACGTTTAAATTAAAACAACTGTACATATACATAACCGAATGCACAAATTTATTTATTTAAAATGTATTGCTGATGTCGCCAGACAATTTATGTATATTATATTTTGGTAAGTTTTGTTTCTTATTCACTTTCAAGAGGTTGCGTGAAATTTGAATGTTTATTATTTTCTAATTATTGTCCCGAGTTTGTCTGGATTTATTCCTTATCAATAAAGAAAGAGCTTAGATGAAATCAAGGTTGTATTACTTTCAAGTGGAATATATTGCATCTTCGAGATAATTTAGAAATTGCGTCGTCAAGCGAGCGTAATGTGTTTTGTTTGCGTTAAAAAAAGATAGGGAAAAACAGCTTAAGAAATCAATGCACCGTATTGGACAGGATTTTACTTATGTATATTTTCATCGATACTTCACTGTAGGAATCAAAATAAATCCCACAGTAGACATCTTATTCTCCATAATTTATAAGTTCTTTATAATAAACTCTTTTAACACTTATTATTCTGGGTCAGTATAAACAAGGCAACACAACGTTTTTCAAGAAATGGGTCACATGAGATTTGGCGGGCCGGACTAATAAAATTGTAAGGTAATATTTCATTGAAAATGCCAAAGTCATTTTAACTACATGAGAATATTCGCATTAGTGATCTGCCTTAGAAATAAAAAACAAAATGTATTATTTTTTCCTTAGAAATATTTTCGAAAATTAAAAAAGTTAAACTATTCGTATCCTACTATCGCTGATTGATACCTTTCTGAATCACCATGATACATGATATTCTTTTGAATACTAAAAAAGGAAAAATATATATATTACATGTTTAGATAAATAAAAATTGCGAATAGGCTATTTTTCCGGTCCCGGTTAAATAGACATCAAAGCTATTTTCCTGTTCCCAGTAAAACAGACATAATGGCTATTTTGCCAGTAAATATAAATAATGTTTTAGAACTAATAATATATTATATTTGGGATCGTCAATGCAGTGGTTGTGTGAGCTGTGTAGGCAGGATTTGAATAATATGGATTCTGTTGTTTGTGACAGTTGTCTTCACTGGGTACACCTGAAGTGTATTCATAAGAGAACCATGCCCAAGAGCGAGTTTAGAATTTGCATAGACTGTTATGCCTGAAGTGTTTAAAATATTCAGGGACTTCTACATTTTTTAATAATTGATGATGAATAAATATTTTTAACTTGTGTGTTAACAATTCATGTTGGAAATGATTTTAGATTTTCTGAACAATTGATCGTGAAAATAAATAATGTGTTAAATCTATTTTAACATTACCTGCTTTCATAATAATAACAAAATATTTAGCAGCAAAAAGCCTGAGTGTCTATTTTAAGAAATCAAGATAATATCCTCTTCTTGAAAATTATTAAGGATGCTTCGTTCTAAAGTATAAAATGTTTACACGTATGACCATCCTTAGCGAAAATTGCTAATGGTCTAAAATTTAAAAGAAAATACCCCTCAAAGAAACGTTCGAAAATTCAAGAAATATCAGCGATCAGGTGAAGAAACAACAACGCAAACAACACTTTAATTAATGTTATTTTTCTCCTGAAATTCAGAGTGCTATTGAGAATGGCAAACGGGTCGTAATTTGCTCATGATTAGGTTAAACTTACACTTCGTTTTCTTAATATACTAAATTTATAATTTAAAACATAATTTAGAAAAGTGAAATTCCACTGTAATATGATGAAAAATGTTCCTCATCTAGAATCGTATAAAATGTAACTGCTTAAAACAAAATTGCCATAGCATATGGAAAAAAACAAATTAGCAGCCAAGAAGATTTTAATTAATGATGTCATGCTTTGCAACATTCTATCGAACATCGATTTCATGGGTTATTGAACATGAGATAACCGATGGATATCTACCCTTCAATCCAAAAACGCTTTTCAGATATTTTGCATGTTGCTCCATTTTCTCCCATGCTAGTTGAAGCACAGAATAGAAAGCTTTTATTGTTAGGTGTTTATATTAAGGTGTGATGTAGTAGGAAGAAGTTAATAAATAATATAAGATAAAAAAATAGTTCTTAAATCCCCTAAAAAGCATCACCTATTAATCATCTTCTAACGCTTCATTAACATTATCACCGCCATTATTAAAGGGAGGTCAATCAGTAAATTTTGTCAATGAGCTCAGATAGTTGGATAAGCAAAACAAAAGACCAAATACCTGTTCAAATCGAAGACAGAACTTCCCCCACACATCAATGACTTAACGACCTACAAAAAGAAAAAAAAATAGAAAATATTTTCTTTCCCCTCGACTTTTCGTGGTAAAGCAGAACATACTGGTCCACTCAACCACCGAAGAACTGATCAAGGCGACAGCCTACTACAAAGAAGGCTTCTTCTCTCTCTCTCTCTGTATGTGTGTGTGTGTGTATTCCGATGTACTTCAAACCGACACTATGCGACAATCAAAGCAGGTGCATTATCCACTCCCCGAATAAATTGTGGCAGAAAATGAAGGCTCTCTTCGAAGATAAGTAACTGTTCATTGCATATTTTTGTTCCATACAGTATTGCAAATGAACAGAATTTTTCGTATATACATAAATATATAAATATATACTGAAAAATACAAATATATATTGAAAATTATGCAATTACACCTGACCGAAGCCGGTGCAAATAAATTTTTGGCATATTATAAAATAGCTAAATAGTCTTAGGCTGTCAGACGATGCACATTGCCCTGATTTATGTCAAAATTTTCTTGACTTACATTACACGACAATATCGATATTTTTACTTCCTGGTTCTTCATTCTCGTTTACTTTTACTTATTTAATATTTGGATTCGTTAAAATGATTTTATCTGATATTTGTTTTACTTTGTAACAAATATTTAGTGTTAAAATTTACAAATTTTAAATTTATACAATTTAATAAGACTGATTTTGCATCAGTTTTATTTTTCTTATCTTTCGCTGAGCATGCAATATGGAGTTGAACAATATAATTAAATTTAAGATGGACGACTTGCGCATCATGTCCAACAATTTCAACTAATGAATAAACGGCTTGCTTGTATCATCGTAATGAGACTAATTAGGCGATGAATTAAACTGAATGAGCAGTAATTGATGCGGAAGATGAAAGAGCATCAAACGAACATGTAAAATATTTATAAAATAAAACACACATATACACACAAAACACACATTTCATCCGGCAATTAGTGGGGTGTGTCATAGGGAAAGTGAAGGGTTTAAACGAGGTGGATTTAATCGAATTTAGCTGCACCCAAAAAAGAAAAAAATACTGGGTGAGTTCAGTAGCCTGACATAATTATAGCAATTGAATTTGATATGATACACGATTCCGGTTGATATTTTGTTTATGAATAAGATATCAGTTTTAGGACTGATGGAATGTACTATGCACAGTGATTATTATGAAGAAAATAATTATTTCTATTTATCTATCTATCTATCTGTATCTGAGAATATTTATCTATATGTCTGTCTCTGTGATAATAATTGTTTATGTATCTGTCTACCCCGGAGAAAATATTAATCTATTAAACTGTCTATATCGGAGGTACTATTTATCAATCTGAATATTTATATAATGTGAATCTAAATATAGATGGACAAATAATGCAACTCTGTGTCTGTTCATCTAAGACAGACAGAGACAATCTGACAGAGTGAAAAAAAAAGATAGAATCTGAAAAAAACAGGAAAAGAAAACAAACACACACAAATACACAAACACACACACATATATATATTGATGCGTATATGTCATTCCTTTTCACAAGGTAGTTATTCATGACATTCTATTGTGATTGTACATGGTCAACTGCTTTAAATGCTGATGATTTCATGAACAAATGCATAACGATATATTTATATAAATAGCTAATACTATACTGCTTAATCGAGCTCCTTAAATAGACGATTGGTTTTACCCGAGTTTACGTAATATTACATCAGACCAACGCTCTTTTATGATAATTATTTTCTTTTTATTCTCAAGTATTGTTTGGATAGTGTATATTTGCCAATAATTATGAATATTTTCTCGTCAAGACTGGTTCGAAACTATATAAAATTATTAAAGTGAAATTAGTAAACATTAAAATTAGTATGTGCCAAAAATTTAATTCCAATTTAATTAAGTTTATCTTATCTGAACAAAGAATGATTTTCAGTAATGTATACAGACTTTCACTACTTGCAACTTGTTCAACAATTAGGAAATCTTCTCAGTGAACATTTCTTAAGGGATTCAGTTGTCAAATGGATGAATTTGAATTAAAATTCCCTTTTTACCACCTTACTTCGCTTTGGAAATTCAAACAGCCTAATGACTACCGGCGCTAAAAATGGAATCGGTAAGACGTGTTCAGAATCCATTAATCATAGTTGCATCTATATTTGTAGTAATGGCCTTAGGAAAGTTGTGTATCCATATATTTCCCTTTAACTATGGGTTAAATATCAAAGTTATATGGTCAGTTCGCAAACCGTCAAAGAGAAGAAAAGCACTACTTTGAAACTCATGAAGAATCCAAAGGAGAAATCTTTCACTGCCTTTCTCAGAAAGTAATAACACCTCACTGAAAATAAATCTTGAAAAGGAATCTTTGGAAATTCATAATCCTGAATTAACCTGGCATTAATGAATGTTCTTTCTCTATAATATAATGATATGATTATCTACTATACTATTGTATCTGATCGCTCAGTCAGTAATAATTCAGATTAGTGAATGTTTTTTCATATTTATTTAATTGATTGGTTTGAGAATTGACGTGAAGAATATAATGTGATGTTGTGGTTAAAACATTTAGGAAATATTAGTGCCTTCATGTATTAGATAGAAGTTAGGATCACATTCATTTTTATTTTAATATTGAATCCGATGATGTAATTTTTGATTCCATACCAGTCTATACTTTAAGCAAAGAGAACGATTTAGACCAAACCTTATAAATGAAACTGTTTTATATAGCGTTTTTATTTGTTGATATTTTAAAACTTTTTAGAACGATATGTGCTATTTTTTAATCTCTCGGATGGGCTGTTTATTCAGTCATTTTTTTTCAAGCACACCTATAGATTTTACCAAATCAAACATTGCGCCTTCTACGTAGTTGTGTTTTATATTCTGCAAAAATACGCCATGTTAAAAAATGTACAAAATATTTTTATAGGAAGAATATCAAAAGAGAAATAAAGGAATAGAATTGCATATATTCACATCTAGTAAAATCAAAACGCAACGAAAATTAAGGCCTAGTCTTACATATGCATCCTTTGTAATACCACGATAGAAAGTCTTGACGTGTCTTGCAACATGCAAATGAAAATCATCATAATAACAGGTTTTCATTTTTCACCAAATAACAAAGCAGCCTGGACGGTAAAATTGATCGATACTTTAACCTGCTACTAACACGATGCATTTTCCACGCTCCCTCATCCACGCGTTCAAATTCTGATCTTATTTTAATTCTATCAATTTGCAGTCTTATGAGTCCGTAACATTGCATTAAATAAAACAGTGAAATAAAAAGAAAACAACAAAGTTTCGAATGAAATCGAAAGAGAGAGTTACGTTTGAAATTGGTGAGAAAGTTAAATTTGAGTCCAGGCGGCAAAATAATAAGGGAAAATGCGAATTCTTAGCTCATTAGAGACACGGCAGCTCACAGAGAACGAAGGTCAAAGTAGGTGAAACATGGAAATATGTTAAAACGGAAATGAAAACATATATAGAGCTGACGGATACTGTATGCATATATTTTTTGTGCTTGATATTAGATTTTAGAAAATCTACTCTGCTTAAGACATTCGTCAGTATGCTTAAGATATTTCGTAATCAGAGTTCTCTTGTGCAAACTAAACACATATAGAGATAGGTGAATCTACATTGGCATAAATTCCAATAACTATAAATACGATCTCTCGTACATGTTCAAATCAACGTAAATATTATTTTGGTCTACAATATTCTGCTTTGCTAATATATATATATATATATATATATATATATATATATATATATATATATATATATTACAGAAAATAACTATATTTGAATGCAATTCGTTGATGGACAATTCGGTCACATTTAATACAATACGGATATGAATCAACGTCAGCAAATTAATTCAGTATTTGTATTGGCTACTACCAACTGTAAGCAGTATCATTATATCAGCGTTTATGTTTCTTTTCAAGAGAATTATTCCAACGAACTTGCTTGAAACAAGATTTTACAGGATGCTATTTCCAGAAATGGTGCGTAGACAATATAAAGTGTATCAAAAATACTTTTACAAACTATGGAACAAAAGTCTATATAAACATATATCCGCAAATCCTTCTGTTTTGGGTTATTGATTTTACAGTTTACGTTAGATGGCACTGTGTTGTTATTTAATATAGGTAACATTAGTTATTCATGTACATTTCTGTCTTGCCTGTCTTCAACGATTAACGTGAGTAGTAGTGAGTTAAGTGTTTCGTTTAACAATGACAGGATATTCATATCTTGAGCAGGCAGATATGATTTTTACTCACGGCCAGGCGAATGGTAATGGACGCGAGACTGCACGGCTGTATCAGACTGCTTTTCCAGACCGAAATTAGGAGTGTCATCCAACCTCTGCTGTTGTTTATCGTCAAGTTTCTGAGTATGTGCTTGTATGTTTTATGGTTTATAGACTTTCATTCCAGCAGGCGTGTGACAGTGGGGCAAGGCAATTAACATCACGACCCATGTTCGAATTTCTACTCAGATCGATTTGTTTGGAAGGTGATTTATTGATAATAACGAAGATCCCAGCGTGCAGTATCGTTAGGAAGGGTGTAAAATCATAGCAGGGAATGACGAATTAATTTGGGATTGATTAAGGGAAACGACATTGTTCTAAAATCATCCAATCATTGCTCTCGCAAGCTAACATAAGATATCGTGAAAGATGATTTGCGCGTAATCATGTTCGAAAATGTTGATCACGCCAGTGTATGCGCTTTCCATCAGAAGCTATAAGTAATGTTTCCTCAATATAAAACACTTGTTGCGCCTGTATTATTTAAAAGAATACAGATGAGACCGGACCGGTGAGTATAACATGGATTAGCTATCTAAACTGTGTGGAGGCATATTATGATACGAGCGGCGTCCCACGTAAGAATAAGAGGTACATTTTAAAGATTATTATTAAGGACCGGTCTTTTGAGGCGTACAATAGGGCTCACTTCTCGGACCAACACTCATTCTGATTTACATAAATTATCTAAGTATATATTCAGATCATTTGTAAACATCATTGCTGATGATAAGGTTTTATATGGGTGCTCATCTAAAACTCTTGATAATCACAGGTTGGCAGCTGACCTCTCTGTGGGGAATAACTGGCTGGTTGTATTTAATGCCTGGAATGCCAAAATAAAAACATTTCGTAACCGCCGATCAGACCCCAAACGATTTACATACTATTGTGCTAAAAACTCACACATAAGCTCACCTGGAACACAGACATAAGTAACTGACTCCTCATGATACTTTCTACCTTTATGAGAACGAGATCAGACGAAAATGGAGTAAAGTTTTCATATTTGGACGTAAGTTGCCTAGTCCTCACTTCCCAGAATTGATAGAGTTCGAAAACGTATGTGAGTCTTTGCTGGAGAAGAATAATGTTCCATTCTCCAACCTCTCTCTCACGGGCAGGATGTTGCGTGTATGTCATTGCTCTATTGTTACTTCCAAGGAACGTGCTCGGACTATATTCCTTTGTTTCGCCAGGTTTACCCTTCACGGCTAGGACCTGCCATCCAATTTGCATTGTAGTAAACCACTCACATTTCCCTCTTATTCAATCGGTAACAGTCAAGTTCCAATGGAACAGCTACTTCCCACGAACCACTGCTCTATAGAACTGACTTCCAGGAGGACGTTGCCCTGATCACTACAATCTGAAACTGTTATTCAGAAGGAATATTCTCGAGATTGCCGTTTTCGAAACTTATCAAAATTAAATCTATATCCTGCTTACTTTCCAATCTCACTTTTCCTGAAAGTCTTACTGCTTTCCCAAGCCAACATACACGATCTCAAATATGTTAAATAAAATCAAAAAGGTAGTGTTGAATTCATTTCCAAATGTTTTTGAAGCTAAACAGCAACAGACACCCCCCAATCCATAAGAATTCGATCACGATTTAAAGCAATATTTATGTAATATAAAAAAAATACGGGGCTCTTATTAATTTGCTATTGTTTTAGCAAACTTTGAATTATGGCAATTTGGGTCTTCCCCATGTTTTGACTGATCCTTCACCCATCTAATGAATATTCATGAATGGTTTCAAATTTGAAGAACATTCATAATCCAATATCATCCTTGATCTTATATATAATATATGCAACAAAAAAACATGCATTTGCGTATGCTAAGAATAATTTTCTCATATATATATATATATATATATATATATATATATGAAAAAAAATATATATATATGAAAAATTTTAACCTGTAGAAAAAGACAAGTTTTATGAAGGTAAAAACAAGAAGAAAACTCTATTACTAGTCAACGCGTTTCGTCCAATATGAACTTTTTCAAAGCAAAAACGAAATGAATTAACATCAACACAAAATGTCCTTAGCAACTGGAAGAATTTAGAAATTGTGTTCATATTGTCAATTGAAAATTACGTCAAGTAGTGTCACGTGTGAAAATATTCTTGTTATTGTGTTGATGGATTCAACCATTTTCTTTTGATTCCTTGATAGAACTCTGTATGTTTGCTTAGGGGAGTAGTAGTTCTTTTAGGAAATGTGATATAGGGACAAAGCCAGGGCATAGATTAATATTTGGATAATATTCGATGGCGGCACCCTCGAGGATTTTCCTCCTGAATAAGTTATTTTCTCTTTTATGGGTGTAGCATTTTTAGAATCAAAGTTGTGTTTGAATTTCTTTCTACTCTCCAATAATAAGCAAGTAAGCAGATATGTGTTGCATATTACGCGTTTCCAGCCTTTGATTGGTCCGTCCTATATAAACCCCGTCACAACGTCATCTAAATTTATATATTACTGAGCTATTCTGGAAATAGGAAAACTGATCCTTTCTGAAGGAGGAAAACGCGCACCTCGTCTACAAAACACTATGCGACTTGACAGCGTTGTAACACGAAGATACACAAGCCGGAATTCTTTCAGTAAACAAATGGTACTCTCTAAATAACCAAGGCAAATTCAAGTAAATAGGGCACAGACTAGGTCCTAGAATCACTGGTTCTTTAAACCGTCTAATTTTACTATCAATAACGCGTTTAATGAAATTAGCAGGATAACAATACCTTTAAAATCTTCTTGGCTCTTTACAAGTTCTCCGTTTAAAAAGCTAGGAGAACAAATCGTCAAACCGCAATGAACCTGGGATGAAAGTAGTCCAGGATTACGGGCCTTGTTCCACCTTGTGTACAAACCTATAAATGTGGTTATACGAAAGATATTCGTGAGAAAACACCATCCTTGCGTTCTACCAGAACATCTAGAATGGGAAAAGTACCACCATTCTCAACTTACATAGTAAACTGAAAAGATGGATGGAGAAAATTGAGTTCCGCAAAAAAAGTCAGTGACGTCTCCAGCAAAATCAAAAATAGAATATGTGTCATCAACATACCTCACATAAACTTAGGGTTTACAGACCTTATCAAACAGAAATATCACATGAAAACCTATGAAAATATTAGCCAGTGTGAGACCCAAAGGAACACCCATTGCAACATCAGCTTTCTGGGCATACATAATATCGCTGAAACTGATACAATATATCGTTGAAACACCGTCAGTTGCCAGATGGATAAATTCCAAGAACAAGTTTCCCGCAATGCTACGTGGGCCTAATTTAATTCCATAAAGACTATCAGCATTGATATAAATAATGTCATGAAGAGAGACATTGCTACACAAGCGAACGATATCAAAAGACATCGCCAGTTTATTTTCCAACTCAATTTCTAAATTTCCAATGAAATTTGAAAACCGGAAAAAGTCCAGGATATTTGGACTGGAGCTGTTCATTTGACCAACTCATGTTACACAGATCCTACTCTAAATAAAATGGGTCTAAGTGGTACACCATTCTGATGTTTATATAGTTGTCAATACATTCTGTGCCGTTGAGACCCTACAGGTCTAAACCTGTCATAAACATCTTTGAAGGTTAGGTTGTTCTTGTACACTAAAACCAACCATTTGTGTCCTCGGTTCACCCTTGACTAATATTATAACAAGTACTAGCAAGTCCAATAATCTTAAAATAATTTCAAAATGAGACGAAAACAGAAATTGCAAATATATTTTAATAAATAAAAACTGAAACGTATATAGAAAGGAAACGAATTATGTTAGATTTCCTATACGTTATTTTCAACCATACAATATTACATACCGACCACTCCTTAAACCAAAGAACAACAAACTTTCCCAAAAGATTTCCTCCAACTAACTACATAGCATAATCAAGTACATATTCTTCATTTCATCAGTAGTAAATTATGCAAAAAATGATGAAAAACGTCAAGGGAAAGGAATAATATAAAACACTAAAGCAGCAATAATGATAAAAAACTATTTTCTTGTAGCTGCTTCATAACATTTCCGCAAAAGTAACTTTCTCAAATAATAGAAAAAATTAACAAAAATGAAACATCTTATATTTTATTGCCCCGTGTAATAAAAATGTAAAAACGAATGCAGAAACGATTCTCATTGCAATCATGGATATAATATACAAAATAAAAACAAACTATACAAAATATACCACAGCATGTAAAATGCAATGAGAGTTTAACAAGAAATATCCTAAAAATAATTAAATAAGAGGGACGCACTAGTACACTAAACACACTTTTAGACCCCAAATATTACTGCATCATTGATTTCAACTAATCGCTAACTGCCTATGAACAAACGTAATATATGAAGCTACATTGAGTTCTAATTGATACACAGAAAATAGATAACAGAATCAGCTTTTACACGCTGTAGATTTACTATCATTGGTAGCATAGAAAACATCTCAGCTACTCGATGAAAAATGTCGCATAGATAGATAGATAGATAGATAGATAGATAGATAGATATGTGAAGATACACAAATTACATCTACGAGAAATACTATATTTTCGACTACTTTTGAAGTGAAGTTTGAAGGTCGTTCAAAATTAAATTATGTTGTTCAGTCGTTGAATCATAATGCGTGTCACACCGATAATTTGTCTGCACCTCTCACCAAATGCAAAATACATGGCTATGTGACTAAATTTTAGGTGCATTCACAGAAAATCATGTAGTGCGTTGGAAATACAAAAAAAATGATGTTTTGTTGATAACAACCAACAAAAATAATAAAATAGAATATTTATGAAACAAAACTTCCCTTCCCGTTAAAATTAAATGACAATATTGTATTACAAGTTTCATTAAAATATGCTAAAGAAATAAAAATAAAAACTATTACAATAGGAATACAGAAGAACAGATTTTAGAAAGAAGAACGACAATGAAATGTGTATTAATTTACTTTTAATAATTAACTACGAAATGAAAAATAAAAAATACAAAAATACAAAATCGCTTTCTTCAAGAATGCAAAATTCTGTTTCGTTGTTGTATTTTTTCTAAAAGTTATGAGAATAAATCAGCAATAAATTAGAAATTTCAAGTCAAATTTTAAGAAAATACCAACATTATCAACAAAAAACAAAGGAACACTAAGAGAAATTATTAATATTTTCTTTTTTCATCATTATTAGAAAAGCTGTGATGTTACTGTTTGATTCATATTCCCTTTGTATCATGTCTTTTATTCAAGAAGAGCTCAGAATTCTTTTGTCAATTCTTAGACAAATGCAATTCTCCCATTGTCACAATTTTTCCGCATCCATTAGGGAGTAACGTTGAAATATCATGGGAAATCAAGTGACATCAGGTCTTCTCCATATTTGTGAAATCATCTCTGTCTTCTACTGAGGAATGTTTTAGCAAAGAAGGGAAGGTACCACACCGAAATATGAAAGCGAATTGGGATCGTGAATGATGCATATCAGAAGCTAGGTAGAGTGTTTAAAAACAGGAAACTTTTATTAGAAACAAAGAAAGGATTACTCCTAGATGGAAGTGAAGGCTGGGCAACGTTTTCACAGATGAAGAGACATCAAGTAGCAGTACTATATTTCTACAAATGGATACTTAGAATACCATGGACTGAAAATTTTAGAAACGACGAGGTTTTAGAGAAAATGGAAACAAAATAGACATTTATACTAACATCAGGAAGAGACAGTTAACATTTCTCAGTCACATCATGAGAGAATGTGTCATAGATATTTTTATACTTACAGGACATAGTGAAATAAAAAAGAACAGAGTAAAACTACGCAAAACCTACCGTGCGTGATTGATACATAGGAGGCATAATGGAGTTTAGGAGAGTAACAAAACGACTAAACCTATTAAGAGTTAGAGAGTACAGGAAATAGATAACGTCCATGTTTGCCAACATCCTGAAGGGACACAGCTTATAGACTAAGAATAATAAGGGCTCTGGATAAAATGTTCTTTTTCTATTATTTCTAGCCGTTAAAAGCTCAGGATAGAGCTCTTGGGAACAGGTCGCATCACTTTCCAGCCTAGACTGACTTAAATATTTTAATTTCTGGGCGTCACCGTTTGGATGATTAATTTTTTTCCACCCAGTATTTCTTTTCAAAAGATGAAACATTGCTAAATTCTCGTGACTCTCTATATCTATGGTATATTTTCAGGTGAACAACGTTCTTAATTTTCACCAGTCAAGACATTCCGTGTTAGAACTAGTGAGTCTACGTACACTTAATTGTCTCATTCTAATCCTCTTAATATTCCATTACTAAAGAGGAAGTTCAACTCACACAGCTTCTTCATTGGTACTCGTGCAGTGTGTGAAATACTCTAGCATGGATGCTTCCACGATCAATAAAATATTAACCTCTACAATAGGAGTGTTATGATTTATCTTTCCTACTTGCCCAAATAATATGCAATCATTCCCATCTACCATTATCACATCAACATATAGTAATCACTTTGCGCTCCTATTGGATGAAAAATATTAAACAAAAGAAAAACAACATTAATGATGTATACAATTTTTAGCCACTCTGTATACATTTTCTAAAATTGCCCAATAAATATATTACAGTTTTTCACTTAAAAAATTACTTTGTTTCTTGCTGAAACAGGTATATCAGCTACGAAATTTATATTTTATTCCTTTACTTCCTGAAGTACCCAGACAATGATAATCAATTTTGATTTTTCTAAATATTATATTTGTTCTTACTTAGAGATAACGTCTAGTTTTTTTTTATCACATTATTAGTTTATACACCAGTTATATGTACAGTTCTCCCTCTGTAATCTATCATACCCGATCGAGTCTGCTGCAACGTTTAAGGAAAATGTTCTTCATTCACATATTACATGATTGATGCCTTCTTCTCAATCTCCACACAGGTAAGACTACTAAGAACTGCCTTCTATACCATGGCCTTAATATAGTCTGTAATAAAGTAATGTCCCGAAAAGCCATTAATAGAAATTGCTTTCCTTTCTTCAGCTCTTACAAACTTAATCATGTGCATGTCTATGTAATCTCATCTGTAATCTCACACATGTAATCTCATCTCGTCTATTCATTTTCTTCTTGAATATATGCTTTCTCATATTTAACTCTGTGTAATGGCGTTTTCAATTTATGAATTTGTCGTCTAGTTATTTACTCTAAATTGTAAATGCTATGATCACTTTTCCTTTATTCAGCTTTGATTCGACTTCAGTCACCTGATAGACGAATTTTACAGTTTTCAATTCTGACTAGAATTTTGTCTCCTTATTTTTCTTTTATTCAGATCTATCACAATTACCTATTGTCCCCTTGATTTATATTTCTCAATTCTCCCATTGTCCAAGATAAGGTCTTTCCATTGTACATTTACCTTTAGACTCTTTTTATATAATTTATAAATGTTCTTTACTTCAGTTCAATTTCCGAAATCTCTCCAGTCCTACTGTGTTATACTTTTATGTCATTTATTTTGATTTCCTTCTCTTCCCGAAAAATCTATTTCAGATTTGTAATTTTTGCTTCAATGTTAAGATGAATTATTCATCTGCTCTTTCAGCTTGGCTTTGGGCATCAGCAAAACTGAACCTTTTTTCAAATGCAAATCAAAGATATTGCTTAAAGTTGTTCCCTGTTAGTACTAATGTTTCAAACTCATTTTTATTTTGGTTAAACAAATTCCAGCTATCCATATATATTAATGGATTGATTTTCTGTTGAATCCATGAGTGCAAAATCCTTAAAATTCTACACAATGAAATTATTTGATTATCATCATTACCACAAGATATAATTAAATAAATACTCTCCTTCAGAAAATGATTATTTCACCCCATAAATGAACATCGCTCATGGTGTAATTTTTGAAACCTATAATTACTCTCGGATTGTTTTAGAGACTTATATTAATTACTAATTTGCATTGTTATTTTTATAATAGTTAATTAACCTCTACTGAAGTCCTGATTTCATTTTGATTTCATTTAATAATCAATCTAAATAAATTAACGACAGTCTGTCTATCCAAACGTGAGTCTTAAACTCCTCTGACTCGAGCCACACTTGATCCACATAGACATATTATACCATTTAAGAATGAGGATGATTCAAAGATTGAAAAACTGTCCTTCATTTGGTGCTTGAAAATCCAGCATTGGGATTTGGTCTGGATGAGGACGGTCCTGTTAAATATCCAAATTTTAAAGTAACTGAACAGAATTCGTGATTTTATACTGAGTTAAAAGTTACACGAAAATGTTGTGAATTTCAAAACTTTCGTTTTAAATTCATTTTAAATATCTCCAAACTTTAGAAATTAAGGAATTGAATTTTATTTCTTCAAAATGCCAAGAAAACAGAGTTAAAGTGAAATATTTTGTGACATGAGTTCCCGTACAGTTTGTAATATAAAGAACTCAAATTTCGGTTTCAATTGGAATTTTGGCCGAAATCGAATTTAAAGTGAGCCTTCGAATATCCATGGAGTTATTAGGTTGGTGCAAAAATAATGACGTAATAATGTCGTTTTTTGACGGATTTTAACGTTAAAAAACGACATTATTACGTTAGTATTTTTGCACCAACCTAATAATTGCAGAAGTCAGTGTTATTTCTTCAAAATTATCATTGCCGTTTTCTAAGTTGGACAAGAGGCTCCTTTAATTTTGAGTGCGGCTCTTAAACTAGTAAACAATAAACCTGAAATTATTTTCTGATTTTCATTGTCTTTAATTTTTCAAAATTGTTAATTTACTTTTAGTTTATTTTTTTATTTTCATATATATTTTTTTATCATTAGACGTTGGGCATTGAGGGTTAATATTTAACTTAATTTGTAATTCTACTTGTACAATCGATTATATGACACATATCCACGAAGCATCTGCTGTGATCTTTAGTAAGTAAACTATTTTCATCTTATTTATTTTGTCATTTTTCTATGCTACTTAAGAATGGAAGTGTCATGAGGTTTTTGTATTTTTGGTCAGTAAATAATATACCTTTTTCTTCTGTTTTCTTGTGGGAATTGTTTCTGATATTCATGTAAAAATAATCAACTTTCAAACTAATGATGATGTTTATAACAACATTTTTAAATGTTGGTTCTATTTCAGTTGAATGTACGTAACATTATGTCAGTATTTGCAATCGTTCGTTAAACACTATTTTTTGGGTCAATCACCTAGCCTCTGTTATTCTCTTGTAAATTCCATATTTCTTCCGTTATTTAAGATTTGACGTATAGAACTTTTGAGTCACAACCAATGGTTTATTTATTTCCAGAAAACTATTCATTTAGACAATACTGATTTTGGATTGTTCCTCTATTATTAGAGATTTTTTTCATTTTGATAAACACACCAAAATTTCGCTGCATTTTTGGGTAGTTGAAAAATCTTCTTCAAGCATTTATTGATTTTTTCCATGATTGCCTATTCTTACTTTCTGTTGTTACACTCCTTATCCATGCATATATATAAAACACGTTTTTGTACTACTCAGAATCATAGATCTAATATAAGTCACAAAAATGACACCTTGTCATCTGTGGCTATAGTTTTAACGATAAGTTGTCGAACGATGGTTTTCTCACAAAATGCAACATTAGTGGAATTGAGACTTCACTGATGCAGGTACAACTTCGTTGGGCTGGTCATGTTTGCAACGACGACAGAATAACTAAAGTCCTCATGTATGGCCAGTTTGATAATTGACAGTGGCTGTTGGACGGCCGTTGCTTAGTTATAAAGAGATGCTAAAGAGTAACCTATCTGCTGTCAATATGCCTCATGGTAACTTCGAGCGAGTGGCCCTGGATAAAAATACCGGGAGATATTTGTGCGTGGGTGGTATATGAAATTTTTAAATCAGTAGTATTGACCGGCTAAGAGACGAAAGACAACGGCGAAAATCGTCAGTAACTGTTGCTATGTCCCGAGATCCTAACTTTTGCACAATATGCGGACATGTGTGCATGTTACTGAAGGGACTAAAGTGTAAAGTACGACACAAACTGAATGAGGTTATCGGATTCACATGCGTTGAAATTGACGGCAGAATCCACCGTTATTCGGGAACATATCGTTTTATGCGACTTCAGTCTGCGTCAAAGAAATAAATCGTTATTGCTATATCATGCATTTATGCATTTACACGTTTGCAACAGATATTAAATAGTGATCAGTAGAGAGACAGAGAGACAATATGCATAAACTCATTACTAGGATCCTCGCAGTTATGGCTAATGAAATTTATTGATCGATAATCTTAATATATTCACTGTATTTATACTATTTTGTACTTTTCAAAATGATACGAATGTGATAGACATTATCGTATTCTTCTGGTTCCACAGTATTCTTTATTCAAATCCAGTTCTCAAACTCTTCGGCTTCTTTCATTTGTCTTCTTAAGTCTGTTGACATGACGATATCCATAATCTGTATGGTCCTGTTTTCCTTATTTGCGCCGATTTGCGTGTCTCCTCATCTGAATGGGGAATCAGGTGACATCTGCGAGATACTGTGTCTTTCAATCTTAAAATCATAGAATTATGCATTGGTTATCACTGATATTAATATTTAATGTATAATCGAAATCAAGGTATTTCAAAAATTCAAAGAGTCCTTATTCCTTCCAGACTAATTACATATTCCGTTTCAAGCATTCAGTTTTTATGTGATTTATCGTTCCAGAGTTTTCTCGAGAAGACGACGCTAATTTTATTTATGGGTGCTATCTACTTGTACGTAGATGAACTTGTCCTGTTGCATTCAAGTAACAGCGTTTTAGATATCCTCGATATAACTTGAGAATGTCTAAATATATCCGTACTTCGACTGACAGATAAACGAGAGTGTAAACAGGGCTTTAAAGCTTTTGGAAACCAATCCAGTAAGACAATCCTGAATTCAAAACCGTAGAGAACACAACTTACTCTACCGTCTTTCAAAGACGTTATGGCAAGTCACATATAATAGAAAAACGGAATATATTGAAAACCATGTTTACTGAAGTCCTGGTGAGGTGTGACATAGATATATATGTTTTGACGAATCTGTCATAATTTGTCATTATTTGATCTGCTTTAAAATCAGCTGGACAATTTAGAATTTAATTTTCTCCGTTTCCTCCTGAAGCCTATATATTTATAATTCATAAGATGCATATATAAATGTATGTTTCGTATATGTTCAAACAAGATTTTCAATATCAAAGATAGAGAATGTTGTTCTTATGTTTTAATTGAGTTCACCCCATGCAAAACAGTAAAGCCACTGAGACACAAAGGTTACTGGTTGTGAAAGAGTTAGAAACAAACATTTCTAACGAACGAGAACCAATGAGCAGTAAGCAGTAGGGCAGCAAATAGCGATTGACACATTTAAAGTGTTGCACATTAAAATTGGCTGGAAAGATTGAAGCCAGAATGGAGTTTCCCAAGCGAGAAATGCCTGAAAAGTAACAGAAAAGAAAATATATGCTTAAATTTAGCCAACACAACTGTACATTGATGTGATCTCGTCACCAGTCTAATACTGTGCTTAAATTCAATGAGTTTATGCTCCATAACGTAGAAGCCATCCGAACAATTACTATGAAAGTATTCATAGAAAAAGCAAAGATATGCAAACTGCCTGGTTCAACGTCTTTTGAGAGTAGACTATTTCTGCTTCAGGTTACTCATTTTAGGATTTCTCTTTGTTTCGGAATTTGCTGATGCATTCTATCGGGTAATCTGATCTATATCGGCGGTGCATTCCTTCTAAATCTAGTGTATCCTGCGGACACGTACTTTATGATTTTAATTGCGCTTAATTTATTCCGATGTTGGTTTGTTTTGTCTTATTTCTGTTTTTAATGATTACAATATTATTTAATTCCAATGTTCGCCTATTAAATTGGCGGTAGATTTTTTGGCACACTCATATTTGTTTAAGAATTCTTCATTATTATTTCTACTTTTATATAATTTGTTCTCCTGGTGTAATCTTCAGTTCTGCATGTATTCTGAAACTTTTTGCTTATACCTGTTTGATATTTTTCTCTGATCATTCACTTTTGCTATATCTCCACGAACTGTATCTAATATTCCCATTTTATATTTAGCCCATATCCGAATGTGTACACGTTAAAACCTTGATTCTTGTACGATCATCGAAGTTAAGTATGTTTAGTCTGGTCAGCACCCATAATTGTGACAGCATGGGAATAAGAGGTGTTGTAAACTTGGATGTGCGCTTGTTGTAATGGATAACGGCTCCGAGTTAGAAATCATAGAGACGTTTTCCAAGAATGTATGAAGCCACCTCTTCACCCGACAGCTATGTTTTAATTAGTAAGATTTCTATCGGTAAATCATTATTATAAAATTATATCAAAAATAATTCTTACAATCTAAAAATGTTTTCTAGCTTAATAAACCTGCAAGGGGTTGATAATCGGTAAAAAAATCAATCAATCGAGTGTGTACTATAAACTTAAGAGACGACCATTCATTTATAGTGACACTTATTTGTAAATATGTTTATATAGTTTCCCAATATAATTTGGAAAACGTGCATCCCACCTTATTAACCTGCGCACGCTAATGCATTCATTTCTGTTATGTTGTTATACTTAATTTTTTTTTTTTAATAATCTAATGTCTTTCTAAATTAATGATTTCTCAATACAAGGATTAAGGTTGGAATTATAAAACTGATTAAACAATGTTTATATATTATAGAAGTGGCCGACAGAAACACATATTTAGTTGCAGATTTATCCCAAAATTATGAGTATGCACCTGTCTGTCTCGATAAGACACATGATCTTAAAAATGTATGTTGTGTAAATATTAATTTATTTGATAGCGTACATGGAAGGTGCAACAAGAAAACAGAATTGTCATATGTTGAAAGTATGAATTGTCTGGTGGTTGAGATTAAAACCTGTATTTTAGATATTGACTTTTTTTAGATAAAGCCTCGATCGCTGGTACTAGTTAAAGCTACAAAAATATGTTGTCACGTAAGCTGGTCGTCTCAATTTCTTTTCATTTCTTTTTAAATATGCTGATTTTTTGACAAGAGTACTGTTTCTGTTAGAGATAGAGGTAATTGTATTGATGATATTTCTTCTCTAGTACTTAGACTTTACGAATTTAAGTGCAGTGCTAGACTAGCGGTAAGGTCTCATCATTTTCCATGTGCAATTGCTACATATAACCGTAAGTTCTATCCTAACAGCAACGTGTCTCTCACTACTCGCTTTTCCGGCTTCTTGCTTCCTAATCAACTTTGATCTGCTAAATGTAAACTCAGTGTCAATCGTTATCTTCTGTCTTCTTAATTCCTGTTCTTTATCATTTATTCGCTTTAATACTTGTTATTGTCTTGTGCTTCCACACTCATTAACGGCTTGCGTCTTACTTGATGTGCTGCCGTAGTTCCTCTCCTTTGTAGTTCTTAACAATATATGCACTTTTATTCTGTATTTCACAGTCTTCTTCTAATATACTTTTACAATAACGGAATATGTAGATCATTATTCTCTTTTGTCCTTCTTGTCTTCAATGTGAATGCCAAATTGTTCCAACTCTACTCTTTATGTGTAACAGAAACTTCAACAATTTCAGTTTAAGTAACCTTTTTCTTTTGATTTTCCTTAAAACGTGCATTTTTTACACATGGCATCCATGACATTCTTATCATCCATCTATAGAACATCTTCTCTTTTGTCTGAAGCTTTCTTGTGATCTGTGAGGAAAAAATGCCCCTCATTCGCAGCCAAATAGAAAGATTCATATTACACAGAATTTCAGCTCATTTTTCCTTTCTTCAAACAAAATTTTCCGGTTTCTTAATATTTCGTTTTGTTTCGGGAAAGCATTATTCCATATTCCAATGTAACTTCGGATATCAGTGTCATATTTCCCGTCGTCTGTAAAATATTTCCCGCAAAATTGAATGCAAGTTTTAAAAAGCTCTAAAAAAAACAGCTTGCATCAAGGGCTGTTCATCTTGTTGACGACCATGAATACATTTATATACTTCACAAGTAGATCTTTATTTTCTCTTTCCTTTCTTGACTTGTCTGTTTAATCACACAGCTTTCCTTCAGAATTTACCTACATAGAGTCATCTGTGTACATTATTTTTTTAAGATTGTGACTACCAATAATAAATCCTGTTAAGACTTCTAGTTCACGCAGCATGGGTTAAATTAATCTGTCGAGGAGACGGTTTCTTTATTTCCCCCCTTTTTTTATATTCTGCTTTTGCTTAATTTTCGAAGCGTTCGCTGTCAGTTTGCTCCGACTGCATTGTTGAATAAAACATTGTTTGGTTAAGACGGCTGACAACAACCTTTCTGTCAGTTGTTAATATTAGATTTCTTTTATATTCTTTCAAGAAACATAGAATCTGAGCGTTATAAATCTTTATCAGGAATGCTATTACTTATTAAAACTGTTTCAAAGAAACCTGCACTTGAGAAAAACATCAGACTTTTCAGGTCTACAGAATTATTAATCTAAATCAAACTGATCGCCTACGAATGAATAAAACAAACATATATACTCTATATACTGGCGTATCATGCGAAATTTAAAAACCTAATTTTGAAGCTAATTTGACAACAGTAAACGGATATATATTTTTGGTCAAGGGCGTAGCCAGGGCCAGCAGTAAATACGCTATTCTTATATCCCGTGTATGATGTAAACCGCTTAAAATTAGGTTAAAAATTAGGTTTTCAAAAGTTGCATTTTACCCGAGTACATACAGTATTTTATTTTCTACGTTAATAGAAAAAGAGAAAAAAATTGCTAAAGTTGCCAGTTAAAATATTGGGATAAACCGATTAGTTTTACACTTGGATTAGTGAATTAGTTTCTGCATCACAAATCGGTTTACTGCCAATCCAAATTGAAATAAATCTTCACAGCTAAGACCCGAAAAAACGAAAATTGTAGCGAATCTTCGTTATTTTCTACGCAATCCATTGGTAAGATGTGACTTCCAATCGTACAGCATCTACTTACCAAACAACTGCTATGTGTGACCGACTTTTAAGAGCATTTACTTGGATCACAATAGTCTTAACATGTTCAAGTCTGGCTTTAACCTTTACCTTCATCACAGTAATCCGTATAAACCTTGCCTCTTACACTTTAAACCGATACATCGAGTAGCTCTGGGGTTTGTACACGTTGAACATTAATTTTAAAATAGATCTAAATAGATATCATATAAATTCTTACAAGTGCCGATGAATTAGAATATAAACTTAATTATAATAAAATAATAAATATTAACGTGTAGCACTTTCCATCAATTGACCAAGAAATGCTATGAAACGTGGAATGAAGACAATAATTTCGAGTAGCGGTTTCTGAGCGGTTTAATCACACAGCTTTCCTGTTTCAAGTCACTTTCTATGTATTTAATAAAGAAAGCTGATGTTTTCTTTTGTCTGTAATATCTCGTATACATGATCAATGTTTTTTTTAAATACAGTAAACGTCGTAGAAAAATATAGAAGCTCGACGATTGCTTTTTGTTCGTAGATCCTGTTTCATATTCTCCATCCATAATGTCTGAATTCGTCATCTTTGTGCATCAAACACGTGAAAAGATGGCGTTCTAATGTACTCCACATGGCCTTTAACAAGGTCGCCGTATCCCTTGTCCTAATTGTTGTGGATTCCGGGTCGAAATCCAATAAATAAAAAACACCAGGAATAAATATATGAAGATAATGTATTAACGTAATAATACAAACTGGTAAAGCAGGTTAGTAGTTCCAGGAATACAGGTTAGTAGCAAAATATATATATACAGTCTTTGGTATTGAAGTATCGCTGTATGACTTCTTACTGAGTATACGTCCTCGCTCACTGTGACACCTACAACACTGTTACCTCACCCTCACTCTTCCGGTTACCTACAACCTTTCACTCTGTCACTCTGAACTTGACTCGACGGTCTTGCTCTCGGGTATTCACTAGCAGTAGTATAAGTATACACTGGGTGAGCCCATTTGTATAAAAAGGGGTGGACCCTTGAACAATAATAAAACTGTCTCTATTTAAATCTTTGATAGTTGGCCTTGCCAACTAAACAAAATTCACGCATCACCAGAGGTCAAACATGTCTGCAAAATGCACAAAATCTTGCAGTATCGTCTACATAGAAAATGAAAAGTTTTAAACGAGACTCTTGACAATGATCCCTGATTCTAACCGTCAAAATCCCAATTAGAATTTTACGTGATACTATAAAATCACGGATATCGATATGTTAACTATGAGAGTCGATCTGGTCACCGAACCCATAGAATGCACTTTACGTTGGAAAAATATGGAGACTGGTATGTTTAGCGTTTCTGGTGTTGAATTGTAATGTGGTGCTATGCAGTTTTCTCTTCCAATGTGCAATTTTAAACCGATTGTCGTGTAGTTTTATTATTCGAGGGACGCCACAGTTTTCAAATAACGTTCTGTAATTTAGATATTACCAGTACAACCTGCAATAATCGCCCAGCAAATAAAACTTTTACTAGCCATAACAAATAAAAGTTGTAAAACAATGTTAAATATATCTTGGGTTCTGTAATTTCTGCATTATTTTTCTCCTAATGTATTCAATTGAATCAAAGGAACGGAAGGCACATCCATTCATTTTACGAATATTTCTGATTTGTTTCTAATAACAATCGAAAGGACATATTATGTAGAGAAATAATTTATATATTCTGTTTTATATGCAATATAAATTACCAATCTTATTAATGATGTTATATTTTAATGAAATTTCTTGCATTTCACCCAAGTTTTGAAATATTTGCTCGATGCAGTGGGGTATTGACTTGATTTCAACTGAAATATACGAGCCCCACCTTCATAAATTGCATAGAGATATAGGTTTCCATTTCGTTAGTAAAGATAAACACTGCTAATAATAATAATTGTTCAAAGGAATAATAAAAAATAAATAAACCAAAAATAGCCTAATGATTAAAATTGACAGATTGTAATTATGTAGAAATGACAAAGATAAAAATGGCATCTGCATTAATATTGACGGTAAATCTTTCTTTTTTTAATCAGTTCATTCACTCTCTGTCGATAATTCATGGTTTATAAACACGACATCATAGACCGGATTCAATTATATTACACATTCTCGTTAGTAAAATTTGATTCCGTGATAGTGGGTTTTAATTATTCCTATTTTGATTTTAAACAAGAAAAATAATGAGGTCTTATTGCCTGCAGTTAAATCGAATTGATGCTCACAAGTAAACGGAGAAGAAATATAATATCATTCCTGCTTGATCATGCAAAAAACACTCTTTCCGCTTAAATTAGCCGATCTGAGGTCACGAAGAATGGATGCACTGACAAAAGCCTTAAAATAGCCGAATTTATATTGAAAATTCACATTTACTTGCTGTTTTCATTCAGACTAAATATTTCAAATATGTAAAGAAATTGTTATTCTAGCGTAATACATCCAGACAGTTTGACTAAAGCAAAAATACTTTATATATATATATATATATATATATATGTATATATGTGTGTGTGTGTGTGTGTATGTATGTATGTATATACCAGCTTAGAGGACCCTATCGGCATTTGAGTTCCTAATTAATACTTCATCACAATAATGAGAATTAAATACCAAAGGCAACAATAAGCTAAAGAACTCAAAATTGATCGCTGCATTTAAGTATTGCATTAATATTTAAGATTATCTTTTAAAAGTTTATCGATAATTCTTCTGTCGCCACTTAACTTAAAAAAATAATTTGATTTACGTAGGTCCTTATTTCCTGTACAAATAATTATTTTTAGTTCATGGGTGACATTCGATGGATTTCGCAATTAATTTCGATTATACCCAAATTATTCCCACGTTATAAAAATTGTTATTGTAGAAAGCAATTCGTCGCAAAAAATAATGTAAAAAGTTGCAAAAAACAATCGCAGTAATGAAAATTTGTGTATAAAAAAATCAAAATTGAGGGTCCGTATCCCGTCCACGATGTTTTAAATTAGCTCAAGGAGTCGGCCTGGTTCCAAAATGGTAGGATATGTTGGACCTCTTGTAGTAATGTTGAAAAAGTGGGACAGTGGTAATTATTTTAGATATATTAGGTTGGTGCAAAAATAATGTCCTTTTCTCACATCTGTTACTATGTGAGAAAATGACATTATTTTTGCACCAACCTAATATTTCCCCAGTTACTTACCATAGCCTGAAGAAGTACTATAAAAGTTTTCAAAAATTAAAACATTTGTGTGGCGCAATGAAGATATATTTATTAAAATCTCTTATAATATTAATAATAATAATAATAATAATAATAATAATAATAATAATAATAATAATACGTACATACATACATGCATACACACACGCGCGCACACACACACGCTCGCACACACACACACACACATATATATACAGTAGCGTCCAAAACTAAGGGACAAAAGTTTAAAACCTAATATTTGTTAGAAATAACAACTGTGAAAAGCTGAAATTTTGACAACTGGTAGTCGTTATCATCCATAATAACATACTAAAATTTGAATCATTTGCAAACGATAGAAAAAGAATTATAATATTTATTTATTTATTTTCAAATTTGGGACGTCCAAAAGTAAAGGACAAAATTGAGAAAAACAATGTAAACTGTATGCTATATTCAAATTTTTTGATTTCCTCTAAAGAATAAGTCTTTCCAAATGTCTGTCGGAGTAAATTGCATCATGGTCCTCTTTTTTCTCAGAGACGCTGCCCAACTTGAACTACAATAGAGTGCAGTCATCAAGACCAAAAACAAAGCGCATGCGCAAAATTAAATGTATAAAATGGTGGCAATTTAACCATTGCACCTTGTGTATATATATATATATATATATATATATATATATATATATATATATATATATATATATATATATATATATATATATATATATATAAACATAAAAAATTCTAAAAAAGTAATTGATTCACTTTTAATACGGAATATTTATTACTTCAAATGTCATTATAGTTGATGTTGGTATTTGAAATAGACGAAACATTTTTTTTTATTTTAATTGATACAGAATGTTAGCAGTATCTGGGTTAGGTTCGAATCGCAACATGGTCTGTTTTTCAAGTAAGTGATTTCTTAATATTATCGGTCTTGTGAGACAATGCAATGTTCAGCTACATTTAGAAGTGTCTATGAAACAATGAAGGGACCCACGTATTGTTAGTGATATTGGGTAGAGATATATATTCAAAAGCCGTTGATGGTTTCTCTAGCCTGATTTCTTAAGCCATTGGGAACGAAGGTGGGTGACTACTGGACTTCTTCAAAATATGATCATGCTAGGTTACATGCCCTCTATCAGTAAGTGCAACTGAGGTCTCTTGTTGACTATGTGTGTGTTTCACATGCGTGAGTTGGAGTCTGAAAAAGATATTGGCTAGCCATCCTAGTAGACAGGTATTCTCTGATATCAGCCGAGAGTCATGCATAATTCGAATTAAACCTTAACGACTTCAAGCATAGTTTATGGTAAATGCTATTTCCCAAGTGGAAATGATTTTAAATTATATCAAAACTTTATATACCTATTGTATTTATTTCGAAGTAGCACTGAACATAAATATTTAAATTGAAGTTCATAACTTTAGACAGAGTAGAATACTGAATTGATTTTCTTGCCTCATTGTCGAATTGACTCAGCCAGTGTAAAATCGTGAAACAATGTGTCGAAGATAGTGTAACTTTGGTCTTAAAGAGTTGAGAGTATTCTCATGCTGAGTGGTTTTAACAACTTGAACTACGCGATAATATGTTGCGATAAAATGATAAAAACTCTTATCTACAGGGTTGTAAATGTTCTAGGTTATTATCCATTATTAGCAGTAAGCATATACTAGAAATATGGGAATAGCAGACAGTCACCATCGGCACATGACGATGGGGGCTAACACGGGTGAAAGTGAAAGATTTTCAAATGTAGTAAGAATTCATAAAAAGGGAGAATTGCATTAAATCATCCAAAAACATCGCTCAGACGTTGCTTAAAAAATGTTTCACTGGATTTCAAGATGTTTCGTCATCATCGACCAACACTGAAACTTTTATAGAAATTATGTCCTTGAGCACTACGATTCAGTTGACTATACTTTGAGAAATTGCGCCTCAAAATCTGAGTAGTAAGACTTCCGGATATTTCAGGGAGTAGTAAGACTTCCGGATATTTAAGGGAGGCCATATATTTCTTGGTTAGAGAAAACCGTATGATGCCGCTCAGCTGGTTGTGGGACCAACTGGTTCTAGTAGAAGATTAAGCTGAACTCAATATTAAATTTGACTTAGACATATCTCGTTGCTCCTTTAGGATATGTACCAGAAGATAATGTTACCTACCCATGGTGACTTTGTTTGTTAAGGATAACAAACTACATAACATAGTCATTTGTTAATTTCCAATTACCACAATATATGGTGTTCTCCATATTTATACGCTATTGAGTATCCATGGGAAATGTTGTAGACTTAATTAAATTGTCTTCGCATGAAACTAATAACACTAAGTCACAGACAGCCCCTGGACGGAACGAGTTCAACACTAGAGTGATTTCGTGACAAATCACATACCCATCTTTATTAAGGCAAGTATCAGAGCTATATTTTATTATGTAACCTTTTTCATTTTAGGTGTTCCATTTTGTGCATGTGAATTAAATATTTTTCGAACAGAAATAATTAAAAATAGCTAACAAAATAATTTTAAAAAAAGCGACTATTACAGTTTTAAACAATACCAATGATGACAAGGTGCCGAAGTAGGCACAAATTAAGGAGACAGCCGTAGAATCGCCTTCTTGTTGGAAGTCCCCACCGAATTGTATCTTGAATATCGCGTAGTTCTTGGAAAAAGGCGAAGGGTTACGCTCATCTTGTAAAAGAAGTTGGGCTCCTTGAAGATGTCCAAGAACTGAAGGTAATGGAAAAGAGAACTGTGTCGGTCATTTGTCGCTCCGCAAATGATAGAATGATCAAATCACTTTTATCCCTGACGATTAAACCGCAAATATTAATTAGGGGTTCCGGTTTTTTCATGTGGGACGTACTGCTGCCCACAGCTGAAGATTGCCTTGAAAAAGGAAAAGAAAAAAGTGTTAATAACAGAAGACCTTATTCTTAAAACAGAATACGACGGTCGGCGAAGGACCAGAGTGACTGTATTTGAGGTCCCACCTTAGGGAAAGGGGGGATTTTTAATGCAGCACGGCCAAGTTTTAGAGGTTCTTTCCGACAATCTTAAGGTGGTTGGACTCTTGATATAATCCTCGATCGTTTGGCCTTTGTCTCCATCACCAACATTTAGACTTTTGCAGCCGGAAAATGTCTGTCATCGCGAACGGTAGAAACCAAACTTGCTGGAGGTGTGGAGAGACTGGTCATCTCTCCTCCTCCTGCTCAGGGAAGATGGCCGTTGCCAACGAAATTCCCGTTTGACTGAGACTGTTAAATCTGCGGCTCCTGTAATGGGCCTATATGCGACATGGGCTGGTGAGGACAATCCCTCGGTTGGGTCTTCGTCCACATTACTCCCCAAACCGACACCTCCCAGAAGTGTGGACAAAGATAAGGAAGAGGTGAAATGGCGTGTCGTGGGTAGGTGCAGAGGGAAGAACCGAACAGCGGGGTCTCATAAAATCACCTAATGTCCCATTGCCTCTACCAGCTCTGAGGGCGAAAAAGAATCAACCATCCAGAAAATGAACGAGCCTATCTGGCAGTAGAACCTAGACCTGAAAAACTGAAGGAGAAACTTGATGCATAAAAGAATAGTTTAAAAAGTGCTGTCGTCCCAAATGAGCAATACTAAAAAAGCCTTTCAGTAATTGTACCAACTGGCTTCCATCTTAAAATCTCGTCAAGAACCAGCACGAGAGCGGTGAATAAGTTCTAAAAGAGGGAACAACAGAGAGGAAAATAGGATCGAGAGATCACAACTCAAGAGGGATCATCATTTCAAATTAGACATAAACAGATCAAGTAGAAAAGAACAAAGTCAATTAAAAAGACGCCTGGCACGTGAGAGAGGAGATTCAGTTATGACAAATCCGAAGAGCAGTAAAAAAATAGACTTGAAAATCGTACTTGAAACTTGTGAGAAAACGTTTTAACACAGGTCAGAAAGTTAGTATGTTACAGAGTGTGAGGATAATCCTGAAAAAGTTGGTAAATTATCCTGGAATAATTTTATATATATATATATATATATATATATATATATATATATATAGAGAGAGAGAGAGAGAGAGAGAGAGAGAGATAGAGAAAAAGGAGGAGACAGACACACAGAAAGACAGACGGTCAGAAAAATATGAACTATATTACAAACCTCCATGAGCTACCCTAATTAATGATGAACAGGTCATTTTCATTTCTATTTGATTCATCAGGAAATTCTGTTAAGCTTTGAGTGTAATTATACATTCTTATTTCTAAAAGTAGAGTACAACTGTGTTATAAAGACCTCGAAAAATTATTTTAAGATATCTGGAAATATATCTAAGATTCAACGGTTCACATTTAATTTTGCTGATACGAAATTTAGAAAGTTTTGCAGCTACACCCATTATATATATATATATATATATATATATATATATATATATATATATATATATATATATATACAGATAGATAGATAGATAGATAGATAGATAGATAGATAGATAGATAGATAGATATGTGCGTGTGTGTGACTACAGCTCTCTCGAAACTATACAATTATTTCCGCACCAAGTTTTGCTTTCCAGTCAGTTGGAATTCCTCCTCTGTTGTCCCGGTCTTTAAAACCTCTGGAGATCATTCTGATCTATTTAGATATCCACCAAACTGTCTTATACCACTCTTCGGAAAAGTCTTCGAAGCCTTAATCTATACCAAAGTAGTTTACCATATCACCGTACATGATCTGCTCAATATGGCTTCCGCTTTTCCCGGTCTACTACCGATACGCTTACACCCATAATTGATTATGTATACCAAGCTCTTGATAATAACGACCAAGTGTTTGACACCGTAAGCTTTAGAGGACGATTATTCGATTTAATTCAACCCTGGTATGAAGGTTGTCCTGAACGTGTTCTGTTCCAGTTCTTTACATATGAACGCTAATGTTTCTCAAAACTGTATCCTTTTGTCTTACACTGTTTCTGATCTATATCAATGATCATACTGACGTTATCAGTTCTCAAGTAAGCATCTACGCAGACGACACTAACATTTCGGTATTGTTGATAAAGTTATCCTGGACGTTTGTTTTAAATACGACCTCCAAACTGGTTGACTGAAACATGCAATGTCTTGTGAATTTTAATGCATCCAATCGAAACTGTTGTCATTTACTCACACGAGAGAAACTTTCCGACCTCCTATCAGCATGGTTGATTCTTAACTCCACGAGAGCGCCTCACTGTGACTTCTTGGTCTCCCGATTTCCACTGACCTGATGTGGAAGAATTACCCTGAATCAATAGTTGCATGTACCCCAAGGAAAGTTGGATTTCTGTGTCGTACCAGGAGGTTATTCTTGTCTGAATCCGTCCTTCACCTGTACAAGTCCTTGCAATAAATACTGTTGTCATATATGGTCTGTTATCACCGCTGTTCAACTCGAGGTCCTCGGCAAAATTCAAAGACGGATATGCAATATGATAGATCATGATTTGAGAACTTGACTCCAGTCAATTTCTCGTAGACGATATGTGGCTTCCCTCTGTCTTCTCTAAAAATAATTCCATGGTAATTTCTCTGAAGAGATATTTTCACTAGTATCCCGAAGGCTTGATTTTAAGCATGCTACAAGTTTAGCATTAGGTTTGAACCCTTTCATTGTCGAAACACATATTTGTAATCGACTCTTCTATTCCAGAGATTCTTCCCTCACACTTCCCGACAGTGGAACAGCCTTCCTCTTACATGCTTCCCTGATAAATATAATCTTTAAAAAAATTAAATGTCATATCAATCGACATCTTCTGATGCGTTGATCTTCGTTCTTCCTTTTATCATTCACCCTTGTTCTTTACATCCTTTCCTCAATCCACA
>OZ010595.1:34180023-34272523 GCA_963932145.1 Acanthosepion lycidas | reverse complement strand
ACCGACAACACTACGGCACCATCTCTACATCAACTCAATATTTGAATTACTATCAATAAGTAAAATTATTTTTCTATATTAAATATGTTTGTATTACTATTTTAAAAATTTTATATTTAATTTTTTTTTTTTTTTTTTTTTTTTTATGGCCAAAATACCTAATACATTTCACTGATTTAGTAAACTTAATTTATTTATTTAATCTTAATTTAAAAGCACTATTTTGTAAAAATAAAAATATCTTTAAGAACACCGGATTATATATCTTACTGTTCTTTCTTTTTATTAATATATTAGGTTGGTGCAAAAATAATTTCGTTTTTTAACATATGTTACTATGTGAGAAAACGAAATTATTTTTGCACCAACCTAATACATATATATATATATATATATATATATATATATATATATATATATATATATATATATATATATATATATATATTTACGTATATATATATACATATATACACACACACACATATATATATATATATATGTATTATATATACATATACACACACACACACACACATATATATATATATATATATATATATATATATATTTATATAACATACTTCATATATAAATATAGATACTACACTTGCAGGGACATGGCACATATAAAAATGCTAAAAAATTGGCCTTCTGTTAGACTGACTTCTCATTCAACTTTTATAATAATATATGTCAGTAAATGTTTTAAGATATTCCTATACTTTCAGTTTAAAATATAACATTAATAGTAATGCTCAGTTACATATAACCTAATAGTCTATTTCATTTGCTATTTGGATTCAACATATGTATCATATTTGTATTATGAAATTCTTCTCTGTAATCCTTACTAGAAAGAGCAATAACTGCTACTGGACGTGAGAAATCAGTTTTGCTAAAATATTGTTTTAAAGAAAGGTTTTATAATTTTCAAAAGAAATCTATTCTACTACTCGTTCATTGGATGCCAAATGTTTTCTTCAAGTGAAATCACTAAGATTGCCTTATATCACTACTGAGAATAAAGTGTATTTTCGAATATTAAGTTGGTTGGTTGGTTGATTGAATTGTTTAGCTGCATATCAACCACTATCGATTATCTAATACCGAAATCTGAATGTTTTAATGTAATTTTCGACCTCCACTAGAGGTAAAATTTATTGTTGATAATTTTACTAGTTGATAATTTTACTATAAATAGTTATTGTTGGAAATGTTATTGTATGCCAGTATTGCTGGTAATTTTATTAAAAATATATTGTAGGTAATTTTACTATAAATCTGTACATTATTGGTTATTTAATATAAATATATACCATTGCTGGTAATTCTACTATAATTATGTATATGGTTTGTAATTTTTAATATAAATATCTATTGTTGGTAATCTCTATCTATAAAAGGCAGGATGTGTGTGTGTGTAACGAATGCACGGCCGCAATTTTCGACGGATTTGCACCAAAATTTACATGCACATGCTCTAATTTAGCGGTAATGCCAGGACCGACTTTGCAACTTCAATCTATATTGGAAATAAACAATAATTTCATGATGCTATGGCAGTTTTCGTGTAGTTTGCTGCCATTTTTTACTAGCCAGAATGATAGCTGGGCAGGAAGATTCTTTTGGCCAGCGTGAAAGTCAACAGCTGACTGACACGAATGTTAAATAGTATGATAACATGCAAAAAATTCGATAGCTGCATTCGTCACAAGTGAGAAAAATTTAAATCTGCATGGCACTTTACTATACTTGGCTCATTTGCTTGTTTAAACTCAACGTTGATTCTGATTCCGTAGAACTGGGTAGGACGTGAAAAAGTATTTGTTGTTAACATTCTTTTTTCAAGTTACGAGTCCTTTTTTAAAGCTAATGTTTTCTGGTTCATTTCGTTTATTTCTTTTTTCGTAAAAGATTTAATGTTTAGTATAGAGCTTAGAAAAAATTCGCAGTGTGAGATAGTCAAGAAGTAAGTCATGTAGCAAAATTAGCACGGGAAAGGACACTCCTTTAAAGGCAAGGAAGGGCAAAAATATTTCAAGTCAAGTGATAGCGATTGCAGCATCAGTCGTACTATTTTTGAATCAAGCACGGGCAACACCGGGCCATGCTGCTAGTTGTACTATAAATATGTATTGTTAATTGGTTGAATTTTAGCGGCATATCATACTCTATGAAATGTACATATTTTGGCCGTAATTTTATGCTTTCTACTCCAGATATTTTGTACAAAATTTATACTTTCAGGTTAAATTTAGATTTTTTTTTTGCATATATAGTTTGTAAATTTCTTGTTGGTAATATAATGAAAATATATTTTTATATTTTTTTAGTGTTTCATATTGTGTTATTCTTCTATAAAAATGTATTGTTGCTAATATTATTATTAAAATGTACTGTTGATTTCTGTTTAGGGGACGTCACTATTTCTTCATAGCTGGGACCTAACAACTGCTCCCACTCTGGGTCAGGGTGTACGTGGGAATAACAGCAATTAATTTGTAGTTCCATGCTCCTCAAATCTTGCAATTTTACGATCAAAGGCCTTGCTGCCGGATGTAGTTTACCAACATACTCATGGCGGCTTATATTAAGGCATTTCATCTCTAACACTATTGTTTTTTATAGCTGAGTCAAGAACGATTGTATACCATGAATTGGACTTATTTAATTTTCTTTTCACCTATCACATTCGCCATGCGTTTAAATGTGTGCGTTGCGTTTCTTCGCGGATCTAATGAATTGAAATGTATTATTTAAGATAGCACGCGTCACAAATCTATGATTTTTTTTTCTTATGGTCGCCTCAATGGCAGTCAGCATTATTATCTGTTCATTTCCATTGTGTATACAGTTTATTATTTTATCGATAACCGAATGGCGCATTTCTCAGCTGCGTCGTCTTCTTTATTTCTGTCCGCTTCTGAAATTGAAATCTTAAAAAAAGTGAAAATGTACATAGATATACGCGATTCCATTTCGCAACACTTATTTACCGTTGGCGTAAACCAGAAATATCAGAAACTTTACATAATAATGATCCCATAGCACAAGAATAATAATAGTGGCAATTCGAATAACCAAAATAGAATATTATCACGATAGAAAAAAATGTATGGTGAAACACGCCGCAGTATCGTCTAAGACGACTTTTATCACGAAGTACGTTTCGAAAGTAATACATCTTGTTTATTTCCACGGAGACGACAATGTCAATGGTAATATTAGCCGTCTCTTCATATGGAAGCGTTTAGCATTCATAGATTGTGCAGCTAGTAATAGATTGTTGAAATTTTTAAAATTATTTCTATGAATAAATTGTTCAGCAAAATAAGTTTCTCAAATTCATTAACTGTTATTTCACTTCCCGATAGTGTTGGAGGGTTTGTTCCTAAAACTTTTTTTTTACTAGTGAAGAACTTCATCTTTTTGAGTTTGTTTTTATTCTCTCGTTCAGTTATTTGGGCAATCATTCTAGTTTTGGTCAATGTTGAAATCCTCCACAGATATGGTTTTTGTTATATTGTACAGTTCTTTGTGATTCTGTCCTGTCATTTCACAAAGTTAGAAGTAGTATGTTCCTCGCTAACACCTGCAGGCTTCCGTCGTGCCACGATATTTTTTTTTACTGATCTGAGAAACACGGTTGTATACTACCAACATTTTATATATTTTATATATATGTGAATACTTTTGTCGCAATGTGTGACATTTAGATGAACGTCTTTATCTGACAAGGCTATTTAAGAAGAAAACTAGAGTATTCAGCTTAATGAATTTGATTTTGAATTAATTTGCGATGTTGCGCGAAACTACTTCTAGGGACCTCTATTGTATGTTCAGTTTCCTTATCTCATATACTAAAGGATAAACAAGTGTTAAACAAGAAGATTTTGCTACTGTTGTCCAAATGTGCATCAGTAGAAAATAACTTTTTAATAAAGATATGTGTCGTATCTGCTGTGTTCACATCCACACTTTGGTTTCTGTAAAAGTACGGCAAAGAAGAGTATATGTATCATCCCCATTACCTCCGTAATCCAAAGCTAATGAGAATCATCCAAGCTAACCGTTTTCCCCCGAAATTCTACTTTGTGGAATAGCTTCCAACACACATGCTTCGCCGAACACTAAATCTTAATCCAATTCACGATAATCGCTAGTTGTTATCTATATCTATTAACTTAGTAATAATAATTTTCTACTAACTCATTTTAATTCATATCATACAACAAATTCGCTGCGCCTCTCCCTTGAATGGATCGCGACTCATTTACTTTGAGAAGTTTACTTGAAATTAATAACAATTTGTCTCTATGATTTAACGAAAGAATAAAATAAAACAAGTCAGTATTTTAAGCAATCTCAGGTCAGACGATATTTTACCATTCCACCACAACTGTTATTTGTATAGAATAAATTGGGACGGGTTATCATTACCAAAAATCCTTACCTCTGACAATGGACCAATATAATATAACAGCTGGTATTTTTTGCGGAGCAACGCTCGGACATTTTATTATTATAACAGTTTTATTTTTATTATTAGATGTACTAATCTTTCGCCAACTTTATGACTTTATTTTAGGTATTTCTACGATGATTCTACTTCTCAATGTGTGATCACCTCAGCAAACATCTGATTTTCTGAGGAATAGCTTTTTGGTTAGGAGGGACCCATCCGCCTATATATAGGTTTCAGTGTTATTTTCAAGCTTCAGCGGAAGGTATTTTCTGTATCTTCATTACATTGTCCAGTGTGTATACAGGATATGGCATCTCAGCACTCTTTTCTTTTTATCTATCGAATTTTTCTATATCCCCTAATAAATGGCTTACTTTCGAGAAGTTGCCGTTTGCTGGTCCAATGTGCAATTGACTTCATCCACTACATTAAACCTCGTCCGTTAAGAAGCAAACCACATTGATAAATTAACTTAATTCCTGTAATTACATTTTAGTTCAGTGTTCCAAAAAGTGAAATATACGGGTGAAAGATTGAAGACGTCTATGATACTATCGCATATAACGTATCTAAATAATTTAAGACATGACTTCTGACGTATATTAAGTTTATTTACAGTTTTACATGTACACGTAAGCGCTGATAGTATATTACAGATCTAGTGACGGTTGGTTTGACTGATCACTCGCGGTGAATTAATAGTACTTAGTATATATATATATATATATATATATATATATATATATATATATATATATATATATATATATATATATATATATATATATATATATATATATATATATATATATATATAATATAAAGAAATGAAGAAAGTCCGACAATTTATTTATTAAAGACATTTATTTATGTTTAACGTTCTTTTTATAGATACAAGTATTTAGATTGAAGTTTATAAGCAGTAAATTGCCAACCGAACAATCCTAGCGGTTAGGCACGTCAAGGTAAATGACGGTTCCGTATAGGATGCAGGTTCGAATCCTGTCAAAGGACGAATATTTTCTATGAAAATTTCTCGGACATTCAGGCCGGTAAATGTTATTTAATACTGTTTATTATAAACAGAGCATTTACTTAAATACTTGTATCTATAAAAAGAACTTTAAACATAAAAATGTCCTTAATAAATATATGTGTGTGTGTGTGTGTGTGTGTGTGTGTGCATATACAGACACGGATAGATTGAGAAACTGTCGGAAACAGATAGATAGATAGATAGATAAAGGGACGGAGAGATAGAGCGTGGTGTGTCTAAGTCGCTTTAATTACTAGGTACTTTATTTTGTTGTATAATTTGCAAAATTTTGAATGAAATTTAAAGACAAAGATGTATTCTTATTATACAGAAATAGACGTTCTCAGAAATTTTTACTCAGCTTAATAAATATCTTTTTTAAAATAGCAAATTACCAAAATATTCAATCAACACAAGAGATAATAAAACACAAAATAGACAGGTGTTGCTAGCTGCTGTCTAAAAAAGGTATTTGATATGTTGGATTCTTTGAGAATCAACGTAATAGAACGTGTTTTTTCCCAAATACAGGACATTCGAGTAAATTGATTAAAAGTATTAATGAAGGAAATGTGAAAATTCTGTCATTCATGTTACAACAAAATACCTTTCCCTGAAAATTTGAAAATAAGTTTTGAAACGGAAATTAGGAGAAGAAACAATGCTTAAATATCAGGTTTATTTCTATTCTTTCGTATCGTGAAAAATGAAATAATTTAGTTAATATACGTGCGGCATTGAGATTTTAATGTATAATATGTTACCACCTTTCAAAATAAATATATAGCTGACTTTACCACGGGGTCATATTATATTCAAGAATGTAATTTAACTCTGTTGTAAATTGAGAAACAGTAGACATGTTATACCCGGTTAAGGCAGTGGAGAACTTTCAGAGGGAAAATTAGCAGGAGATAACTGACATCCATCAAACATGGCACGTGGAACTAGAACAGTCTATCCCAGTGATCGAAATAATGGGTTCTGAAGAAGGCCGGAGAGTACAACAGCCGAAACGTTGTGATAAATATGGCGACAAAGATGAGAACAATAGTCCGAATAATGTAAATACTGAATATTGTTTCTTATAATGATATTAATTCAAACAACATATCCTTTGCCTTAAGAAAAAGTACCGTGCGAGGAAATCGCGAGTGGAAATACTAAAAGGATATTTCACTTGAGTAGAATGATGATGAAATCATTGGGAAAATGTTCTGGAAATCTTCCTGTTATAAAATAATTTTAGCTTTTCAAGTAGTTTGCAAATCATTACAAATCTTTTATTATAAATGCATTCACCAAGGCGCAATAATACTACATCATAGGACAATATCAGGAACAAGAGCCTGTGAATTTCTACTGTATTCCTGTTCGGTACATGCAACAGCAGGAAATTGGACACTTGATTTTTTCCGTTAAAACTGGCTTTAGGCATTCTCACCATTGATTGCATATAACTTAAAACCTTTTTCTTCCTTCTTAACATAGGGCAAGAAGCGAGCATTGTATTCTCGTTGGCATAAGTAGAATTCATTATTTTGCAAGGATTTCCCCATGGATATTTTGTTACACAGTTATTAAGATTTTAAAGGAAGGGGCTTTAATAATCGTAGAAGAGATATTTCTTTAGAAATCTGAATAATAATAATAATAATAATAATAATAATAATAATTATTATTATTATTATTATTATCATTATTATTATTACAATAATAAATATAATAATGCCCTTTCCCGGCGAAATCATAATGATAATTTTCTGAAACCATAGATTTCAGTGATATCAACTTATAATTCATGCCTTATGTAAATTTTGCGAGTTCACTGTGATATATGAGAAAAAGGCCTCATTAACCTTGTTATAGTGATTGTCTCATAATGTAAGTCATATTAATTAATCTCCAAATATTGAATAGTACAGAAAAATTTTTGCTGCTGCTGTGTTTGAAACTTCTATAAGCTTATATATTTTGTATCTTATATCAAATATTAATTTTTAAGAAACCCAAAATTATAGACTTTCAAAAAATAAATAAATAAATAATCAGCAATTTCATTGGTGGTGATGTGTTATCTCGGTCTCATTCCTACGCCCTTTCTATAAATATTTTTATACTATTTTTTTCTCAGGAGGGTACCAAACTTTATCTATGGTGACTACTTGAGACTTGATGGTATTATGGCGGCTGTAGTATGAACGGTAAGTAAGAAGTTGTTGTTTTGTGTAAGGAACATAGTGGTAGGCTTGGGTCAGTAATCGTCGCTGGCTATGTTTAAGATAAGACAGATTAAAGACCAGCCTTCCCGTATCCCCACTTTTGACCATGTGACGTATTTTTTTATAATAAAATATGAACAATGATATGTATGCAAATGCTATGTCACTATTATCACCAAATGTTTGTTTTCAGTAGTTTTATCAGCAACTATTAATAAATTATCCTATTTAATTTAATGCATCTATTAATTATATTTGACACTTGCCGCCACTATATCTCTCAAAATTCACCAGAATTGCAAAGGAAGATTCTACAGGATTCTTATGTAAGCATGCACAATTCGTAATCCATAACATGAAATTCTGTTATAAGTTTATTCAGTTCTTTTAGTTGAAAATATTGGAGAATGCTGCAAACCGAATATTTAAATTGTTATCTTTCAGAAGTGTATGTTAATAGAAATAATCCTTTTGCAAGGCCAAATTTAGTAGCACGGATCCTTAAATAATTTGCTTGAATCTTATCGTATCTGTCTACATTTCTGAGATGCGGTATTATGTACACTGTTTACATTGGTCGGACTATCGTCCTCATCTTTCTTGCCATATTTATCACAAATTTCGGCCGTTGTATGCAACGGCCTTCTTTAGCTGGTTGGAATGCCAGACTGAACCCTTTATTTCGTTCGCTGGCACCCACTAGACATGGCACGTGTTACTAGAACTGTCTACCTCAGCAAGCGAAATAAAGAGTTCAGTTCAACTTTCCAAGTACCTGAAGAAGACCGGAGGGAACAACGTCCGAAACGTTGTGATAAATATGGCAAAAAAGATGAGGACGATAGTCCGAATAAATTAAATTGTGTTGAATCTTCTAGTATTAAATTACTGTCTACCTCCAAAACTTAACACTTCAACATAACAACTCAAAACATATATCTAAAGAGTCATTTGAAATCACATTTAGTTCTGTAGTGTGGACGTTTGACCATATATTCTTGAGCATTTAAAGAGTGGAATATTATTATTACACCCACATCGAGAGCTATGATCGCAATTCAGACAAATTATTGTATGTATATCGATCAATATACTTATCTATCTATATATATGTCGTTGATACATGAGAAAATATATACACTTACGATAAAAGGTATTATTTTTAAGCTGCTTCAACATTTTATTATCTGAATGTACCTCTTGAATCATGCAAATGTTTATAAAATGAGCGATGTGAGAAATGTATCAATTAAAGTTGTCCCTTATTTAAAAGTAGAACTTAATTCAAAAAGCGAATAAATAAAATAGTGTAAAACAATTACTAAATTGACAAAAACAAAATTAAAATAAAGTTAGTCAAGAACTTGAGGAATCAAAGCTATAGATTTCGTAAAAAAATTATCTGTACACTATTGCATCAAATGGAATTTAACATAGTTTATTTACGTATGATATATCTACATATATATATATATATCTACATCTTCGTGCTGGCACATTCTGCTAATTCTACCGACACTACTTCTATTACTAATACTACTATAAATCTCGTGAACCCGAGATTCTTATTAACCCTAGAATGTCTCATTGTTGTGAGACTTATTGGTACTACAGCTGCTTACTATCTTCCTAAACTTATCTTTCATATCTATCTATCTCGGTTTGTTCTTATCTATCTATCTATCTCGGTTTCTTCTTATCTATCTATCTATCTCGGTTTGTTCTTATCTATCTATCTATCTAAGCCTGTACTTATCTAACATACTGTTCTTGCCTATCAATCGACGTTTCAATCTGTGTCCTTATGTATCTATTTCTCTCAGTCTTTTCTTATCTAAATATATATATATATATATATATATATATATATATATATATATGTATATATATATATATATATATACGGCTATCTATCGGTCTATCACAATTTATGGCAGTTTGTCTTTATCTAACTATGTCAGTCTGTTCTTACCTATCTATATCAGTATGTTTTTATTTATCTATCTACGCGCACAGACACATGCACACACGAACGCACGCGCGCACACACACACACACACACACACACACACACACATATATATATATATATATATATATATATATACTGTCTGACGATCGCAAAAGCGTGAAACCCAGGGTCACAAACATCTCTCTCTCTCTCTCTCTCTCTCTATATATATATATATATATATATATATATATATATATATATATATATATATATATATATATATAAGCGTTTCACCCCAAGCAAGGCGGGAAGCCACTAGGACGCAAGGGGTTAGAGAAAATTTAGAGCAAGATCAGATAGGAGTGATAGAAGAAAGGATGAGGGTAGTGGATAGATCAAGGCAACTGGAGATGTCGATTGACATTACACTTGAATAGCTGGAGATTATAGCTCACAGGGAAATAGTAAAAGGGAAGGGAGTTCCACAGATGAGAGGTGCGAGACATGAAGCTATTAGAGTAGAAGAGACGGCTACATTTAGGAGTTTCGACAGTGAAGGGTGAGAGCGGGATGCCAGCCTCGTAAGGCGCTGGAGCTCATGACGTCTGGGAACCAGTGAATGCAGCTCCTCGGAGCAATTTCCATTAAAGTATTTGCAGAACAGACAGTGAGAGGCGACGGTGCGTCTGTGAGAAAGTGACTGTAGTCGAGACGCTAGAGCAAGGCCAACTACATTGCATATCCGCCTCTGGAGCGTATCAAGAACCCCGAGGGAAACAGAAGGAGCACCAGACCATATATGGCAGCAATACTCCATGCAAGGGTGAATTGTTGATTTGTAGATCTGTAGGATCGACTCCGGCGAGAAAAACTTCCTGGCGCGGCTCAGGGAGCCAAGTTTCCTTGCAGTTGACGAGGCAATTGACTCAATGTATTTATTCCATCTGCCAGCAGTCATCGTGAGAACGAGAAGCCGCAGAGAGTTGCTCTCGAGAAGTTGAGCGTCAGACATTGTAATGGAGGAAAGGAAAGTATCTCTGTGGTGATTAATATGGAGCAGTTTTGTCTTAGAAGCGTTGAGTTGACCAGCCAATTCATACCCCAGTTCACAATCGATTGTAGGTCCTTTTCGAGACGCACGGCCAGGCGAGTTTTGTGAGCGAGATTAGATTTTTTTTTGAGGCAGGAATAAATTGTAGTGTCATCCGCGTAGATGCCAACTTGGGAAGTTATTGCGTCAGGAAGGTGATTTATGTAGATAAGGAATAGAGTGGGGCCTAGGATGGAGCCTTGAGGAACACCTGCGTTCGTGGGATAGGAACTGGAGGAGAATCCATTGAGAACGACCTTCAATTTACGGTTTGACAGAAATTATCGTATTAGGTTATATAATCGTCCCGTAATGCCATGACGCTGGAGCTTGCGAAGAAGGCTGGCATGCCAAACCCTATCAAATGCTTTGGAGATGTCTAGTGCCACGGCTCGGGATTCCCCGTGATTTTGAAGAGCTCGGTAGACAGTTTCAGTGATGGCCGTCAGCACATCGGCTGTAGATCGGGCAAAGCTGAAACCATATTGCTTGTCTGAGAGCAGATTATGGGATGTGAGGTAGTTAACCACCCCGGTATTGATTAGGGCTTCGAAGACTTTGCCGAAGAGGGGAAGGAGACTGATAGAACGGTAGCTGGAATGGTCAGAGGGGTCCCCGGAGTTATTGAAAACAGGAACAATCGAAGAGGACTTCCAGCAGTCAGGAAAACAAGATTCCTTGAGGCAGTAGTTGTATAGTTTAGAAAGGGCAGGCGCCAATTCAGGCGCGCATTTCTTCAAGACAATGGCTGGTATCCCGTCTCCACCACTAGACTTGTTGGGGTCTAAATTGGAGATAACGCCCAGTACCAAAGATCGAGTTATGTTTAACCCACTCAATATGGCCTCAGTTCTAAGAGGGAAGTCGGGTATTGGTACACCGGAAGAGTCGAGCGTCGAGTTGAATGAAAATTTCCGAGCAAAGCATTCAGCCTTGTCGGTAGAGGAGGTCAGAACTTCGAACTGGTTGAATAAAGGAGGTATAGAGGGTTTGCAATTGTTCAATATGCTCTTGCAGAGACGCCAATAATCTTTGGAGCCAAATTTGCGAGATGCAATACGCTCCTTCATCCAAGCAGAAAATAGTGACTTAGCATCGTTGAGGACACGCTTACACTCGTTACGGGCGGAGGCAAAAAGGCGTCTATAGCAGTCCAACATGTCACTACGAAATAGGTGAAAGAAGTGGTTCCTATAAGCAATGGCATCTGAGCAAGCAGCGGAGAACCAAGGAGAGGAGCGCGACATGACCCTATATTTCCTTGATGGGATTAAATCGTCGATTCCAGCTTTAACCCAGGAAGAGACTTCAGAAGCACATTCTTGGACGGGGAGCTTAAAGACTCCATCCCAGGGGACATCGCGGAAGAAATCACGGAACGCGTCCCAGTCAGCTCGTTGATAGTAGAACGTAGTTCTAGTGGTAGGAGGTTCTTTATAGGGGGTGGAGTTGAAGGGGATGTTAACTGATAGTACTGCATGATCAGAGTTACCAAGAGGGCAGAGTTGCGAGGTGCTGCAGGATTCGGGGATGGAGTTAAAGCACAGGTCGAGAAGAGAGGCTTTACCTTCCCGGTTGAAGGCAAAATGAGTCGGGAAGTTAACTATGAGGGAATGGGAGATTGAAAAATTGAGCGTTTAATGCCTGCATGGTCAGCAGTAGCATTCTTAAACCACAAGTTGTGATGGGCGTTAAAGTCACCAAACACAAAAATGTGAGCAAACGGGTGGAGGGAGAGAGCGTTGTCTATGCTGTCAGAAATGCTATCGAGTATCTCACAGTCTTGAGAGGATGGAGAGCGGTAAAGGAAGAAGAGACAGCTTACCGGATTGAGGAGAGAGAGTCGGAGACACATGTATGACTGGTCTGGCGATTCGAGAGAGGACTCTCTGGCCACATGGAGATGTTCCTTGACGTAGACACCAAGACCGTGCATGTGGTTTAGAGAGTCTTTTCTGAGGAAAGGAAGATAGCCGGGGATCGAGAGATCAGAAGAGGGGATAGACGAGACAAGGTTTGTCTCAGAGAGCCAGTATATCCGGTCCGTTTGCAGTGAGGAAATATTCCAGACTGCAGAAGTTTGTCCTAATGCCCCTGATGTTGGAGAACGAAATGTTGAGGGGTTTAGGTGGTTTTTGAGAGGCTGGTTTAGGGTTAATCTTTCGGTTTTTGTAACTCATGTTGAACTTTGTTTGTAAGATGAGAAGGCCCGAAGTAAAACAAACAGACAGTTTCGACCGTGACCCGGGCAGAGAGGAGTTGGCAAAATCTGCATCATTATGTGGTATCAGGGCTGCCCACCGGAGGTGACTGCAGGGACACCTTTCCATGCGCGATATGGCGCTACAAACACCCCGGTATTATACAACTGCTGATCAGAGCGGCCGCTCAAGACGCTACGCAAGAGTTAGGGCTCCTAACTACCAGTCGGAAACAGAAACCAAAGAAATGTCAACCCTGTACCCTCAGAATGAAGAGGTGATGCCACAGACTGCACACATCACGGGAGAAACAGAGCTGCACTAATACAGAGGCCGGGGAGAGAAAGAGTACCGGGAACCCCTTCCTAGACAAGAAACAAGGTGTAAGCCTCTACTCGTGTCCAATAGAAGGGGGAGAAGTGTTGACCGGGCGGTAGAAGAGACTACCTACTCCTATTACAGATAACACAAAAACGGACGACACAAACAGAGGGAACGATTGTGGGGGTGAGATAACAGGTAAGGAGACATGGATCACACTTGGCTATCGCATTATCACACTAAGTTTTAACTTGTATAAGTCCCATTGTCTATTCTAAAAAGAAAATTAGGTTACCCGGATTTATTATCGCATCTAGCCAAAGACATTTAATTTTTCCTGTTTTTGTTTTTTTTCTTTCGAACTGGGATTTCTTACTAAACTATCAAATAAGGGAGAATCATTGGGACAAACTGTCTTTGAGTCGGAGGAGTGAAAAAATGGATGAATTTAAAAACGAAGAGAAAAAAAAAACAAAAAAAATCAAAGAAAAATGTAAATGGGTTTCTGCTAGAGCGAAACTATACTCACACGGGCCAGCAAGTGGTTGTCTGTTTTCTTCCTCATGATGGTAACTGAATGTACGGCTTACCTTATGTACAAGCGTCGACCTGGTGTGTGTGGGGGTGGTCAACGGCCAATCCTCCGCCCTCACCAAGTACTGGGCTTGGGAGATATGCTTTCAATAAGGTTAGAACAGGAGAAAGAAGCGGCTAGAACAATTCCAACTTCAGACAATATATCAAGCAAAAAGATACTGTCACAAAATCATTAGAATACTGACGAGACACTTTCGCATCTAGCCAAAGATATTTAATTTTCCATTTTTCCTGCTTTTTTTTTTTTTTTTTCGAACCGGGATTTCTTACTAAAGAATCAACTAAGGGAGAATCATTGGGACAAAATGTCTTTGAGTGGGGGGAGAAAAATAGATAAATTTAAAAACGAAGAAATATATATATATATATTATTTGTACTACAGCTGCTTACAGTCTTCTTAACGTGGTACAGATTTACGTCCTGAGCAATATTTTTCGGGAGTATTTAAAACATTAAACAGTAATTCGGTTATCAAATATTTAGATTCTGCAATCACATTCGGCAGCAAATGAAAGATATGAGTTATCAGCTTATTATTAACGTTTTTTCATTGCACTTAATATGTCTACGTTATGAAATTAAATAGAAGTGGCTCTTCATCGACATACATTCTTTTTTTTAAATAAATAGGATGAATTTTGAATATCAGGCGTTAAGGAAAATATTTTGCATTACCAAATGCGTCAAATTTATTAGGTTGGTGCAAAAATAATGCCGTAATAATGTCGTTTTTTGACGTTAAAAAATACGTCAAAAACGACATTTTTACGTCATTATTTTTGCACCAAACCTAATATTAGGTGGGTGCAAAAATAATGCGGTAATCATGTCGTTTTTTGACGTATTTTTTAACGTCAAAAAACGACATTATTACGGCATTATTTTTGCACCAACCTATTAGTTAACCGATAAGGTATTTGTTTTTAATCGTTCAAATCATTCAGCGCAGACTGTTAACAATTTATCTTTAGGTACGATACATTGCCCCACGTGATCGTATTAAGAAGAGGGGATTATTCCTCGGCATATATTCTTCTTAAAATAAATAGGAATAATTTTGAATACCGAGGGTAAGCAAAATTCTATGTATTAACAACTGTGTCAAATCTAAGTCACTAATAATTTAGTTTCGTTTAATCGTTCAGATCATTCGGTGCCGGCAGAATTGACGAAACCTAGATTTACTACCCGACTGATTGCAACCGAGTTAGTGACTAATGAAACAGATCATCACTGATGATGGTCTGTTTTTTAGACAGTTTGTTTAGTTAAAAAAATCCAAATCGTTTCATTTTATTGTCGATATGGATTTCAAATTTGTTGTTAGTTTATATATTTCTGGAATATGATGGCTAACACATTCATCTCTGATGCACGTTTTAGCACATAGAATTGTATTCCTGAATACTGTAGTGATTGTTCTATCATCTATATGACTTTTAAGTCGATATTTACATTCATCGTTAATCTTCAAATATTCAAGTGCAATGTCAATCGACATGTGATTCCGTGAGCTTCTTCCCCCGTCTTTCTTTGTAACCTTTTTTCAAATGCCTTTTTATTCTTGTTATCAATTCTCTGAAACCCCCTGCGTGCTAGTGTCACTCCCACGTTTCTCTGGGGGAGTTGCCTTAAAAAATATCAGTTATTATTTGGTCTTTTTGTTGAGAATAAATGGGTTCCTTTTACTCTAAGTTCGGTCCGAGATCAAAATCCATTCTTGTCGAATAGATTAATTATTTATATCAATTAAACGGGGATTATTTACGTTTACGTAGTGCGCCTTCAAACCACAAGCAGGTTATCATAGATCAAGGTAATCTTCAGGGTATTTTGACCTGACATTTTTATTTAGTTTACAGGGTAATTTTGGTCTTAGTGCAGCAATGGTCACTAGAAATCAAATTAGTATTAAGAAATAAATTAATTAAGTTAATGACAGTGGTGTAGTGGATCTATGTGTTCGTGTATTTTGTGACAGCGGATAAGGCATATACATGTGTTATATCTGTCTGTCTCTCCCTCCCTCTATCTATCTATGTTATTATCTATATACTCAGTATATTTTATCTATCTATCTATCTATCTATCTATCTATCTATCTATCTATCTATCTATCTAAGCCTGTAGTTATCTAACTTAGTGTTTTCTTGTCTATCAATCTATCTATCGATCTATCACTCTGTTCTTATGTATCTTTTTGTCGCAGTCTGTTCTTATCTAACTATATATATATATATATATATATATATATATATATATATATATATATATATATATATGTGTGTGTGTGTGTGTGTGTATGTGTGTGTGAGTGTGTGTGTGTATACCGATCAATCTCTGTGTGTTCTTATGTATACATTTGTTTTAGTCTGTTCTTATATAGGTAACTTAATTTGTATTTAGCAATCTCTCTATCTATAAATATATATAAGCATATATAATCTATCTCAGTCTGTTCTTATCTGTTGAAATTAGTCTGTTCTTGAATTGCATTTATAAAATAAAATAGCAGAGGTTTTCAGTGATATTCCCCTGGCTTCACGATGAATTTCGGGTATTTCAACATCAGATATATTCTGCCAGGTACCCCGTTCTGTTGACAGGCCATCTCTCCGCATAATTCGCCCCACGATGTACTTAAAACAAGGAAAATTATTATGAAGGTACGTCTTCCTTTGATAATGGCATCGAGATTCACATTAGCCAATCAGATTTATTTTTGACTGCTCTCTGCTGGTATGAGATCAACGGCGGTGTTTGCACGGGCTTTCCAGTTTTGCCTTTTTCTGCAGACTTGTAGTCAGTCAGTTTTGTTCCAGCTAAAATTCGCCGAACAAATCTAAGCTAAGTTTTTTATCTCTATTTTTGTTATTTTTTTAACCATTTTATATTTATTTTCAGATTGTTTTTCTTTGTGTATTTACAAACTAAGTTTTACTGCATTTTCTTTTCTGTTTTACCCCCCACTCACAAATTTTATTCATTTTTATTCTTTCATTTGAATTGATTTTGGCAAGCCAAGTTTGTTAATTCCTTGTTGTTTGGTTTATTCACCACAAACTCTAGTCTGTTTTTCTTTCTTTAAATTCTTTCGTTTAAATATTATTTTTATTTATTTTTATTTTTGTGAAATTTATTTAAAAAAAAAAGAACTCTAAAAGAAAAAAAAATAAACTGTATTTACTTCGTATTAGTTCCCGGTAGTATTTTGGCGGAGTTAACACAATCTACGGTGATGGCGGAAAAAGTACCTCCGAAAAAATTGGCCTTGTCTGAAACCAGGCCCCAAAAAGATGCTACATACTATACTGAATTTCAAAAGAAATATGAGCAGTATACCAAGCAAGAAACCTTTGACGCTGTTAATACAAGGACAATTTCCCTGTTGACGACGGACGTAAAACGTCGGAATCTAGTTGGCGTCAGCAGGCAAACTATGGAGGAGCCTCTAAATAGCTTAAAGATTGAACCAAAGATCTTAGCGAGACGTTCAAGGGTGATGTGGGACTTACTTTTGGCGTACGAACAAGAAGCTAAGAAGTTGTCCGGAACTGACTTCAAAAACACCTTGCCTGCAAACAGAATACATGTGCACCGAAGAACGAAAGTAATGGTACATGGAGTACCCGTTGACATTACGGAAAAGAGGCAGGGTGCCTTTTTTGCCCAATACGCAAGGTGGAGGAAGTTACAAACGTGACCAGCAAAGCAGGGATCGCAATTGGTGACATGGTATTGGAAAAAACGTTAACGCGTAAAAGCTTCGGAGACATACCCAACATTCTGATGTGTAGGGATAAAAAGATGTTGGTTGTGTGGGATCTCGGGGCACGTGGCGAAAGTGTGTCCCGGAAAGAAAGTAACATTACAATCAAAAGCAACAACAGTAACTGCAGCGATAACAGCGACAACAACAGCTGCATCTACAGTAGAGGCAGAGACTGGCTAGGCCCCTGATGATGGCTGGAAGGATGTGGTGGCTAAGAGACGTCTTTCTGGATAGAGGTTCCACCGAAGCAGCAGCAACCACCAAGGAGCAGCTGGAGTAGCAACTGAGGTTGAGCTTCGTTGGAAGCAACAACAACAGAAACAACAGCAACAGAAGCCAAAACAAAAGAGCCAAGAATCAAAGCAGCAGCAGCAAAAGTCGGAAGTTGAGATGAAGGTAGAGGAATTACCTTCCTTAAAGAGGAACAATGAAGAAAAGGAGGAGGTGGGAAAACCGGTTAAAAAGCACACTGTACGAAGTAGAACGGGGAGTGGCTTTGAAAAAAAAAGAAGAGGTCCCTGCTTCACCGGAAAAGGATCAGGACGCTGCTCCTCAGTCTAGTCGTCTCTCCCTTCACTATCTCGTATTAAGCTCTCTTCCACTACTCCCACAGATCCAAACACGCCCACTCCCACACCTTCTGACCCATCACCTCCCCAGCCGTCCAATTTCAAACCCACCCTCACGTCCACTTCCACTCCACTACACCCAGTCAGGGAGAAAAAAGATAAAAAGTAAAGAAGAAACTGTTTCATAAACCAGCGGAAGTATATAAGGTTGACAGTGGGGACGGGAAAACTTCCTCTCCACACGTAAGAGATCTCTCTTGGGTCCCCTATTCAAACTTTCCTCCATCGATGGAAAATCGGGGGAGGGCCCTAACAATTTTGCTGTGGCCCCGGGGGTCATTGACCTCATTAGGAGACCGGAAAATAATTATTAATTTGGCCCTATGTGTTTCAAGCAAAATACAATTCCCCAGAAATAAGAATGGCCGAGTTAAGCACCACTGATTTGAAGAAGTTACACAGATAAAGGGAAGGTCCCAGTACTTCACCCATCGTTATAAAGGCGTTAAAACTAAGGACTTTGGCGGCATTGTCAAGCATGGTCGCATGAAGACAGATTTGGGGACAGAGAGCCTTGGATAATCCGTTGGGTCCTGAATGCCCCAGATTACTGTCCAGTCTGTGATTAGAGGATCCACACTCAAGAAATGTTTCTCAAGTTAGCTAATTTCAATGTGACGTACATGAGGGATCGGTGTAAGGCTGCACACCTGCTTCGTAATATTCTGTCCCACGGCATAGATGTAACTGCGATCCAAGAGACGAACTTTGATTGCGAAGTTAATGCGCGTGTTCAGTCTAGCGACTTTGTTGTCTATTCAGCATACGGAAACCAACAGTTCAAAGGTGTTTCCTTGCTGGTTAAACGTACTATGGGTGCGAGGGTGCCTTGTCCACGTCGATGCGGGGGGCGGTTGACCTCGTCTGATATTGCCGTAAACAATAGTTCGTTTCGGGTTGTTGCGGTTTACGCGCCCAAAAACCGGAGAGAGCGTCGTTCGCTTTATAGGCATTTAGGGGCGTTCCTGGTGGTTTCTTCGCACCTAACCTTAGTGGGGTCTGAAAATCCATCCTGGACCCCGATATAGACAGGAGACGTGGAGCTAGTGAGAGGTCATTGGAGGATAGAAGCCTGGTTGTTCTGAATGGCGAGTTCAGTCTCGTCGATATATAACGGGTATATCATCCTAGGGAGGGGATGTGGACGTGGGCACTTAAGTGGCTGTCTACCCGAGTAGATAGCTACATGGATAGAATGTTTGTATGGATGATACAGACATTAGATTGTCCCGCGTTCTGCTGGTTAGGCTATTCGGACCATAGTTTCGTTTGTGCCCGGATAGTGTTAGGTTCTATGCCAGTTCAATCTGTCTTTACTGGATAGGCGGGACTTCCAACATCAAATTAATTAATTAATTAAACTAGTGCAGCGGGATCTAGTGGGATGCGGTTGTGGACAGCATTAAGTTCTTCATCACCAAATCTAGACAGAGACTCGCTCTAGATAATGCTAATAAGATGAAGAGACAAAGAAATGTTTCTCAAGTTAGACGGCCAGATATTCCATATCTGGCGGAGGCTGGAGGGATCCCCTAGAGATAATCTAAGCTAGGCAAGCAGTTGTGCGATCGACTAGCGATCGCTACACATGTCAGATATTTAGGCATAGGTTAAACAAGATGTCTAACGAAGCTGTGAACATGGTCGCAGAATTGCGCAAGGAAGAAATCCGTCGAGGTTCTGATCGTTACATTCGTGAAGTCAAAACACCAGAGGGGCATACTCAGTGGCGATTAGTTTCGCAGTTATTTTGCTGGCTTTCCTCGGATTTCGCCGACTGAATCAGCTACCTGCGAGGGAGAGATCAGGGAAGTCGAAGTTTAGTTGGCATTAAAGAGGTTCGGCTGTGGCAAGTCTCCGGGACTTGATGGTTTACTCTATGAATTGTACTCTAGGTTGTCACACATATTTGTGCCGATTTTGACTGGCGTGTGCAACAATTGGTTTCAGCAGGGTTACATCACCAGGAATGTGGTCACATTGTTAAAAAAGGGCAAGGATGGAGGTTGGAAATAGGACGATTACAGGCCCATAACTCTGCCAAATAAAGATTTTGGCCAAGATCTTGAAGGAGCGTTTGCAGTCAGTTGCCGAGGGTCTGTTGGGACCCAATCAGACATATTCTGTGAGGGGCCGGACAATTCAGAGCAACCTGCATCTGATCCGCACGATTCTAGAGGGAGTAAAAGACGACAATGAGGCCGCGCTGATCAAACTGGATCAGTCCAAGGAATTGAAAGGGTCGATTATCAGTACCTTGCCGATCATCAGTACCTTGCTGCTATCCTGCAGGCCGCCGGATTCCAACCCGGGTTCTGAAAGTGGATAAGCCTCCTGCATCGCTCCCCCAGTGCTATGGTACAGGTGAACTCGAAACGGTCGAACGCTTTTGCGCTCTCTCAGTCGTTTCTTCAGGGTTGCAAACTGTTACCCCTACTTTATACTTTGGCGTTGTAGCCTCTCCTTCGCCGGCTAAGGGATGGGGCGAGCAGAGATTTGGACATCGCGGATGGAGGGAATCTTGCGATACGAATGTTATTCCTATCAGGCTCTGGTCAGAATCTTTAAGCATCAGCTGAAATGGAAGATCAGAACTGATAGAAAGCGTTTGATATCGTCAGATTTCAGCAAAAGGTGGATGAATGTAGCAAGATTTGTCTGTGTGAAATTGGATAACGTTGAGTTCTTTTTTTAAGTTCAATTGGTCACAACCATGCGGTTTCTTGTGATCCCACCCCCTGGTTAATCTAGATACTCTTAGTTTTCCTAGTAAATGGGAAGACGTGTTGCTCCTGGCCTGTTCCCGGCACCCTCTTATGTTATAATCCTTGTCGGGATTCCAAAGCTCCGCAGTTTGTTATTGGTCCGCGTTTTCATCTCGGATGGATAAGATTTTTCCGATTCCGTCATTTATTTTAACCCTCCAAATTCCAATAAGTGAGTGTGCTACTTAATTCTGTCTATTGACGGAATACAGCGGCCACTCTGATTGCTTTGAGTGGGGGACGGGTCTTACTAACATTTGTTTTGTTTTAGTTTGTTTTGTCCCAATTTGAGTTCGTTTTCGGTATTAATTCCCTCCCTCTCATTTCATGCTTCATCAAATTTTTATATATATTTGTATTAAGGCACTTTGAAATTTTTATATCCTGGGGTGTTTTTGTAGGTGTACCCCGTGAGTATGTGGTATTGTGGTATATGTAGGATTGAATGGTGATGAATGAGTTCTTGTGGTAAATGAACCAATTGTATTTGATGAATGTGTCACGATTATGATTAACTATGAATATCATAGTTAGCGAAGACCAGCCTTTTCACACTTCCCTTTCGCATATGTGCCAGAATTATTGTATATTTCATACAGTAATAATTAATCCAGTTTTTACATTTCCTGCACATGCGCCAACGTTGTGTCAAGTCTGTTTTACAATTAATTTAAAAAAATAACAAAATGTCACCTGACATTAATTGCCGTATTATGTTATATTCTCCTTAAACTACGTCCATGCATTCACTTACTAACCTGTCAGTCGGTCTCAATTTAAAAAAAGAAAGCCACAAACAAACCTGACAATAATTTGAATTTCGTGAATGCAATACCGCAGAATGTTAATGTTACGGAAATTCAAAACCAACAGAACAGGCTTCGATGTTCCGTCGTAAGGAGATCATATTAAACTCGATTGACATTAAATTCGTTGGCTTCGTGGGTTCGAAAGCTATTTTTTGCCAGCTTTCTTGGTAATCAAGAAAAGAATGTAACAAACAAAAACAAAGGGGAAAAAAATCTAAATTACTTCTCTTCAATCGATCCACCTACGTAAAGGCCCTTTGGCCCATCACCTGCGAATGCTTAACTACGGTGTTTAAAACAAAAACACACCATTGACTTCAATTCCAACCATGCCAGCAAATGCAAGCAAACATGTTTAACAAATAGGACGGAAAACAGTTTCGCTTATCGTAATGTCTTATTCATGCTTTAGTTGACGGGTCATTCCTTTTTAGCCATATCCAAGTGATCCTTCTTCAGCTGCGTTAGAGATTTCTTTCAGGAGTTTCTTTTTTGCTGCTCCCATGATTCCAATTTTTGATAATGTCTTGCGTAATGAGTGTCTCACAAAGCCTCTGCACGCCATTTCTGGTTTATCACTTTCGACAAGCTCCTCGTTTTTCTCACATTTCCTTTCATTAGCAAGCGTAATATTCTCCTCACACGTAACCGAAGATTTCCAAATTATTAATTTCTTTATTCTGTTGAAATAAATTAATAGGTCCCCCGGCCTAAATAAAATGTTTTAATGGCTGTCCACACCCTACTTTAAATTTGCACGATATGATGGCTGTCGTGACTGCATTAGCTATGACGCTAATGACCTGAACTTGGCGCCAATGATACCGACCATCCCGTAAAGCCTTGAGGCAGCTGCTTAATGTGTTGAACCGACCTTCTCTTTCAACATTGAACACAGTTGGGAGTTTTTTTGTATTTTTTACCCCCCATATATTAATATTTGATTAATTTGAGAGAACGTCGTAAAAAGATTTTTTTTAGGAACTTTATTCTACTGAAGTCAGTGCGCCAGTAATTTGACTAATTTATCTTACACCATTCTATTTCCTGCCATTTTGTTCATGCCCTTTGATGGCAAAGGCCAACCATTCTAGAATAACGGTTTTGCTCGGACTTCTTTTTGTAATAGCTGTCGCCTTTGTATAACGAGCTCAATCCTGTCTTCCATTTTGTCGTGATTCAAAATAAGTCTTTATGAGTTAGCCTCGCTTTTAACATAGCTAAGTCCTTAATTGCACTCCACTTTCTACCTGGCCGGGTCTCTATTCCTGTTCCTCTCACTTTTGGTTTTTAAATTCTCTGAATTGGAGGACCACGCTAGTCCGGGTTACTAGGAACTCCTTTTGAGGTTGGTAACTTGAAGATTTAGCATAGTTTTTGTTACCATACAGTGCAGCACTGCTTAACCTTTTAGGTAACTCAAGCCATTTTCTCAAGCGCATTGTTATTTTCCTCTCCAAATTTTCCACCCTAGCGAGACTTCATATAGCAATCTATCTCAGTCGCTTAATATCTATCTATCTATCTATCTATCTATCTATCTATTTTCGTCTGTTCTTTTCTATCTATTACTTTCTCTCTCACTCTCACTCTACACACACACACACACATATATATATATATATATATATATATATATATATATATATATGCGTGTGTGGGGACTATATTTGTGTTTCTGTCTGACGTTCTATTAAACACTTATATGAAGAATATATTTTACATTTTTACTTTTTTTTTTATAATATTGATAATTTTCTCTTTTTGTCTTTCAGCCGAATCAACAATTGACAGCCTTAGAGAAAAAGAATTTGTGGGTGTAATTTCAATGAAAAAAAAAACGCTGACAAAAATGTCGACCAGTACTACATATATTTTCTCTAACAAATAAATAACACCCTCTAAATATTACATTTCTTTTTTTTTCTTTTTTTCGTTTTTGTTTATTGATGCCGCCATCCATCTTTCAACATGACAAAATAAAATTTACTAAAACTAATTCAATACACGTATAAAACAAGAAAGTTGAAATAAATTATATGTTACTGAGTAATAATCAAACACCATAGCTGTGTCGCAAAAGAAAACAGAAATCTTAATTGTATATTAGTCTTTTTTATATCGCTATATAAATATCTAATGTATATAGCAAATTAAAAACACTACTCAAAAATATTTATTAACTTACCTACATGATCCAGAGTAAATTTACGTCTAGATTCTTACAACATTTCCACATTCTTGGTAGATCTTCTATCATCACAATAGAAGATATTTAATAATAAAATCTGATACTTGCAGCACAGTATGAAGGCAAAAAGGAGAGAGGAATCAGCGCATAATCTACCTATCAACCTTGAGTAAATGAATGGAGAAACAGTGTTTCGGTGATATAGCAAAAAGAGAAAATTTATTAAGAGCTACACAAGACATGAAAATGTGGAGAACCATATTCGCCAACGCTCTAAAGGGATACGGCATGTAGCAGAAAACTATAAATAATGCGATGATGATTCAATCAGCTTCAATAAATTTCAAACCATTTTTAAACATTGCAAATTCGTAACTTGTCACCAGACTGAAAATTAAGTATGAAAATTCCATGCATACGTACCATAATCAGTGCATGCAAAATTATGGTACATGCAGATGTTTCGTCGTCTTGAAATAAAACTTAAAGTAATGGTTGTCCGAAGAAATAATCCACACTATCCAGACAATAGCATTGATGAAAAAACATCAAAATATGAGAGAATATTACAATACTAAGTTGATTTTTGTTAGTATAGCCATTGGAAAATATTGAATCCGTTTTTATTTAATAAAAGGAAGACAAAGTCTAATAATAATTACCCTAATATAGGTGAATGTAATCAAAAATCATTTATAAAATATAGCATGACAGTCGAGGGACATTTTAGTAGGCATTTAGAAAATGAATTATTACCTGATACATAAATATATGGACAAATACTACAGTTGATACTAGTATGTAAAGCACACTAAAATTTGAAAATTAAACCGACAGGGAGAGTAATGATATTATTGTATAGAGCATCGAATTTACGAGGAATTCATCCGGTGAGGATATTGGTAAAATGGAAGACAGAACATTTGTAAATATCAGGAATTTATTTGAGAGTTGTGACAACTGAAATACACACACACAAAATGTATCACACCTTCGGGTTTCGAACCAAACCATAAAATTAAAGGTACGGTATAATCAATTTAATATTTGGCAGTGAATTTCGTTAAGGTTAAACGATATTTTGGCCTTATATCTGTCATCATCATGTTTTTTTTTTTTTTAATTTCAAGTATAAAATCATAGAAATCTGTAAAAACGTTTACCGCTGAATACGTCCGGTGAGGAAATGCATCGTTGCCTTACATCCCTTTCTACTTTTGTATATCTGCTGAGATCATTCGTTATCTGTACGCAGGCCCTTTTCTGCCAGTATACGTCCTTGATTATTCAAATGTCTTTCTCGAAACATGAAGTTTGCTGAGCAGTTCGAACAGATATTTGTGGCGTAATTTGTCGAACGCATTTGCGTAGTCTATAAAACACGTTGTTCTGCATTTATATTTCTCACTCTGATAAGATTATCAGCATGAATATTGCATTTCTTGTCTCTTTAACGAACCCGCACTGTTTTTCCTCTAACTATGGACTGATTCTGCTGTGCGCTCTATTCATCAGAATACTGATGATGAGTTTTGTTATGTGGCTCATTAGGCTGATTGTTGGAGTTCACATTTGTTTTTTCCTGCTTTCTTAGGCACTGCTATGAAAATAGATCTGCTAAGATCTTCTGGTATATCCCCACTGTTGTAGATTTCATTTATTATTTCTGCGATCTTATCTATGGCAAAATCATCTAAGGATGTCAGCATTTATTTTACACTTAAGTCTAGCCCTGCCGCCTTGTTCTTATTCTATTTCACCAGTGCATCTTCTAATTCAGTTTCTAGAATTTCAGGCCCGTAGGTATGTCTGTACATTTCTGGTTTTTATCTTTCGTCATGGAAGAGTTCTTCAATATATTCGCTCCAGCGCTGAAAACTATTTTCTCTTTTCTAATATAAGTTCTCCATCCTGTTGACGAGCACGTTTTCTATCTTGTTAGTTCCCTTGTTTGCTTATCCATATCTGCTTTGTTTGTGATACTCAATCTCTCTCTTTCTGCTCATTTTTTCCTTAAAAACTCTTCTTTAGCCTGCTTGAATTTGGCCCTTATTTCATTGTGCAGTTTTGTGTATTCCGTTCCATATCTTGGCAGAGTTTTCTGTCTCCTTTGCATCATGTCCAGTGCATAATCAGTTATTCATTCGTGTTTATCTTCTTCGTCTGTTATGCTTTGGTAATGATATCATTTGCTGATGTCACTAAAGCCCCCCCCCTCTTATTGCGTCCCATTTCGATTTCCCATTTCCATCGTATCCCTCATTTTCTTTTCACATTCTTCATATATTTTTTCTTTCAGTTACGCGTCGTTCAGCAGTTTGTTGTATTGCAGTTTGCTGCTGCGTTAGGATTCTTCACTTTCCGTAGTTGCACTCGTGTTTTATTTATAACAGGGCACACTTGGCACTTGGATAGGTTTTGCAGTGAACCTTTACATTCTTGAATCTTGTGTTGATAGTTTTCTAGTCAATGCCGTTTTCAGTTTCTCCTCCTGAGCGTCTCAATGTCCATAATGGTCTCAAATATTTTGAAACCATGTATTGTCTATTACCTAATCATTGGCCGTGCACCACTGGATCCATTTTAGCCATGTTACTTGCGGTTTCCTAGTCTGAATTTTGGGGCTTTATCCCCTGCCTTCTCCCTGCCTACTTTGCCGTTCAAGTCTCTCAAGATAATTATAAATTCTCGCGATTTGTAAAGGGCCTTGGCATTGTCTAGATTGGAGTAGAATGATTCAATTTCGTGTTCCTTATTTTGCGCTATTGGTGCATAGAGTATTATGTTAGCTAAGTTGAAAAGATTTCCTTACAACTTGGCTACCAGAATTCTTTCGAATAATTAGTAGTATTATGGAACACATTTCTTGAATTCTTGATCTAGTATCAATCCTAAACCTTTATCGTTTTTCTCTCCACCGTGATAAATAATCCTATGATTATCACTGACAAAATCACTGTTGTTTAGACATCTAATTTTATATACACTTAAGATGTTGATATTTATCCTACTCATCTTTTGTATTACATTATCAATCTGGCCGCAGTTGTTCAACGTCTGATCGTTGTATATCCCGAAGTTATATTTAGTGTGATTCGAGCAGTCGTAACATAACGGACGTTCATGTTGCTTCTTTCCGGGCGGGGGATAGGTTCTGTGTAATTTTATCCCCTTTACATTGTGTGTTCAAGCAGTGACTGTCTGACAGTCAGGTGGAACCTGTTGCACCGGACGAGGAGTTAATTCCCATATATTTACCCCTGTTCCCACCGTTAGCTTTCATATTGTGTGTGATATTAGCCATTATATATCTTGGTAATCAAAGTGGTGAGGTTTACCGTTGCATTCTCCACAGTGGTTTATGGAGGCACCACCTCTAATTAGCTGGCCGTTGACTCATCGAGAGATCTTATCTTTTTTTATGAAAAACGGCTGTACTCGTAATGAAATCGTCAAAACTGAAGCGTGCGTAATAGGATGATGATCATGCATTTCTTGGAATTTCCTATTAGTTGAATATTTAGTAAGAGAAATTAACCAAACAGCTTAGTATAAATCTTGTGGAACTCTTCTGTCATTCTGTTTCATTCATTTTGACGCGTTCTTTTTCAGTACGACCGTATTTTCATTCAAAGTGAACTAACGTTTGGAGAAAGGCTTATAATTTTTTTGAAAATTTATATATTTTTATACTTTATTTTTTTTTTAAATTTACCTTGAAAATAACAGACGTACTGTTGAAATATTTTGAACATTTTTAAACAGTGATTTTTTTGTCTTTATCGTAAATCACACTCTTCGCGAACCTGTTGAAAAATAGTGTTACGTCAGTCATTTTGAATTTTAATAATAATAATAATAATAATAGTAATAACTGAATAGAAATTTTAATGTGTGTGTGACACCCATGACATATATTGTAGTTTGGAATTATCTTGAAGAACACGAGTAAAAAACTAGATAAAATGAAAATACCGATATTATTGTTGAAGAACATTAGGGATATTACGAAGAACGCCGATAATTTATGAAGTTTTACTGTCGCTAAACATTTTATGTTAAGTTATCATTTACTATCAATCTAAACAAAAGTTTATGTCGGTTGAAATATAAGCGATTCTTTTATTGTCGAGTAGGAAATATTTCAAGCCAAATATGAAGCGTGATTATTATCATTCTATCAAACTTCGTGAAATCTTGATTGATTTTATTGACAAGTACGTAATGAACCCAAATAGTAAGTTTAATGAAAATATACAAGGTCTGCCATAACTTTTAGAGGGCATGAGAGGTAAACATTCACTAACATATTTTCTAACATCTTTTTCGAAGTTGTACTTTGTATCTTGCCTAATATGCTATAAGCTAAGCTCCACACTTGATTATGTAAATTCGAACGTTTTAATCATTTGATTTTTGATCATTTCAGTGGAATATTTTTAGTATTCTAGCTTAGTCTGTCAAATGAATTCTAAGAGAAATTGGAATCTGTATAATTTTATTGAGAAAATTTATCAAGTAATATGAATATGCATGCCATGAGAATTAACAGTGAAAATAATGTCATATATGAAACAAGATTATTGACACTGGAGTATTGATGATTATTTTATTAATAAAACAAATAGCAACACTGCTACAGATATTACAACTCTAATTGTAAATAACCATGTGTAGAATGAATTGTAAATGACAATACCGAGTTTGTATAATAAAATTATTAATCACAAGCATCAAAAACGTCGGGAAAATAAAGCAAACAAAACCATCATATTTGTAGTAAAATAGTCAATAAATTAAACGTAAATCTTGGCTTTGTTTCTTTTTGTCTGCTCAAGAACTCGACAAAACGCCATCATGATTTACAGAAGGAACATTCCTCATTCGCCCAATAATCTGTCTCTGCCATGTTGCTGACACAGCTAGGGATTTGGAAGACAGCTTTTAATCCTCAAAGATATATTTCTTTTGGTGGTTGTGGAATTAAGTAGTCAAATACATAAACGAATTTTATAAATACGAAACAATTTCAACAAGTTACTAATTCAATTTTATTGCAACCAGGAGATTTTATAATGGATTACTTTATTCAAGTGGAAAGATGTTTTACGTTGTACGTTTTCAATTTAACACTGGAGAGGTGAGAAGAGAATGTTGTCTGTGTACGTGTTCTGTTGAAATGATGGTTTCATTTTATTTACGCAAGAATTTTTTCATACTGACGTTTGTCATTAAGAATATCACCCAGCCTATGAGTATATCTCAATCTTTCCTTTGTTTCTATCGCCCAATATATATGTATTAATCAATGATGCGCCCTATATCCTGGCACATTTCCACACAATCATATACAAATATGTATGCTTGAGCCTATTTTTATGAAATACATGACAGATCACAGAATAATAATAGAAAAGTAACCAGTGTAGTTCAGTATCATTAGATTCAGAAAAAGCAATAGAAATATCTTGCCAATGATTATATATATTTCAGTGTAATTTCAATGTCTTCTGTAGGAAAAAAAAAATTCAAGAATATCATTAAATGTCATTGACAGTTTTGACATTGATTCCCCCAGTGTTATTTCGTTTTAAAATAAAGTAATTGTGTATGTGTTGATAGACAGATAAAGAGAGAGGGAGGGAGAGAGGGATAGAAAAAGACACGCTATGAAAATATGCAATTCCGCAATGATTACATCCAACGTACAAATGAATATATCAATAAAGGCATAAACAGTTTATTCATATTGCCAGTTTAACCAAAAGTCCAATTGCCTTGTAGAGCATTTTTACGCAGAGACATCTATCTATCTATCTATCTATCTATCACTATGTAGAGGGAAGCTTCTTAAATCTACTTTATATATCCCTAGTTGTACAAGTGTTATCTCAGATTATGGACATAATTTGATAATGGTTGTTCTTTTTTATTTATTATGTATATCAGATCATTTTACTCCTTTTAGGTCAATAATATTTTTGATATGTTATGAGCCCATGCAAAGCGAAAAAATCCACTAAGGCACAAGAGGTTACACGGTGCGGAGGAATTAGGAACAGAAACATTAATAAAGCGCAGAAAGAGATTTCGATGCCAGTTTTGTATTTCGCTTAAATTCAAAACGTCTACGTACCAAAGCGAAGAACTCATCCGAATAATTATCATAAAATTAATTATTAAATAAAGCGAGGTAAATTAGAGCGGTGGCAAAGTGACTGAATCCAAGTTGGCAGATCAAGACAAATCAAGACCAATAATAGTGCTAATTCTTTGGATATTATCAAACAGCTTGTGGTAAATAGCAGGGGCACCCGACAATATGTAGCAACAATATTATAAGCATGAACAAAAGATAGACATATATATATATATATATATATATATATATATATATATATATATATATATATATATATATATGTATATATATATATATATATATATATATATATACCGAAGACAAAACATTGATTCCCACAAAACTGTGAATGGACTTTTTTTGTAGCTACCTAGCAATGGATTCAATATAGTGATTCTAATTCATGTCAGCTGAGAACGTTAACAAGAGAAGGCAGAAAGATTTATATATAATTTTTTCAATGGCTTAGTACTTTTGACATTCATTAAGCATTTTCAAAAAGGTTTAGTCTTTGCCTTGTTACTTTTTTGTGAAATAAATTTAGAATATTTTATTGGTTCTGACTTGTTTGTTTTTATACTTAGTGTTTCATACTTATTGTTTTGTTTTTTTTACAGTTTGTGTTATATACATTAAGTACTATTGGTAATAATCTATTGTATTATGTTCTGTTAGATGGTTATATGCGATAGTATCATGCTATTATCGGTAACTATTTTTTTCATCCGCGCGATAAGAAGTTGTGTTAGGAATGTATAAGTTATTTTTTTTTATATTATTATTAGATTAATTTATATTTTAAAGATGCCATGAATCAAATAACATCTTTGGATGACGTTTGTTTTTACCTAACAAATGCTAAATTTCTCCCTAGATACCACACTTTGCATGAATACCAAGAACATTGCATGTTCCACATATATGAGAGCATATATCAACTATCAAATTTACGTTACAGTTCAGCAAGAATCACTTCATATCAAATAATACAATGTAATTGTCACCGAATAATTCCCATGACATGTTTTAGACGTCATTTTGTTAGACTGTCGTTCAGCAATTCTTTGTATGATGTCCGAGAAGATATGTGTATCTAGCAAGAAGATTCAGTTTCTAATGTCAAAAAAATAACTCTCTAATATCCACATTTGGTTTTGTGAGTCCGGCGTAATAGATTAGGAAATATTAATTTAGATGTTGCCAATTTTTGAGTAATATAAAATTAGTCATATTAATTAAGATGTGTTGCGTAATTAAAATAAATGATATTATATAAGTAGTATAATTGGAGAAAGATTCTCTTTACATAGCGAGAAAATAAGAAAAAGCAATACATTCCTATATTTCCTGTTCTATTCCTTTTGAGCCAGGAGCATAAAGAAAAAAATAAAAGTGTGGAAGGTCCAGAGAGATATACAGAGAAAAGCAATATTATTTATGCTTGCTTTCAAGCCGTATTAAGTCGTATTCTTAATCTCAAACTATTTTTCCAGAAGCGCTAATGTTTTCATTGCCAAGTGTGGCTCAGCTCAAAGAACGGCCTTTTCAAAGGAGCTAAAATTTTCCCAATAATGTCGGTATTTAGTTTACAATTTCTTTTTATTGATCCCTTCTTAAGACCCGGATTCATTCAATGGCCAATACCCAGAATTGTCTTTCTGGGGTGTGGACTTACACTTGTTACGAAAAGTATCAGCAATGTTTTCAACCTTAGCTATAAAATTTAATTTTGAATGGTTAAAATTATTTTGAAAATTTTACGTAAAATTAAACTAATATTTAAAGTTTTAGGTTGCTTATAAGATGCTCTGTGTACCTCCAAATATTCTCTAAAAAATGTGCACACACGATGTAAAATGCCCAAAATCTAATAGAAAAAAAAGAAGTATCGTCGAAGACTTTGTGTTATTATGAAGAGTAACGGTTAATTAATTGTTTACTCTAAAAATTATATTTGATTGTCAGCCACTGCAGCAGCCAGGTATTGAACACACATTTCTTTGGGTCAAGTCGTTTGATCCAACCAACGCTATTTATCCACAGGGCCATGTATCATTTTACTTGGCTGCACTAAAGTAAAGAAAGATCAAACAATGAAAACACAATGAAAACTGTCGCAGATACTAATCAAGAATAAGGGCCACTACCCACTTAAATCATATAGGCAGTTTTTGTAGCGTAACTCCATACTACCTCACATATACGGTTTCCCCAAATTTTATAAAGACAGTATTCCGCTCAGACAAAGTCCGAAACTCCACCCACTTTTGGGAAATAATAAGATGCACTCATCAAGGGGTCTAGACGTGTTGAGTTTGTTCACCAATGTACCCACGGAGGCGGCACTATCGCCAATCAGGGAGTGACTGGCCTCGGACTCATTCCTAGGAGAATGTACCTGTATGCGAATAGATAAGTTGATTTAAATACTGACTTTCTGTACACAAACACAATATTTCGGAATGTGATCAGACATTTATCGACAGGATGAAGTTCGCCATTATCACCAGTAGTAGAAAACGTATACGTAGAATACTTCGAATGAAAGGTAATAAAATCCACATAACTAAAACCAACTCTATGGCAGACATATGTAGGTCATCTACGTATCTCTGCCATAGAGTTGCCTTTAGTTATGTGGAGTCTATTACCTTTCCTTCGAAGTATTCCATGTATACGTTCGCTGCTGCTTTCATACTCTATCGACACCAGTAAGAGGTCCCACTAGTAATTGACTATGTGAAGTCAATAAGATCATCGATACACTTCATAATGCAGCGAGAAACGACACGAGAATCGCCTTCCTGGATGTACTAATATCTCGAACACAGCATGGGTTTAAGACATTCGTATACAGCATGCCAACATTCACCGAACAATACCTCAACTTCAACTACCACCACCCATACAGCGTAAAGAAATGGATAATCCGCGGTTTACATCATCGAACAAAAGTCATAAGTGGCTACCTAGAGACTTATGTTCAAGAAATTGTATTAGCAGTACTCTACAACGTGACAAGTACCCTGGGTACATGGCAGCAGCCCGACGAACTGAGATAGAAGCTACAAGAGAATAACAACACACAGAAAACACCTTTGGTCTACCTACCCTATGTCAAGTGATTATCGGAAAGAATACAAAAGTTCTCTTGTCCATATAACTTCCTGACAAATTTGAAAAGTGGTTCGACACTTCGCAGACAAGTCTTCTACTTCAGACATCCATGAGAACATGACTAAGAACTGTGTGTATCCCATATTGTGAAGCTGTGATAAGAAATATAATGGAGAAACAGGTCCCCCCCCCATAAGTAAGACTTCGAGAACATCATAAAACCGTAACACGAGAAAGGGAAGGGGGAGATCGCAGCCCTCTTTGGCATTAAGATGAAAAAATAGACAAAGATCATCACTGGAAAATACGACAACTTAAGGAACCAGCCACATATGCTATGCCAAAAAATTCTCCCAAGTCGAACAAGTATAGAAATGATAACATGGGGACAACTAATAGGGAGAACTAGAGTAAAGCAATAACAACAAAATTGCGATATGAGATCTGTTAAAAAATGCCACTGAGACATTAAGTTTATATGTACCCAAAATTCACACGCTGATGTCCTCGAGGACACATGGCCCAGTAGATAAAAAGCGTTGATTGGATCCAGTGACGTGACACAATCTTTTGTTAGCTCATTACCTGGCAGTGGTTAACCAAAAATTCAGAGAGTTGATTTAAAGAGCGATAACATAGATATATGGAAAGGCATGACACGTGGAACTAGAACAATCTTCCCCAGTGGATGAAATAAAGGATTTAGTTTGAAATTCCTATTCCTGCGGCGTACAATGACCAAAACATCCTGAATGTGGCAATAAAGGCAAGGACAACAATGTAAATAATGCCAATAATTACAATAACTCTTCTCATAAATATAGACAGATATCGAAGGATGATTTAAATGCTTTTAATTTTAAAAAATACACATTTTCCGATCAATTTAATTTCAGTTTGAAATGCTTCAAATTAATTTAATTAGTGTAAAAATTAAATTTAATATATTAGACGGAAATTAAGAATAAAATAAAACTTTCACGAAAAACTTTTCGCTTTTAAAAGTGTATTGTAAACCTTAGGTGACGGTTTTCGTCTTCCTGCCATAAATTATAACCCGATAGCATTTATGGTGTTTCTTTGTTTTTTGTTTTTTTGGTCCTAAAGAATAGCAAAGAATTAAATTGAGACATTTTCCTCTCTATTTTCCCGTCCTTCTCCAATACGAAGATTCAAATTGAAGAAGAATATTCTCATTGTCGGAATAGAGAAGGCAAAGTTAAAATCAAAACCAAAGTGGACAGCAAGGAATGACACCTTTATTTTGATTCCATGTATTATAGAAATAAAATAACATCGGCATACAATATAAGTAGATGTCACGAAGTCTCATTCTAAAGACATTATTCAGTTCCCCATATCTGTTATTTTGTCAGCATAAGAACACAAGGACAGCTAGCGGCTACTACGACAAAATACAAAATACAAAATCAGTAATAGCTTTGAAAATCATTGGTTCAACTGCATAATAGAAGTACATTTTTTTTAAAATATTTCAAATAACATAACAGATTGGGGTGGGTACATAATTTCTAGTAGAGTAGATTAAAGTACCACTAGGTACCTCCACGAGATCGCTAAAAAGAGAGAATAGCATCAAGAAAAAGAGGCCAAACTGGACGAAAACAAAATTTTATTGTCTAAATGTTTGTTATTATTAAGAAGAAAGATCAAAGTATTCTGGAGGGTATTTTTTATCATTTTTAATCGTTCCTAGCACGTCCGAAATTTTCGTTAAAAATATAGTTTTTTTTGAGTCATCAAAATTGACCATTTTTTTTCCATTTAAAAAAAAACTGGAAATCTCACTTTGAAATTCTTTTAAATATCAATTATCATTTTTTCAAAACTTATTTTAAGAAAATCCGATATTATAATGATTATTTAAAATATTTTGAACCAAACTTAACTTAGCTTTTGTGCCAAAAAGATGTAATTTGAAAATAAACCAAAGCAGGTCATAAACTTTTGCGTCCTTTCACAGGTGAGGAATGACATATTTACGAATGTCATGAGGCTAATTTGTTCTACTGAAGGAGAAAAGTGAAATAATTTACATTTAAGTGAACAAATTATTTACCTCGTTATTTTTAGCGAAAACTTTCAGCGGTAATTTTTTTTTTGTACTTAGCGTTCACCTTTACGTTTATGATGCTTTATGGAAAATATATTATAAAGAAATTAAAATAAGTCTGTTAAGAGTGACATTAAATTTCATATTTCCTAAGAAATGTATCTAATTAATTTACAGCTACCTTTCTTATGAAATTTTATCAGAACTGTACATAAAATACTATAATTTTATGTACATCTATTACATTTTACTGTTATTTGTATTTGCATTCATTTTATTATTAATTTTGATATTTCATTTATGGAAAAAAGGCATAACTGAGATTAGTATAAAAATATGATCATATAAATTTCATAAGATGGTACTGATACTTGTAGGTACCCTTTTCAGTTGAAATTGAAAAATCAAATTAACTTCTCCACATGTGTTTCGCAAAAGTAAAGGCCTTAACGGCGGAGAACAATGCTTAACTCAAATAACGCAACTTAATTATATTCTGGTTGGTCTTCCGTAGTTTATAATTACAGCCCGGTTATAAGCACAAATTTAAATTTCTTAATTACTGTGGATCTTCTGATTAGTCAAAATGATACAATTTACAACGCGCTAAAAACAGATCTATCTCATAAGGACACTTAGGAAAGCCGATGGGGCTTTTAACTTCTTTTATAATATTTTAACAACTTAAATGTAAATTCTATTATAATTAAAGAAATAACAAATAATTGTATAAAAAATTCATTTTTTATCGAAAAAAATTTTTGGCTTTCAGAAAATATTGTCCATACTCATAAAACAACTAAAAGCAAATAAAAGCATTTGAAATTAAATAATATCTTTGTTTTATTGAGTTTTGTGTGTTAGAATTCAGAGCTGATTTTCAGGTACGTTGGCTCCAATTAAAAACAAAAAAAAAACATGATTTGCATTCCTCAAACCCTGTGCTTTTAATTATTGTAATCACTAAACCCGATGCGATCAAATTTCTAGCGTTTTCATAAAATTAGTTATGGGGGTAACAAATATTTTTAAAAAGATTTCTACCCTGAATTTAATAAAAAAAACATATTTATAATAATTTCGATCATCTGTGATTAGTTCCTGAAATTTCATTAACATCCGACAATTATTTCTATTTTTGCACGATTTTTCAAATTAATGTGTCATACCAAAACAAACGTGCTAAAAATTGTCTATGTTATTTAATAGTTCCGCTGATACAAATAGAAACAAGGTTTTTTTAATCAAAATTTAGAATGTTCTAAAAAGAAGGAAATATTTTTAAAAATATTTAAAAAAAAAACTTTGGTCTTTCCTCTTAATAATAACATAAGTATTTAGACAATAAAATTTTGTTTTCGGCAAGGTTGGCGTAATTTTCATCAAGCTATCCTCTTTTTTAGCGATTTCGTGGAGGTACCTAGGTACCACTAATTAATTTTTAGTTTTGACGATCGGTCTGCATCATAGACATCCATGCCCTGATTCGAATTTCATATATATATATATATATATATATATATATATATATATATGTCACAGTAGACAATGAAGTCAACCGCTATCGGCGAAAATCTGTTACAAGTAGCATGTATTTATCGAAACATGTTACTTTATTTTTTGCTATTTTTCGATAACGAATTAAGTATTGTGCTCGAAGTTTTTGATAAACAGATCATCTCATTGTTTTTCAAGAAACACTGGGATGTCTGTTCCATAGTTAGAATTAGTCTACATTCTTGTATTCTATGTAAAATTGGAAGTTTCAAATAGTCTACTGTGATGTCAAATGTAACAGAATATTAACGATGCCGCACAAAATATACATCTATATATATATATATATATATATATATATATATATATATATATATATATATATATATATATGTATGTATATAGGGGAATTCTCGCATTGATGTCAATAAAATGAACCAGCCAAACTTGTGCAACAGCTTGCCGAGAGGCTTAAGGTTCTCTGCCAGGAAGATGTGGGCGACCTTGTGGGATGTTATATATTACAGTTACTTGGCTGCTTTTGGGAGAAAAACCTCAATGTAATACGACTGGTTTGAGGCAAAGTCCGCCGAGATGACTCCTGTCATTGAGGCAATCCCCGCTGCTCTTGCAGAATACAAGCGGTCACCCAGAAAGAGAAACCTGCAGATCCTCCGGGCTGCCAGAAACAAAGCCTGGCGCTGTGCCAACGAGTGCTGGACAGCGAAACCATCCAGACAGCAAAAATTACAGGGAACATCGGAGGGATGACATCAAGACTGCAATGAGACAAGTGCAGAACAAGACAGCTCCCCTCAAATCCACCACTGGGGAAGTCATCGTAGACAAGTAGCGACAGATGGCGAGAGTGACGGAACACTATTCCGAGATATACTCCATAGTAAGATATACAGTGTCTGCGGAGTATGTCTGTATACAGACACACTCCGCATCCTTTGATGTCATTGAGTTCCTGCCGGTCAGGGAGGACCTCCAAACCTAACCGACCATACAGGAACTTAACTTAACTCCCTTTTTTATCATCGTGACCGTAAACATTATCTTATCTGGCAAATCATTTTTCCATACACAAATTAATTCATGGAGCTTCAAACTGGTAATCACAAGACTGTGTGCACCAAGTTTGAACCACGAGAAATTGTCACATTGCAATCCTATAATAAAAGCCGAGCGTCTTGTGTTTGGTATATGAATAAAGTAAAGATTTGTATGTGTGCCTATCGTAAAAAAAAAAAAACAAAAACATTTTCCTTGATTGCGTATTTGTATCCATCAGCAACACTGTAATAATATTGATTTAATAACTGGCTACAGAGATAAGAATTTCAATTAATTTCTTTGAAATTTTCATCGTTATGTTGACATGGAGACACGCTGAATTTAAAAAAACTGCCTGTTAAGCGCCATTTTGTCTAATGAACAACGAGGAGTAAGAAGAAAAGCGATGGAAAGGATTCGAATCAGATGTGCACTTAACATGTAATCGCTTTTATTTCAAATGCTTAATCGTTAAAAGACACGTTCGATTTTACACATGACAACATTAATTGCTATAAGTGTTTGTTTCTTTTGCGTAAATCTTGAAGGTTTCAGTTTTGCAATCTAATCTACACATGCAAAAAAGAAATGATTAGTTTATGCTGCAGAGTCATTATTGGATAATAAATACACAAGAAATAAAGAAAAATGATTTATTTTCTGGTTTTATAACATTACAGATTTAACGTTTGCTCTTCCCGTTTAGAGTTATTCGAACATATTTGATATTTTTAGAGAAAAAAATAAAAACAAACAAACATTTAATCTGACGTAAATATTTCGAATTTCTTCGATTATTCCTTGCGTACCATTTATCTGGTGAGCCACTCTATGTATTTGACATTATATAAAGTGAAATTACGTGCAGTTTTCTATCTTACATTTATTATCGTCTAAGATACCCTTTTATATAAATAGGAAGTTAATATTATAATTAGTTTATATTTTGAATGTCGAGAATGTCACAAAGAAATACTTAAGACACTTCGCATCGTTTAGAAACAGGAACAATTTACAGGAGGTAAAAAAGAATGATGAAACATTTAAACTCTACTATCAGTTATTAAAAGCAATTAAAGTATAAATTTTGCATTGACATTCTCCTGCAAAAATATTCATTACGACAAATGAAAACTTAAGTGCAGAACTCTAAACCTTATCTTAAGTTGAATAATGTCTTGAAAGTTTTAAACATGGTAACGTACAGGAATGATAATTTTTAATTAAGAAAAAATAATACGAAATATTCAATGATCTAAATATATTAAATATTTTAAAATGTCATTTCCAAGGCATTATATATATATATATATAAAGAAATATAGTCTTAAGGTGTGCTATATTTATGGAATAAAGTGCTCAATATCAGATATAGAGCGTGTGTAAATATAAAAGTGAACATAGAAGTCAACACTTAGAGGCGACAGTCTGTTTCATGCTATATGCAATCGTCAGGCCATATATATATATATATATATATATATATATATGTGTGTGTGTGTGTGTGTGTGTGTTTCTACTAGCGTCAGAGTTTTTCATATTTAAGTGTGCGACGTTATGTATAACTCCACTAATTTATATGTATATCATAATTACTGAGATCCGATTTAAGTACATGGAAGTATGTGTAGATCTAACCATACATTTTTGACTAAGATTTCCATTTTTACTGAAATGTCCATTCGATCTCTTTGATTAAAATGTAACATTGGATGAAGTGGATTGAAAATGAAGGACTATACTGAAATATGTCTTAATTAAATTGACCTCCTCCTCCTCATCATATATAAGATAAAGACAATTTTAAAATTTTATTCCGTGTTATATTTCACGTGTCGAAAATGTTAAATTTTTCTTTTGTGCTGCGAAGTCCTTGTTTATAAAACAGTATTAAAGAAATACAACAGAGCTATTAAGTACATATTAATAAATATACACATTATCTCTCATCCATAGCACGAGTCGGAGTTTCATGTCCAACGCAACTTCAGGTGCTGAGTATAGACTGGTCGTCGAGTAACTGCGTTTTCGTAAACACAGTAGGGTAATAATATTTCCAGTTCCTTTACTCTTGTCATCATGGGAAAATATATTTCTTTTATATTTTTATTTTATTTATCGATTTTATTTCATTTTACCACAAAATCTTCAGCACTCTAAATTTTATTCTTTTCCTTTTTAACAGAGTTGTCGCCAGAATACTTTTAATTAGTTCTTTAATTACCAATTTACCAATCTTTTGGAAAGGCTTCCCTTCGTAAACATTCTCAGCGCTCCAGTAGACTGTGACGTTCAACTTTCGCTAATTATTTTCTTCTTTGTCAGGGTCCTGATATTTGTTTAGTTTTTCACTCTGTCGCAAGATTTTTGTTCTGTTTTCGATGTCAAGAGACTTATCTGACAATCAAAATTTTGAAGCAGAAAATCATTGTAATGTCTGCTCACATGCAAATATGTCTTGGGAATGTTTGTTCATTAGGATCGTCACAGGATCCAACACCCATAGCCCAAAATTATGTACATAACGGCCATATGTATATATGTATGTGTCTGTGTGATTGTATTCCAATCACTCTCAACATTAATCAACCTAATTCTACAATAAATTAAAAGTAGGTTATATGACAAGTATGATAACGAAATCATTCTCAACAAAGCTAAAAAAAATAGTACGAAATACAGTGGATTTCCTTTAATACTCATAAACGCAATACACAGTACAAAAATATAGAAAAAATATAGATTTGAAACACCATAACGCTAAATCCTTTAAACAAACCTAGGAAAATAATAATTAAACGCATACACGTGCGTTGCTCTCATCAAAAACTATCCACACGACATTCAGTAGAAACACAATAAAACTAAGAGTTTCACTGAAATAATGACCCAATTAATAAAACACACGAACAAAATTAACGAAAAAATCACCCACTCAAAAAACAAAAACAAAGACACTTGTACATGCAGGGCTAAGAATGAATGTCCTTTACATGACAAATGTCTACGAAGCATTTAATATATAAAGTACTGTAAAAGCAGCAGATGACGAGTAAAATATATGGATGAGTAACTGAATGTCCCTGAAAACAGAAAATGTACGCATACATAATATCCTTTTCCATCAGTAAATACGTAAACTTTAGAATTCGTTGTAAAAATATATGGTGATTTAAAAGCAAAATAAAAAAATAAACAAAAATAAGGAAAACATCAACAGCCTACAACGATAAATCCAAACATTGTAAACGTTGTCTGAATGACTACATAGCTAATATGGCCAACCAGATCAACACAAATTACGAAATAGATGATCGAAAATTATCTCAAAAGGTAGACACGCAAACAAATTTCTACTGCGTTACTTAAAAAATCAAAAATTTATAAAAGTATACATTGTAAAGAATCACTAAGAAAAAATAAATATGTTCTATATTCAGATAATGTAGTATACTTTAAACCAATCAGACACATAATCTAACTCACCAATCGAAATAAATAACTCAATAAGTACAATCATAATAAATACAATAATATACAAACTGTAAGAATGCATGCATAACCAGGACTACTTAAATATAATATGAATCAACAGAAAATAATTAATTAATATATATGTACAACGTACCGCAAGTAATAAATAATGAGTTCAAAGTTAACTAACAACTCTACCTACTATCTAAAAAAATTAACCGCATTCTAACACATAATTATTTATACACAACAAAATGTTGAAGAATGAAAAAATAAACATTCACATCAATCTATTAAGTGCTGGATTAACACAATAAACTGAACATATTTGCCTTTGCTTCATATAATCTTCCACTGGATAGTCGATTCACCACACTTTGTTTGAAAATTGAGTTCAAACATGAAACAAACTGAAACGACTTGATGTTAACTTCATTTTCACGCTTTCTAACTGATATTGAACACTTTACCCATAAATACAGCATACACAAAACTATATTTTTATCCTATATATATATATATATATATATATATATATATATATATATGTTTTAGTAGATATTTCTTGATCTATCATATCTGCTCTGTATTCGCGTCGTAACGTACGCAATGACAATACATCATAGGATGCATGTTTGATTCCTACCAGAGAAGGCATATCTTCTACGAAATTTATAGAACATTCAGGTAAGTAAATATAATTAATAATGTTTAATTTAAGACCAGATCAGTTGCATAAATAACTTTATCCATAAAAAATAACGTATAAACAGAAAACATTTAAAATATATATATATATATATATATATATATATATATATATATATATATATATATATATATATATAGGAATGTAATGAGAATAAAAATAATATATGAATTCACAGCATTAATTCAAAAGAGGACTTAATACTGATATTAGTGCAATAATAATTTAGTATAATTTTCCCAGTAGTCAACATCAATTTAATCTCGCCAAAGTTGCAACTTCGTTTCGGTGCATTTAAGTTCCACTTCGACTGGTGCGAACCAACATATATATATATATATATATATATATATATATATATATATATATATAAGGGAATTCATTGAGAGAGATAGAGAAAACAATATAAACATTCGCGTGTGTAATAAGAGTTAAATAAAGTTTTCGTGAGTATAAATTTTAATCAGTTTTACTTCAATGTTTTTCGCTTTTTCACAATATATCAATTATTATATGCTCTACAACTGTTAAGTAAACAACATATTAATGTCACTGTCATATTTTTCATTACATATTTCTGCGTCCTGTTTTACTGGGAACATACATTACAAGATAACTAAACAGCAGACGGGATATTCTCTTTTGGGAAGGCAACGTAAGAACTTTCAGAATCAAAATTTATCGCTATATGAAAGAATTTGCATCTGTGCACACTTAGCTCTATCACTAAATTACTTTCCTAATTATCTTTTCTTATAATTTTAGTTCGATATAAGTTTGAATAAATTTAAAAAAAAAATTAATGAAACAAAAAGATGTGAACATTAATAATCGTAGCAATTGACTATCTAAGGTGGAAAACGCCATATTATCCTCCAACTACAATTTATTGTAATTATAGAGGAAGAAGATATCGCAGAATAAATTCTAAAATAAATCAATTTCTTTATGAACAGCATTTTAGAATTCTCTTTTTGAATTTGAACACCGATTATTGGCACTTGTGGTAATAAAACTACTTACCAAGAGCTTTTATCTATAAATCAGTAGTCAGTAAAAATAATTAATTGTTATGAAGAATAATGATTTTCTCAAATCTTCATTCAACTGTGGTTGAATTTTTAGAAGGGCATCATCGAAAAATGTTTTCTAATTTTAAAATAATAATAAAAAACAGTTATGTTTTATTGCTAAGCTGCAACAAAATTTCAATCAACAAGATATTTTCCTGTTTTAGATGAAATATATTATCGACATGCTTCGCTTCGGCAACTATCGTTTCGAATATCATTTTTTCGACTATCAATAATAATTAATGTTAAGTGAAAAATCTTTAATTTATTTTATAACCTACCGTTTGTTTTCTAGCATTGGAATCCCCATTCTTACTCGCATTCCTAAAATGTAATAAATCCATGACATGATTACTGTTATAGAATAGACTGTGCAGTTATTCCTTACAAAGAGTGTTTTTTTTTTAAATGGTGGTATTTGATTTCCAAGATATTAACAATATCTTACGTAGCGACACTTTCTAAAGAAATAATATATTTATGAGATACACACCTTAGATTATATCTAAGTTAGAATTTGTTAAAAAATATCTGGAAAATATATTGTCATATTTTAATGTTGTTTTCTTAAAACTTATTTATTTGTCTGCATTTCTTAGTCTATTCGCAATCAATCAAATCTTATCTTTTTTCTTGTATAAGAGCCTTTCCTTCTTTTCCTTTGATTTAAGAAGGGAAAATTTAATCAAAAGGAAATTTCCTACAATTTTTTTTATATCTTTGATTATTTTCTTGTCAGATTTTAATTCATGACCCTATTTTCTCAACTAATAAACTGGAATGCTGGTATTATTCCTTCCCCATTTTCTATCTACGATTCTCTTTTAAGCGAATGTATTCAGTAGAGCAAATTATATAAAAGGTCATTCGTAAATAATGGTTAATATTTCCGTTTACTAAGATCAGCATTAAAGTCAAAATCAATTACGTGACCTCTACAAGTAAGGTGTATTGAAACATAACAGAAACATATGCTAATATGCTGTTAAGATTTTAAATGATTAAAATTCCCAGGGATGTTGGGTTTGAAACGTATGGATGAATACATGGTGAATTATATATCGTATCAAATATCTACACGTATTGTACCCCACGTTTTCCGTCTTTCTGTTTAAATATATTAGCATTTATCGGCATTAACGTACAAAACGAAAGAGCACATTTATATTGAAATGTAGATTTATTGTACATTGTATTACAGTTGTGACATAAGGCAGAACGTGAATTGCAGTGTGCGTGGTCTAAAGTAACTATCCTAAACCTAGTTAAATCGATTCACGACCCATTCCTCCATTGCAATTTCCTCATTCGCCACAAGAACTTATCCACTGCTATTCAATCCATCACATACCACAATTACACATACTCACAGGGACCCTTCTGATACATCTATGTTCTAAAAAAATCATGATATAACAAATGTGTTTTTTTTTTCGTTTTTACATTTTTTATAAAATATAATTACATTGACGCGTGATCACCGATATGGCTGTAATCAAAGGTTGGAAAATATCGAAACCAAAATTTACACACTATCTTCAAAATCAGAGATATGAACACACACACACACACGGGCACATACAGACACATTACAAGCACATAATATATTCACACATATGCAGAGCTACCAACTGCACGTGTTCGTTTAATCAGCGTTGAAAGAAATGTGTTACACCCAATCATTTGGCGAACAATATTTAACAAAAAGGCACATGAACTATTCTCGATATATTTTCAATACCTGGGGAAAAAGACATATCGATATAAAAAAAAGACCACTATCAAGAGAAACAGATTTTACCATCAAACTTTATTTCAGGTCATTGCACTTGTTTTTAAAGTACACAATTGAAACAAATCCAAGGACTCCGGATTACAGTATCTTGTTGCATAATTTAGAATATGATGTAATGAACATGATTATTTTGTTTCAGTTTCGAAATAAGCCACGTTTACGGATCGGGCTAGAGCGGCTAGTCGGGTGTTTCAGCGGTTGGACATCCAGGGGTGTCACATCAGGTAGTCTCGAGAGCCTGGAGCCTCTGAAGTTGATTGCGTGTAGTGGCTCAGGTGACTGAAAAATCCTCCTGTTTTTCCATCTTCTTATTTTGTTAAAACGATGAACAAACAGTCCTATTCTCCCCCGATGTCTGTTTAATATATCTAGAGTCAGATCTGGCATCCCTTTATAAAATCTAAATATATGTGGGATTTGTTATTATGAATTTAAAAAGTTTGGAATAAAATCTATTAATTTCAATGTATGGAAATTGTTTGACGGTATGGGAAAATGTTTCAGTTTTCACAGTTTTTAAATAAAGTATTTGCGTTTTTTTTATTGATGACGTGTTTTCATTGTGACAACATTGGGCGAGTCGATATAATGTTTTTACCTTCCATCAATGCTACTGGGATATTAACAAAATTTAAATAGATTAATCAATATATTTTATTCATGGTAGGTAAGATGGGTAAAAGCGGCGAGCTTCGGTTGTGTAGACTGGGCTAGCCTTTCCGATTTGGTCTTGTGCCACATGAATTTTAATATTTAAAAAAAAAAACAAAAAAACATTGATGTTTTATTAGGATATTTACTTAGCACAGGGGTTAACCATTAGCCATTTAGGGTTTACTGAGGCATGCTTAATGTTGCTGTGTTGTAAGTAGAGCTATGACACTCCTCAATTTAGATGCGAACAGTTGGCCAGCCCCCACGATTCCAACCCTACGGCGGCACCTACCACATCGCACTAAAGCGGTTAGGTCAGGGTAATGCAGGTGTCAGTGTGACAGTTCTTGCAGGATCTGGGCAAAATCATTTTTGTCCTTGGCCCATATGCAGAAGTACGTGTATGGTGCTCCCCACGATAAAACAAAATTGTCACATCCAGTTTTGGTGGGTATGCCGATTAAATATATTTGACTCATGCTAGGGAATTACCAACAATTTAAAACTCAAACCCAAGCGAGTACCGCTTCTTCTGGAAGGGACTGGATTTGTTACTCGGTGACAGAGACGTCCCCAAGAGGGTAATTTTTCTACGGTATTGCAGTTAAAGCCACTTTAAAACTCAAGCTTGTGTCACATTCGGTGGCGATATATGGGCGCGTTGAAGATACCTTTCAGTTATCCGTGCTAAGATATGATATCGTGGTACATTTTGGATTGAATGGAGAAGGAAGTTTGCTTTGGGTGATTGTGGAAACTGTTAAAGTGAAGGGGTCGTGATGTGCATTAGCTAGGTGTAGAAGAGAGCGTTGATCAGCCTTTCCCAACTTGCCCTTCGAACTTGTGCCATAATAAATGGATCCAAATTAATTAAACAAATAGTATAATGAATATGATTTCGAGAATCTCCCGCTAAGGGAAAGGGAATAGTCACATAAATACGGCCGTGATAAAAAAAGAAACTGACCCAGTCGAGATAAAAAAGGGACAAAACTAGGGAACTTAGGAATCTCGACTTGGATCATAACCAAAGAGGAAACCTGGAACAGGCCGGAAATAACACTCAGTCACTTCAACTAAATACACAAGAAGTGCATATCCTAACTAATGGAGTGTACAACAGGAAACCATCCCGTTAAGAATTTGGGAGACTTAAAAAAGAAAATCAAGGTTGGCCCTATTAACACGAGCCAGGCTCGCCAGAGTTATCCACATTTCTTTGAAATCTGTTGATGCCAAACGCTATCTGTCAGTTCTAATCTTCACCCTGAGCCGATCTTCAAAGTATTGGATAGGATCCTGATGAGAATAGCGTTCACACCGCAAGATTTCCTCCGTACGCCTCGTCCAAATCATCATTCGAGCCGTGACTAGCGGCGGCAGAAAACGATCACTTTCACCACGGTAACATGGGAGGGGAGTGACAGATTATCGCGCGTATGCGGGATCAATGAGCACGAGCTTTTGGGGACCAAACCGACATGTCAACTTGCCGACATAGGCCCATAAAGGACGTACACGAGGACAATCGTAGAAGTCTTGCGAAGCCGGTTCCTCTAAGCCAATATCACACCGTTCACAATCTGACAAATCGGTCAAGCTCCATATGAAAGTCTTGTCATTGATAGATAGGCCATTCCAAGCCATTTGCCAGGTAACGAAAACTCATGGTTGAATGAGTTATTTTCTCGCTGGCATCCAAGACCAAAAGGATCAAATATCGTCCGCTGACAAGCCGATCCTGGGGCGTGGTGGATCCTTCGCGACACTGCACTATATCACGACAGAAAACTCTCCTAGGCCGAGATCGTCAGTGGACAGAATGACTCTCAAAATCGATCGACTCTCAAGGAAGAAAATAGAATCGATTGATCCCGAGCTTTACGAAGGCGCTGAGCTTGCGCGATGGAAGGAGAGATAGTATGGAAAATGAAAGCAGCCATTAAACTACACTTCAAAATCGAATTCCCTGTCAGCGCGCGGCGTAGGAAAGACAATATCGAGGTGAGTTTCTGACTTTCCAAGTGCGACATTCCCAGTCCACCCATGACATAGACTTTGGGCACAGACTGAACTGTCGATGTGTTGCTTGGGTCCCACCAAAAGAGGGATGTGAAGAGACACTCGATCGCATTCTTACATTCCTTACAGAGAGCGGTAAATGACAAGGCGAAAGCCGAAAGCAGAACACGCCTCAGCACTTCCCTTCAAGGACAACCTCCTTCTGTGCCAAGTCTGTGCTGACCCTTGCCTGTACTTCGGACCAGTTTTTCTCAGACTGGAGGTCGCGTCCAAACCGCACTCCAAAATTGTTGACAGAACCGCTCGACCAGTCAAAAGACCCTGGAAGATCAACCGACTTTCTGGCAACTAACCACATGAGAGAAGATTGTCGCGGTTAATTTTGGCCCCCGTAAACTTTTCGTAAATTTCAGGCTCTTTAAGAACCACAGCAATTTCGCTGCAGATCGACACAAATGTGGATCATCGGCATACGAGGAAAACTAGACTCCAACCTCATCAGTAACAGCTATTCCATGTAGGGCCGGACTACACGTCCTGTCACTTAACCGGCGAAGGAGACGTTCCAACGCCAAAGCGTAAAGTAGGGGTGACAGTGGACAACCATGACGAACCGACCGAGACAGCCAATGTCTATATTCGGTGGTGAAGGACCTAGTCTTATCCTTAAACATCTCCCATCAACTATTCCCAACCGTCCCACTAGTTCCCACTTCACTAAGTTAGGGAGCTGTTACTGGAAGTTCCGGCTGTCCAGTAAAGACAGAATTAACTTTCAGTATTCCATCATTCTAAGCTTACAATCTAACGGCAACCGGGGACAGACAAGTCCGAATGGCCTAACAAGTGGAAGGTGGGAGAATCTAGTAATTCTTTGTCGGTCCTTCCGACTAAAATTCTATCTAGGTTGCCAGTCACTTTAGTAGACGGACATTTAAGTGTCCACGTCCACGTTGCTCGTTCTGGGTGATCGATTCGATATCGACAAGACCAAACTCAGCGATCAGATCAACTAAGTTACAATCGCTCGATCACCCGCTAGCTCACCGCTCCGTCGAACTGGCAGTTCCCCATTAAGACTAGTCGCGTTGAATCCACCAGGGATGGGGCCAGCTGCCGAAAAAAACGGGACATGCTCTTCCCGCAACGATCCGAACCGAACTACTTTTAATCAAATTATCTGCCACGATCAACCGGCCCCGACATCGATCTGGACAAAGTTCACACTCGCATCCAGGGTACACTTAACCAGCAAAGAAACACCTTTAGCCATTTTGTCCCTATATATTGAATAGACGACTAATACGTTAGACAGCATACAAGCATCAACGTTGCAAACAAAGTGAGTTTTCTGGATCGTGTCACATCCACACTGAACGACAAGAGGTCACGAAACAGGCGGTCAGCCTTACTCCGATCCCCCAAGCCCCTCGCTTTTAGGATGGCTATCTTGATAGATATTATTTAAGTCTGAAAAGATTAAAAATTATAGCCTACCTATTTAACTACAGGACGCAAATATATAAGTATTAGGACACCGATGGATTGTCCTATGGTGTCTGTACACAAATGACGTAATCCGCCCGTCTAGGACAATACCGATAACGTATATCTGAGATGTTAGTTACGACTGAGTATTGTATTCCATCTTCACTGTGTGAGCCATAATGTTGATCTTGTGCTACATATAAGCTGTGCCTACTAAATAATTATATTTATTAAGGATATGAACTTAATATCAGAAAAAGTGTGTTTATATACCAGAGAATTTGGATATAGGTACCGACGCTACAAGGTGATTGTCGTGCTATCGATCTGTTTATCGCAAACCGTAATTGTGAGAGAGCGAGTATTGGAGAGGTAGGGTTAGTTTAAGGTTATGGGAAAATGGAGTCATTAATAATCATAGATTTTTCCAGTAAAACGGAAGTATATGACATAGGTTGTGTTAAAAAAACAAAAAACAAAAAACAAAAAAACAATGCCTGCATTAAATATTTTATTAGCCTTGTCTAAAGGGCTTGTCAATGGTACCCTTGAGATCTGACGGAAAAAGCAGTACATATTCCTAGATATAAACACAAATATATGCGTGTGTATATAATTACAAATGCGTATTTATATGAAACATCATCATGAAAATGTCACAATAATTTCTAACTAATGTGATTAAAATACTTCAAAATCTTAAAAAAAGAAAGGAATAAAGAAACGAAAAATCATTTTTTGATATCAATTATTTTATTTAATTCGTAAGTTTCTATGATTTCCATGTCATGCAATTGCAAATGGTGCCTTCTTAGCGGGATACCAAATACAATTTTGTGCGCGTGTGTATTTTTCTATCTGTATTATTTTCAGCGAAAGAAGAAGAATTTTCTGTCGAATTTTCAGAAATGAAGGTAGACTTTGCTACAGATTTCACTATATGCCGTTAATATATTCCGCTACGCTTTCGAGCTCTTGAACCTCTTGGCTTTGCCATGAACGGGCCAGCGGGATAATTTATTTCACCTCCTTTCACACGTCGCCTCTTCTTTCGGCGCTGCCGTTTTTTGGATCGACTCCGTCGCCGAAAACGCCTTATTCTTCTGCGCAACCTACGTAACCACGGACAAGGCATTTGATGTTTTCGAACTGGCGGCGAAAAATAACTTTATTTCGTAAATGATTTTAGTTTTATTTTGCGGAAACAAGCGTCAATTATGACGTTATCCATTGAAAACATTGCAAAAACAGTACGCAAGACGTTTATTATATCATATATTGATATTCGTGGATGACACATTTATGAGTAAACAATGTAATTGATGCAATAATGATAACAATGTGCATATAACATATACTGGGCTTTTCACGGTTATTTTACTTTTTCTCAGATAACATTTTCCAATTGGATATTTTTAATTCCATACAATACAGTAAAGCCACTAAGACACAAGGTGTTACAGGGTGATGATGGATTAGGAATAGAAAGATAAATAATGAACGGGAAAAGGAAAGGGTAATCAAGCGGTCAGTAGATAAAGATAGACATCCCATTTAAATTTTGGCAGATTAAAGTTGTCTGGAAAATATGAAACCGGAAAGAGTTCCACAAGAGAGAAGCGCGATAAAAGAAGCTATTAGCATAATACTACACTTACATTTAAAAAAAAATATCTACATACCATAGCGAAGAACATACTTGAACAATTAACATGAAAATATTTATAGGAAAAACACAGAGAGGAAACATTTCAGCGATGGGAAAGTGACTGAAGCCGAACCGACATGTCATGACCAGTAATATTGCTGATTATTCTTTGGATCTTATCAAGAAACTCAAAGTAAATAGTAGGGGTATCGGACCGTATATGGCAGCTATAGTCTAAGCATGGACGAATGGCAGACCTATTGATATGCAAGATAGATTCTGGGGAAAAAAACTGTCTCGCCCGAGACAGTGAACCAACATTCATAGCAGCTGACCTAGCAATGGATTCAAGTCTTTCCACTTCATATCAGCTGAGAAAGTTAGCTCGAGAATAAGCAACGAGTCTATTTCCTGGGGGGTTAGTATCAGCCATGCAGATGGGCGGCAGAGAGGGGCCTCTCAGATGATTAATTGAGACAAGCTTAATTTTCTTTTAAATTAATTATATAATAATATATATCTCGTACGTATATAAACTATTAAATCCAAATGTAATGGTGAGAATAGACGTTTCCATACAACACTCATTCACCAAACACTTCATGTTACTTTCGATTAAAATATCTTTCCTCTGCTTTTTTTTTTTTTTTGAAAACAGTCTGGGGGGCAAGCAACACCTTAATTATGTGATGATTTACCTGTGCTATTTCAGTTGTGGCTAATGTTGCAAGTCTCAAGTGGTCGTGTTCTGATATTTAGTTTTGTTTGTAATTTCTGTAGGTTCAGTCCGGTTATTTAATGAAAGATGATCCCTCTCTAATAGTTCATTCGTCTGGAGTCATGTTAATATTGGTCTGAAAAAATGGTTGTATACAGCTGACAGTTTAGACATTCTGAACACGTTCGGCATACAGTTTAGATCTTACGAGGCTAATTCCCAATATGAGTAGAGTTATTTGCTTAATCTTTAGGTTTATAGTAGGTACCTCAACTAATTCGCGATACTTAAGGTTTAAAAATATTATACAGTGTAACCCGGATATAAGATAACCGGATATAAGAGAAACCCGGATATAAGAGAGGGTTTCTCTGATCCCAAATTAGAACCATACTTACCTAAACAAATTAGACCAAACCCTGATATAAGAGAAACCCTGATATAAGATACTTCTTCTCCGGTCCCGACAACTCTCTTATATCCGGGTTACACTGTAAAGGATTAAATTTACCATTTCCACTAAGCGAAATACTCTGGTGTATTTCAAACAGATATTAATTTATTGGTATTTATTATGTCAATAAAATCGATAAAATCACCCATTTCCACACATTTGTAAACAAAAGATGATTCACCGTTTTAAAAATGTTACAAAAGTAAAATATATAAATCTGGAATCTTAATTAATGAAAATTAGCAAATTTAAAGATAAATTAATCTGATCTGAAACAATTATTACTTAGTTATAGCATAAAATGTCATTTCGTAACCATAGGATGACGTGTTGACAATTACGTATGGCGGAGCAGAAGTGCAGAAAGTCGACAAAGTTTATATGAGGGTTTTTTCTATAAGGGGGGACAATTTTAAAATTTGACTTTTTAATGATGATGTATGTATGAACTATCATAATTACAAAAATCAGAACGTTTATACACAATAAATTAAAATCATTTTAAAAAGCTTAATGCATTAAGATTTGTATTAAGCTTTTCAATTTTTGATTAGTAATTATAGTTTTCACTTAATAACAATATCATCTGCTGCAATCAAATTTTGGAATTTTAAAAAGACTTTTGATTCTTTATAAATTATTATAAGTAAAATTTGACACATGAAAAATTTTCATGTAAAAATAAATTATTCTTCAAATAATATTTTTCTGAAGACTATAATGTCCTTAATATATATTATTTATAATAGCAATTAAAATCTTATCTAATTAAATAATGTCATAGTCTAATTGCATTTTTTATTTTAATATTTGGAGCAGATTTTCGGGAACATTGGATAAATTACATTCACCAATTATTCCTACTTTTAACGGATAAACATAATTGGAGACAAAATGTAATTTCATAAAATTTCATGAAATTAAGTAAGTGATGAGAACAGGTGTAAAACAATATATATTTTTTACCAAGATTTTCTAAAATTAATAATCGCAAAACTAAATTGATTAATTCATCTTGAATCTTTATTTAAAATTCGACAATTATTTGATTCTTGCAAGAATTTCTAAATCAGTCTGTTATTTAGTGAAAAATCACTAAAATATCCATTGTAATCTTTGGTCCACTGGTGACGGCAAAATACCTTTAGACAAAATTATGATCGTAGCATAAAGGATTAAACATGTAATAAAGTAATAAAAAATACATTGTTCTTTCTTCTTGATAATAACAAATATATTTTTATGATAAAATATTGTTTTTGTTAAGTTTGGGGAATTTTTTCATCATTCTATGCTGTTTTCAGCTAATTAGTTGAGGTACCTATCTAGGAAGTAGCGGTTTGGAAAAACCTATCCACAGTACAGCCTATTCTGTCTTCAATTTCTTTATCCATTATATTAAATGTGGTATTATTGATCCTTAATATGGCGGATAGAATTGTTTAGTATTTATTTCTCCCAATTCTCATAATGGATTCATGGTATGTGCTCTCAAACTATATTCTGTTTATTTTGAGATTTACTTCTTGGAACACTTCTTAAAGAATATTGATTTCTGTTATTCAAGATCAATCTTCTCCCAAATAAAATTCTTGTTTTAAGCCTGTGGCTAAAATTGATGGGTGAATCCAGTGACTTGACCTAACGTATAGTGAGTTCAATACCTGGCTCCAGCAAATATGGACAAAAACTTGGAGAGTTCTGTTAAAATGAGAAGAGATACTGAGACATCTCATACGGCACGAGTAACTACAAAAACCTGTCACTGTGGACGAAATAAAGCGTTCAGTTCGAAATTCTAATCACGTGAAGAAGGCCGGAGCTTACAATGGTCCAAACGCCGGGAATATAGCGACCAAGATGAGGACAACAGCGCGAATCATCTACACTTTTTTGATTCTATAGTGCATAAATGCGTGGTATACAATTTTTCAGCATCTCTGTTATGTGACAATTTATTGACGCTTTAGATATCTTGACTTCCGCATCACTAATTTCTGTTTTTTTAAAGTCTGAAGACAGATCTTTTAATATTCGTATATATATATATATATATATATATATATATATATATATATATATATATATATATATATATATATATATATATTCTCTCGCGTATTTGTATTATTCTGTTCAGGTTTGAAAAGTGACTCTTGCTTTTTATTCTATGATATGATGGCGATTCTTTTGCTTTCCCACATTTCCTCCCACAATTATTTCATCCCATAATCATGTCTGTCTAGCTTCATTAGCCTGGTTTCCCTTTTTCAAATGATATCGGTTTTCTCAAACAATTAACTCTCTCTCTTTATATATATATATATATATATATATATATATATATATATATATATATATATATATTTAATGTTCTCCTTTCCATTTTTCTATTCTTTTTTTTTATCAAATTTTTCTACATAGTATTGGTATCCTGATGTATGATCTTTTTTAACACCGAAGAACTTTAGGAATGGTCTCACGTAATTCACCAAAAGATCTGATTAGATATGATGCATATATACTGTTTTCGACAAGGTTTGATCTCGTCCATTTAAATTCGAGTTAAACAAAATCTCAAATTTGTATTTTAAATGTTGCATCTTTTGTTCTTTAGGTAAACGCAATCGGATTATTTCGTTGTCTAGTGTTATTACTTGAATAATTCTTGACTGTCATATGACAAGAAAATTATACAACCAAAGAAGTTTTCTGGGAAGCAATATAAATGTAAATTCAAATTAAAAGGTGCTCAAATTTAATAAATAACTCCTGATAAACATTATATAATATCGAAAAAAACAAGATGCCTTTAAGCATAAATTTATTCAAGAAAATGATATAATATATTAAGAACATTCATTTTCCCACCGACGCTAAATTAGATTCCCATGTGCCTTTTCTATAAATATGTACATAGTATTTGTTCTGATGAGCTTTCTTCTTTGCTACCTAGATTTCCCGAATTGAAGACAGTAATAGATTGGCGTCAAAATTTTACCTTTGTACAGTTGAAGTAATTAAAATGAGCGGCCCCTTCTATGCTAAAAGCAGCTTCTCCCGCATTTCTTTTGCCTTCCGGTGAAATGATTATATATAATAATGAAATGATCATATATATAATGAAAAGTGGAGTGAAACCGTTTTCGGTTGTAATGTGATTTTGTTAAAATATTTAAAATATTATGCTTCATTTTCCAAAATTTTGCTACCCGCGTTTCCGGTCTCGCGACTTTCATTAGGCAAAGAGTTGATATTTCCGCATATTATTAAATGGAATTAAATTTTCTGATGTTTTTCTTTGTTAAACATTCTCGATATCAGATATTTTGTGTGTTAGTTAGCCAAATGTGTTCCTTGAACTGGCAGTGAAAACAGTTCTGCGTGAGTGGTAATAAATCAATTAAGAATGGTCCGGGAAAAGTGGGAAAGATATCTATATTCTTTTCTTTTAATGACCCCTATGTGTTCTTGGATTTATTTCCATTTTCTTGTGTTTTTGTCAGCCTGCTTACGCATTAGTATATTCCCTTTCCATACATGCATACTGACTTATTATAAGGAATTAGTATACACACATGTACACACATACAATAATCACTCACACACACAAATATACATACATATAAACACAAAAATACCGCCTATGTTGTGCGAGGTTCACGTGTGTGCAGTTTTGTTTTTGTCAGTCTTAGGGGTCGATTGATTATATGTTATTTCCCGAGGAAGGTTTTTTCCAGGTTCCTCAGATGATATTTCAAGCATAAAAATGGTTAAAAATTGATGCATTATTTTTTAAACACTTTTGAGTGGTAGTTTAAATTGATGTAAGGTAATAGAGAGAGGTGGAGGAGAAGAAAGACAGATATGGTCGAAATCAGAGAAGGAAGGGAGAGATAGGAATAAACTTAAATCTTTTCTTTTTAAATAATTAATTGTAATAGAATGGGTAAGAACCAGACTTTTTCATCTCAGAGGAAACGAGAAAATGAGAAAAAAACAGAAAACATATAAGGAAGCAAATGTGGAAGCAGGGGTGTGATGAAAATTTGGGGAAAGAAGAAAAGGAAGACTAAATTAACATATATAGGCATATTTCGATTAATTTCAAGAAATCGATATTGATACATTTTGTAGTTAGCCTTTGACATTAATATAAATATTATCAACAAAATAGGAAAATATATATTAAGAATGTAAGATAAACAAAAATAGATATATTATTAATATTATTAATAAGAACTAAGGAGTAAAATTAATTAAAATTAAAAAATTACAAATTTTACATCTTAAATTCATAATCTAATCTCTCTCTCTCTCTCTATATATATATATATATATATATATATATATATATGTATGTATGTATGGACTGCTCTCTTTTAGATGCATTTATAAAGACTAATTTATTTCACACTTGGTTTAATTGCATCATGAATCAACGAGGAATCCACAACTTATTTATTAACATTATGATGATGATAGATATATAGATAGATAGATAGATAGATAGATAGATAGATAGAGAGAAAGAGAGAGAGAGAGAGATTTCATTTATTCTGTGAGCGTGGCAAAAAATTATTGCGGATAGTCGAGTACAAATTTGAACTTTTGGCATTAGAGTAGACTCTACTAAAATTGATGCTTGTAGCGTATGAATATTGTGTGCTCTTTATCAGCGTCCATATTATGCATTTTCAAAAAGTAGATGTAGAATTTACGAGTTATATAGAAAAATACTGCATTTTGAAAATTGTTTTTAATTTATTAATCCCGTGGAATGTAGAAAACACGAAAATATGCGTCCTTAGATAATTATACCATTCTTAATTTTTATATTTAACTCTTTTGTTTTCGACTGAAACAAGAAATTATAAAACATACTGAAGATATTTTCCGTGTAATGCCAGAATAAAGAAATCCAGAACTGGATGATATTGTTAGATAAAGATAAATGATTATTTTTGCTTCATCCTTTGGCTTAATTAAATACGTTTGTAGAAAGATTATTTTACTTTTGATTTCATCTGTGATCTACCCGAGGATTTTTGTCATGTGATATATTGGTTTTCTTCATTCATTCACGAGCAACGGGCTGCGATGTTGATTGATCGACTGGATTCAACAAATAAAAAAAAAACAAAAAAAAAAACGCTGAATTGTGTAGAAGGCAAAATAATCGGTAAGAAACGAAAACATAGGTTTCTGGCTAAAATCCAACATGATCAACATTTTTTCCTGACACAGAATTCTGCAGATGAGCAACCAATGACTACCTTGCCAATCTTCGTTGGAACGAAAGAACTAAAAAAGCGTAAAGTAAACAAAACATAAAAGAGTTGGATATAGTAGAGATTTTTTTCTTTTTAAAATGGAAGCCAAAGCACACAGTGGTAAAGCTTAAGACAGGATAAGACTTAGCATGAAAGTAGTTCTTTCGATGTAGTCGAAAAATAAAGTAAAAGCGATGATAATTCAAAAATAAAAAGGCGTTTCTATACATCGTGTATCATTTCTGAGGCAGTGCAGAAGAAATACAAAAACCATAGGCTGGTGTTTATTTGGACACCAGGGAAATCAAGTCAGTTTTCGTGACGAGATCTTTGCTTAGCTACTTTTCGATATCATGACTTGACAAAAGTTAGTACACGAGCTATATTTTTTATATAATTGCAGTAAGCCTGAAAGTGTTATATAATCTCCGGAATGCGCATCGATAAGGAGAATTTAGTTTCCCACACCTTAAGTAAAATATGCATAGGAATCAATGGTTAAGAAATCCTCGATTGTGTCGTCATATTTATCCACCTGTATAGCAGTGAATGCTGGAGAATTCCTTAGAAATGAAGAAGGATTCGAAAAAAATAAGTTTTTTCTAAACACGGAATCTAATAATGCCATGGTTAGAAGCTGGGAGTACCAGGGATAGTATACGGAAGATGGAAAGTGAGGGCAACTTACGTAATTGATTTTAGAGTATGGGCAAAGATGGACTGTGTAGCGCCAAACTTTGTTTCAAGTTGTAAGTGATAGGAAGTAGATGAGAACCTATAACGATTACGTTCTAAATGGACAAGGCACATTATTTCAGCTAAATTTAAAATAGTAACAGCGGTAAAAGAATTATCAACATGATTATCAGCTGCAGCAAGAACAATTCTTCTTTTTATGCACGCCGGCGATCATGACTCTGCCCAACACCCTGTCCTTTGTTGTCTTTAGTAGATTGTGTCTTTTTTCTCTATCACTTACTCTGCGTTCTGCCAGACATTTTCACAAACTATGTCGGTACTTATCCGTTGCTTTCCTCTGTTTATTTTGACTTAAGTATATCTTATGAATGTCAAAATTTCCAAGCACTATTTACTCATTATACGCTCTGGAAACTTAAACTGTCTTTCTCTGATTCTACATATAAGTGACATTTTGTTGCCATTTTATTCTAAACTTTAGTCGTCAGTCCATAAAATATATAAAGGACTGATATTCGCAGAAAATTATCCGCGGGCCGTACAAGTAAGAATTAGAGTAAATTATTTAGTGTCGACATAGGGAAAATACATTAATGCATCTAAAAAGAGTGCTGTAATTTCTTTTAGTTTTTAATCAGTAATGTAAAACATTTTCTGAGAAACAAGGGAGTCATATTCAAGTAACATATTGGACGGAGATGTTTTCCGTATTTTTATTTTTCTAAATTTTCATCAGCCAATAAAGAACGTTAGTTTTCCGTATGCTCATGACAATGGTCCGTTCCAGAATGTGGATATTTCCAAAATTGCTGGACATTTTCAGCGAGAGTTGGATGATACTGAAGGATTTTCAGGTTGAGATTTCTGTAATTCTTTCAGGTTGCTTTTACTATATACATATATATTTTAAATTGGCGAAGCTTGAGGTTCAATCACCTCCACCTCAAACTACGTGGGTATTTATGGATTGATAAAAAAGGGATTATCAAACAGTTTCATCTGTATGTGTTCTTTTGAAAATTTAATTCTGTTTAATTTGTAGAGAAGATCTGCACTATTTTCGGTATATTTTGTTCCAAAATCATTGTTTGCTGTTGAGAATATAGTTTGCCCAACACAGAAAGTTACGTTTTTCACCCTTTGTCAAATGACTTCTAAAAATATTTTAATATTATTAAAAAAAAAAAAAAAAAAAAAACGAACTGTGGCCACTACTTGAAAAATCGGTTTATTTGTCTCTAAAGCTGAATATTAAGATTCTTCAGATAATTGTAATATTACAAATTAAAAAGAAGAACTGTATCAATCTATGCTTCATTTTCATGCACTTCAAACTGTGTCAATTCATTTTCTAGGAAGTGATATACTGTTTCTTTTCGTTAGAAAAACCTTGTAGCCCATTCTTCAGTTTAATCTTCACCAGTTACTTTATTAAGTGCCTACCTCTTCACAAAAAAGCTTTGAATATTTCCTGATTAATCTCCCTAGAATTAAGATAGTTCACAATGGAAACTACAAACGTCATACCATGTTTGAATTTGGTAGGTTTCTCGCACACAATCTGCTTCATGATGCGTGAATACGTTTTTAAAAAAATTACTTGTAGAAATGAAGCAGCTTAAATATTTTCTCCAGATACAGCTAGTCCACATTCAATGCAACCAGAGACTATTTGTGAAATTAATTTGGAATTTTAACGTAAGAGATTTTATTTTTTTAATTAGTTTAACACAAATTCTTAAAAAAATAACAATTTCTTAATAATAATACTCAATCCAGTTTCGTGGCAAGTTAAAGAATTCAAATATGACAGAATGTATAACAACGCTGCGAATAAAGAGAATCTAAACGTATCTTGGCAGTTTATTAATGATTATATATTTGCTAATGACTAAAACAACTTCTCAAATTCAGCTTTCATTATTCGGTTAAATTTGCAGAAATGTCAACTGCATTTCTCTGTATCTTCATGACTTAGAAAAGGACCGTATTCTAATATAGGCTTGTTTAGACTGCAACGGAGCGTTTTTATAAAGCAATAATTTTAATTTTCTAGATGTTATAACTTCTAATTTGTTCATAAACTGAAATTATATCAATAATGACAAACTGACAATTGTTTGACTTTGCAGAAAACAAAGCAAGGAAAGAATGTTCTATTTTCATTATTTTTCAAGTAGATAAGACGTTTGATTTTAGTTGAGATGGTTTGATCGTACAGTGTAACCCGGATATAAGAGAGTTGTCGGGACCGGATAATAAGTCTCTCATATCCGGGTTTCTCTTATATTTGGTCTATTTGGTTTAGGTAAGTATGGCTCTAATTTGGGACCAGATAAAATTTCTCTTATACTCGGTTTTCTCTTATATCCGGTTAAACTGTATAATTTTTTAGAAAGCAGAGATTTTAATTTTCTAGGTGTTATAAATTCTGAATATTTTTATAAACTGAAATTATATCAATATGACACTCTCATATTTATTTTGATTGTTTTGTTATTATACGGTTATAAAAAAAACATTTTTTTTCAGTTTTTTCTATGACTGTGTGGAAATATGTACTGATATGGAATTAAATAGCAGGGGTATTTTCCTATAATAATTTTACTGCAAAAAAATTTACTTTAGTTTAATGATTTTGCCAAAATTTCAGTTCAAGATATGTAAATATCGCTAAAATATATCACGGTTAAAAATATTCAAAATGTTGTGTTAGATGGTGGCTTCGTTTAGTGGAGGGTGGATAATTTCATTAGGCGTGCTACCCACAAATGGTCATAAAGCGGACCTGATTTAGAGACTTGATAAATCCTACCTCTGAATGTTCTCTCGGCGATGGCATTTTCCCTGAAAATTTCAAAACATATTCTAGTAAGCGTTGAACCTTCTGTATTAGCTGTTTTAAAAAAACATTTGTTACTTGTCAAGATTTTTCACCAAACTGTCAGCCGGAAAAAAACTTTTTATGCGAATTAAATTTTGCGTAGATCTGAGGGTTGGTTAGAAAGTGCTTACGCACATTGCATTCTTTGAGAACAAATACTGTTTCACGTCTCATAAGGCAAGCTATTTTGTTACTGGAAAGAATTTTTTTTTCGGTCAGGGTTAATAAGCCCTGTGACAGAGTTTATTCAATAAAAAGACAGGGAAAATGTTAACACGAGAAATTTTTTTTACAAAAATCCAAAGAAAAATCAGGAGAAATGTCCAAACGACGACAAATATATGCAAAAATGGAACAAAAATTCTGAAATATCTACAGCAATAAAAATAAAGAAAATCTGAGAAAAAATTCCGAAGAAATTTCTGTGCGTGAAGGTCTTCGTAGGTGTAAAAGTTTGAAATGAAAAACAGTAAACTAAAAGAAAATTCGGACAAAACTTTCTTGTTTTTGTAAGATGAATATTATTAATACTCTAAAATCAACAAAAATATATCTCCTTTTTTTAAAACTGATGAAATAAAGTCCTTTTGTGGGTATCACTGTAAATGGATTATAGGGGGTGCCTGAGAAAAGGGAAAGCTTAAATGATATAAAGCGCCGTCATTTCAGTGCTGACTCAATAAGAACAGAGATAGCATAGTATCTTTTAATTCGATTTGAAAATAACGAAACAGAATAAAGTTTGAAAAGAATTGCAAAAATAAGTTTAAAATAATTGTAAACGAGAAAGTCTTTAGAAGATGTATATTAAATTTCAGCAATATAATTGCTTTTAAAGAAATTACCAAAAATTGAAAAACGATCAGGAAATAAAAAGATTAGGAAATAAAAGAATAACAAATAGAGTCAGTCAGTCAGTTCCTAGTTCATTCCAACTAATATTAGTTGACAGCGTTGGGGGATTTTTTTTCTATCTTTTCGGAAAAAAAATTGTAGTTTTTATTTTCACTGAAATTATCATGATTTCCACGAATTTATTTTAACCTTCCACCACCAAAAAAGTCGAAAATAACAATATGGCAGCAAGAGTTACCAAGAGGTTCAGAAGACATTAGGAGGAGCCGGAAACCCAATTCCAAACTACTCTATGCGTCAGGAGTATCAACCTGACGATAGATGAGACTATTAAACTTGTTCGGAATTTTTTTTAAATAATCTAAAACGAAGCACGTACATAGGATTTCTGTTTGAAACGACCAATATATATATTGAATATTTTTTTTAGGATTGCTGTCATGATACCGTTACGATGGTATGTTTATACGCGTATTGCTCCTGTGGAGGTGTCTATATGCACTTATTATATATTATAAATGAGTTGATTCTTTCTGCGCATTGTCTATGTTGAAACCTGTAGGCACTTCGATTTGATATGACGTAATGGTTAGCAAGCTTGTCACGCTGGGTTAATTATGACTGAGTATCCAATTCGATCCACATAGTGAACACCATTTTTGCGGCCGTGTGACTCATGTAAGCGTTGTTTATTAAATCCTTATTTTGAAAACGTAATATTGACATTATCTAAGAGAGACTTAAAAATAAGCAACAAACCCAACATGATGCAATTGTTGCGAATGGCTTTGTCTTTCTCTTTCAGAATGGTAAAACGCTTGTCTACTTTTATTAATATATAATTAATATTTATTAATATCTCTGCATGTAACTTTGAAAACATGTCTGTAATGTATATGCGTATGTCTGGGGTATGTGTGAGTGACTTACATATCCTTGTGTTATTTAATGTAAGCATTAGCGCACACATTGTTTGAAAGAAGACGTTGGCATAACACATGCATAATAGAGATTTAACCCTCTTCAGTCAGGTCTATCCTTACTTTTGTTGAGCAGTAAAATAATGAAGATGAGACAGGAAAGTAAAGATCAATTTTCCAGTTTAGTTGCTGTAAAACTGTCTCTTCGTTCCACTGTGTGTATGCCTAAAATTACAGCTTTTCTCATATGTACAGCGTTACTAATTTTTCGATAAATATTTCAATAATTTTCTATCTATTGATGTCAGTCTATTTCTCCATTTCTCATTATATCGATCTGTTCTTGTCTATCTAGATTCATCTCTCCATATGCATCATTGGTTTTTTGTCATTTATAATAATATATTGATCCCTAGAGATTGATTGAATAAAGATGGCCACCAAGTAGATCTCAAGTTTAGAACTTCTATTACTAAATAGAGTTTAGGTTAATTTTTTAAAATAATGGACAGAAGGAGAATAAATTGTAAAAAAATAACACTAATTTATTTTAATTCGAAACTTTTTTTTTTAAATTCTCGGAAAATATTCGGTAACAAAGAACTTATTCTTTATTTTTTTTAAAGACATTTATTGAAATATCTTTAGGTTTATCATTGAAAGAAAATATACATGCAAATACACAAGCATAAATCCGCAAAAAATTGAAAGAAATTGAATTTGAAATCAGAATTTGACAAAAGGTGGGTGAATCTTGCGCGTTTGTGCCGAATAAAATGGCCTGACATGGAGTGGAATTTTGATGCCGGTTAAGCATAAGAATATTGTTTTCCTGGGTTAAACTTGGGCAACCCATCCTTGGATATGGCTAGAGTAGTTTTTTTTTCCTTTTCTTTTCCAGTAAACTTAGCTAGGGTGTGCTTGCTCATTGGTCAGTTTTATTTGTGTCTTTTTTTCCTTTAGTTTAACTATCAGTCCCCTCCATCGTTAGGTAGTCAGTGATGTCACTTCTCTGGTTGATGTTAGGCGCCTTTCGTTTCGCGTGTGTGTTTTTTCGTATTTGTTGTGTCTGAGTGAGTGCGTATTTCTGCGAGTAGCTATTTATTCGTACTACTGTACAAAATGTGGCACAAGGCCAAAAAAGGGGGTTGGGGAAGGACGGTTTTCTTCTGTACTAATTCTAAACTTAGCTCGTCAGAGACACGGACCCAAAAATACCAACAATATTCCTATCACCAAAACAACACATTCACTCCTACCTTTCTTACTATTAGGTTGGTGCAAAAATAATGTCGTTTTCTCACATAGTAACATATCTGAGAAAACGACATTATTTTTGCACCAACCTAATACATCCACCATAATACCTCAAATTCTCTATGAAATCCTGACTAGTCCCCATATGTACATTTCAAAGTCTGTGGGGGGTGACAACAATTTAAAAAGAACCCAAATGATTATTTACAATATGAATTAATACTATTCACATTAAACAAAAAAAATGGGTTAGCAATACCCCCACCAATCCCTAAATGTGGCAGAAACATCAGTTAACTGGACGAAATAATTCCGGGATTATAACATTATAAAAAACCAAGCGCACTCATTTAGACACAATAACAAATACGAAAACGCACACACGAAACGAAAGTCATCCCGCAACAACCAGAGAACTGACATCACTGACCACCTAACGAGGGAGGGGATGGGGAATTAAACAAAAGAAAAAGAGGGACAGGAATAAAAGGGGGCCAATGAGCATGCATACTCTAGCTAAGTTAACCAGAAACGGGAAACTAAAGATTCAAACTAAAAATCATGAACTAGCCTAATATCGGGGCGGTTTGCCTCTGTTCAACCCTGGTAGGACAAAATCCTGTGCCTAACCGACATCCAAGTTCCACTCCAGTTCAGCCCCTTTCATTCTACACAGTCGAGCAAGATTTACCCACCTTTTGCCGAATTCTGATGAAGAGAGTCGCCGCATTTCCGTCCTTGACTTTAAGCAGATGCCTAAAGTACAAGATCAGTTGGGAAGAGGTGAACACTCACCTTCATAGAATCCCTTCTGACGTGTCGACCAAATCACGACTCTCATAACTCTTAGCAAACAGTGGAACACATAAAGTTCAGCCTTCGTCAACAGCGGTGCCACATTGCTACAAACCGAAGAGGCCTCAAGGACAAAGAACTTTCCATGCAACATACGAACCATGAAGCCTTCAACAAACTTACACAACTGAGCTACCAACTTGCAATGAAAGAAGATGTGACCTAGGGTCTCGACTTCCCCACTACAACGTCGGCAGTTTGGAGATTTTCCAAGCCCGCTGCGCAAAGCTTTTTGGCAACCCAGAGGGTCCCACGCATCACCAGCCAGGTGAGGGATGCCTCATCGTTATTGAGACATTTCAACCCGGGAGCCCAGAGCCATATCGAGCTAACCTCCTGATTCGTAAGACCAAGCTCGTCAATCATATCATCATGAACGGACCCCCAAACTAACACTTGATATAATGTCCTACGAGACAACGCCTGGACGCTGGAGAGGCCATCCGACGCCTGGAAGAGGCGTTTCAGAGCAAGACGACATTCACGGTAGAAGGAGCACTCGGCTCGGGGTAAACGGCGGGCCTCCTCCTCCTCGCACAAATGCACACTTCTCAAGGATGGGAAATTCCTACGGGCGTCTTCCTTCCAGAAGGCGCCCTCCTAATCCGGTTCGCGACACAAACGATCTAGGAACCCGATGCGAAGCATATAGAGACGGCTCTCAGTGCTAGGCATACCTAGACCGCTTTCAGATGAATGTAGGCAACAGATCTCCTCAGAGACTCTGGCAGACTTGCCTCCCCACAAGAAGGAGAACAAGAACTTCATTAACGCCAGGAAAGTGTCAGAGGGAAGTGGAAGCACAGTGATTCAGTAAAGGAGAATCGGGTAGATATGTGAAACACATACCTCCGCCTTCCCCTTTAAGGAAAGATTCCTCGGAGACCAGGAATTAATTCCCTTGTACCTGCGACCAATTCATCACTAACTGGATATCTGGACCGAACCCGGCGCGTATTTCTTTCAGTAGTTGAGATGGATGAATGTTTCTACATATAGTCCCACATCGATTTCGTCCAGTTAACTGAGTTTTCTGTCACAGTCAAGGTTTGTAGGGGAGGAGTTTTATTACTAACATAATTTTCTTTCGTTTTTGTAAATATTTTTCACATTTTACATAATCATTGGGGATTTTTAACTTGTTGTTTTTATTCCCCTCCCCACCCACGAACAAATATTTGTACATATGGGGTTTATTTAGGAATTTCATTGAGTCAGTGAGGTATTTTGGTGGATTTAGTAATGAGAGGTAAGTATGAATGTGTTTTGGTGCTAGTAATATTGTTTTGTATGATTGGGTCATTGGTTGTGTCTAGCTCAGTTTTAAATGATGACCGTCCTTTTCCCCAACACCTTTTTTGGCATTGCACCACATTTACTGTATTTGCCAGTAATAAATATTGCCATGGTCACATCTTTCACTGTCTGGCAAATACATCAAGCTCCATATGAAGGCCTTTTCATTGAGAGATAGCCTATATCGAACCAATCAACAGGTAAGCGAAAAATCAGGGTTACTGAGGTAATCCACCGCTGGCACCCAAGAGAAGAGTGAGTAAAACTCCTCCTCTGACAAATCGAGTCTGTTACGTAGGGGATCCTTCGCGGCCCCCTCCACTAGTTCCCGATAGAAGTGTTTCCTAGACCGAGAAAGATCACTGGACCGAGGAATGATAGCCATGTCCTATCGAAACTCGCGAAGAAAATCCGATTGATCCCGGGGTTTATGACGAGGCTAAACCCGCGATTTGGGAGGAGTGATAGTAAGGAAGTGGAATGCGCTCCTTACAATCTCCGCCATAATCGAATCCGCTGTTAATGCGCGGCATAGGAAAGCCAATCTCGAGTCGAGCCAAATGCAGCATTCCTAGCCGCCCATGACACGGACGTTGTGCACAGATATCTCTCGCGAACTTACGCGTTCGTCACCTCCATAAAATAGAGGATAGTAAGCGCACGAGAGCCTTCTTATGTTCCTTACTGAGAGAATGTACAGACAAGCGCTAAACGACATGACGAAAAATGTAAGCGACACACGCCTCAGCTCTGCCCTTTAAGGACCATCTGATTCGGTGACACGTCTGACCGGCTACCCCAAACTTTGACTGTACTTCTGAAAAATTTTTCTCCAGCTGGATGTCGGGTCCAAATCACACACTCCAAAAATGTGGATAGGACAGTCCGTCCAACAAAAGGCCACCGGAAAATCGACCCACTTCCAGGCACCTAGCCGCAATCCAGAAGAATTGTGGCAGTTAATCTTGGCCCCTGTCAGTTTTTCGTAGCGTTCAAGCCCGTTCAGTACTACCTCAATATCGATTCAAGACGACACGAAAGTATATACATCAGCGTATGCGGTAACCTTAGTTCGATCCCTTCCAGAGACAGCGATTCCACATAGAGCCCGATTGCACACCGTGTCCCTAAGCCGGCGAAGAAGAGGTACCAACGCCAAGCATAAATTAGTGGACAACTTTGACGAACTGAACTAGAAAGCGCTAAAGCGCCCGAGAGCTTCCACTTCACCTGAACCACAGCGATACAGGAGGCTAATTCTAGCGGCAGAAGTCGGGTTCGAATCCGCCGGCCTGCAGGACAGCAGCAAGGTAGCGATGGTCAATCCTATTGAATCCGTTGGACTAATCTAAATTGATCAGCGCGGCGTCATCGTCGTCTTTTACACCTATGTATCCGATCCACACGATCAAAGAGATCGTGCAGAACAAATGCACTTGCTTCGTTCGGCCCTTCACAGCGCAAGACTGCTCAGGACCCAACAGAGACTCGGTAACTAACTGCAAAAACTTCCGTCAGGATCTTGGCGAAAATCTTTAACTCTATGTTTTCCTAGACTCGGTATCAACTTAGGTACCTCCACGAGATTGCCAAAAAATGAGTACAGCTTGATGAAAAAGACGCCAAACTTGACGAAAACAAAATTTTATCGTCTAAAAGTTTAGGTTATTTTTAAGAGGATAGATCAAAGTATTTTTGGGGTATTTTTTTTCCAGTTTTTTTTTATCGTTCCCAGAACGTCCGAAATTTTCGTTTAAATTCTTGTTTTATTTTTGAGTCAGCAAAATTGACCATTTTTTTTTTACATTTTATAAAAAAACCTGGAAATCTCACTTTGAAATTCTTTTAACTATCAATAATCATTTTTTCAAAATTTATTTTAAGAAAATCAGAATTTATAATGTTAATTTAAAATATTTTGAACGGAGCTCAACTTAGGTTTTGCCCCGAAAAGATGTAATTTGAAAATAAAACAAAGCAGGACATAAACTTCCGCGTCACTTGACAGGTCATGAATGAGATATTGATGAGCTGATTTAAAGGTAGGAGGGGCCGAATTAAAAACAAATAAAAAAGACATGATTTGCATTCATCAAAGCCTTGCGCTTTTAACTATTGTAATCACTAAACCCGACGCGATCGAATTTCTAGCGTTTTCATAAAATTAGTTAGGGGGGTGGGTAATAAATAATTAAAAATATTTCTGCCATGACTTTAATAAAAAAAATATTTATAATAATTTGGATCATCTGTGAATAGTTCCTGAAAGTTACATTAACATCCACCAATTATTTATATTTTTAAAAGATTTTTCAAATTAATGTGTGTCATGACAAAAAACGTGCTAAAGATTGTTATTTACTAGTTCCGCTGATACAAAGAGCAATAAATTTGTTTTTTTTTGTTTTTTTTTTAATCTAAATTTAGATTGTTTTAAAAAGAAGGAAGAAATTTATTTATTTTTTTTTAATTTGGTCTTTCCTCTTAATAATAAGCATTTAGACGATAAAATTTTGTTTTCGGCAAGGTTGGCGTCTTTTTCATCAAGCTATTCTCTTTTTTAGCGATTTCGTGGAGGTGTCGATATTAGCTGGAACTTACTGAAAAAACAATCGGAATGTAAATAACGTCAATGTGTTTTTTGAAGTAAAATTTCGGTTTCATATTAAAGATAATAGCTTCAACCTAATAGCTAACAAAATAAAATAAATATAATTTTAAGTATTTAATACAGTTTTTAGATATTTGCAAAATATTTGCACGATTCGTCATCACACATCGATTCTCTGTTGTTGGAGAAACATTTAGATATATCTTTAATATCCAACAATTGTTTCAAAGGATTGTTTATGTGTGGCAATTTCTAAAAGAGAAGAAACAAACATACGCCACCAGTCTAAAGAGACTTGACCTCAACTTGTTCAAAGGGCATATAGGTTATATTCGTAATTCCCTGCCGCCTAGAATTGTCGAAATTTTAAATGCAAGGCCAATGATTATATTCTCTCTTCCGGAATCCTGTTCATTAACAGCAATTTAAAACAGAAATCAGGTCCAATGTAAAAACTCGCAGAATTTCATAGCAACAAATTCTCTTGATGCTACCTTTTTTTTTTTCTGTACGAAAAGAAGTCATTTAAAGTATTGAAATACTGTCGGTAAATTTGACTAGAAATTAAAAGAGAAAAAAAGCTCTTCGGTTAATATTAAAAATAACAGCGTAAAAATCGCTATTAAATTTTAGTGAAAACCGCAATCCAACTGGGAAGACATTCAGGATTGCAAAATTAGTAAGTAGGAACCCCGAGAAAGAGTATTCAGTAAGATGGCTGAAATAACAAATAGAGTGTAACCCGGATAGAAGAGAGACCCGGATAGAAGAGATTTTCTCTGGTCCCAAATTATCTCCATACTTATCTAAGCAAAATAGACCAAACCTGGATATAAGAGAAACCCGGATATAAGAGACTTTCCCAGTCCCGATAACTCTTATATCCGGGTTACACTGTAGATGACACCCGATTGTTTAATGAACATTACAACAGTCACTTCATTTCTTGATAACATTCAAGCCCTTTTCATTCACTTTTTAATGTGTTTAACATATCCTCAAGTTTCCAAAATTTGAAATTTAACGTTTAATTAACTGAATGGTGTCAAAATATATTTGAACACTGAACGCTATATTCTACGTGTGAATAGGTCTAAAAGCTAAATAGGTAAAGTTACACATTTATTTAATGTCGGAAATTTAATTAAATACGAAAGAAGAAAACTAGCAAAATACAGAATGTTTTCGTTTGATTTAAAATAATTTATAGTAAAACTATTAAGAATAAATATTTATTTTAAAGATCTTTACTGGTAAAATTAAAACTTTTATATGAAAAGGGATAAAATCATATTAATAAACTGAAGTGGTAATTTTTATACATTGCAATTACAATAGAATGCTTAATTGAACGAAATGATTTGTTTTAACTGTTTAAAGAAATGTTATTGGAGAAAAAATGCTACATAAACACCTGTAGTGTTGATTTACTTATTTAATTGACACCGTGAAATACCTTTTTTGTGTTATCTCTTAGCTACCAAAGTCATAAATTATCGACCTTCAAACATCAGGGGAGAGATTATATTGAATCATTTCATAGATCTGCTGCTAGGAAAGTTGATTCATTGACTCGTGCCAGAAAATATTTTTTCTCGCAATCCATCATGTATATTTAAGGATCATTTGTTTGTCCGTGCATTGAATATTATTATTACCTAGTCTGGCATTCCTACTATATAACTCGAGATTCTTGACATAATTCTATGTTTTTAATGTACTCGATGATGACCTATCATCTCGACTTAATTCATTTTCCATTTCTGCTTTCTATAATTATTCTTAAGGGTGAAAGAGTAGTGAATCGAATTTTTTCGGTGCAGGATAGACACTGACGTCCAGTCCCTCCTCACTTCCGTCCTGGGTAAGATGATAAAGTACATGCTCAGGAGACTTTGAGGAGCGTGGAATCACCTCTTAATTGCTGGTGTTCCCCAAACCTACCTGACCCGGATCCCTCTGTTAAGATCCCATATAAGCGCAAATAGTTAACCCCCAAACTTGAGTCAAAACATGAAAAAATGTTTGATTAGTAGAAATTAATTTTTGAAGAAAAATTATCAGGAATACATTATCACTAGCAATATATGTTTATAATTATATTACCAGCAATACATTTTTCTACCAAGAAATATTACTAGCAATACATCTTTGATAAAGCAAGATATTTTTAAAGAAAAAATTGTTACCAGCAGTACATTTTTGAAAAAAAAAATCATCTTCCCAACACTACATTTTTTGGAAAAATATTCCCAGTAATAAAATTCTTGTCGGCATTAAATAACCCATTGAGGTAAATATGCCATAAAAGAAACCAAACCTCTTCACTTCCTTTTCACACACAATTCCGTAAAATCCTTGTCGAAAAAGTCAGTTATACTTAAACATGAAAACAAAAACTAAAAATTCTTAAAGCTATATACATAAAAAAAGTTGAAATGGAACCTAAACAAAATAAACTATGAAATCGCCACAAATATTCTTAAATGCCTATAATTGGTAACAGAAGCCATTGGTTTTATACCAACGGCTTCCACTAATTAATACTTCTCGAATTCACTCTCACGTGGCCATGTGTGATGTCATGAGCTGCGGTGCGATATGCACGTGTTTATCGTTGCTTGGAAATCATCCATGTAAACAGAAACAGACTATCATCACACTCTTGTCCGTGTATTGCTTAATATATTGTACAGTAATTTTAATCTCTGACAATGGCGTATGTAAGCCGAAAGCTTAGATTGGATTAAAAAATATGTATCAATATTGTGATGTTTCATTCTTCGTTTAATGATAATGTTATTAAGCTTAGATTGAATTAATATATATATATATACTCTAAAATTAATTTCCGTTACACTCCGTTTGGGTTGACAATTTGGACTGTCCCAAGAGTAGGCGAGGCGGGTGTGCTATTTCTAAGTGTGGGGTTTACATTTGCGCTCACCCCGATAAACAAGTCAATAAAAATTGTTTTTTTTTTGTTTTTGTTTTTATTATTGTTTTTTTTTTTTTTAATTGTAACTTTTCATTTCGAATATCATATGAACGTACGAAGTGTGACTAACTTGATTTTTTTCATCAGTTTTTCATTTCTGAGGGTTGGAGTTGTGGTGAAACAGTGTAAACGAATTTCGATTTATAATTTCAACTATAGCAAAATATAATAACAAAAAGAAGCAAACACATTTTGATTTAAAATTTATTGGCTTTTAAAACCAGGAGATTTATTCATTTTCTCTGTGCCCTACTATATCACGTGGCCCCCTTAAAAAAAAAAAAAGACAAGAAAAAAAGTATGAGAAAAAAATGTGGGAAGATGCCAGGAATAAGTGAAGCTTTTGAACTAGTGATTGACAAGTAAAAAAACAACAGAGGAATCAAATTGTTGTAATTGAACTGAAACCGCATGCAATTCTCATATAAAATAAACTATTTTAAGTTGTAAAAAGCCAAATGGTCTTCATTATGGGGAAGATATTAGGGAGATCGTCGATCTTGACGTTTCGATTTCAAGATGAAAGAATAAAACAAGCAGAGGAAATGTAAAAAAATAGAAAAATTAAAAGTGACGTTTTACTTTACTATAATTTTATGCAACATGCAGATGCGTCTTAAAAACGTTACAGTATTTTGTATTGCTCTAGTTATCGCTATTTTTTTTTTGTAGAGATTTAAAAACTTTACGTCTCATTCAATTTCTCAAAGCAATCAATGAAATTTGAATAAGCTGATTTGTTAAGGACAAATAATTTGAGAAAACACCCTACCTCGTGATCTCATAATTTCTTAAGGCTTCATGGAAAAATTTACTTTTTTCCTTTTTATATGGAAGAATACATTCTTAAGATTTCTAACTCTTGAGCATGCAACATACAACAGGCTATATGTAGATAGTTATTTTCTAAGCGTGGCTTAGATGTGGCACAAGGCTGAAAGAATGGGACATCTAATGAGGATCGAACTCACGCTTGAGTTATAACTGATCTGGCGAAACAATTTTGCTAACCATCAAACCCCGCTGGAGTGTCCTTGGTCATACGTAAATATTTCTTTCTGGAGCCAAATTCCAAATTATGAAGCATTTGGTCTTGTGATTTGTATATAGTTCTCGGAAACGCAAGAAGTACTGGAAACTGGATTCTTGTATACATAAAAACTTAAATGAATTCTATGGATAGAACAATATTTTATTTTTATTATGTTATTTTAATCATTAATGTATTTTTTGAATTACTGGGCGTATTTTGTATGTTAAATAATAATAATTTAATTTTTCCTGAAACATTAATGTTAAATTAATTAAATGTTATTGTACCAAGCTACGCTCCCCAGTGAAACCAACTGTACTTTGTACCTCTTTGCATTTTTGCAATTCGCCCCAAAATCTGGTTTCGATCGGTCAATATATGGCTATTTTATAGGATCTGACTGACATACTAACGGAATTCAAATAATTTTGTATATAGATTTCTTCCTTTTGCTATAAACATCTGGCACAGTTTTGAATCTTGCACAAATATCCTTAGGGCTTAATTAAAAAGCTAAGTGAAAATTTTCCTCGCAACCGAGAAAAATACAATGGATGTAACAGGATTGGCAGAAAACGATATTTTAAACAAGAACAAAACCTATTAAAAGTAAAGAAAATAATTGTAACATAAAGCCAAATTTATGGAACATATTTACTTTAATTTCTACTTGATTTAATTGACCAAAAAATGTATAACTAAATAATTAAATATTAGGTTGGTGCAAAAAATAATGTCGTTTTCTCACATATGTTACTATGTGAGAAAACGACATTATTTTTGCACCAACCTAATATATATTTCCATATCCTGGGGTGCTGTCTTCAGTCAGTACGATTCAAATGTCATTTTGGTTGGTGTGGGGATATTTGTATAACTGACTGACCGACAATGACAAATATATATATTTTTACTGCTCTAGATTGAATTGCTTTCGTTTGTAACTTTGATAGTCTGTAATAAGAATCAATGTTAATAATTGAATAGACTTTGTCCACTCATAAAAATAGCAAACATTTTGGGAGAAATAATATTTGCAGATTAGCATTAAACAATATCCTTGGGTAGCGACGCCAGCCAGAATAGAAATATATTGGTTTTGTTTATCGATTTCGAAGAGTGGTTGTTTATGATATCGATACCTGAAATTCAGAGTTAATGAATTAGCTGTTTTCGTACGAAAACTGACTATTTTGTGGGTGTTAGAAAACTATTTATTTTCAGTAGGAAAAAAATGAAATATTCATTTTTTAATTAAAAAAGAAATATGTACATACATTAAAAAAATGATGCGTTCGTTTATTCTTCATTTAAGAAAAATAATTATTAACTTCAAATGTTCGAAAAATACTATAGTTATAATCACGGTAATAAATTCCAAAAAAAAAAAAATCATGCTAGCACTATCTCAAAACTGACATTTTGTGAATAACAGTTAAGTGATTTAGCCTGAAGCCAATAATTTTGTAAAATTCCGGGATCGATTTTACATTATACCGATATCAACACCCCCTTTCTCTTATGGTTTAAATCGATGTTTTTCGATATGATAAGTATCGCGGCGTAGGAAAGCTTGAAAGATGCTAATCAACAAAATATTTCCCTTTAAATGTCATCATATTCTATTCTGTTAAACCCGGCTAAGTAATGGTAAATCAATATTTTATATTTTGTAACACACACACGCACACACACACACACATATATATATATATATATATATATATATATATATATAGTTTGACAACAAGAATTTCTTTTCAAATAGAAATTGTATCTATTTACACTATTAATATTGTTCGGACTGCTGTCCTCATTTTATTGCCATATTCAAGGTGTTTCAACCGTTGTACATTCCTGTTTTTTACAGGTAATGTCACCAAGTTCACATGGCTCAGTTGATAAAACGCATTTAAAAGCATTGCTTGAAATAATCCAGAAGTGACTCTAGATCACAATACCTGGCGACAGCTGAGGTGAACAAAATCGCGTAGCGTAGAGTTACTAAAGAGAATTAAATATGATCACAAGAAAAGGTATGTCACGTGAAAATAGAAGAATCTCCCCCGCAGACTAACTAAAAAGTACGGTTCGAAATTACAGCGTATATCACCTGAAAAAAAAACGAATCGTACAACGAGAAAAACCTTGTGAATATTGACAATAAAGTTGAGGACAGCAATCAAAACAATATGAAGAGTGTAAAAATTACAAAACCTAATCTCAAACATTGACACAGATGTAGAAATTGTATATTTGGCTAATTCTTCAGTTAGGATCATATTACCGGTCTCGAAAAATTTTAAACATAAATAGTACAGTGTCTAATGATTGCTTTCGGGTTTTATTAGCTATTTTCAAGAACTGAGAATTGTTTGAGGATTCATAAGATTATTCTTATGGGCGTTCATTATGTTTCGCATTTTCGTATGTCAGTACTTCGCACATAGTTGTGTGTCTTTTTTAAGCCGTACAATAACATTCCTAATGACCTGTGAATCTCAAGCTTCTTCTGAAGACACTAGACAATTTATAAGTTAATCATCCCCAGAAAAAGATTCAACGCGAAGAATAAATAAATAAATAAAACATTCCCAGCTAATATAAGGTGGAAAGCTTAATCCATTGTTATGTCGACTAAGAAAGTCGATTCACAGTGTAGTGAAAGGTGTTTTTCTCTCCAGGATCTATCTTGCAGATCTGTATGGCTACTATTCGTCCATGCTTAGAATATTGGGACCACATATTGGCCCTGTGCCCATGCTATTTACCTTGATCTCGTTGATAATATCTAAAGATGATTCAGCAAGATTACTGGTTCTATCTGGCGGCTCAGCCTCAGTTACTTCCCCTGTCTTTTTTATAGAAAAAATACGTCCACGTTGATTATTGGATGAGTTCTTCGCTAGTCTTTTGGAATTTAAGCGCAGTACTAGAATGGCATCGAGAACTCATTAATTTAGGGTTGAGATGGCTATATGTAACCGTACATTCTCTGCAAACAATTTCTTTTCTTGCACTTCTCACATGTGTGGAAGTCCCGTCTGCTTCAATGCTTTCCATCCAACTTTAATCTTCAAAAATAAAAATCTATTGTCAATTTCTATCTACTGTCCTCCCAATTACTCTTTTCTGTTTCCGCGCATTATTAATGTTTCTTTTACTAATTCTTCAACACCCTGCAACCCGTTGTGTCTTAGTGGCTTTACTGCCTTACATTTGGTGATACCTATTAAAATAAATAAGTAGTTTCATTTATCGTCTAAAACAAAAATAACATACATTTTTTTTTTAAATTAGCTTTGCACATATTGCTTAAATATTTCTCTACAAATACGGCAAAAAGAACGAGGGAAATTATAAGTGAAATGGCATTTATGAGTTATTAAATAATACAATATCAATTTTTGAAATTATCAAGACGAACTTAAATCCAGAATTCTCCTCTGCCATATACATATGTACCTCCATGAGATCGCTAATAAAAGAACATAGCATGATGAAAAAGACCCCAAACTTGACGAAAACAAAATGTTATCATCTAAATGCTTATGTTTTTGTTACGAGGAAAGATCAAAGTGTTTTTGTACTTATTTTTAAAATTTTGCATATTTTTTTTTTATTTTTTTAATTTTTTTTTTTTTAGACCATTCTAAATTTTTATTAAAAAAAAACCTGGTTTCTCTTTATATCACTGGAACTAGTAAAAAAACATCTACATTAATACATTAATTTGGAAAATCTTGCAAAAATAATTATAATTTTCGGATATTAATTAAACTTTCAGAAACTATTTACAGATGATGGAAATTATTAAGTTTTTTTTATTAGTCATATTTTTTTTTAATATTTATTACCCTCACTAACTAATTTTATGAAAACGCTAGAAATTCGATTGCACCTGGTTTAGTGATTACCATAGTTAAAAGCACAAGGCTTTGCGGAATGCAAATCATTTTTTTTTTAATTGGATCCCTCCTACCTGAAAATCAGCTTTGAATTGTAACATACAAAACTCAATAAAACAAAGATATTATTTAATTTCAAATGCTTTTATTTGCTATTATTTGTTTTTATGAATATGGTCAATATTTTCTGAAAGCAAAAAAAAAATTCTATGAAAAATGAATTTTTAATACAATTATTTGATATTTCTTTAATTATAATAGATTTTTACATTTAAATTTTTTTAAATATAAAAATGGTTAAAAGCCGCATCGGGTTTGCTAAGTCTCCTTATGAGTTAGATCTTTTTTTAGCGCGTTGTAAATTGTATCATTTTGAAAAATCAGAAGATCCGAAGTAATTAAGAAATTAGATATGTGTTTATAAACGGCTGTAATTATAAAGTACGGAAGACCAACAAGGATAGAATTAATTTGCCTTATTTGAGTAAAGCACTGTTCTTCGCTGTTAAGACCTTTACCTTTGCGAAACACGTGTGGAGAAGTGTACCATCTTATGAAATTTATATGATCTTATTTTTTATATTAATCTCAGGTATGACATTTTTCCATAAATGAAATATGAAAAGTAATAATGAAATGAATGGAAATACAACTAATACAGTAAAATGTAATAAATGTACATAAAATTATATTTTATGTAAACTTCTGATAAAATTTCATAAGAAAGGTACCTATAAATTAATTATGAAATATGAAATTTAATATCACTCTTAACAGTCTTATTTTAATTTCTTTATAATAAGTTTTACATAAAGGATCGTAAACGTAAAGGTGATAGCTAAGTACAAAAATATTAGAGCGCTGAAAGTTTTCCTTAAAAATAACGAGTTAAATAATTTGTTCACTTAAATCTAAATAACTTCACTTATCACCTTCCGTAGAACAAATTATGAACACGTAAATCGGTCAAGACGTCATTCAACACCTGTCAAGTGATGACCTTTGTTTTATTTTCAAATTACATCTTTCGGCCCAAAAGCTAAGTCAACCTTGGTTCGAAATATTCTATATAAACATAATAATTTCTGATTTTCTTAAAATAAGTTTTGAAAAAATGATAATTGATTTTTAAAAGAATTTCAAAGTGAGATTTTCATCTTTTTATAAAATGGAAAAATGGATGCCATAATCTATTATCTGTCTATTTTGCTGACTCAAAAAATACAAGATGTTAACGAAAATTTCGGACGTTCTCGGAACGATTAAAAATTTTAAAATCTTTCCTTTTAATAATAAAAAAGTTTTACACGATAATATGTTGTTTTCGTCGAGTTTGGTGTCTTTCCTCATGATATGCTCCTTTTTAGCGATCTCATGGAGACACCTACATATACACGTGGGTAAATCAAAATGTAAAGGGAATTGTCATACCACACCTTTATTTCCACTGATATAGACAAATATATATTCCACTTTTCGACAGTAGATAAGAAAAGGTGCCGAGAGGAACTCATTCCAGGGTATCTTGTACAAAAATTCCATTTATTTGAGATCGCATAACATCATTGACTACAGGTGTTAGAAAGGCAATGTGCAAGCTTCTGCTTATCCAATAATTTTGTCGGATGCGTTGCGTCTATTAGTCCTTTTTTTTTTTTACACGTCATTTATCATCGACGATTACGTTATGACTCTTGATCATATACAAATATTATTGGCCTTCAACAAAAATGGGTTATTCCAACAGGGAAAGAAAATATTTTTCCGGCGATAATTTCAAAGAATTGATTTGGAAAGTATTCTGAATGCCTCTGATGCATAGTGTGGACATCATTACGTTAGCCTGACAATCGAGTATAAATAAGAAGTCGTGGAGAAGCAGAGTCGTAGATTCATGGAGCTGTGGATAACTATCGATATAGCATGGCATCACCACTCTGTTGAGGACTAATTCTAGAATAAATGCTGCGTAGAGTTACTGAAATATAGTGGATTGGACCAAGAGTTGGTAGTTCTTTTTTAAGATTCTTAAAGGACAAGATTTAACTATATGTACTTAGATATGCGTCTTTTGTTCCAATAATATACGCCATGTACGAAACTACTTCATGATCCTAATTACCGTGATGTCATTTCTCTAAAAAAAAAAAAAGACGTGTGTTATAGTTCTACCGCGCCGATAATGCATACACCCAATTGATAAATTTTGGATGCTTGCAATCCATTACTTCTTGTAACAGTGCTGAATTCAACGTCTGATTTTACAGAAGGAAATCAGAAATGCACTTTCAATCACTCTTGATACGCAACATGTGTTTCGAACGCTGACTGGCTTTTGCAGTGATTATTATTCGATCGATCTAGGTCGGACATTCATATGTCTATAACGGTAAATATCACAGTCCTGAATCAATGTCTGAACATCATTCTGTCTCATAACATAGCTGGCCAATGTAGGTAGTTGCTGGGCGAACCACCTAAATTTTTCCATATTTTGGAGTTCAGAAAAGTATTTGTATTCCTCGCCAGCATTCGCGTACGATTGTAGATATATCAGGGATGTGAGCACAGTGCTTTGATTTCGTTGGCTGTTGTCAAGAAAATGTCTGAGTGTGTTCCATCAAGCATAGAATCTAAGGTTTTAGTTAGCGTCCAAGCAGTACCACCTTACATTAACGTCTCCTCTGCAGTGACTTGAACGAATCTCCGGTTGAAGTTGTCTGGTAGATCAGATTTCCAGATTACATATTTTTTCAACGCAGTCTAGGTTTTAGCTCTGTACATTTTCACAGGCTTTTTAGAAGAATATATTTCACTTCTTAGCAATGTAAAAGAATCAACAGATGATATTGATTCTCCCCCAGACAATTTGTATTGAGCCTTGCTAATTGAAACACGTGAATTCTCTTTTACATAGAATTCAGCATCGTTGGCAGCATTTTTAAATGATGTAGGAAAACTGTGACATTGGTAATCGTGTCTTCAGTAATAACTAGGTTATCTACATGATCCATATCTGTGAGTTCTCTTTGAAGAAAATTGGAATAATGTTCTTTGTGATTAAGTAAAACCTAGATGATATTGTTTGTCGAAGGGAGTTTTCAATGTTTAGTGAAGGGTTACAGCAAAGAGAAAAGTTGCAAAAATCGCAACCTGAAACACCCTTGCTTTGGTGTCGAAGAAGCTGGTATCTCCCTCTGGGGATGTAACCAAAGATTTGTTATTTTTCTATTCTATTATTATGACAGTTAATTCCACAGCGGTGATGCCATACGCAAGAATAGTCTATTTTACCCTGATCTAAAAATCGAAGCATTTAAAGAAATCTTCAAATAGACAGCCTGTAGATTCTTCGGCCTGACGTCACAAATAATCCGTCGAACTCTCTGGATTTTACCAATGGTGGATCAAATTTTTTGAAAGACCTAGTGATTTTTTTTAGCATATTCTCTACTTCCGGTTGTATTCTACTGAGAAGCACTTAGCTTTAAATCGTTAATGGTTGTGAGTGTGATTACTCTATAATTTTACACCTAGATGACATTTATTGGGTACAGGAAGTATGCAAGCTTCTGTCCGCCATTTTATGTCTTCCCTGTTATATGTTGCGATACAAATTTGCAGTAAAATATTGTTGAAATCCTGTTTCATCCAAACTTCCAGATGAATGCTATCAAGTCCCAATGCTTTCACATTTCTTGTATTTTTGAAAGCCGTTTCAAGTTTTGCACCTGTAATTTTTTTTTTTTGTTTTAATATCAAGAGGATGTTCATGGAGTTGCTCGATATCAGTATAAAAAGATGTCAGGTAATCTTCCCAAGAGATTGTAAAAGAAAGGTATTTCCGTTTATTCAAACATTCGGCTTGACTATTGGTCTCTGACTTACTGATTATCTTTTGATTTTATGTAACTTTTCTTGTTAACAGTTTTACAAGTAAAAACAGATTGTTGACAGCTTTGATGAACGTGATTTATTCAGCTTGTTGATCTTCATAAGATTATCTGACTTAAGTATGGGCTTCATTGAAGTCATGGATATATTTAGGGGATAGATTTGAATGAAGATTATTTGTTCACGGTACTCATTTGGGATTCAATGCTATTTGATTCTCAGGTAATGTGTTTCTAATATTTACATTTTAACGATATGTCATCTGCTGCAGTCATTTCATGAAAAATAACAAAATTATTGCATGTTGTATTAGGACATATTTCCTCGGTATCTGCAAGTAGAATTTCAAACTTATTCATTACAGCAATGGTATACTTGTCACGGAGAGGGCTGTTGTTAAAGGTGATTAATTATGCGGGTGATTGATTTTAGCTACAGTTTCTAAGGCTACGTCTGCTGGTGGAAGAGACTTTGATGGTCTAAAGATATTCCTTCAAATTTGTTGAAAGTCTGGCAATTCAATGCACTTTTCTTGCACTTCTTGCTTAAAACTGGCCTGAGTGAATGCCGATTGTTTCGAGGTTTTCTTTTGAAATTTAATATTTAGTCATTCACAATTTTTTTCTTTCTAAAGTATTGGATAAAGTTGCTGTTTCTGTTGGAGGACGAATAATTTGTGTACGCCACTAACAGAAAACTGTATGCATATCCCCACTAATAATCAAGAAGTTATAGTTTGTGACTAATCTAGAAGAAGGTAATTACTGGAAAGTAATTGAAACTCATCTGAAGCGAGCTGAATGTGTAATGCTTATCATGCCAATGACCCTTTCACCGAGCTTCTCTACGGCAATTGACTTCACTGAATATCTTTTCATGTGTTCCTCTCGAATTTATATTTAAACTGGTGACACCAGGAAAGAATGTGCACCGTTTCGGGGCGTTCCACTCAAAGGTTTCAGTTGCACACCAGCTCGCCCCTTCACTGATGTGAGGCCCCAGTATAGCGATATACAAGTGTGTTGTAGATAAACTAATTCAAATGTCTAACAGCGAAATTAAATTTACGAAAATTCCGAAAAACGACAAACCTCGCGTTCTGGGAATGCAACGTGAACCTCATTACGCATTCATCATCAGTCATGTCATGGCGTCATGTTTGCTGAAACACTCGACGGAATATTTCTTTTTTTTTCACATCCACATGGAACTATTTTCAGTTACTTCTATGAGGCGTTTTATACTTTTGACCCTATTACGCCCTTTGAACGCAATTTGGCCCAGATATTGGTACAGAGTGTCTGAAACGAAACCCCTTGCTCCAATTTCCACTGCTCTATCAATTGCATTATACTCCTCCTTTATTAGCTCTGATTTTAGATTTTCATATTTATTAGTTTTATAATCTTGGCTTTGTTCCATCCGGCATTCACATAGTACTGTTAAATCAACCAGGATGATTTTATAATTCACCCTTGACAGAAGAACAATATCTGGTCGCGGAACTTTAGTTGATATTATTTTGGGTTAATCATTACGCCAACCAGGAAGGTCTGCAGATACCTCCCAGATGCCACCAGAACTAAGGAGATTTTGTCCGGGTATAGCCTGACATTTGCCTGTTTGCTTAGAACGGTCATATCTTTTTCCTTCTGCAACAACTTTCTGGGTTGAATTAGTTGACTCAGACTTCATATATTTCTTTGTCATTCTGACCAGCTCATGCAAAACACTATTGTGCCTCCATGTATATCTTCCATTGACTAGGCCTGTTTGACAGGAACTTAGAACATGTTCTAATTTTAATGGATTTTCCTTACACAGGGGAGAAGTAGGATCAACTTCTTTCTTCCATTTAACAGGATTGTTCTTAGATGGTAACAAGTCATACGTGGAACGCATTAAATAACTCAACCTGAATGGAGCCATCTGCCAAATATCCTTCCAAGTAATAGATTTCTGAAGAGTCTCATCCCAGTTTGTCCATTGGCCTTGTTGGGATTGTTGCACTCCTCTTACGAGTCTTGTTTTATCTTCTTCGTTCATCACATTTTGGATAACCATGTCACGACGATCTTTACCAGAATTTTTCGACCACCATTGCCTTTCATTTAGTCCTAACCCTTGTTTCCCTACTTGAGTGTGTCCGATGACTTCATTGAAAGCTAAATTGTCTTTAGCACTTGTTATCGTCTCTCTGACCTTCCATTTTCTCCGTTTTTAATGTAGGCTTTAATGCTTGGAGTCAGCCAACATCATTTGAAGTCCAATTTTTCCGGATTTATACTCTTCCACAATCGATTTAAATGGCAACTTTAGTTTTGCTTGTCTGCAGTACAATGCGATATCAGACAAACCTGGAGGCAAACCCAACCATTTCGGATGTATTTGGTTTATTTTTCTTTCCATTTAATAATTGTACTCATTTCAAATTTGTATACAAGTATGGGCCATAGTAGCATTGGAATGAGCAGATTCTCTAAGTACCATACCTTGTATTTTCCTTTTAGAGTACAAAGATCTATCATATGGAGATCTTGTAATGATCTGGATGTTTCATTTTCTTGGTTGGTATCTTTTAAGGATTGATCGTACCACCGACCTAAACGTTTCACTGATTTTTCTGATCCAGTGGGGATTCTTTGGTCACCTACTACAAATTCTATGATTTTATTCAACTTTCCTTTTGTAAGAGAAAGACTTCTGGACTTGTTTGGTTTAAATTTCATTCTAGACCAACTTATCAGGTCGTCCATCAAGCTTAATAGCTTGCGAGTTGAACTTACTTTGGATGACAGGATTGTAGTGTCATCCATGAGCGCCTTCACTGGTGGCATTTAACAACCTCCACCAAGTTCAACAACATCAGCCTTGTTGTTTGTCGCTTTGAGAACCAGCTGCATTGCTGGAACGAAAATTATTGGTGACACTGTACATCCCATCGCAATTCCAATTTCAAGTCTATTCCACTAAGTCGTAAAGTTTTTTGTAGTGAAACACATGAGGAAACTATCAAAATAAGTTCGTAGCATAATAGATTTTTCTTCAAGAAAATGGTACATTTGTAATGATATTTGAAATATTTGATGAGGTACTCATCCGTAGACATTAGCTAAATCCAAACAAATGACATGCAAATTTTTTCTTTTAATTTTTGCTTTTTGAATGGCCTCCCAGATCATGTTCCCATTCACTAAACAACCAGCTATCCCTAGAACACCACCCTTCTGTACTGACGTATCGATATACTCATTATCGAGAAGGTATTTGGTCAACCGCGATGCCAAAACTGCAAAAAATATCTTTCCTTCTACATTGAAAAGCGAAATTGGCCAAAATTGACTGAGGTCCTTGGAATACTTTTCGTGGGGTATCTACACCCCATCCGCTATCATCTAATGTTGGCTGATATGGTAATTTTTCCATGCTAATTTTAAGTTAGTATGTAACCATTTAAGAAGAATAGGACATTTTTTGTATAGAAGGAAAGGTATTCCGTTAGGGCCAGGTGCCGATTTATTCCTACTTTTGTCGACTATGTGTTTTATTTCTTCGCGTGTGGGTGGTTTCATGTCAAACTTCACTTTAGAAGCGAAGGTGATATTATGATCTAGAGGAATATGTCGTTTAAGATCAAACTACGTATCTCTTTAATGTTCCTCTAGAACATTTTTCTCTATTTTAAGCACGCCTGATCTTGGTTGATCAAATATATTCCTTGCATATTTGTAAGGTTCCTGGAAGAAACGCTCTTGGTCATTCCTTCGTTTCACTCGTCTCTTTCTTAAATTTTCAGCTCTGCTAAAAGTGTTGTGCTTCTCTTTAAGGTCCTGCCAAATATTAAGCAAGTCTTCTTTCTCGTTAAAATTTGCGAAACGGATTTGTCGTTTCAGATTTCTTTTTTTTGTTTCTCAAAACTTGCATTAACCCTTGACGTCTGTTCTTTTTGGATGGTGGCTTATCATTTTCCTCTTTCACGCCGTACATTTCCTTATAAACCCTGTAGATTATTTTACTACTTTCGTTCAAACGTTCGTGATATTTCTATCTTCCCAGCTCTTTACGTAATGTTTTGCTAATGATGTTGTCTAGCATGCACCACGCTTCCGAGTTGGATGCTGGTGGAAATTTGATTCTTGGGAGTTTGGGTTGCGTCGCATCCTTTGATTCAACAGCTTTTTTATCCTCAGCACTGTGGTATGCCTCCTAGCATTGGTTTTCCGTCATCTTAACTGTGTTGATTGAGAAGCCCAACCCATTTTTGTAAGCTGAATCTTCGTTCCCTTTTGGGACCTGAATTTTCGACCACAAACACATGGGAAGTCCGTGCACTTTTCTAAATTTCTGGTTTGTTTACATTTCGGGTTCGTTGCCGATTATTTCGTTTGTATTCATCATCCTCTCTCCCTTTCGGTGAATCTTGAGGGCATTCCCTTTTATATTACTTTTAGCAATGAACTCTGGGTTGCTGAGTCGGTGAGATCATCTAGTCTTTCCCAGCGTCCCCTGTCTTTCCAGGTGTCTGCTAGTCTGTTCCTAACCGCTATTGAGTCTATTCCTGAAAGCCAACAGACGACGCATGAGTTTGAAGAAGGAAATTACTAACAAGAGAGAGATTGATAGAAACGTTTCGCATTTTCTTCATTACGAGATTTTGTTGGTGACTATCAGGAGATAATGGTTGTTATAGGGTTACCGTTGAAGTTATCACGGATTATTCTAGGTTCAATTAGTTCATTGTCCATGACTGATTAACATGAGCGCATCGCCCACTATAGCAGATGTGGAATTATTCCAAGCTGAGTTTGAGATGATGACCCAAACACAGTGATTTTTGAGCTTAACATCAAGATGACAATATCGGTGTTTCTGAATGCCGAGGGTTTTGATATTCAAGTCTATAGCAGATGAGATAAATCAGGCAGCTAATTAAAGGTGCGAAATTTTAAGATTGAAATGAATATATTTTTTACATGCAAGATTTCTTTGCTGACCAAACGAACACTGTGCGGAAGTCGAGACATCAGTGGAATACACCCCTTTGTAACCCGCCTCAGGGGTGATATACAATGGGTTTCTGGTATTCGTGATACTCATGTCTTTCCCTGGCTTTGTAATCATCAACATTTCGCTATTCCTCTATAGGGTTGCATTGCCAGATGCACTGATAGTTTTCCCAGGCCATGTTCACTGACATGCGTCTTTAGAACTGCGAAGGTGATGCAAAAGCCAACTACTTTTTTATCATATGATTTCATCTGAACAAGACTGTCATCCTGCATTCCAATGGCAGTTGATTCAAAGAGTTTATTTCTGGCTTCATTACCGTTTTCATTCTCAAAGCTGAACTGCCTTCACTACGGCTGATAAATCCCATGTAACCACGGCAATATCAGGTTTTACTGGAATACAGGTTGTCTCTTATTGGTAGCAGGAATTGAAGAAAGAGGGTGTTATCTATTAAACTGTAACTTAGTATAAATCATTTGATCCTCTATTAATATAAATTTTACCCTTACCTCATAGGAATTATACGTTGGCATAGAGGGTGTGTAGGGTGATTAGGCACCTTTTGCCAGTCAACAAATACAATCAAACCAGATATGTCCAAAGATTGTGTATATATATATATATATATATATATGTGTGTGTGTGTCTGTGCGTGTCTGTGTAACTATAGCATTTTCTACTATGGTATATAAAATGAAAATGTTTCTAATATATTTGATAACCTCTTACCACATTTGTTTTCTTCTCTCTTGCATGATGTTTTATGAGAAGGCAGAAATTGTTTGGTGAAATTAATTGCTTTGCCTATAATTTTTTTTATGGCTAGGAAAATGTTCATCGGATATTCAGAGGGAGTGCAGAAGTCAAGGAGTGGTGAGGGTCATCAAAAAGGAGGTGTAGTGATTGAAGAAAGAGACGAGATTCCATATAAATGTGCCGATAGATTCAAAACTGTCTTTAATTTAGTACCTATTTTTGTGATCAAGCGTAGCTAATTTTGTTTTCTCAGATAATTTTGGGCTGCAAATTATTGCAAACAGTTATTTTTATCGCCTGGGCTTGTTCTTTTAAAAGACGGAATATTTTTGCGTTCAAATGAGACAATAAAGTCAAAACCCTAAAATGAAGTAAATAAAAGTCGTGTTTTTCTATGATATTGACAATGTTAATATGCGTAATAGGGGCTAGCGATGGTGGAAATTTGAAGAAATTCATCATAAAGTCCATCTTATGCGCTGACGCTTATTCGGAAATTGATTATATATATATATATATATATATATATATATATATATATATATATATATATATATATATATATATATATGCGTATATAACGGTTGATTTTTCAAAGAATTTGTCTTAATAAAAAAAAAAAAACAGTCAGAAAATGAAGACAAACCAAAAACACTAAAAACAAAATGGCTGAAGATGTGGACGAAAGCGCTTTGGAAAATTGAAAATTTTCATTCCCAAACTGTTACCATGCGGAAATAAGTTATAACGCAGGAAAATTAAATAAAAATCACTGAATTTACTTTATCATCATACATATTTAAAAGAAAGCTTGCTAAGTAAATATACATTATATATATATATATATATATATATATATATATATATATATATATATATATGAAATATTGTTAATCACTTTGTAAACAAATCTGTCACAATATGTAATACAGCTAAAAAATTTGTGAATAGACAAAATATTGTTTAGCTAAATATTTTTTTCTTCTTGCGGAAACCGTGCATCCGAATGCACACACAAAAACACACACACACACACACACATATATATATATATATATATATATATATATATATATATATATATATATATATATATGAGAGCAAGTCAAATGTAGTTCAAAACCAGAAGAATATGAATTTCGGATTGACACTAAACAGGTAACATTGGTGAAACAAAAGACAAATGTGCATATAATTCATGAAATCTAGAACATATATATTTTGTCAATCAGTTTTTAAGGAAAAATCTATAACACATTCTCTAATATATATATATATGTATATATATATAAAGATTTCTGAAGATAACAAACACGGTTTATATACATATATATATACACATACAGAGATTCTTCTCTTGGGAAATGTGAATTTTAAAAGGGCCTGAATGAATTGATTTTTCTGATGCTTTATTTTACCTAACGAAATTTATGTGGAAAATAGACATTCAAAAAGCAATGATTTTTAAGTAACGTGTAGATATATAAAAAGGAAGAGATAGTAAATTAAGCACAAATAGAGAAAAAGAGGCACATGTAAGAAAATAAAATATTAAAATAGTTTAGTTCAATAAATGCTGTTATTCTCACAGGACAATTGTCGAAGCATGTACATTAGTACTCTTCGCGAAATAATGTTTTCGAACAATCATTTTTCCTACGCAGAAATGCCATAGAGGTTTGCCGCTTTTATTTGAAGGCCAACTCCTCGTTTCATAGTCGATGCTCAAAGCCAAAACTAAAGGCTGCAAGAAAAATGCTTGGAAACATTTAATGGGCTTGCGGCAATTCTGTTCCAATGCAACGAAAATTTTCCATACTCAAAATAATTAAACAAAATCTAATAAACATTTTAATGTAAAAAAAAAAAATATGTAAAATTTATACTGGCTTGCATGAACAGGTACAGATATGCTTAGAAACAGAATTACAAATATCGGTTCAAAACTTATTGACTTTAAATTTTGTAGTGAAAATTGACGAATATTTAAATAAGATGCTTAAATGAGTAACTGACATAAATGTAGAATCAAGGTGTATTTAACTTATATATAATCAGATGAGATTCGCATCTGTATGTTACGAATACAAATGAGAAATTATTTATCTATTAATTCTGAGATATGATGTTAAGTATGACGTCTTTATTCGCAAAAAGTAAATGAACTATAGCTATATCTATAATGTATAGCTACAACATAAAATCTTTCTTCTTTAACATGTTTTTTTTTCCGCCCGCTGGTCGTTGCACCTGCTTATCCACAACTTCCAATCTATTGTAGCACTATGAAATATTTATTCTCCCAGCCTTTGGTCTGCCTTATAGTTACAAAAGCTTTTTCGGTTACTCGCTGAATCTTCTGCCCAATTGATTGTTGAATTCAACTCATTGTATTCCACAGAAATTTCAACTGTCTCTTTCTGATTATAATTTTTTTTTGCCTTCACTTCACTAATATTTTCCGAAGGTACAACGTTCCTCACCCCTACAGAACCATTTCTGTTGGTCGAAGTTCCCTTTTAAATCAATATCAGATTTTGAGAATAGAAATCTTCATTCACGTTACCCTTCCATCTCCCAGAATTAATCCTTAAAATACACTGGAGAAACTTGCAGAAATTTTTTAAAATGCGTATCTATGAACCCAAAAGATCTTACGCCTGAAATACATCAATTATACATAGAAATAAATTCATCCCGAACGGCACACATTAAAAAAGAAAATAACTAATACAAATATTATGAACTGACGATTGCGTTTAGCATGAATCAGAGCGTCGTCTCTTAATGCTGACATCATGTCCATTTTTATATTTACATATGCTCTATTCCTGATATTGAGCACATTAACTCATAGATATAGCATACTATATTCTAATATATATATATATATATATATATGTTTGTGTTTGTGTATATTTTTATTTTAGTTGTTTATTTACTTAATAAAAAATGTGCTCAATACATAATGGGACAGTATATTATTATTTATTATATATAAAATAATATAATAATAATAATAATAATAATATATAGCTCCACTATATATTGAGCAGTTTTTATTAAGTAAATCCTAGAAAAACAGAATTTACTATATTTTTTACTTCTTTCATTTGTGCGTATATATAAGTGGACATTGATTCCAATACCTAGTGGCGAAAGTCTGTTTCATACATCAACGCAATTCTTAGGGCATGATGATTGCATTTAAGCAGGAAACAGACTATCACCGCTAGGCAACTTCAATGTCCACTCAATCCATAAATATAACTTACCTCAAAAATATAGTGTTAAAATTGTCTCTCTCTCTCTCTCTCTCTATATATATATATATATATATATATATATATATATATATAGAGAGAGAGAGAGAGAGAGTAACAATGAAAGAAGGAACAGTAAGATATATAATCCGGTGTTCTTATTGATATTTTAATTTTTAAAAATTTTTTTTTTTTTAGAGAGAGCATAAATATTATAAATTAACTGGTTTAAAATATTTTTCGCTACGCAGTAATAACCATGTTTCAAAAATGGAAGCTAAAAACTTCGAATTTAATTTTGTAATTAAATTAAAATCATATGCAAGCGAATATTGGAGTAACTTATTTTTTGAAAAGTTTACTTTACATAATATATCTATATTACTCAATGAAAAAAATGTGTATATATATATATATATATATATACACATATATATATATATATATATATATATATATATATATATATATAATGTATATGAATTTATCGCCACATCTAATATACACCAATATAATAAGATCCCCGAAAAAGTTATGTTGAGAATAACTATTACATTCTCGTTTATGTTCGGAAAGTAATATTACTAATTCATGTGTGCTTTTTGTAAGTCCTTTTATTTGAACTTGTTTTTAGAATGATAAGCACGCCTCCATTAATTGCTGAAATTTATCTGATGGACATGCAGATCGACATATTTGGTTCAATGCATTCCATAAATGAACAGTTTTATTGACATATTGGTGATTGTTGTTCAAGCAAAAATGTTTATTCTTGTTTATGCTTACTCTTCGCGGGAACCTTTTGCAGTGTATGTATTGAAGGCATTGTAAAGTGGGGATTTCTGGCGTAGAAAACTGTTGCCTTGAACTTGTTTATCTTGACATAAGTGATACTGACGTAGGACGAACGTGAGATAGAATTTTCTCAGTGATTACAAGAATGAATTGACACAGCGTATCGTAAGAAAAATCTTACCCAGATCTCCAAACAGCTCACTGGCGTCTTGTTTGCAATCATTTCTTGAGGGTAACATAACACGTTAGCACTCGTTGCATTTTTCAGAAGAAACACACACTCAAATGATCGAACACATTCTACAATTGATACAAGCGCACATAAAACTTTTAATCCTTTTTCGGCAATATTTATTGTCAGCATGCTTCACCTGATAGGCCGACGGATACACAACCATTTCAGTGACAATTATAGATAAATATGCATTGCGGGGGTATAGGTCTATTAGGTTGGTGCAAAAATAATGACGTAATACTGTCGTTTTTTGACGTTAAAAAATACGTCAAAAAACGACATTATTACGTCATTATTTTTTGCACCAACCTAATATTATTATTTTTATTTTGTGCAGAATATTTATTTCGTTTCGAAAATGCGCGGAAATAACTCCAGTTTTCACATGGATAACTTTCGGGCTATTATATTTTGCCACATGAAATATACGAGAAGTTCTCGAAACGACTACAATTGTACTCTACCAAGCCTAAAATAGAGTAAATTGCCTTTTCCTTCATTATTTGATCTAGACAAAATATTCACATCTTTCTCTTAACTTCAGTGTTCAGGTTGAGAAAAAGAATTACCCGGTTATCTCTCTCTCTCTCTCTCTCTCTCTCTATATATATATATATATATATATATATATATATATATATATATATATATATATATATATATACACAAGTATATGATTAGTGTATACGGAATAAATTCCAATAACCAAAAATTACTATATTAAAAGAGTGCTCAATACAGACTAGAGCAGATATAATTATTTATTTAAAAATTATAATACAAATATGTTATAAAATCACTACAAAAATAGCATTTTTTTCTTATCAAGTGATGATGTAAAATACATTTAACATTATACATTATCAAGTGATGATGTTAAATATATTTTACATTAAACATTACCACTTGATAAGACACGGGAAGTGTTGAAACAAAATGACTGTTGTTGTAGCTTTTTTATAACATATTTATGTTATAATTTTTAATAAATAATCATATATATTATGACTGTTACTGTTATTAAATTCAATTCTTACAGTATAAAAATTCTCATATTTTTTTAACTGAATTTTTAACTTTAGAATCAAAATATCTGATATAGGGAAAACAGTAAAAGCGTGCATCAAAACCCAAAACAGCGTAGGATTTGCCTTGAGAAGAATATACCTATCAGTTATCCGAGAAATATAAACAAATCACCAGAGATCCTTTCCATGTGGACGATTCAAAAAGTATATTATTGCAAAATGTATAGATAATAAATGCATTTCAAAAAACTTAATGTTGAAAACCAAAATAATATAAAAAATAAATTAATGATAATAAATATATAAAATATCAATAAACCTATAATTAAATATAAATACATACGATGTATAAACAGAACTCGTATGAAGAGAAAATACAATTTTTCACAATTCCATATCTCACAAGATGAAACAAACATGTTTCTTTATATTAGCCGTCAGCAAATACATTTGTTTTGTTTTCTCTCCCTTGGTGCAAAAATAATGACGTAATAATGTCGTTTTTGATGATAAACAATACGTCAGAAAACGACATTATTACGTCATTGTTTTTCCACCAACCTTATATATATATATATATATATATATATATATATATATAATGTGTGTTAGGCATCCGTTTATCTTGCCAGATAAAAGTAAAGCCTTGTTTAGTCCAAATACACTCCTTTTTGTGGTGAAACTTGAGTGACCTATCTATGTTGAAATCATGGGTAATGGTATATGAAGGCCGTACACTGCCCAAAGTATTAAGTTGGTACAAAAATAATGACGTAATAATGTCGTTTTTTGACGTTAAATATACGTCAAAAAACGACATTATTACGTCTTTTTTTTGCACCAACCTAATAAATGGCAGGTTCCTATGCTGAAAGTCTAAGATCCAAATAAATCGAGTGCACGATATTTGACAGCTAACCACCTTCGGGTTTTCCCGGTTATCACACCGG
>OZ010595.1:34133342-34165842 GCA_963932145.1 Acanthosepion lycidas | reverse complement strand
GGGTTAAAGAGGTAATTTGCCGCTGGCGCCGAAGACCAGAAAGAGCGCAACTGGACTAGCGACAAGAAGAGTTGCCCACATAAAGTATACTCTGCAAAAGAAATCACCTATATATATATATATATATATATATATATATATATATATATATATATATATATGCGTGTGTTTGTGCGTGTCGACATACTTCTAGATAAATTACTAGGTAACGTTGTTTGTCGCTGGCCTCAACAATTCTGTTGTTGTACTAATTAACAACTCTTTCTTTCTGACTATTATTTGTTATCTTTTAACCATTCATGATTTCGGAAAGCATTAGACTCTCCATCCTTGTGTTATCCATCCAGCAGATGTCTTCAGATATCATTCTTTGCAGGACAGTTTAAATTTTATTCACTTTCATTCCACTTCTGTCATATATTTAATCATTTAATATCCGATGGATTTATCTGTCATTATGGATATTATGGTATTAGGTTGGTGCAAAAATAATGACGTAATGTCGTTTTTTGACGTTAAAAAATACGTCAAAAAACGACATTAATACCTGATTATTTTTGCACCTACCTAATAGTCAAATTCAAATGCGACAAGTCCATATCCTATAAGGGTACTGTGTATACGTAATTTCATTATTGGAAACTAGATTTGAATGCTCATTTCATTACTCCTTCAGACATTTTGTAGCCAAAAAATATCTCATTGTCCGTTCCAATGCTTCGTTTTATGTCTATGTTGCAGTTTTTGACTGTTGTGATGACGTTTCAATGTTATTTACACTTGGTGAATACTTCGACTACGTTGCTATTAATAGCGATGTTCAAAGCCAGAATACCCATACCAAAAACCATGACTTGTAGCATCACACATAAAACAGAAACACTATTTTATTTAAAATTTTGGAAGTGTGCTTCTTTTCCGCAAAAATGTAAGTTCGTGTTTTTCATTTACACAAAACTGATCGAGAATAACAGTGAGGTTGTATTGTCCATTTTAAACATCGTAAATATCGGTAATTTCACTAAATATAAGTTTAACGATGTACAAAGACAAACATTTGAAACAATGTAAGATTAGCATTTCAAAAGTAATTGTAAGAAATGTCTTTAAGGAAGATCTCTATAGTTCATATTTTTCCTGTTCATCTAAACTCCAAGTGTTTAACTACGTTCACTGGAACACAGTGCGAAGAACTGGGAATAGTGTGAAATCTCGTAACCCGAGGTTAATAGAAAGATATTATTCTATCCATATTCACACTATGAAATACATATATACGAGAGAAAGACACGGGGGATAATAGATATCGATTTTTAAGACGGGCGAGCTCGATTTACAAATGGGGTGAAAACTACGTAGACACGCAAACAAAACAAGGCCAGTCTAATTATGACAGTGTCTGGAGTAATTTGATTGTCACAGTGGGCATCAGTCTGGGAAAGTGTTTGCAGGACGTGAAAAAATCGCTTTCTTCATGTCTATTATATCTTATGCGTTGAGTATTTTATTTTGAATATATAGACGTTTTATATATATATATATATATATATATATATATATTCATATATATATATATATATGTGAGTGTATATATATATATATGTGTGTGTTTGTATATTCATATATATATATATATGAGTATGTGTGTGTATATATATATATGTGTGTGTGTTTGTATATTCATATATATATATGTGAGTATGTGTGTATATATATATGTGTGTGTTTGTATATTCATATATATATATATGTGTGTGTGTGTTTGTATATTCATATATATATATATATATATATATATATATGTGTGTGTGTGTTAATCATTTCACTCAAAGCAAAGCAGTAAAGCCACCGAGTCTCAAAGAGTTTACGATGTGTGAGATAAAATGATAAGAATATAACATTATTAAGGAGAGCGAACAATAAGATATCGGGAATTAAGTAGACAGAATCTGTCTCTGTCTCTCTGTCTCTCTCTCTCTCTCTCTATATATATATATATATATATATATATATATAGTTGTAGAGTGGGTAAGTGTTATGTACGCGGGTGCTTGTGTGCATACGCAGGCAAGTAAATAAATAATCATTATATTTATACATGAGGTGTAAACGTAATATATAATTTGTATTTAGAAGCAATGCCGAAAATCATATACGGTGTTTTAAAAGCCTGCGTCACGTTGTAAGAATTCTTAATTCAGGAACTACAAAATGATTGAAATGGTACCATTTGAAAGTGTCAAGTTTTCTTCTGTTAATTTAATTTCAATTTAATTCACGCTCGCCATGAATTTTGCACAGACATCTAGAGAGGCTGGTAGGAAACGGATTTGATAGCCGACTTGTTTTTAACGATGAGGCTAATATACACATAGGCGGTAAGTTAACAGGCACAAGACGCGCATATGGAGAACAAAGAACCCTCATGCAATTCTTGAAAATCAGAGGGATTCACCTACGGTAAACGTGTTCTCTGACATGTCAAAGAAATAGGTGTATGGATCATTCTTCAATAGTCAATAGTGAAGCGTACAATGCACGCCACAAAACTGGATGACAGAAAATTTGCCTCAGTTGGATCATGAAGATTTTATTTTCAAACAGTATGAGACAACATCTCAGTGGGTTCTTAACATCAGACAGCATCTGAAGACCATTCTGCCCGGCAAATGGGTTGAACATTCCGGAAAGACTGATCGCGTGTTCCTGCGATGGCCAGACCCCAGGCCATGTAACATCTTCGTCTGGAGGTAAGCGAAAGGACAGATGCACTTATCTCCTCCCCTTTACAGAGACGTGGATGATAGGAAGACCCGAATAACTGGAGCTTTGGCAACCATCGAAAAGCTGTGCTTAGTCGCGTTTGGCAATACTTCGATTATCGGTTGGATGCGTGTCATGTAAACCGCGGCGTTCACATTAAAAACCAGTAAAATAAAGACTGTATGAAAATATTAGCTTTCAGGAAATATAAATTGGGTTTTGATATCCTCAATATCTATTAAGATATACAGTGTCGTAATGCGACAGGGACATTTGAAACAACCTGTATATATATATATATATATATATATATATATATATATATATATATATATAAGTAGTGTATTCAAACATATATTGGTAAATATAACAGACAACGAATTTATATTATGTTTGATCATGCGCCACTCAAAACTTCGTATTTTTGCTTTAATTTCGAGAGAAAATAAACTCAAAAATTTTCTAACAATTAGATATATTTTATTATGCTGTTCCATGATATAAATTTCGGCACACATAAGCAACTTCAGTGTGGTTAGGTTGCTATTTAAACAAAGATATTCACTATCAAAGATGATATTCTGTTAAGATGACATAGAAGACAGCTATACTAAGATAACGTTCGCAGAATACCAGACGCAGGTTGTAAGTTCATGATGCGGTTCTCTGACGTCATACCAAGTGAGAGACTGAAATATGAAGAACAGAACTCTATGCCTAGATGCATTATAATATGTTGTGACTATTTTGAAATATAATTTTGTTGAGTGTGGGTTGCTTTGTCATAATGTAGTTTAGTTGATAACACAATACTTACACAACGTAAAAAGAACCTTTAGATATTGGAGGTCATCTAAATTGAAACAACCTTTCCACATATCTATCTCTATCTCTCTCTCTCTCTCTATATATATATATATATATATATATATATATATATATATAGATAGATAGATAGATAGATATGGCTGTGTGTCTGTCTCTGTGTGATAAAAATATAGTTTTAATGTTATATATTATTCAAGTAAAAGTGCTCAATATCTGTGACAGACGGTATTTAAATATAAAAGTGGACATTGAGTCCAAAAACCGACTTCACGTAACGTGTTTTGTTTTGTCTCAACTATTCATATATGCTTATATATACAGAATGGATCGGCAAAAATGCATATTTTCAAGAAATGATATTTTCAACATGGTTTTATTGATTTGGAATATTAACGAATGTCATATGTCAATATGAATTCAATCATTTGTGATGCAAATGTTGATGCGTTTTGCACTTTACCATAAATTTTAGCACATTCCTTGTTTATTAATTTAACCGAGTGGGATACATCTATGATTTTCATTAAGTACGATTTCTCTGCAAGCATAACGCAGAAAAAAGGAGTCAAAACCTTCCTCTTTCCTTAAAACCATGTTTAATCTGTAGAGGTAAAAAGAAAATATGTTTAATGTGATTCCAGGGCATCCATATTTTAGGAGAACACTGTATAGCGCCGATAATGAAATATTCTTTACACAAAGCCAACAACTTAAAGTCAACAAATAAGATAAACAGAAACGAGAACAAAAATAAACAAAACATCTAAATAAAAAAAAGAAGTAAATATAAATAAATTAATACACTACAAATGCACATGCAAACACAAGTAAATGTGATAATAATAATCATCAACAATTAATTAATTAATTCATAATAAATGTCAAGTAAAATGTTACCAAACAGCAGATTGAAATAGCCACATCTAACCGCATAGGATACACAATAATTTTATACTCAGTAGTCTCTTGAACAATATGAAACAACCGTTGCCGTCTACACACATTCAAATTAATAAAATAGAAATTTCTAATCATAATACAACATTGACTAGCTTATATAAATAATCAAGCCACAAGGGCGGAAGATTGGGATTAGGCATGAAAAGGACAGTTGCTGTTTAACGTTGACCTCAGTGTCATATATATATATATATATATATATATATATATATATATAGAGAGAGAGAGAGAGTGTGTATCTATGTGTGACATAACACAATGTTCTAGAAGAATCTTTGAATTCTTTACAGACACGAAAGACATAAATAATATGAAATACACACACACACACACACACACATATATATATATATATATATATTTGTTTGACAACAAGATTTCTTTTCAAATAGAAATTGTATCTATTTACATTATTAATATTGTTCGGACTGCTGTCCTCATTTTTATTGCCATATTCAAGGTGTTTCAACCGTCGTACATTCCTGTCTTTTACAGGTAATGTCACCAAGCCTTAGTTGATAAAACGAGTTTAAAAGCATTGCTTGAAATAATCCAGAAGTGACTCTAGATCTCAATACCTGGCGACAGCTGAGGTGAAAAAATCGCGTAGAGTTGAGTTACTAAAGAGAATTAAATATGACCACCAGAAAAGGTATGACACGTGAAAATAGAAGAATCTCCCCCGCAGACTAACTAAAAAGTACGGTTCGAAATTACAGCGTATATCACCTGAAAAGAAACGAATCGTACAACGAGAAAAACCTTGTGAATATGACAATAAAGTTGAGGACAGCAGTCAAAACAATATGAAGAGTGTAAATAATTACAACACCTAATCTCAAACATTTACACAGACGTAGAAATTGTATATTTGGCTAATTCTTCAGTTAGGATCATATTACCGGTTTCGAAAAAAGTTTAAACATAAATAGTACAGTGTCTAATGATTGCTTTCGGATTTTATTAGCTATTTTCAAGAACTGAGAATTGTTTGAGGATTCATAAGATTATTCTTATGGCCGTTCATTATGTTTCACATTTTCGTATGTCAGTACTTCGCACATAGTTGTGTGTCGTTTTTAAGCCGTAAAATAACATTCCTAATGACCTGTGAATCTCAAACTTCTTCTGAAGACACTAGACAAGTTATAAGTTAATCATCCGCAGAAATATATATATATATATATATATATATATATATATATATATATATATATATATATATAATTATTTATTTAAAAGTATGATTCCAACTCGCTACATAAGAGGTCTCATGTTTCAAAACAAGAGCCGAAAACTTCAAAATAATATTTGAATTAACTTGAGTTAAAGTAGGCTCTGTTCCATCTTCAAGCGAAATTTTTTTGGGGAATGACTTATTTCTTAAATTTACGAATTTTAATAGTATCGTCAGAATTGAAATCAAAAATTTCCATGGTAACATCAAGGGCGGATTGTTTAGAATCGGCAGGGGTGGGGTGTTTCTAATTTGTATCATTATAGAGTTACTTTCATAGATGCCGGGTCACGGTAAGGTGGTGGTGGCTAAATTTACGACGGAGGAAGTTTTCGCATAGTCTGGCTTGAGCGTCAACGGAGATTTATTTATTTATTTTTATTTTATTCTTTTATTATATCTCTTTATGAAAGGGATTTGTGTATTTGAAAAGACCGTAACGTTTGTTATTTGACGACTTCATAAAGGGTTATCAATTTTTGTAGGGTATTAAAACTATGTATGTGGGCTATGGATTTTAAAATTTATTTTATTGTATGCGTGTTTTTAGCTAGTTATTCAGAGCGTAAGTTCGGTTGTGTCGGCAGAAAACCGTTAATTCTTGCCTTTTGTTTAATAGGTTTTTATTGTTTAGAAGCTTAATAATGTGTAGTTTCTCATGGAGGCACAGAGGGCATAAGGTCATCCCAAGTTTTGCAAGTTCTAGTCCTGTTAATGATTTTCCATTTTACTTTAGGTGTCCTATTTTTTTCTTTCAGGTGCCAAAAATATTTAGATAGAGAGGTCTGGTGTCTAAAGTTTATGTTGTTGAAGGAGCATTTATGCTGCCTCCATCTGGTTTTAAAGGCATTTTTCGTGGACCCAATGTATATCATATTATTGTTAGGGTTCTCCGTGGATGATATAGTGCATTGGTATACCACACATTTGATGCAGCACTTATTTTCTAATGGGCAGTCTACCGGGTTTCTACAATCGCATAATTTCTCCCTATCATTATCTGATTTAAGTGTAGAGTTATTAAAACTATTCAGGTAAGGGGGTTTGTTCAGGATATTATTATTGTGTCTTCTGATTATACCTTCTAGATTTTCAGTGCAGCAATAACTCAATTTTAGTATCTTCTTATTGAATATATTACTAAGCCTACTTTTGGTGGGAAAGTGTTTATCGATTAGAGCTAAGAACTTCTGTCCTATATATATATATATATATATATATATATATATATATATATATATATAATCTCCTCCAAAACTATCAAAATGAGATGATCTGATACAAGATGAAGTATGTCCTAAGCTGTTTAACACATCAAAAATACCAGGAAATAAAAGCTGAAATTTTGAACTCTTGTGACATATATATATGTTTTGATCTGAACCACAATGATTCTGGAAACAACAAAATCAAATGCATGCATATAAGTATGTGTGGTGGTCTGTGTCCGTTACTGCTAAATATGTTGCTTTATATGTAAAATGACATTAAAATTTATTGTAGGTGTCTTTATATTATTCTGCCCCATTTTGGCTTTCATCAGGAAGTTGGTTATGTCCGCAAGCATTTCAAAATCATTTCGGCGTATCTTATAATTATTAAGATAAAGTATAAGAGATATACTGATATCAATGATGGCAGACGACTGAGTAGAATTGATATTAGGTTGGTGCAAAAATAATGACGTAATAATGTCGTTTTTTTGACGTAACGTCAAAAAACGATATTATTACGTCATTATTTTTGCACCAACCTAATAGATAGGCTGATATATGTGTGTGTGTAGAGAGAGGAGAGAGAGAAGAAAGGTGAAGAGATTAATAGATATATAAGAAAAATATATATAATTAGAAAGAAAAATGTATGTATAGATAGAAAAAAGAAATATATATCTATATGCATGGACATAAGAAATATATATAGAGGTAGAAAGAAAGATAGATAGTAATATACACAAAGAAAATAAATATATCATATTATATATATATACATGTGTGTGTGTGTGTGTGCAAATATATGGAAAAATAAGAAAGAGGTTAATAATAGGTTAGGTTAATAATCCGAAGTCATTTAGTATTTTGTGTTGTTTAAAAAAAATGCTCAATATACAAATAGAATCTATATTATAATTATTTAAAAATTCCATCACTACATAAGAGTTCTCATATTTCAAAAACAGAAGCTAAAACTTCAATTTCATTATAGAATTAAAATTAAATTAAAATACCGAGTTCTCTTTCATCCTCAAGCGAATTTTGGAATAACAAATTTTGAGGAGCTTTATACGCATATACATTCGTTATATTAATTAAGAGCTGTAGGGTCTACATTTTCAGTGACAACTATTATATCAACATATAGTTACATTCGAAAAGAGGTGATGTCCAGTTATGGTCGCGCTGCCTATTTTCAAACGAATGATGACATTCTTTCAACGCATATCGTCTGGTCTAATTCAACGACAGAGAGTTTTCGTTACTTTTACTTACGCCGTTAACTTTTTACTTGTATACATAAAGTTTTGTTTTCGAAAAGGGTTGTTTGTATATGAATATGTCGAATTAAACTACAATTTGATTTTTGCTGCCTTCAAAAATGTTTTTTTTCTTTTTTCTTTTTTTGATTGGCTTACGTTTTTAAAACTATTGCTTTTACTGAATATGTTTATATGTTTTGAAATTTTAAAATTTTTTAAGCTATTGATTTAATATTTGTCGGTGCTGGCAAAAACTGTTATCATATGTCTTAGATTTAATGAATTTTCGTTTTTTAGAAACATAATAATGTGTAGGTTTTCATATAGGTTGAAAGGGCATAGGTCATCCCAGGTTTTACAAGTTACATGCCTACTCTATGTAGCGATGGAATCATATTTGAAAAAAACAATTATAACACACACACACACACACACACACACATATATATATATATATATATATATATATATATATATATTTATATATGTAGATAGATACACAGAAAGCTATATGAATAGAATGAAGCATAGAGATATACTTAGGCAGATAAAAATATACATATATACACATATATACATATATATAGATATGTAGATTGAGATATATATATATATATATATATATATATATATATATATATTGAGAGAAAGTGAGAGAGATAGAGAGTTACATAGAAAGATACATAAGATACATACAGATCTAGTTAGAAAGACTTATGGATAAAGACTTATGGATAGAAATATATATATATATATATATATATATATATATGTGTGTGTGTGTGTGTTTGTAAGTATATGCATAGAGAGAGAAATAGGTATATGGTATTCTACAATTAAATATCTGCTTTCAAGATGGTTAGTAACTCAGTCTACTAGAAAATCTTAAATTTCGAATTCTTTACAGACACAACAGAGATGGATATATTGACAAAACCACTGCTTTCCTACTGTTCACCGGTGGAAATATTGAGAAATAATCATATTACTGATCTTCCATGTATTATGATCGTGTAATCTTGTTGCTTTTATGCTTATTGGTATACATCAGGAAATATGTTTGAAATATGCTAGGAAGTGTACCTAAATATTAAGGAATTCCTATAGTCTGTATCCTACATGAAGATCACTATAGAAACGTCTACGAAGGAATAGACTCAACAGACACTGAAGTACAGGAAATATATTGGCTTCACTAAAACGAATTTGTGTGAAGACATAATATATAAAGCACCCTGGAACGATTGAAATCATAGTCTCTGTTGGCTGAAAGTAGCATTTCTCTCATGTCAATACGGCAGCTGATTTTGATGTCAGAGGAATTTTTGTCAATCACAGAAAAAAAATTAAAATTTATATCCTGTCACAAAGAAGTAATTTTGATTAAAATATGATGTGTATTGAGAGGACACAGAGATACACACATACACACACACAAACACACACGCATATATATCAATACGATAAAATATAGCCTTAACTTACACTCTGTTTAGGAGAGAATTTTGCTTAATATCAGCAACAGAACTCATATCAGTATTACGAATGTTGACATTAGTAAGATTTTGGGGTGACGAAAAATGTTTAATTTCTGCCTATACCAATAAACGCTCTTGGTCAGATATCCATTCACTTCAATTATATATATATATATATATATATATATATATATATATTTGGGTAGAATAAAAAGTTTTACATACTAGCAAGTGGGTATCAATATATTTCTGTTATAAATATAGTTGTCACTTTTGTGAATCCGAGTTATAATTTATATATTATTGAATATACATAAAAGCCTAAGTAGATGGCACGACACGGTGTTTCATGCAGTTTTGCATGAAACGTGCTATCGGCATTCAATATCATGTCTATTTCCTAATATATATATATATATATATATATATATATATATATATATATATATATATATATGTTTGTGGGTGTTTTTGTTAGTCAGTTTCAACTTAATGCTTAGTGGACAGCCATATTTGCGTAGACGCTCCATTTATTTTTGCTAGCATTTTATTTTGTAATCCGTACTGTACTTTCGAAAAATTTTATTAAAGAAAATACGAACTAAAGCTTATATCTTTCATTTTTAATAGTGTAATATGTTAAAAATATTTTGGATTGATAAATATAAATTTATATTATTTTTTTATTACTTGCATATGTGTGTGTATTTTCATACGTTGGGAACAAATATGTAATATGTTGAAATGAAAGATGACAAACTCAAGATATTTGCACGTGAACACAAGCTGACAAGGCAAATTCATGTGAGTCGTGCATAACAAATCAAAAAACAACATACTTTTTTTCTTCATTACTTCATTTCTGCAGAAGGTAAAAAGATATCGAAGCATATTAAATCTATAAAAGTTTCCTATTTGTTCCTTATGCTATATATATATATATATATATATATATATATATATATATATGAGAGAGAGAGAGAGATTAAAATTAGTAAAGTGTAAGTGTGTTTCATGTATTAAAATACATGATAATTACATTATATGCGGTACAATATTTTATTCAGGTTTCAAAATAAGTAGGATAAGAATTATACACACTGTATTAAATAATATTTAAAAAACAAATAACTGTTGGCTACTTGATTACTGCTCTTCATTCTTCAGAGCCAACAGATGACAATATATATATATATATATATATATATATATATATATTTATATTTATATATATGTGTATATATATATATATTTATATATATATATATATATGTGTGTTTGTGTATATATATATATATATATATATATATATATATATATATATATATATATATATATATATATATATATATAATCTTGGAACCACTTAAAAATGGAAAACATTTTTTACTCGATAAGCAAATGTATAAATAGTAAATATATTACATTTAATCCCTGAAACCATCCTTTCTATTTCCTGGAAAATGTCTGCTTCGACGTAATATAAATGATCTGAAAATTGAGATTAATGCTAAGTTTTTAGTTGAAAAATGTCTGCCGTCTTCATATTGGACAATCTAGTATATGTGCTAAATTTGTACAATTTAATAACGCAATATTATATAATCCAGAAAATGGTTCTCTCTACTTGCAATTGCCGTGACGATGTTAGCACGTCATATATAACAAATCTCTCAAAATGTATTTTTTAAAAACTTTTACATAATAACTTTTCTCATACATAATCCCACTACTGAGTGAATGTTGAAATCTGTTTTTTTTTTATTATTTTTGCCACGTCATCACCTTATGTCAGTAATTTTTAAATACAAATGTCACTGTGATGCTGACTTTTCTTTTTCATGTGCTATCGTAGTCGAACATGCCTGAATTTTCTGCCCTTGCTGTTCTTAATAAATTTAATCTTTCTGTTATTTCTCCAAAAACCCTCTCCCGCCATTCATTTAGTCAAGCTGACTCAGTATGCTATTCGTTGTCTGACTCTGTCCATCCTGCCTTCATTGTCAGATTTCCCAAGACCCCTTTCCTTAATGTGTTCTAGAAATTTGTTGTCTCTTTCAGGGGTTAATTATATGTTTACTTTTTGAATCCATTTTCTCTAGATTTTCTTCTTTGATGACATATTTAATCTATAGTATCTTCAGCATCCTAAGTGTAGAACAACACTTCTTTTGAAATTTTTTTTTTCTGGTTAGATATTCTGAGAAAATAGTTAACTTGAAATGCTGAACATATTAAGAGCCTCTTAGATCTGACACTCTCAACTTTAAACGCTACTTTTAATTTTCCTATAAATTTTAGTTTGAAGTCTTCTATAAGATTTTCTTTGAATTTTATATAAATTTTACCTTTACATCTTACAATCTACCACCCAGTCGAATTTGAATAAATGTTATTTTAAGGCATAATCTGTCCATTTTGAAGACAAAGATAAAAATTATAAGAAAGAGACAAACTCTTCAATCCTGTTATTCCGTATGTGAGACATATTTTAAAATAGGTTTTCTGGGATGATGTTCGAAAACAATGCTTTACATTATTATGGGATATATTTGCAGAACATATCAAAGGTTTGAGACTGACTGATTTGCACGAGTCAGCAAATATCCATAAAGTTCAGCATAAATGTTTGGATATGATATTGATATTTTCGGTTCTGTGATCAAAAACACTTCAGAAATAATCCTACTTGTGTATTATCTTTTAGCAGGATTTTGCACGAGAATCAATAAAGTGCATTTGAAATTTCTGTAAACTTTTTTATATTAAGCCTAAGCAGACTTTCTTTTGTGAACACAAGGAATGGATGTAATGTATATTCTGGAATGTATATTGCTGAATCTCTAGTAGAATTTCTCTGCCCTTTTTAAGTCATTGTGCAGGTGTATCATAAATATATTTACAAACTTTTGGAGCGGCTTGCTAACATTAAACATGGACAAAAGTCGATATAATTGTATGTCTACAAATCGTTCTTATTTGAGTTATTACTTTTAAAGTTTACACTAGACGATGTTAAATGCACATTGCAATGTACAATCCTAAATACTTTTACAAACTTTGGCGGAGGATATTTGACACGAAAATAATGCAAACTATCTATATAAGCATAGACCAAAAGGCCATCGTTGTATCTCAAGAGAGAACCTCAAAATGTTGTTTAAAATTTTCTCTGCAGCTTGTACACACGCATATCTCCGTAAGATCATTGACTAGCGAACCCTTTTAAATACTCCCACAGGAAGTCGAAATATTTCATAGGCCCACATCAAGCTTGACAGCATTATTAATGTCTGCTGCATATGCTTATTGTTGTAGGTGGCCCCACGGATAAAAATCTAAAGGAATGAGGTCGTGGCAACATAAAGACCATGAAAATAGTCCTCTCTTACCTCTCCATTATAAGAATATAATTATAATATTTTTTTGTTTAAAAATATAATCCCTTCGCTACATAAGAGTTCTCATGTTTCAAAAACGGTTCTCGTTTTTGAAACCTGAGCACTCTTATGTAGCGAATGAATCATATTTTTAAACAATATATATATATATATATATATATATATATATATATATATATATATATATATATATATATATCCTGAATTGGCTCTGAAGACCGAAGCGCAATAAAATTTTAGCCATCTCATAGAATGCTTCTGTCTCTAATTCTAAGAAATTCCTGATAATTCAGAGTATATTAAAAGTGTACACTTGCAGTTTTATTTTGTGTATTGAGCGAATTTTTTGATGGTCACTTATAACATGATATTACTAATATTGCTTTCAGAATAATCCTACATACGTAAATATAAGTATGAATATTATTTGAACATATATACAGGCTTTCTCTATCCCCCAATACTTTCGTTATGTTCTTGATTCCCTTTTCTCTGTCCAGGTATAATGTAATCAAATTAAATACTGGGCTAAAAGGAAACAATTATCATTGCTATTTTCTTTACAAAAATATAAACAAGCAAACAAACAATTTTAAAAGCTACCATGCTCATCAATTTATGAAATTTAAAATTATCAGCATCCTAAATCACTTAAACAAAAATTCATTCTTTTCCCAAAAATAAGTAATCAACAAAATAGGCATAAATAGGAAAAAATGATTCATTTCAATTAATATTTCTTCAAATTTTAACATCTCTATCCACAAAGCTGTAATCCATTTTATTTGTATTTAATCAAGTCAATAATTTATAAATGAAATGAATTTATATCTTCCTTCAATTATTCCACATTAAAAGATAATGCATAAACATTAGAAATCCAAAACGAAATTCATGATTCTTTAGACACTAATCTTAGAAGCCTAAACATCGCTAAAACTAAAGCTTTATTCCAGAATTTTAGTGAATATTAAATTATCAAAATGCATGAAAATTTTGCATAATTAACCTTGCAAATAAGGAAAATAAGCGAAATATCTCGAGCTCTCTCCTGTGTTCAATAATTTAAGGAATTTACATTCGATCGATGATAACTTCAAATATGTTCTTAGCATATATTCATGCTATTTCCGTCACTTTCTCTTGCGCATACGCCATTATATGCTGCTGCAAATGCAGTTCGAATTTTCCTATTGTGATTTAATATGTTGGCTTCAAGAGAGTTCTAAAATTAAAAAAATATATAAGCTTTGATTTTAATTAATACTTCTGACAAAGACAGACTCTCCTGCAATTTTTTTCTGAATAAACAATTAAAATCCATAAGATATAATTATTATATCTACTGTCAGAACGTGGATATAGATTCATTTATATAATCTGGGATATTTATAAAAGAACGAGTTTATTAATAGACAGGATGAGACAAAAGTTGCGCACCATAGGGATAATATATTAAAAGAATGATTACACATGAAAATTGTCTGATTCATTAACACGTCGAAGAGTTTCCTTTGCCATTTTATTGCATTCATATTATTTTTTCTTTAAATTTCTAAATATATCTTGGGCGCCTCTGATAAACTGATTTCAAATATATATATATATATATATATATATATATATATATATATATATATATATATATATATATATATATATTCCGATTTATTTCACATTCAAGCCATTATAATCTGCCGTCCTGAGAAATGAGTTTGTTGAGTGTCATTATTATGATGAAGGAAAAAAACAATACTTGTAAGTTAAATGCTCTCAAGTCAAATATATGTTAGCAATGGATTATGCACTGTTACTGGAGATAGCAAATGTGGATTGTTTACCAAACGCTGAGAAGACAGAAAGTTAGGAACGTACGTAATAATAACGCTTGAGTGCGCACAAAACAAATATCCGATAAAATGGACGCTGGAGGTAAAAGTGTTCCTAGGAGAACATTGGGGGAGAATTATTATTAGTTGAAAAAAATCTGCATTTTCAGGCTAGTTTGAAATTTGATAAAGATAATATAAATAAGTATGGGGAATCCCGGATTAATATATTGCAAATAGACGAAACAAATATATATTTTTTTTTCATAAAGACCTGTCACATGTTTGATGGAAATGTGCTAAACTTCATCATATAATGTAAAATCAGGTTATAGTTTATCAATAGGAGTGAAAGGAAATAAGTTAATGTAAGAAGCTGATGATAAATTAAAAGAAAAAGGATGCACACATTTATCGTTTGAAAAGGATAGATTATCAAGTATTAAATAAACGTGTCAATAATTTTGACTTTACAAAGATTTTAACGTTTTTGTTTTAGTAATAATGAAATAAACTTCATAAGACAAAGCATTAGGCATAAATCCATTTCCGTATTGCTTTATTATTTTTGGTTACCACTTTATAATTCAATGATATATATATATATATATATATATAACGAGATAGAGACAGATACGTGTCGATATTTATTTCATCATATTTTAATCTTTATTCAATATATAAATACTTGATTTTAACTCAAGGCCATATTTTATAAAATGAGAACGAATGTTAATTTACTTTTAGGAAACATTTGTTCAGGGCTTACGTTTTATAAATACGTACATATATGTGTGTGTATGTGCATGTAATTATACATAAATTACATATATGCACTTATACACAATGTTGGACTAAGAATTATTCATCGGCAATGAAGGAAATGCGAATATTTGCAACTACTTGCTGAGACTGACGTAGCTTATTCCGCATTTAAGTTTGAATAATTCGTGATTTTTATAGGTTTCTTTAATATATTCATAGTGATACATTGTTCTAATAATTTCGGCAGTCCAGAATTAACTGTCTCCACTTATAGATATTATGAAATAATATTGCTCATTTGCAATTGTCATGTATATGGTTTCTTGATTTGACATTTACTACAAGCACGCTTAGAAAATTGACCTTATTTTATAACATTCTAAAATGTTATGAAGAAGACTATGTCAGTGTCGCGTACCGCGATAGCTCATTCCTTAATCAAATTTGTCGAAGAACAAAGGCTTCACATGAAGATATTTGATGTCTATAAACAAGGTTAGGGGTACAGAAAAAATGTATATACGTTTTAATGCTATGAGAGTGGAACTTTGGAGCATTATCAAGTAATACTATGAGATTAGTTCTATGGAGAATGAGGTAGGGATGGGAAGAAAACTGTTAATTTCTGGCAAAATGGAAAGGAAAATTGTAACTTTAATATTTTATGCGTAATTCTTTTATAAATGATGGCATAGCCGAAGAAAATATATATGCACACACACAAAGATGGTGATGATGAAGACGATCATGCTAGTTGCACGTGTTGTGCCACTATACAGAATGCGGTAGATTAGTTAGTCTCCACCCTACCTGCTGAATCTCGATTGTTCCCGCGTTCTAATACTTACTCATTAAATGTTTGTAGAATAATCTTTGGTTTCATACAAGCTTTATGTTATGATAGAAGACACAGTCGGGGATTGTCTATACGGTATAGAGTTCGAGTAATCAGATAACACGTGGTATTGTAAATGTTCTGAATATATCGCTTATGTTACGCCGCTTATACATAAATATATATAGACTTGAAATTCTTATATATAACAATCAAAACAACAAGGCATACAAACCATACAGAAAAGCAATCAACAAACTTATATGCATAAAAATCCCTCTAACCACCATCCTAAATTATTCAAGCACATAACCGTATACGTAAACAAATGAATATCAACAAATTTCAGCAACGTAAAAATATTCAAAGAAAACTAAGAACATGTGAAACACCATTAAGAAATAGCAATCTTCTGAAAAAAAATGAAAACAAAAGAAGCAAACAGAATAGAAAAAGAAATATAATCTACTTCAATCCACCCAACAATAATGCGATAAAAACAAAAATAGGAATAGTATTCTTCAAAATATTTGAAAAACGTTTCGCGAAACACAAAATATTAAAAACATCAGGAAAAATATAGTAAATATTAGTTACAGCTGCATGTATAACATGGAAAAAATAATTACCAAACACAATAAAATAATACTCAAAAAAGACAAAAATAACCACAACAATATGAATCAGACAGATATTAACAAATGCAAATGTCTAAATGAAAGCAATTGCCAAAATATGACAAATTCCTAACCAACAACATAGTATATGTATATATACACACCGTAAGAAACTGCACAAACGAAGAAGAAAACAATTTTTATGGGAGCTAAAAAAAAATATATATTTAAAAAAAGATTTAATAATCATCATCTTCATTTAAAATACAAAACTACACAATACTATCAGAGTTGCCAGAGACAAAGTAACATCATTATCAAGATTAAATGGGAAATCATAAAAAATGGCAGCCCCACAAGTTAGAAACAACAGATACGGTGTGTCTGAAGAAAAATGAAAAATGATCACATTTAATGATCAAAACAAGTTATTGAACAAGAGGAATATAACAATGGGGAAATGCAGATATTTAAATATGATACTATTTTGCTACATAAATGCTAATATAAAAAGTAAAGAAATACAAGACAAAACGTAACCCCATCACAAGCACAACCAACCACAACTAACATCTGATCTATATCAATCACAAACAAAATCTACCCAGAAAAAATAATGAAAATATCAACAAATAATAACAAACTAATTAATACACAAATATGCGTAACACACACAAACAAAAAATACAAATCATCACAACTGCACCCCTACAACTACAAAACGCAAATGCATTCAAGCGCTCTTTACAACCACAACATCAACAAAATAATAACTCACAAAATAATACCCAACAAGACAAAACACCAAGCAAATTGCGACAATAAGCACTGCAAAACAATAAATACAAAAACTATTGTTTCGCACAAAACATAAGATTTATCAAACAATATCTAAAGTTTAATAATACAAAGTATTAAAAATATATATATTTAATACAAAAATACACACAAACACACAGACGCGTATACACGAACCAACAAATATACACTTCCGTGTGAGTGTGTTCGTATATATTTGTGTGTAAGTATGCGTACATATGGGCATATAAATATGCACACATATAAATACACACATGCACAAACAAACATACAGGCACAAAAGTCCAACCATAACCTAAATTCTAAGGTCAAAACAAAAGCAATAAACCAGAGAGCTACGGAGAATGTGAGGAAATAATAACATAAAAAAATATAAAAAGGTAAGGTTGAGGAAGAGTAGTTAGCCACAAATCAACACCTATCAAGCAAAATGGAAAAAATATATTCATAGTACAATAAATTACAGAATAATCGAGAAATATCAACAATTTAACTCTATTCTGTAGAGTAGTTACTTTGATGTAGCCACGAAACTTTGAAGCAAAAATGAGGTAAGTGAAAAAAATTTTTCCCTTATTAATACCATATAAGTTCTATCTCTATCTTCGATATTGAGCAATCTACTACAAATCATGCTTGAATTAAATACCTTCTTGTCAGCGAATCACTGAAAAACCAGAACTTTTGGCTTCGAAAACTTTATTTCAAATTAAGACTCACATATATATATATATATGTAACTTGTGTCTACGTATGTGTGTGTTTGTACTAAATATTCCTTGTGTGATATTTTGCTAAATTCTGGTTTTTGCTCTTTTGTTTCTGGCGGAGGAATTTCTGATGACCGATTCTTTGTGTATGTTCACCCTGCCTTTGTTTTGCTGTTAATGTTTATTAGATTACATGAAACTTGATGTTTTGACTAATCGGATTTAAATTAACAAATATTATTATCTATTAAAATTCATCTTTCAAAATTATTCACTCAACTGAAATTTCTCAAGAAAAATATTACTTTTATTGAGGAAGATATTTGCCAGAGCATGTTTGGGAATTTAGAGATATGGGTAAAGTTCTTCATGCGTTTTCGATTTGTCATCTTCAAAATATTTTTCTCTTTTGACTTGAAAAATCGCTTTGATCTTCGAAGGTCATTTTATCATTTGCATCATAACAAGATTCGCCCACTCTTTTCAAATGGTCCGTTTGCTTGTGTTTGTATGTTATTGGTCATTTAATGACGAAATTTAATTCTTTCGAAACATTTGTAATTTCTTTTATAAAAATGTATAGCTGGTAGTTGGTTTTCCTGATCGTTTCTTTTATTTTATTTTCATTTGTTTTTTCTACAAAAACTTATTGCTTGTAAATTTTATTAATGTGAAAATGTATTGCTGGTATTTTTACTTTAAAAAATATTAATAGTTTATTCTTCATTCTTTCATGTTTTGACACCAGACTGGGGATAACTATTGTCCCAGAGCCAGAACCCAAACTAGTACTACTACCATGGATTAGGGTGAACCAGAGAATACCACCAATTAAGTGGTGTTTCCGCACTCCTCAAAACGAACCCAGTAGAGGCCTTGATCTTTGATGTTTATGTCCATACCTACACACACATAAACACACACACACATCCATATATATATATATATATATATATACATACATTAAAAATCATATAATATATATATGAACATGCCTTATAATAAAGAACTTTATAACCATATATATATTAGGAAAGAATCTAATCACCGACAAGGTATACTTAATAACCTGCATAAATCAGTGCAACTTAGACTATCTACTAACTCCAGTTATAAATACATCTTTGACAAATACAGAACCAAATATGTTGATGCACTATTCAAAAGTCATCACAATATTAAACTAGTGTACATCACAAACACTAGCATGAATACCAATATTATATGTAGGAATAGAAAAGACATCATAATTTGGTTCAACCCACCCATTAACAGTAATGTCAAGACTAACAGCGTTAAAATCATTCTTAAATTAGTAGACAAACACTTTAAGCATAACCCTTTACTCAAAAATCCTTAAAAAGAACAACATCAAGGTTAGTTTGCACTAGAAACCCTGACAAATATATAGCCCAGTATAATAGTATAACCATTATCAAATATTTAAGGAACACCAATAAGAATGGTACCTATGATAATCAAAAATGTAATTGCGGTAAATGTACCATCTGTCCTATGAATGGCAAACGTATGTATAAAGAAGTTATCTATAAGGTTAGTATAGGTATAATGACAGAATCAATTTCTTTGGAGTCAACTGCAAATAATTGGAAAAAAAACAATTTCGTCATCAGAAAATGATTTATTGACAATGACAAAAAAAATACAAAAATGACACAGCACTCTCAAAAGAGATATCTACACACTAATAGTAAATTTAGAATTATTCGCTAAAATTAAAACATTGACAGACGGAGGGGGATGGATACAACCTGTGTTTACTAGAAAAAAGTAATCTTCAAAAATATTAATAATTTAAATCTAGTTAATATGCATAATTAGCTTATGTCAAGTTGTAAGTATACAAAAATCTTTCTCTTAAATTATTATAATCCTGGAAAATTTTCTTTTTGTTTATTCTGTTCAGTTTATTTAATTCATACACCGATTGCAACCCTTTAACCATTCAAACGTTCCTTTCTGAGCAACTGAGATAACTAAGGCAATAAATAAGTAAATGAAGTAAGATCAAATAACAAACCACCAACAAATAAATACAATAATAACAGCCAAGAAAAAAAATAAGAATAATAAATGAAAAAAACCCACAATTGTAACACAGTCGAAAAAGCTCATGCGAAACGACAATTACTTCCACCCAGTTATTTATAGAATAATTCGAAACGACATTTAGGTCTCACTAAAATAATCGTTAGAACAATACGATAGACTAACCCACTTTGCATCACTGAACGGTATATGTAAAGAGTTGACTAATGACACAACGCATATGGCCTATTGTGTATAACCAGTAAACAGAGTGTCGCCGCACTGTTCAATGTTTGTTTAGCGGCATATCAACTCATTATGTTTCATTTAATGGGGAAATTTAATTTTTGGGGGGAGCACTAGTAATTTCTGTGTCAAATGTATTGTTGGTATATTTTTTACGAAAATGCATTGCTGTTAATATATTTTACTCTGAATATATATTGCTGGTATTTTGATCGTTTCTTTATACTTTCATAAAGTGTTTACCCAATTTTGATCGGTAATTATTTGTCCATAGATAGGAATCGAACAGGTGCTACCACCCCGGGGCAGGGTGTACTTGGGAACATCAGCAATTAAGAGATGGTGCCGCAAAACAACCAGATCAAGGTCCATGCTGCCGGATGTAGTTTATTTTCATACCCAGGACGAATTGACATCAATGTTCACTTACACAGGCGCACACACACACACACACACACACACACACACACACACACACACACACACAGACATATGCATATGCATATATATATGAGAGTGTAGGTGTGTGAGTATATATATATGTGTGTGAGAATTAGTTCCATCAATAATGTACATCATATATTTATTTTAGAATCTATGAAGTAGGCTATACTACTTATATACTAATTTATCGTTATAACTGTCCTATTTTTAAACATACTTTACGGGATCTATCTTTAAAAAAATTAAACATTCTATTTTGTTCGCTATATCAGAAAATGTCAACTATATTTTACATAAAACTTTAAATACTGCCTAACTTCATCAATTCGTTGGTATTGTCAAATTGATAATTAAATCGTTTTCTTGTTTATTTTATTGTTGTTCTTCTCTGTTCTATTTTAGATGGAGTTTAATCAATATGATAAACGTCTTTCTAGGAAATCATTCGTAAGATTGATCTTGTTCAGACTTCGCCCAGTAAGAATTCGCTATAAAAATATTTTTCTATTTTCTCCTGTTAAATATATGTCCTTCTATTCCACAGACAATGTCCACAATCTCTGCAATAAATTTGACGGCTATCATCTTTCACACCCCATCTCACCATATTTCGATAAATGAAACGTCTCCACGTCTGGCCAATCACATAAAATAGAAAAGCTGACTAATCAACGAAGACAGAAATTGCTAATATGTTAATACTTAATAAGTAACATTTTATATATATATGGCTTTCGCGAGATATTTTGGAGTATTATAGTACACAAGAATGATCGAATTCGTATAAAATTTCGTCCAAAAATCGCCTGCAATTACTTCATAATTTTTCTTATATAATTATATTTTGAATATATATATATATATATATATATATATATATGTGTGTGTGTGTGTGTGTGTGTGCGCATGTGTGTCTCCGTGTGTGCGTGTATAGTAATAAATTAATATGCCAAACGAGTGAACCTCTGTCTTTGTATGTGTGTGTGTGTACTGTAGCTTATTTTTCTTTTTGTTTCTTTCACATTTGTTTTTAAATATTCCACATTGTAGCAACAGAAAAATCTGACAAAATGGTGAAACGTTTTAAGAGTCACGACGTAATATTACTTTGGATAAAATAGCGATTAACACACTTTCTAGATATTTTCCTCTCAATTAATTATTTTTTCTTATAATTAGCTTTGAATGTGTTCAAAGATATATATATATATATATATATATATATATATATATATATATATATATATATATATAGATACACACAAACACATTAGTATTCGATATTTCCGTTGACTCATAAAGAAAACGATGTTTTCATTTGAGGATTAATTCCCCTTGACGATAAGCACTATTTGAAAATTATTACTGCTTTTCTTTTTTACTTGACGCGGTAACACCATTTATTTCGCTCGAGTAGACACGTGGAATGTACGTACTTCAGAGACAGACAGAAGATGTTACTGAACTATTCATAACTTCGATTTCGTTTCTTTCTTTTTTCCTTTTGTAACATGTCGTGTTAATACATTTATTAATTGCCGTTTGACTTCAATGCTTTGTCCTTTAATTAGCCGGACTCAGATGAGTCCGCGAAATATTGTTTGCGGAACAAATGTACCAGGAAACATAATTTCATAATATTTCTAAAAAAGAAATAAAGATAAAAAATAGTGAATCCCGATGGTGATATTCTTCCTGAAATATATAGAAAATATTAGGTTGGTGCAAAAATAATGACGTAACAATGTCGTTTTTGGACGTTAAAAAATAATTCAAAAAACGACATTATTACGTCATTATTTTTGCGCCAACCTAATAGAATTTGAAGTTATGCAACATTCAGTACAATATTCTGTCTGTCTCTCTGAAGTACTTTTTACGCCTCTTCTCTCTCAGAGCGAAAAGAAACAATTTTGCCGCTCAAAAAGTCAAAAGGATAAAGAGGAAGTGATTTTCATATATCACACGGACCGTGATTATCTTCAGTGAGGGCGAAGATCCAACACTATGTAAAAGATATTTAATACGATTTTTATTCTGTCAACTCATTTAATTCAGTTGAAAATGTCACATTGTGCCTAATTCTAATCAAATAGTAAACATATCAGATCAGATGTAGATGGAACGCATTCGATAGCAAAAATCGAGGTGAGATACATGACTGAACCCATTGTGTTACAATCTAGTCAAACGGTAATAAGGTATGCGAACATTATGAGTCATTTGGAATATAAATTTCTCGAGTCGTTTAACTTAATTTAGCCTTCACGTTGTCATTTTACAGTAACTGATTTAAATTGCAAATGAGAATGTTGCGTTTATAGGTGAGGAAATATTTTTCATACATCATAAAGTATTTAAATCGATCAATAACTTGGAATATAAACCAATCGTGATGCCTAGGAAAGAAATCAAATAGAAATGGTCTTTAATATAAGAGGGTCTATACGGAGATTAATTGGTAGAGAAAACTACACAATTCAAACAAACAATCTGTAGCATTCGCAAGAATATGATGATATGGGGTTAATATGAAATGGCGGTAGTCATACGTTAAAAATCACTAAAAGAAACTGTGACCATCGAAAAGTACGTATCAAAATGCATCGTGAAATAAAGAAATGTTTCACGCGAGATTTGAACTCGGAGCGCTGAATCCAGATAGCGAATCACTAGACTACAGCACATATACACTGACGCTTATTACTAATTAAATACAACCTGAAAATAAAAGACTAATTACCATCACCCCATAGAACCGTTCTCTCTTATTCTTTATTCACCTGTTTATTAATACGTAGTTACTTTAGGGAAATAATGTTTCGACCAATATTTAATCTCGGAAAGGCCAAATATTTCCCCAGAAAATACATTTTTCTACTACATAAAAATATTAATACTTAGATAAACTGGGTAGAAACCAATGTTCTATCGATATTAGAATTCAGATCTCTGTAATCAGAATGCAGTATCCTAACTACTGCACCACAGATCCGCACTCTTGTCCTCTTGTAATTATGTTTATTAATATTTCCTTACAGTAGGAAAGATTTTCAACTCTTGAAATATTGTCATGAATCGCGAGGAACAAAGAAGTTTCTTACTGGTGATGATATAGCATTTTTGCAAGACATAATTTTTGAATATCTTGATCTAATAATAATAGATAATCTAATAATTAGAAGCAGTTGAAATTCCAACTGTACCTTCGAGAATTTTTTTTTTTTGTTGTTGTATTGGTCCTTACCAAATCATGTCAAGGCTGTATTTCCTGTCAGTGGGAGACATCTTCCATGTTGATTACGACTGTTTATATCCGTAAAAGTATAAATATATAATGTAAGCTTACATTCAATTAAGATAACCAGATAAATGTACGTCATAGCTAGGGGCTTATATAATTAGAATCCATTCTTTTCACTATCACAATGTGTTCAGGTCTGTGTTTCTCCTCATACTGGATTCATGCGAACGTTGCAAGTCGCATTGTTAATGATAATGCTAACATCAGCCGTTTTCTTATTGAGCATATATGATGCATTCATTGACTGAATGAAAACTGAGTACTTTGGCATATGTTTAAATTTTTTTATGAAAATGAAGCGAAACATTTTTACAAGATGAGTCAATTCTTCTGCTCATTTCAGTAAGATTTGTTATGATTAATTTTATTCGAGACAAAATTAAACATTATGAAATTTCTCATAATTTTCTCGAATTGTTGGTAATCGCAATGTCAGTATTTGCTAAAATCAGTGGCTTGACTGATACATTCACCGTATGGAATCATACAGGGCTGATTGCTGTGTCTTTCTTTTTCTACTCGCCAGTATGTATGTATGTATATATATATATATATATATATATATATATATATATATATATATATATATATATGTGTGTGTGTGTGTGTTATATATATATATATATGTGTGTGTGTATGTTATATATATATATATATACGTTATATATATATACGTTATATATATATGTTATATATATATATATGTTTTATATATATATATATATGTTATATATATATATATGTTTTATATATATATATGTTACATATATATATATGTTTTATATATATATGTATATGTTATATATATATATGTTTTATATATATATATATATATGTATATGTTATATATATATATGTTTTATATATATATGTTATATATATATATATATGTTATATATATATATATGTTATATATATATATGTTTTATATATATATATGTTATATATATATATATGTTTTATATATGTTTTATATATATATGTTATATATATATATGTTTTATATATATAAGTTATATATATATGTTATATATATATGTGTTATATATATATATATGTTATATATATATGTTATATATATGTTATATATATGTTATATATATATGTTATATATATATATATATATGTTATATATATATATATGTTATATATATATGTTATATATATATGTTATATATATATTATATGTCATGTATATATATGAGTGTGTGTATGTTATATATATATATATATATATGTATGTATGTTTATATATATATATTCTGTGTGTTTCATTTAATGTTCAAATCCCTTTGTATATGTTAGCATTTACGAGTGTCAAATTTGTGTATGCTTTGCGAAATAGTTCCTTTTAATCTAGTCAAACGGTATATATCCTCAAAATCCTAATGATCACTGCTCTAATACTTATTTATTAATAATTTTCTTATGAACACTTATAATAATAATAATAATAATAATAATAATAATAATAATAATAATAGTAATAATAATAGTAGTAGTATTAGGTTGGTGCAAAAATTATTACGTAATAATGTCGTTTTCTGACGTTAAAAATACGTCAAGAACGACATTATTACGTCATTATTTTTGCTCCCACCTAATAGTACTATTATTTCTTTTAGATGTTTAATACAAAAGCATTCCTTCCTGACAAATCCAATAAATCAAAAGATACATTGTTCTTCCAAATCTATCACATCTACAAGTGGCATAAATCTATCTAATCTCAACATAAAATTTGTTATATTAGATCCAATGCAATAAAAAAATTTAGTCAAGAATAAAGAAAACAATACGTTAAGATTGAAGGAGGAATTTAATCTATAACCTGTAATAACTTTCACAAAAATACATAGTTGAAGCCTCAAGGAATCTAAATAAATGATTATATGAATATAGAAGAGACATTTTCACAAAACAATACATCAAATGCATTGATTTCTCACTATATTGAGATTGGCTACAATTTTGACAGAAAATGCTTCTCTGATTAAAGGAGAAAACAATTCACTACGACTAAAATGTTTAGAGATTGCCTTGATCGAGACGAGATTCATAATAAATTAGTGACGGGGCTCTTACAAAATTTTGGCAGTGTGGGATATATACGAACAAAAGTGATGGAAAGGAAAATAAAAATAATCTAAATTAAAACGGCTAGATTTAAAAATACAAATTAAAATATTTAATTCTTAGTATTCCTCCTTCGTACGCATGTATAGTCGAACCAACATAACAAATTTAGTCCGATTATGTCCTAAAGCACGAAACGTCTCACAAGAAAGTTTTTGCATTTTGTCATAGATCCCTATATATATATATATATATATATATATATATATATATATATATATATATATATATAATAATAATAATATTTTTTGTTTTAAAATATGATTCCTTCGCTACATAAGAGTTCTCATGTTTCAAAAACGAGAGACGAAATCATCCAAATAATTAATAAAATTAAGTTGGATTGTGGTGTTTAGTCCCGTTTCATCTTCAAGCGAAATTTTAGGAATAAGCTATCTCTCGGTTTACGTGTATTTTTAGGCACGGTCCGTTACAGAATTTGTTATTGTGGGAGTGACTAGACTATTTTCCTTCTTTAAGTAGTCAGGGAGTTAATTCTTATCAATAGATTCATCATCCTCTGAGAGGTTTTGCTAAGGTTGGGTAGGGTATCTATTTCAAGGCTAATGTTTACGGTCATCCTTTAGTTGGTTCCCAGTGAAGGATATTTTTATGGCGCGCCTACAGTCGTTATGCGTCTGGAGAATTGTCTTTTATTATTGTCTATCTGATTATCTATTTATTTATTTGTTTATTTAAGTGGGTGTTTTATATACAGATCGCTTTGCATTGAATTTCAATTTGTTTTTTTAGTTTTTTGACGACGACAAAAGGATACATAATAGCTCCCATAACAAGGTCGAGCACTCTGAACCTTTATTTTTAAAATGAACTTTAAAAATATGGAAAAAATAAATTTCGACATTTCTTGAAAAACATTCCACACACAAACAAACGGAATTACTTCATCAAACTTTTACAAAACCAGAGGAATTAATAAGAAGAATGAGATGGAAAGCATTCTTCTTCCTACGAGGGAATAACCTAACAAAAAAAGGGCACGAGGTTTACGGATTTAAAAGCAAGAAAGTAGCACCATACAACAAAAACCTACAGGAATTCGAAAAGGACCTACTAAATATAATCAACAATATTTCCTTTCGGGAAAAGAAAAACAACTTCCAGAAGCGTCTAGACCAAATAGTCAAAACCATAAACAACAGCGACAAAATACTAGTTAAATCCGATAAGACGGGAAACTTTTACAAATTAACGGCTGGCGACTACAACAAATTAATTAAAAAAACTTAACGAAGACTTATAAAAAAGCCCAGAATAACAATATAAATATGGTTGACAGTATCAATAGAACAAGTAAAATGATTACTGAAAAATTAAAAATAAGTGATAGAGTAGGCAAACTGGCCGAAAAGGAGTGCTACATCACCCTTAAGGACCACAAACACGGTTTTGAGGAAGACCCCACTACCAGAATGATAAACCCTACTAGACCCGGCATAGGAAAGATAAGCAAAAAAATCCTGGAAAGAATCACTAGCCAAATTAAAAAACAACTTGGATTAACACTCTGGATTAACACCCAAGAAGTCATGAACTGGTTTACCAACATCGAAAATAAGCCCGAATGCACCCTAATCCAGTTCGATATTGTCGATTACTACCAGTCAATATCAAAAGACCTCTTCACGACTGCCCTGGAGTTTGCTACGGTATATTCAGACTTAACTGAAGAAGAAACAAACATTATTCTCAGTGCAAAGAAATCTGTCCTCATCCATAATGGGGACCAGTGGATAAAAAACACCAATGACAACTTTGACAATACCATGGGATCTCTAGACTCTGCAGAATCTTCGGACCTTGTCGGTCTATTTATACTGTACAATCTAACCGCCCACCGTGAACTGGACGTTGGGGACATCGGACTGTACAGAGATGACGGGCTCATGGTAGTGAGGAGCTCCACAAGCTTTAAAACAGAGAAAATTAAAAAGATAATTTACAATGAATTCGGGAAACTAAATTTAAAAACAATAGTCAACACTAAATTGAAAAAAGTAAACTTCCTAGACGTAACCCTAGACTTAACTAACAACGTTCACCTACCTTACAGAAAACCTAACACTAATCCCTTGTATGTACATCCTAAGTCAAACCACCTTCCATCTATAATTAAGCATATACCCACATCAATAGAGAAAAGAATAAGTATGAACTCAGCAAATAAGGAAATATTCCAACAGCAGAGTAGTTTTTACAACACAGCCCTGAAAAACAGCGGATACAAAAACTTTGACATAACCTATAGAAACGTTAGTACCAATAATCAGAGAAACAGGAAAAGAAAGATCATCTGGTATACCCCACCATACAGCAAATGGTCAGCACCAAACTAGGCAATAAGTTCCTAGCTTTAATTGAAAAGCACTTTCCCACTAATAGCAAACTTAGCAACATCTTTAACAAAAACACATTGAAACTGAGTTACAGCTGCACTGAAAGTATAGAAAGAATCATAAAAAGACACAATAAGAAAATCCTGGAAAAACACGCATACCAAAACAGTAATAAAACACATAAACTAAAACTAGATAAAAATAACGAAAAATTATGCGATTGTAGAAACCCTAAAAACTGCCCGTTGGAAAATAAATGCCTCACAAAATCCGTGGTATACCAATGCACTATCTCATCGATTGAGAGCCCTAACACTGATAGGATATACATAGGATCAACAAAGAATAATTTTAAAATTAGATGGAGGCAATACAAGAGCTCCTTCAACAATATTCAAAATAGAAATCAGACATCTCTATCCCAATATTTCTGGCATCTAAAGGAAACGAATAAAACACCAAAAGTAAAATGGAAAATAGTAAATAGAACAAGAACCTGTAGAACCTGGGATGACCCATGCCTTTTATGCTTACAGGAAAAACTACACATCATTAAATTCCAAAATAATGAAAAATTATTAAACCATAGGCAGGAGTTAACGGTTTTTTGCCGACATCAACAGACTTTCGCATTAGATAATTAGCATAAAAAAAATAAAAAAATAAAAAAAATAAAAAACATAGCTGAGTAAAATTCTAAAAAGCTTAGCCAAACCTTTAAATAGAAAAAACCCTTTTTGTCGTCGTCAAAAAACTAAAAAAACAAATTGAAATTCAATGCAAAGCGATCTGTATATAAAACACCCACTTAAATAAACAAATAAATAAATAGATAATCAGATAGACAATAATAAAAGACAATTCTCCAGACGCATAACGACTGTAGGCGCGCCATAAAAATATCCTTCACTGGGAACCAACTAAAGGATGACCGTAAACATTAGCCTTGAAATAGATACGCTACCCAACCTTAGCAAAACCTCTCAGAGGATGATGAATCTATTGATAAGAATTAACTCCCTGACCACTTAAAGAAGGAAAATAGTCTAGCCACTCCCACAATAACAAATTCTGTAACGGACCGTGCCTAAAAATACACGTAAACCGAGAGATAGCTTATTCCTAAAATTTCGCTTGAAGATGAAACGGGACTAAACACCACAATCCAACTTAATTTTATTAATTATTTGGATAATTTCGGCTCTCGTTTTTGAAACATGAGAACTCTTATGTAGCGAAGGAATCATATTTTTAAACAAAAAATATTATTATAATATAAGCTCTACTTCTGTATGGAGCACTGTCTTCTTAAAAATAAAAACAAGAATACTAAGGAACCCCGGATTATGCACCCAACGTGTTCTTTTCTATTTTCTGCATACCTGCACAAGGATACATATATATATATATATATATATATATATATATATATATATATATATATATATTATTTCACAACAACCAATATAATAAACCCACTAAGATGAAAGGGTTTACTGAGTGTATAAGAAAATTAGAAATAAACGCTTTAAGAGAGAGTAAAATGAACAGACAAGTCTTAAGAAAGAGATAAAGATTGACACTGGGTTGGAATCAATTAAATTTGACCGGAAAACAACAAACCGGAAGAGAGTTCCACATGCGGGAAGTGAGTGATGAAACCGGAGTTATGATTATATTTAGTCATTTCAAGTGTAAAATACGGTGAAACTCTTTGCCAGTCTTGTACTACACGTTTATTTGTAAAGTCTAGGTACCGAAGAAGAAAGACCGTCAGATTTAACATGAAAATATTAATAGAAAAGGTACAAAGGAACCAAATTATTGAAAGTGACCGTAGCTGTGATGCTAGGCCAGTTCCGATAATATTGCAGAATTGTCACTGGATTTCATCCAGAAACACGAAATCCTTAGTAAAACAAAACATACCTGATGTGAGAGAAATATTAAATGTAGAGTTGAATGGCAGGCTTATAAATGTGTAAGAGAGTTTCTGGCGAAGAAAACTAACACGACACAGTGAATTAGCGAACTACGTCTGCCGAAAAAGGTGCAATGTGTCACTCTCCTTGTGGTTAGGCATTAAAATTAACAAGCTATTTCCTCTCCCAATTAACAAATGAATTTATCTTTTATTTTTAGATCGGCTGTCAATTTAACCTGATCGATCAGTCTTGCCATCAAGGCAGTAGTAAATATAATATGGTTCAGCGATAGAAATGAGAAAGCGGTCCAAAGTAAATAAAACTGTTGCGTATTAACTTACATGAAATATGTGTATTTGAATGGGAACAATCACTCCTCGTAAAATTCTAAGAAGTTTACATAGTACGAAGACATACACCTGAAATATGTCAGATGTAAGAACATTCGAAAGATTGTGAGTATAGAAAGATAATGAGGATGATGATAGGAATAGAAAGACATATAATAATATTTCTTAGATATTTACTTTTCATTCTTTACTTTTACAGTAAGTTTCACATTTTACAAACCCCAGTAGCCTCTAGAGTTTGAGGGTTACGTTAGGATGCAATTTGTGTGTATAGGAGTGGAAGATAACGATTAAACAGAGGCTTGAGCATGTTAGAGTGTCGAAATCGGGGAAACATCCCGTTGGAGTCTGTTTCACAGGGCAGTGATTTGGGGAAAGAAACTGCTCAAGTGGAACTTAATTCTCACCGATGAAATACGGAGGAAATATGTATTGTTTGCAACTATGTAAGTGACATTGCGTGTTCTTGATGTGAATGTTTGAAATGGCTGGACCAGAGAATTCAATTCGACGCAGCACTTTCTGTGGACGTAGCGACAGGGCATCGATATGCTTGACACAACCAGCTTGTGAGAGGGAGGTGGAAAAGAGAAGAATAATTCGTCTCCTACATGGGCTGGGAGACGCTTTTGAACACTCTCAGTACTAGGTCCGGTGTGAGTTTAAGGAACAAGAGTCTTTCAAGGTATGTTGCTTCCTCGAGACGACCTCCCTTCAAACTGATTGTAGTAGTTCGGGCTTAATGTGGGTTTAATTTGTTTTTCGTTCGCTTTTCACGAAAGATGTATCTTTTGATTTCTATGGATAGCAAGCGTCAACAGACATCGCCGTACTGAAAATCCTCCTTAATAATCTTATTGATTATTGCAATACGGTAATCCGATCAAATTAAATTCTTCTTTAGATTTCTAATTCCACCGAAAATTCCCAAACTCTACAGGCTTGTTACAGATGCTCCAATAAGCAAGGAA
>OZ010595.1:34068342-34123342 GCA_963932145.1 Acanthosepion lycidas | reverse complement strand
TTGCCGTGAATCGATTAAAATAAGCATACAGATTTTAGCTTTACTACTGTGTAACCCATGCAGTTGGAATAAAACTGAAGTCTGCATAATGCACACAAGAAATCTCTGCGGATTCGGGATACTGCGAATACAATAATATACATCCTGTTACATTCAAAATCGAGAGCATATATTTGGATGTCGAGCGATTATAGACTAGCATATAGTATTTTATACGGGGTATATAAATTAGCGTAACCTGACTTATACACCCGTTATTAAAATGTCTTAGCTAGAATAAACATTGTTATGCATTCATCTAGTTTTATACTTCAATATGTAAAAATGAAAGTAAATTGTGGACCGCTTCAGAATTAGATGGGTCATAAGAATTTCAAGTAATTAACAGTGGAACCCACAAATCATTAATAACTGAATCTTATACATTAAACACAAAAGATCACATACTGCGATATTTGGCGATTTATACTGTTTATTTGAATGAATATAACGAAGTTGGTCATCCTTAGAAATTCATACGTGTATCGTTCGGTGTATCACTGCTGTAAATGTGATGCAGAACAAATGCAATATACTTATATGGCTGTCTTGACAGCGGGCTCAACTGTGATAAATATACAGAGTGAAGAGAAACGAGTACCATGATAACTATGACTGTACATGGGTCCATTTCTTTGACAACACGCGGAAGTTGACTTTAAGAACACCATCCGCATGAGAATCAATAAATATAGAATGTCGCTTTCTGTTCAATTTGAATATCACTTTAACCGTTCAGTGTCGTGACATTTTCACCTAGTCAGTTAATTCAACTCTCGCATTATTGAATTAAACTTTTCTCAGGGCATTACGATGATTGGGCGATTGAGCGGCCACTTGACAGCTGTGAATATATTAGGAAATATATGAAGATTCTCCAATACCTGACAGAGGTTCCATTTTTATGTCACATTTCTACACTGGATATTTACTTGAGTAATCGAAATTGTGAGACTGAATGCAAAAGAAAGTAAAGCGAAAAATGCGTTTCAAAAATTGAGCAAATACTACGTAAATATTAACAATGAGTATTGAAATGATAATGTACATCTAATCTCTCATTGTGCTGCGAGGGCAAAACAATCGCCAATATATGAAGAAAAATATTGATGTCACGTAGATGTATATCTACCGACAATTACTGAAAATTTCATGGACTGAACATGAGAGAAACGATGTCTTAAGGCCAACAACAACTACAAAGAAATTGCTGCTATCAATGAAAAATTACAAGATGAAATATTTGCGAGAAATTTGAAGGTAGTACATTCGGAGCGTGGAATCGCTGTTGAGTAATGGATTGATGAATCGGAAAGCCGAATTTGAATTCCAGTCGAGATCATTGCATTCACTTACATGGTAATAGCCTTGGGAGTTATATGAGTCCATCTCTACCACCAAGTAACTGGTAAATATCAGGTCAGACTGGTCCCTATAGCAACCAGTCTAGAAAAAGATAAACTCTGAATTTTTATCACCTACCGTCTTGAAGGTCCTGCCTATTATATTTTCTATAAGAAGGTAACCTCAAAAACAGAGCAACTTCGCGTCTAAAAGAAAAGAAATGTTCCCAACTACTTCAAGCCACGACAGAAAATAATAGACTCCTCACGGTAGGAACAATGATCTGAATAAACATATGACTGGGACAAGTTATGGTGATTAGGACCTCTCTGATTTCCAACCATACGTTCATAGGTGTATCACCTATAGCGCTTAAAACAACGATGACCTTCGGAGTATTTAAGCCTCAACTGGATTAATGAAGGCAACAGTTGTTAGACAAAGACGGCAAATACAAAAAATCACAAGGAGAATTATCAGAGAGAAACTATATCCTGAAAAAATACGAACCGGTTAACAACTACCAAAAAAACCTATAGATAAATTATGACCAGTGTGATGCGCATTAGATTAGTATTTGTAGGCATTACAATATTGCTTCCTTTGTAATCAAACTTCTCATTTTCATAATCACAGGGTTTCGGCTGTTGTTCACCCCAGCCTTCTTCAAGTTGGAATTTCTAATCGAGCCCTTTATTTAATCAATTGGGATAGATTAAAGTCATTCCATATGCCATTCATTTTCGGGGTATCTCAGTATCAGTTATTCCCCTTTAGAAACTAAACTCTCCAATTTTTTTTCACCTCTGCTGTGAACTGAAAATACTTTAGGTCAAGTCACCAACGCTTTTATCTAATGGGCCATGTGTCCAGTGGACTAAATAACGGGTTCGGTTCGAAATTCAAACGTATATCACCTGAAGAAGGCCGGAGCGTACAACGGCCGGAAAGTCGTGAATATGACTAAAAGAGGTGAGGTCAACAGTCCAAACAATGTAAATAGTGTAAATAGATATAATACAATACAAAACCTCAAATTAGAAATGTACAGAGATAGAGCACTGTTAATGGTTCGAAGTGTTTTTCGCAATAGGAGGAACATGACAATTAATTTCTGTTTGTTAAATACTTTTGAAATTTAATCTTTGTTGTTGATTTCATTTGGAAATTATTGAATTAATGTTTCTTAATGTATGCGCCATTTTATATCGCGAGTTCTGTTACCAAGGGTCGTAGGGTTAACATATATATTTCAGTGTTACGTAATGGACAAGAAGGTCAGACGAATCCGTCTTTTAAATTTATAGATGTTCGTCTCTTAAACTAGAGCCTCTACAAGTCAAGAGAACCTGATTTGTTGTTCAATCCATAGCGGGAGAAAGATTGTTCCAGACTTTTTTACAATAGCATAGAGCGAACGAAACAGATATATGATTACTTTTCCTTGACCCATTCTATTACACACACATATATATATATATATATATATATATATATATATATATATATATATATATATATATATGTGTGTGTGTGTGTGTATGTATGTATGTATGTATTTCGTGGATATTTCTTCTTAATCATTGCCCCTACACCTTCAACTTCTCCAACTACTACTATATTATTATTAAAGATACTATTAATACTATTATTTATTAGTGGTAGTTTATTATTTATTTATTTGTTTAAGGGCGCATCAACATCTTTATGAGTCGTTTAATATTGGAATTTAATTTTCTTGGTAATTTCTTTCACAAAATTGCTTTCATTCGGATATTTTTTAATTTTTTTTAATTATTTTTTTATTATTAATTTTAATAACAACGTATTGTTGATATTTTTTACTATGAAAATTACTAGTATTTTTCTATAAAAAAGATTTCTTGGTGTTCTGACCCTAGTCAGGGGGTTAAAAATGTGCCCATATTTTAGACCTGGGAATAACAGCAACTATGTGGTCCCACGCTTCTAAAAACTCTCAATCAGAGGGTTTGCTGCCTGACATCACCATACCCATGTACGTTAGTTTGTTATTAGTAGTAACAATATTAGTAAAAATTATAGTATTAATAATAATATAGTAATTAATATATCTATGCATGAAAAATATCCGTCGTCATCTGCTGCTATTTGGTAAACGTTATAAAATAATATTCAGAAAATAATTGAAAGTAAGGTTTATATAATCCACAAGAGGTGCTTCGTTAGCCGGGATTTTTACACGTTTTCTAGTCTTACATATATATGTATTTTCTATACGTATAAATATTAGATATGTGAGAGCGTACGCCATAGTGAATTGGCTAGTAGCAAGCGAGGGTCAACACATAAAAATTTAATAATTTCAATGGAAAATATACACAGGTGTAGGCTTTAAGAAAGCTTTCTTTAACTGAGAATAAATGGTTCGCGTACAGTCTCCGTTTATAGTCTCAGTAAACAGAAATAGCTCTCTCAAAGAGGAGAGTAACGAATAATACGTATTGTTTCCAGATCTTAAAGATTAAACTTAGAGTCCGTACTATAAACGAACAATAATAATTAACTTTTTAATCGATGTGAATTTCTATATTCGGGAATTACAGCCGAATGTAATTTATATCTCTGAGTCAAATAAATCGGCATGTAAAAAAGATTTCAATTACTAAAAAACACTGCATTTACTGAAAAAAAGCATATGCATATTAAACTTAATATTAGTTTGTTTGAAAATTTTCTGTGTCAAATATGACTCTATAAAACCTTCTTTTTGTCTTTTTTTTTACCGTAGTAACTTACTTCTTCATACCGACAACTCAGACCCATTTTCTTTGATTCTTCTTCAAAATGCATATGATCTTTTCTAGTGTAGCATTTTTAAAAATAAGCTTACCGTACAATTATGACGGATGCCCATATCATCTCCCTGTCAACTTCATTCATCATGATGGATATATATTCTTTCAAAGAGACTCCTTGTCATGAATGTCTGTTGGGACCAAAGTCTCCTCAGCTTTCAAGTAGAACTTATATATTCGATTTACTACTAATTTCGTTAACTGCTTATCGGTGTCATATCTGACCTGGAGCTGCCCATTCCTTACATGTCTGTCGAGATAGAATTCAAAAGCGTCTACGCGGACTTGTGGGTGATTAATTTCATCACTTTAGCACGTATTTTACCCTTCGCTGTTCTCTATTTTTACAAGAACCAGACAAGACCAAATATGAAGCATTGCTGGCATAACAGGGATGGAGTACCGAGTCCTGACATGTATGTCTTGGTAGAGTTCAAAAGCGTCTACCAGGTATTGTATGATGCTGATGATTTCTTTTCCACCTTACGACCCCTTTCCCACAGATGGAATATCGTGAGTCTCTCGCTGCTACTTCCATGGCATAAATGTCTGATGCGCTACATTCCTTATTCCCATAACTTTTGATATTTAAAACTATGACCCGCAATGCAACGACAAAGGCTGAATCATCTCCTTTCCTTTTGTATTCATATAGTAGGAATAATTTCCATTCGAACACCGTCTTACTAAGAACTGCTGCTTTGTGGAAGAAACAAGATATTTTCCCAATCACTACAATCTTGACCTTTTCAAGCATCTCTTTATGTCTCTTTATAAAGCGCTGACAACACCTGGCATTAGCCATGAAGTTGTAGACATTTTTCTCGTCGTTATTTTTATTTCCAGTGCCTTGAGACAGATGCTTGTTGGTTTAATTAACCTTTATCTTTGCTGCATAGTTCCATGAACCTGTCTTCTGGACTATCCTTACGATCACACAATAACCCTCTAGACTTAGTGTCTCTTGGGCCTTATAATGTGTTAACAAAAGTATTCAGATATACAAACCATTCATTGTTCATGCCTCTATATTACTTTTGGAAAAGTTTGTTTGTGCATTTGCCTTCTCTTAAAAACAATATATGGCGACATTTTTTCCGTCACCAGTGACAGCTAACCTCAGCGTGAATCGGCATTTCTCATTAACAGTGGTCACAGTGTTGGCTTTTTCTGGTTTTGCAATTCAAATTTTATGTGTATTTGTAGGGAAAAAGCGGTGAGAGTAGATCTGTATTTGCTATCTGCGCCAGATCGTATCTCATAGTGTCCCTTTATCTGATCGTGAAATGCTTAAACTCTGCTTAGTTGTCTTCAAAATCTTGTCTTGGAAATCAGTAATTTCTTTGCTTTGTGCGTCGGACTAAGAAGAGATGAATTATGACTCTCTCTCTCTATAAAGCGCTGACAACACCTAACATTGGCCATAAGGTTGTCAGGCATTGTTCCCGTTTCCATTGTTATTTCCAGTTCCTTGAGACTTATGCCAGTTGCGCTAATTCCAGTGCCAGCCATTCTGCATTATTTCACCCACTCAACCAGCTCTGCCTACAACTTTGGAAATACTGTTGATTTCACCATGACTACCTTCTTTGACATCAACACGGATTGAAGTATGGACTTGTTTTTGCGCCAGAACGGATATTGCACCCACAGCATCTAAAGCTGTCTGGTTCCAATTTTCTTCTTTCTAGACTGAACTGAAGACAGCCTTCAATTTTTCTGTACTTGTGTAAGACGATCGCTTACACATCATCGCCAAAATACTAGATAGACACGCGTGGGTAGCTATTTTATTATGAGATAAACAGCACCTGACTAAGTTTAATGGAGGTTACTACCAACATCGTTTCATAGTAAAATGCTGAGTGATAAATGGTAAATATTTTGGCTATTTTAGATAACAAGCTCTGGCGTTTTGATTATGTTCATTTCTTTTTTACCGTTCTACTGAGAAAATCACAGTCCAGTGAAATGTATTTGTTTATAATTTTGGTTTCTTCTGGTGTAGGATTATCTTAGTAACATGCATACCATTTCTATTTCATTTTGCGGTAGTACTTTTTTTTTATTTTAAACGGTATATTAATGTATACTCATATTTCAATAGACGCTCCGTTTATTTTAAACAGTATTATATTTCGTTTAACGGCAATTAAATCAAGAAATCTTATTAATAAAACAATATTGTTTTTCGAAATATAATATAAGCTGTTTTTTTTTTTATTTTTAATCGATACGACCGAATGGTCAATATTACGCCCTAAACAAGCAGATGTAGTCAAACCCCAATCACATCGAAGGCATATATCACAGCTGCACAGGAACAATGCTTGCTAACTAGAAGTTATCAAGTTATGGTGTGTGGCCACAGGGTTTGCTCAGAACGTGGAACTTTTAGGTTACCAGGACGTACAACTTTTCTCATTCGCGTGGGTGTTTATATATTCGCCTACAATGCGATGTTCCTCGCGTGTGAATACATTAGATGGAGCTGACACGGACATATTTTAAATCTTAGGAAGAGTTAATAACTTTTAGTAAGGCGCGGATCTGAACTTGAAAGCTACAGTGTTATCTTTCCGGTCAACCTACTGATGAATATATGGCCTCTCTAAATCACTCTTATTGCCCTAAATTCAAATAATATTTAAGTATCATCTGAGGTGACACAGTCACGTAGTATGTTAATAAATTTTGATTAGATTTCTTTCTACTAATGGTTTCACGATGACAGCATCTCTGCCCTGGGTATGACAATAAACTACATCCTACATTAAGAACTCTGACCGGGAGGTTTTGTAGAACATGGAATCAAGTCTTACTGGTGTTCCCAGGTTCACCCTGATCCTGGGTGGTAGCAGCTGGAAGATTTCCAGATATAAACAAATAGTTAACCCCCCTAACTGTGGGCAAATTATTATGAAAATATCAAAATAGATTTTTATAGAAAAAGTATCATGAATACATTTCTTAAATAAATATTAACAGCAATAGTTCTTTGAAAAAAAATACCAACACATTTGACTTTCGAGAGAAAACCTCATTCTTTATCTATAAAATGATTTCTTACAAATAATACATATTCTACCGTAAAAGTCTTAATTCAAAGCCTCTAAGAAAATTAAATTTTTGTATTAAATGACCCATAAGAAGTTGATATGTCGTTAAACAAATCAAACAATCAACGACAGAATTGTTATAATATATGCGTTCATCTTAGAAAATATCCTATTGATTGCCTTTTATATTTACCCTGATTTTGAGGTAACATAAACATTTGTGCATTTTTTATTTAAAATTTGTAACGATACTTTATTCAATTTCTATATTATGTTCTTCAGCAGTAAACAATGCTTAACAAATCCATTTCCTTCTTAATGCCGTCTTCCTCCGACAGGTAATCTATTATTGACCTCGACAGATAATTTTTCTTTATTATATGTTAATTGCCACTTACTGAAATAGTGGAGTGTTTTCTCGTCGGATCTGAATGAAGTGTAGAAGTTTTCCTAGTTTCGCTGTTAGCCAAGTCTAGAAAAATGTTATTTCTAACCCATATCTATACGGAATAACGATAACGCTTCCTGATATTCCCCAGGCAGATTTTACTAAAGTATATGCCGCAGACTAGGCCAGAATATGAAATGTGATCGCAGATTCCAGTTTCCGCTATGATAACTTTTTACAGAACACGACAAGCGTCCTAGAGGACAATTATAACTGTAGTGAATTCGATCTTCATTAGATTTCTCCATAAAAAAGTTGTTTTAACAGAAAGATTTTATAAAATTTAGTCGAAAGGTGTAATGGCTCGTAGTTCATTGAATGCAATAGATTTTCTCGTAGGGGAACGGATATATTACCATTGTCATAATAATCATTATTTGCACGACTAAGTCAACAAAGTCTTGTATTAATTTCCAGGTATTTTCACATACCATGTTGGATCTATTTAGTAGGGGTAAGCATAATGCAAAATGATAAACCGTAGGAAAACGTTGAGGGGGGAAAAAAACAAAAAAACTGACCACCTAATGTTTACAAAACGAGATAGCAATGGTTGAGATACAAAATACAATGTCTATAAAATATAGACAATGTCTATAAAATATAGAAAATATCTATAAAATATAGACATTGTATTTTTAGATTTTGTCTTTCTTACTTTTTGTCTTTCTTTCTTATTTTGTCTTTCTTTCTTATTTTGTCTTTCTTTCTTATTTTGTCTTTGCATTTGGTTCTTTTCTTATTTTCACTTTCATTTTTCTTTTTTTCTTATTTTTCTTTTTTCTCTGTCTTTTTTATTTTTCACTTTCTTTTTCTTTTGTTTTTTTGTCTGTTTTACTTTTTTATTACAATTTATTTACTATTATACTTGGTTATTTTTTTCTGGCACTTTGTACATTCTCTGTAATTATTTCTTACTTTCGTTCCTTTTCTTGATTTTAGTCTGGATTTCTTTAACCTTCTGAAACTTGGCGTCATTTCTTCATTAATTTGTGAGGTTTTCACTCTTTTGCTAGCAATGTTCTTCCTTCTTCAGATCCTCTTACGTATGATTTTCAATGTTTGTATTCTATTTTTGATATTACTTACCATTTCTGTAATTAAGTTACCATTGTTTTTATTAAAATATATATTTGTATATCCATTCTTTTCTTTTTACGATTTTTTTTAATTATCTTCATCATTTGTCTTCAATCTGTTTTTTCTTCCTTTCTGTTTATTTTTTTACAGCAAACGTTTTTTTTTATTTCATCCTACTTAATCCTCTTTTGCCAGCTCAAGTCCATTGACTTCTTTCCTTCTAAAGCCAACGTATCTTTTTTATTGCAATTCTTACATACACACAAACATACGTGTGTGTTTGTATGCGTATTTATGTATGCATGTATATACATGTATTTGCGTATGTGTGCGTATATGTTTGCGTGTATATCTTTGGTATTCATTTTTCTCCCGAGTTCCTCTAAAACTTGTTTTGACAACAATTGTTTATCCTCTCTAAAATTTGACCGTTTCATCCAACTATAACGACATATACCATATTTCATTCGAGGTGATCTTTCAATGAGAGGCTGCCACTAGTACAATTAAAAAGAGGATAAAGAAAACAGAAAATAAAGGCGAAAACATTTCGCAGAAGTAAACACAATTTCTTTTTTCCCCTTTCGATAATGATGATGATTACAAGAATAAGAACATTGCTAAAAATATATAAGGTAGAATTCGGATTTGTCCTATAAAACTCGATAAACAAACTCTTCTGGTCTTTCGCGGTAAAGACAGATCATCCCTTCCAAACTGGAAGATCAGACATAATCATAATTGACAAAGAACTAAAACTCTGTCAGATGTTAGATGTAGTAGACAACAAATTGTACATAAAAGAGAAAATAGTAGAAAAATATCGCGTGGCTCAGAAATCGTTGAATATGTGTGTAATGGTGGTGCCCATAGTTACTGGAGTACTGGCTTCGCTAAAATAACGTTTATGACAACGTTAAAATCAAACAGACAAATAAAATTATTAAAATACACGCTTTTAGGTTAGTAAAAATCGCAAGTAAAATAATCACTAGAGTATAGACATCAAGTGAAGTGAACTATAAAGAGGAAGTATTATGAGTAATACTTTTGAAAAAATCAACATAATTTACCTGGTTTTCGTATTTGGTATTATTGTGAATATTTTAAGAATATGTCCCTTAAGTACGTAGTCGATCATGACATTGATTTACTTCGAATCACCATGCTTTCTTGGAAAAGACAGTGGACTTTTTCCCAGTTGACTTCTCCACACTTTGGAATATAGTAATCTGTTTCCTCCCTGCTAAATGAGGTAGAGATGGATCCATCCCTTTCCCAATGCGATTCATGCGAAATTGAACACAAGCTTAGTCGCAATATGAACTTGCTCAACAATTCTAATTTCCTGGTTGATAACTGATCAGCTATGTACACATTTTTTTTAAATCTTTTTTTTAAACAATTGATTTTATCTTATTTTAACGCTTGATTTTTAATTTTATTTTTACTAAGAGATTTTAACTACAGTAAGAACAAATGATTATCAATTGGTCTGATGTAGCAGCTATATATTTAGAGTTGCTTGATAATATCAAAAGAAGAATCTGAAATTTCATTGATACTGGTTTCAGTCACTTTCCTACCACTGGTATATAGCTTCTATGTACCTTTTCTCTAAATACCTTCATGGTAATTGTTCTGATGAATTCTCCTCTGTGGTACATAGAATTTATGAATTCAAGCGCAGTACTATTTTGACAGCAAGATCTAATCATTTTCCAGTTGTAATGACTACATTTAAGTTCTGTGTTAACTGTTTCTTCTATCGCAATGCTCGCTTGTAGAACCCTCTTCCAGGTTCTTGCTTTTAATTTTAATTTGATCTACAAAAAATCTATAATGCAATGTTAAACTTTATCTTCTCTCTTCTTGATTCCTCCTCTTTTGTTGTTCTGTCTTACTACTTTTCTTATAATCTTTCACACATATTAGTGTCTATGGTGTGAGATTATTAAAAAAAACCTTAAGTTGCAGTAGGTATTTTCAATTGTACAATGATTACCATAGTCCTAGAATTATTTAGTAAATATCATTTATATGAATTTTAAACCAATGGTTATGTTCCGAATTTTGCATTGACATTGTGGATTTTTCTGATAAGCAATCTCTTTTTTTGCCAAGTCTACTGCAAATATTTTACCGGTCAGACAAGCTATACGGTTCAGTGGAGCTAGAGTGAGTCCTTAGGTCCAAAATTTCAGACCTTCACACCAAAGATCTTCAATGCCACGTGCACTGTGGCGTACCACATTCATTTTGTTTGGGATCCTTTAGTGAGTACCACATGAACAGCTATTTAACTCGAGCCGCTTCCTTGAGGCATCGCTTCCAAAGAGGATTGTTTCTCGACTACTACAATCTTAATCCTTCCAAGTCTAGGTTTAACCGTCATTCCCACATATGTTCACAAACAGCGCTTTTACCAATTACTCATACTTTTCACTCAAGAAACCACTTCAGTCTCTCCATATCGTATATAGGGGGATATTCGTTAAAAATCCTTGCTGATTTTACAAATCATTAAACTGTTGTGTAGATTTTAAATCAAGACATAGCAATCCAGAAGTCTTTTCTTCAATCCTTTATTTTTTCATAATTTACCTGTATGTTATTCGTATGGACTTATTTGATTTATTTCATCGTCCTTTTCAAAATCCTATTTGATTCCTCGTTTAATAGTTTACTGTGGATAGCGCCCGACGGATTATTCGTTTCATCCTGTTTCCCATAATGTATATGAATTGAAAACACCCATGTTTTTCTAAGTTATTCAAACACCTATTCTATTCATTAATTACTCCCCTGATTTCGGGTCATATTATTATCTCGTCAGTTTGAGGATTTCATATCGATGTTGCATGGCGCCAAATACGTTCACAAAACCTTTAAACTGTCAGCTGTATGCATCCGCATCAGTGGTTAAAAAAGGTGTTGAGCGATAGAAGCCTGAAGGTCTTTGCAAAGATTATTCTTTGAATATTTGGACTGGTGGTACAGAATTACAAACAAAGAAATGTACCTAATGACAGAAATAATATCATTTGATGACTACCTACACCAGCAACACCTTAAATAGATATATAACATAACTCAAAGAGAAAATAATGAGATATTGAAGATGCTGATATTTCGCACAGTTTCAAAGAAAATGTTAGAAAGGCAACCCCTATCAATACTGGAAAAAGTAAAAACAGGTACTGGACTTGAAATCTCTATTTCCAGGAAAATTGTTTACGAAAAATATTTTTAAAATTTCAACAGAAAAATGTAGTGAATTACAAAATTTTCTTACTAAGGAAACGGTGTATATTAATATTACCTTATAGAATCTAGTTTCTATAAATATTCTCTTTCAATGATTCATATCGCATATATTTTCCTTTTATCTTTAGTCCCTTGTTTCTTATTTACTTTCTTGCATCTTAATTATTACATGTTTTGCATTTAAATATATTTGTGGAATATTCGTCTTCCTAGGTTTCAAGGAAAAACGAACAAATATTAACAATCAAATAAATAAAACATGGATAAAAATATAAGTGTTGTGAAAAGGACACATCGAGGAGGTGTAATGTTTAGCAAGCTTATTTCGGTAGAAAAATTGCGACAGAGAAGTGAATTCGATAATTACTGGTTGCCCTATACTTTTGGCCTTGTGCCACATCTAAGATAGGCTTGGAAAAAAGTTTTAAGAAAGGCAATCAGGAGGCAAAATGTAAATTAAGCGTACAATTTTAAGAACAAATATGTGCTCGTAGGACACAAATACTAAGATGATGTTACAGAAAATACAAAAAGCACAATTCTTAAACAAGACTTATTGCGGGGGAATAAAACTCGTGAAGATTAAAGCCTTCCCTCTGTTTGGTTAAGTATAACACTTGGGCAACGACAACTTTCTAGATTATTGTGTAACAAAATGGAAACATACGTAGCATCGGATGGAGAAAGTTGATATTTATAGGTTATATAAGGAAAGTTGGTTTAAAAAGTTTGACACTCGAATAACATATTGAAGGCTGGAGAGACAGCCCTGTGTAACTGACCTAACAAGCTTGCCTTGATGTTTGGTAGAACAAGGATTAGGATCTACAGCAAAAAGACAAAATGTACTAAGGGCTACAATGGATAAGAGACATGATCAACCTCATATTGAAGGAACACGGCACATTTCAGGCCAAGTGGTATTCTCTGTACTTGATCCTTGTCTCAAATGAGTGCCGACTAATTTATCGTATTCAACTGTATATGTGGACTTCCGAATTTCTCGTTTATACACACGCTTCTAGCATGAAAATTGGCTCCCAGAATAAAGCAATTATTATGCTCTTGATGCGTCCATAATTTAGTAAGATGGTGTTTGTCTCGTCTGATTTTAGGGATATTAATATTTTGAATGGTGACAAGTGTCCGCGTGTCATATCGATCCAATAGAAATTAATTTCACCAAAAATATAATTTTTATATATATCTAAGTTGAAAATACTAAATGCTCATTGTAACGACTTTCCTTATTTCTTTTATTAAGACAGTTTAACTGATCTGTACACGTTTTTCTACGGATTTAATCGAATATACATTATACTCATGCAATAATCAATGGAAATTATTATCATGAAGACAAAATTAATAGTTAAACAAACACTAAACCTGCCCAGTTCTGTGAACCAGATTTAAGTATAGTTCTCGTACATTTAGTTGTAACGTATATCTTTAATTCATCTATAATAATAAAGTACCGTGTACGTGTGTCCGTCCGCTCGTCCGTTTTTCGATCTCGGCGAAACATAAACAACCTGAAGTAACAGGTGTGTAGTAATTCACGGTGATCTCCCTTGTCAAGAAATTCATATGCCTTCTCTATAAAAACGGAGCATGAATGTGAAGGGTAGATTGTAAAATCTACGCGTTAAGAAGATTGGGAGTCTAAAACAACAGTTAAACGAAGTCTTAACTGTCATTTTTGACTCCCCCCTCCTGTAATTTAATATACTTAAATTACGCTACATGGTGCCCGGAAGAACTTACATCACATAGTGCCCAGAAAAAAATTACATACAAGAAGTCCCTTGAAGATACAATTGAAAAAAAAACAAAAAACATGAAATAAAATTACAAGTAATTGCAAGTAAAGTCATTTCTTTAAAAAAAAATAGTGTTTTCTTTGCATTTAAACTACGAACTGTTTATAAAGTAAATAGAATAACAAAGTTGCTCTCGTGATAAAAATGTTTATTCCAAATGACGAAAAAATTCTGAACATTGATACGATAATCAAAGACTAATTACAGTAAATTTCCTAACTCCTGTATAATGGTTTTATCAGGAAATTTGGCAACTAACTGGATTAAAGTTTATTCGAAAGTTTTCAAATTATAAGCCAGTTTTCTCAACAAAGAACCTGATTGTACTTAACAAAGCTTTTAATAATAGGAGAAGACGCACACTTTTACGAGGGGTTGAAATTCGATAATGAAGTGGAGAAAGAAAATGTGCAAGTAGTAATAACGAAATACGAATAATTTTTTGTTGGAGAAACACATTAATCTTACAATTATATATTCGAAAGCAATAACCTTCAGAGAGTATTGAAGCATTCGCTCCGGCATTTAGCAAATGTTAATACCAAAGAAATATAAAAATACTCAAGATTAATTACGTCAAAAAAAACGTACAAATTAATGTATAAGATGTGGCAATATTCCATCACACACTTAAAACGACTGTCTAGCCAAAATGCAGTTTGCTGAAGGTGTTCAAGATAAGGACATTATGCGAAAAATTTGTAGGATTGGTATAGCTAAAATTCGAGAAATGAGTGAGAAAGAAAAAGCAAAACGACGTCCTTGTGTCTATTACTAATAACGATATAATTAACGCGGCCACAGTAGTATGTCAAGCTGAATTTACTACAAAGCTATGTAGTAAAGTAATTAATTTCAAATTACTGGATGTAAAGGTAGTCCCCAGTAGTTGTTTTAGAAAAAAAGAAAGAAAAAGCTGCCCAAATATTCAAAAATATAACAGCTGTCGGCATCACTTTACCACCAGATAAAAGTTAGCGATCCTGTTGAGGCTTTATTAGAAAATCAAAAAGCAAAGTCTAAACAGGAATTGTTTATTATTGAAAATTTGATGAAGTATTAGTGGGGCCACAAGTGATAAAATCTCTTAACCTACTGTGGAAGGTGAATTCTATTACAAATATAGTAATAATTTCCAGAACATTTCACAGACTCCAGAATATATATAAAATATGTTTAGAAGAATCTGCGTAACCAATATCTCTAGCAACTCCTCGACGCTTGCCCCTTCCCTTGAAGAAAAAGTTACGGAAAAGTTACAGTGTTTAGAAAAAGAAAATATACGTCCAGTAAACATCAAAAAATTCACCAGCAGTCGTAAAGCCTGCTTCAACAAGACATGTTCTAAATAAGACAGACAATGAGATTCAACGACATAACATTTCACCTAAAGCGAATGACTGAACAGCCATCATCAACAAAAGTTACTAACCCACAAACTTCCAATACACTGCAACGTCAATCAAGAGCTGATTAGGACGTCAGTTACTCAGAGGAACCGAGACCAGATGAATCGTCAGGAGATCAACACGAAACCCAAATAACAGAAATTGAAAGGAGATTCCCAATGGAACCAGCCCTTCAGTTTCCACTTTGGGCAGAGTATTGAAAATGTAGAGACTTATCTTACCATTTTTTTCTGCATTTGGTATTATTTTACATAGATAAATCTCATCGTAATGTATGAGCTGTACTTGTGATTACAAGTTTTTTTTTTGTATTTCTTTAAGGCATGGGCTATCAGAAATACCTTCAGTGAATCTATAGTAGTTAATTCAAATCAATCCAAGAGTTCCAGCGAAAAATGTAAATTACTGATGTCCTCATGTGCCACATCTTTTAGTATTCCGCTTCAAGATACGGGTATTTGGATAGTTTCTCGTGTAGATCTTCAAACATACATTTTTAAGTTCTTTACCACTGCAGTAGGTTTCTTATGGATTCTTTGTGTTTAGTAAAATTATTTACTGGTTCCTAAACTGACACAATGTATTAAATTTAAGCATTTTTATTCTGTGTTTTTATTCCACAAATGCTAACTGGTAGACTTATTTTACATTTTTATTCTAGGAATACTAACGGATAGATTTCACTGAAGATTGAATTAATGCAGTCTATCTCATAATTTGTACCTTTAACCCTATTCATGCTTATTTTAATTATCCTATTTCTAAATAGTTTTGTTTCCTTCCTCTTATTTCCAATACTTATATCCCTTTGTAATGTTATATAGATATACTACAAGTTATCCAATAATAAAGAGAAATAATTTTACCTGCCCCTATCACGTTTTCATCAGTCATTAATTTTCTATATTTTCTCTTTCACTCAATTCTATTCTATTGCCAGCTGGAAGGTCGATCGACACTGATAAATCTCACCTCCAGAATTAACGAATTTAGTTGTCTGGCATGCACTGCTTGATCGAATTGAATTTCCACAACTCTGAAAACTTCAGCTACTTTTTCTACAAATATCTACGACTGACTCCAGTGCGCACACAATTCGTTGGCTTGAGCTCTCTCTATTCTTAAGGATTCGAATGAATCAATGCGCACACACAGTTATGGCTTGATAATATTCGTACTCTTTCTTAGCCAACTGGATATTTTCGATTTTTGTATATTCGGTAGCAAAATTTACCGTCAGGGTGTCAATATTTCTATTTCCTGTGTCCTTAATTGGCCTTAATATTTTCTATTTCTGATTCTAGTATTCTGAGATGCGATTAATATGTAATCATTTGCTTTGTTCTTATTTCCAATTTGCAGTCATATCTATACAGTCTCACCTGCAAGAATTTTCACTTTGCTCTTGAATATATATGGAGCCTATATTATCATTTTTCCCATTAACATTTATATTCTGGTATACTGTTTCTTACTTTTCTTTTCCAATACCATCCAGCTTGTAATAATTAATTTTTCATTACACTGCCCGATGTAGACCTCATGTCGAGGAAATCATTAATGAATTACTTTTACCTCATGTGTTACGTTATTTTGCATTCGCTTAAAATTCTTTTTTTTTATTTATGCAAAGGCAAATGCATTACTTACCTTCTTTCTCCAGTTGATGTAGGTTAAAGCCATAACAGTATAATAGTCCACATGGTAATCGCAATTTTCTGGTTTAATTGTTTTTAATGTAGTATATAATGCAATTTAATCCCTAGGTTGGAGGTTATAGCGAACTGAGAATTGGTGAAATAACGAATAAACAAAGTGACTAAGAACTACAACGGAAAAGAAGTGGTGAATCACAATGATCGTCCACATCTAAGAGGGATACAGCACATAGAATAGGCAACAATGCTGCCGGATGAAGTGCGCCTGTCGGCAAAAAGATGAATGTATGCTTTGTCTTTCCATCATACCGCAAGTGCTATGATTTTTCCTTGTCATAATCCTGTTATATTTGTGAAGGTAGATGTATGAGTTAGCTTACATCTTCGGATGATGCTTGTCCGCATATATATATATATATATATATATATATATATATATATATAACTGACGTCAACAAGAAGACAATTTTACATGGCTATTATATATTAGGTTGATGCAAAAATAATGACGTAATAATGTCGTTTTTTGACGTTATTACGTCATTATTTTTGCACCAACCTAATATATTTGATGTTACATTTAATATTATAGGAAAATACAGTTGGAGAAAGGAACTGAGAATGGGGAGAAGTTATAATCATTCAGAGATAATATCTACTGCTTACATGTTTCCTGTTTACATAACAATACTGTGTCAAAATGCATTTATTTCTGATAGTCTCCTTCAAAATGCTGGCAAGGAGCCAGTTTAAAGTCAGTTCCTACGGGCATAAATGTTTTGATTTCATATCAATATATGCATAGCTTTAGACAGGGACCTCATAACTTCTTTCAGCGTTTAGTCATTTTAATTTAGTGGTTCGCAGTTTATATAATTTAGTGATTCGCAGTATATATATATATATATATATATATATACATATATATATATATATATATATATATATATATATATATACATATATATATATATATGTATGTTTGTGTCTATATATATATATATATATATATATGTATATATATATATATACATACGTGTTATAACTACCAGAATTATTTACGTCCGTTCTTATAGAAATATATTTTCTTTCTCCTATGCTAAAAATGATTAACTCCTTTTGGTTGAGATGATGTCAAGTGGGGCATGTGACGTCAGTCCAGAGATTAAGATTACCTAGCGCTCCTGGAGCCAAGACGAGCCTGCCTACACAAGTCGCTATATAAGTCGTAAGAAAGAGATGTAGCAAGCCCACATTCTTATATGGTATGAATGAAAACCAAATTAAATATATATATATATATATATATATATATATATATATATATATATATATATATATATATATACCGAAAAATGTTTCTGTAAGTTTGCAATTCTAGTTTATTGTGAATGTAGTATGTTATACTATAGATATAAATTGTTAAATGCATTTAAAAATACATACATAATATCATAAGCACATTGAAAAATAAAGCTTCTGAAATAGTTTTCCTCTGATTGCATATATGGTAAAATCGAAATTTCGGTTTGGGGTGTGACCTTTTGCAACAATCTAAAGCAATTTTTTTTTTCATTATTATGAGCAAATGTTCACCGATTTATGACACAAAAACATAGGGTTACAAAAAGTTTTAACCCTTCTCTCTCTCTCTCTCTCTCTCTATATATATATATATATATATATATATATATATATATATATATATATATATTAGGTTGGTGCAAAAATAATTTCATTTTCTCACATAGTAACATATGTTAGCAAACGAAATTATTTTTGCACCAACCTAATATATATGAGAGAGAGAGAGAAAAACTGGGATAGATAGATAGATAGATAGATAGATAGATAGATAGATAGATATGTGTTGTTGAATTACGAGAGAACGTAAGGAAAGAGATTAGTCGAAGGACGGCTATGCAAAGTATTACTTCAATTTATTCTTTTTAACTAAAGTGTGGTTGCGGAATGATGAGAAAAGTGGCTTCTGATCTTACTAAAGACGTAAAATAATACATACCGTGAATATTTCTTCTACAATAATAAACATACTTTGAACAAAATCGTTTAGCATGGCCGATCCTAATATAGAAAGTCACTACTTACATTTAAATCTAAAGGTTTTCCTAGCGTGAATAATTTCATATTCATATATTTGTGACTGCACATTCATATATTTGTGACTGCACACTATGATCGAATGTTGCAATCCCTCTGTTTGTATCTGATAGCATCAAACGCATGTGTTGTCTTCTGGGTATTGTAGAAAATAAAATATCTTTGATATTGAAATTCAAGCCTAGTGATTGAAACAAGATGTTCTGTCATTTCCAAAGTTCCTATGACACTGATGAATTTTATTTCACCAAATAATGAAGTTTTATGCAGTATACTGATAGAAAACTTATTTCTTTCGTTCAGCCGCTTGGAAAGAAGAGTTGTGATTCAATGTCTTATTGATCGTAAATATTCCAGCAAACATGAAGTGTTGCTGGTGAAGCCAAGATTAAAATCCCATATGCATGAGCTTGTAACCGAATTTTATTTAGAACTTGGAAAATGGCCTGCTATGTAAAGTAGAATATTGACGATTCGTCAACAAGACAGAAAAAAATAAATATAATAATAAAAAAATCTAGTGATGAAAAATCTTCATTATCGGACTCATGAGCAACAATAGCAAATAAAGGCTATCTCAGCGGTTCTAATTCTTTGAGCCGTGTCCATTGAGTATCTGAGTGTTCATGTCTCTCCACAATTTCCTGGACTTTACTGCTCTTAGTAAAGTTTGTATGTTTGATAACATTCCTCATCTCTTTTCTGACAAACATTTACACTAGCGTTTTATGGATATTAGGCGCTGTTAAAATTCCCAAGCCCTTTTTCCTCATGTCTTTCAATTCTCTCTTTCTGCTGCGACGTATATGTGACATTTTTGTTTCCATTTTCGCTAAATCTTGGTCGTTGCTCACATGTCCAATCCAGAGTATTCTCAGAAACTTTCTACAGAACCAAATATCTATTAGGTTGGTGCAAAAATAATGACGTAATAATGTCGTTTTTTGATGTTAAACAATACGTCAAAAAACGACATTATTACGTCATTATTTTTGCACCAACCTAATATTACCTGAAGTCACTTCTTAGTAAGAGAAACGACTTTTTGTAGCTTTCACTGGTCTATAGAAAAGCCGCTATTACGTAAAAACTTAAGCAATTTTTTCTTTGTCTGTAATAAGATTTTCCTGTTCCTTAATAATTTGCTTAGATTTTGGAATGTTTCTTACGCTATCCCAATGGTCCTTCGGATTTCGATGTTATTAGGTTGGTGCAAAAATAATGACGTAATAATGTCGTTTTGTGACGTATTTTTTAACGTCAAAAACGACATTATTACGTCATTATTTTTGCACCAACCTAATACATTTTACATACTGAGTTACAACACTTCTTAGATATTTAAATTTTCATATTTGTTTCTTTTTGGTATCTCCAATTTATAATATGTTTGTATGGCTGTTTCTTTAGTGTTTTTTTTTACTGATTCTATACCGTCAGATTTTTAATGCGCAAACGTTATTTTTAGTGGATACTCTTATATATGAATGAATATAAAAATATTTTTTTTTGTAAAAAACATGATTAAATATTCTTTTACAGGCACTCACTCGAATTCTAATATATAGAGAAATTTGCAATATATATATATATATATATATATATATATATATATATATATATATATATATATATATATATAATATTTTCTTAGAATTGATGTTTCTCTCTTTTTCTCTCTTTCCTTCAAAACCTACTGTAGGAGATATTATTTCCTTTCTGTGGCAGCTATCAACAATTTATCATCTTTAATGTCGCATATGTCATATTGTTAAGATTGTAGCCTCCAATAATTAATCCTAATAGGATATCAAATTCTATCAGGCCTTCTTCATTGGAAATGTTGCATAAGTCTGGGGAGAAGATACATCTACTTAAGAATATATTCTGATCCATTTACAATCTGCGTTCATTCTGTTTAATCCTAGTGTCTGTTCTGGATTATTCTAATAGCCTTCCCATAGAAATCAAGCTTATCTCGAGGCTCCAACATTTGTTTGCGACGTATTTTAACAAACACTTTTATATAATTCATGTTTTATGGATATACATAGTTTTGTAATTGACTTACCACTTCTGATGTCATTCGAAGCGTAGATATCTCATTCCTTACCAGAGAGTCTTTAACGATATCGAACGGACTTGTCTTATTTCCGATTAATTCTGTTGCAAGCTTGGTTCATCAAAATTAGGATAATGCTGTGTTATGTTGTTCAATATGTAGGTTGTCTCAGGGAGGATGCATTCATTTCTGATTTCTAGGTAACCCTATGAGAATGCATCTGCCTATTGATTTCAGCTATATCACCATCGGAATGATTACTTACTCTAAATAAATACTATCATAGGATTTAACTGAAGCTTGAATGACAACATTTTCTTAATCTTTTGCAACATATTTTCAGTCTTGTTAAGTTAGGTTACAGAATATAAATGATAATACTAGTTCTGAGTGTGCAATAATGAACAAGAAAAATTGTTTTAATGTAGAAGTAAATTAAACACGGTACTGTATATATACTTATATATATATATATATATATATATATATATATATATATATATGTGTGTGTATATATATATATATATATATATATATATATATATATATATATATATATACCATACAGTATGTGTGTGTATATATATATATATATATATATATATATATATATATATATATATAAATATAAAAGTGAACATAGAAGTCAACACTTAGAGGCGACAGTCTGTTTCATGCTATATGCAATCGTCAGGCCACGTGTGCTGTTATTTTTCTCGGCTATTTATATATATACGGGTTAGTGGTGCATTGTGGGTATTCTGTTATGGCGGTTATTTCACCGGAAGTCGTTTGTTTATCTATTTAGGTCAAATTATATTGCTTGTTTTTATTTTTGTTTCTTATTTTATTATTTATTTATTTATTGACGTAGTAAGAATTTGTTTATATCACTTATTTATCAATTTTGTTTTGGTTTGGGAATTTAATTAAAGCTATTTGTTCAGTTTTGGGGTTGATTGTTGTAGTTCATTCTAAGTATTATTTTGGCGGGAACAGTTTTTAATTGATTATCTTTATTTGGGATTGGTTTGTTTATTTATTTACTTGGATGAATTTAGGTTAATTTATTTTACTTGTATATTTTCTCTTTTCGGTTTTCGATTTTTAAGTAACATAGTATTTTTTATGTTTTATTTCTATTTTTTTTTTTTTTTTGTAATTTTGTTATTTTTGCTTATTAGTATATTTATTTGTTTTTATTTTATTTTTTCCGTTTTTAATTTTTTAGGTTACGTAGTAAAAATTTATTTTCATGTCTGCATTTTGAGATGAGTTCGGATCTTTTGTTTAATAATTTATTTTGGTCGGGAAAAGTAATGATAGCTATTTTTTCCTCCGAGCAAAGTTTGCAAGTTTTTGATTGGTTATTGTAGGCTGATGATTTTTCCTTATCTTCCAAGATATTTTTGGTGTGATGTTCGTTTTGTTTTTAATTTCCCAGATATAATTAGAAAGTATTGTACTGTTTGCATATTTACTATTTGTGAAAGATGTTTTGTGTGTATAATTTCTTTGTTTCCAGGGTCCTTCAGTTACTCCTATGTATACTTTTTCTTCATTATCTGGTGATTTTATCGTGGCTTGGTATATTACGTTGTTTTGTAAACAATTTCCGTTTAAGGGACATTCGTTCTTTATTCTGCAGTTGCACGTGGGTTTAATTTGTTCGTGTGGTGTGTTGATAATTTTTCTATTGTGCTTTTTTATTATTTGTGCCATGCTCTCTGTGCAGCTGTAGCTGATTTTTACAATGCTTTTGTTGAATATCTTGTGTAAGGTGCTTGATTCTGGGAAGTGTTTGTGTAAGAGTTTGAAGAATATTTTCCCTACGTTTGTTTTTACGTTCTTGCTGTACGGTGGGTTGAACCATATGATATTTCTTCTTCTGTTGGCCTTTTTTGTATTCTGTGGTGAGTATGTGAGTGTTTCTGGGAATCCGCTATCTTTTAGTGCTGTTTCATAGTCTTTCTTAGCTTTGTTAAATAGGGATTCATTGGAGGAATTGTCAGAGAGCCTGCGGTTAATCGATTTTGATATCTGTTTGATCATAGAAGGTGGATGGTTGGAAGATGTGTGTATGTAGAGTGGTTTGTCATTAGGTTTTCTATATGGTTTATGTGTGCCTTCTCTTAGGTTGAAGGTAACATCTAGAAAATCTACTTCGTTTAGGTTAGTTTTTATATCTATGTCGAATCCGTTATTTTTAAAAATATTTATTATTGCTTTTCTAGTTTTGTCTGTGTTTTGTTTGTTACAGTTTCTTAAGATTGTGAGACCATCGTCCCTGTAGAGTCCTGTGTCATTTCTATCTATTATTTTGCTCAGTTCGTTTAGTAAGTAAATGCCTATGATTTCGCATGCTCAGCACCGTCAAAGCTTCCCATTGTAGTGTCAAATATCCCATCTCTCTTTATCCATGCTTCTTCATTGTGAAATAATAATGATTTACGGGAGTGCTTAATGATGTTGATTTCGCTTGGTTGTATTATTACTTGTTCCTGAGCTAAGTTGATGGCCTTATCTAGCATACGTTCTGTTATGGATGGGTAAAATTCTTTTTTGTCTAATTGTAAGAATTGGCAGTTTTGTTTGTTATTTATGCTGTGGAACCAGTCAATAGTTGTTTTCGTATTTTTCCACTGGTTTACTCCTAATTTCTTCCTAAGTTCAGAATTAATTCTTTCTAGTATTGTTTTACTTATTTTACCTAGTTTACTTTTGGCTGGGTTTATGAGTCTACATGCAGGATTGGTTTTGAAATTTTCTTTATGGTCTTTTAGTGTGATAAAGGCTCCTGCCTTGCTAATACAACTTATTCGGTCATCCAGGTCTAATTTTTGGGCGATTGTTTTAGCTTCCTTATTGATATCGTGTTCTGTTGTTTGGGGTGCCATTTTGTATGTTTTGGTTATGTTGTTCTTGAGTAATTTATTGTGTGTAGGAGGACTTAGTTTGTATAAATTTCTCGTTTTGTCAGCAGCGATAAATACACTTGCTGAATTGTTTATTTTAGTTATATCTGCTTTTAGTTTTTTTGGAATGCATCTTGTTTTTTGTGGAATTTTATGCTTCTAACTAGGTCAGTTAAGTCTTTCTCGAAATTGTCTAGTTCTTTTTGTTGTTGGGGGCATTTTTTTGTTTTGAGAAAAATAACAGCACACGTGGCCTGACGATTGCATATAGCATGAAACAGACTGTCGCCTCTAAGTGTTGACTTCTATGTTCACTTTTATATTTACACACGCTCTATCTCTGATATTGAGCACTTTATTCCATAAATATAGCACACCTTAAGACTATATTTCTTTATATATATATATATATATATATATATATATATATATATATATGCATACATACAGTACCGTGTTTAATTTACTTCTTTAAGCACATATATACAAAGAAAGAACAGGAAGATATATAACCCGGTGTTCTTATTGATTAATTTATTTGTATTTTTACAAACAGTGCTCAATGCAAATTTACAGATCATACATATTATAAATTAACTGATTTAAAATATAGTTTTTCGCTACACAGTAATAACCATGTTTCAAATACAGAAGCTAAAAACTTCAAATTTAATTATATAATTCATTTAAAAACGTTAGTCCCGTTTCATATTCAAGCAAATTTTGGAATAACTTACGTTTAGATTTACTGAGTTATAAACGCACATATAAATTCATAATTTCCTGTTTTCAAGGATACAAAGAAATCCAGTCATTCAGACGGGGTCGGTAGCATGTTCATTTTTATTAACTATTGTTTTATCAATTATGAGTTACGTTCAAGAAAGTAGTTAATTTTGGGGAGGTTAGGGGTGTATTTTTCAACAAATTCTGACATCCGTTAAATACATGTCGTTTGGTTTTTGTTTTTTTATTTAACGGCCAAAAAGTTTTCGACATTTTTTTCTTACTTATATACTTAAAAATTCTATGTAGGGGTGTTTGGGTTATAATACGTTTTATTTAATTACGATTTTAAAATATTTGTATACTTAATTACTAATAGACTATATTTTTTATTAAAACAAGTAAATGTAATAGAATAATTTTTTCTTTTCATATCAAGCATAAGTATCTATATTACCAGTTTCCATTTTTCTATTTTTTTTATTTTCAAATATTGTTTAAGGAATTCTTTTTACAATGACATCAAAGAATTGATATTTCATTTCTCTGATTCAGTAAATTTTTATTTTTTATAAACTTAGTAATATATAGTTTCTCGCGTATGCACAAAGAACATGGGTCATTTAATGACCTACATATTCTATATTTTCTTATTAATTTCCATTTTATGGTAGGTGTTTTATTGGATTCTTTAATTGCCTGAAATATTTTCAAAGGGATGTTTGATTTCTGTATTTATTTTTCCTAAATGAACATTGATGTTGGTTGAACCGCTTTTTGAACTCATGGCTTGTGCAACCTATATAGATTTTTATGTTTTCGAGATTCTCAGTAGATGAGACATTGCATTTGTATAATAATGATTCCGTGCGACATTTATTTTGTAGAGGACAGTTATGAGGATTTCTACTGGTACATAATTTTGGTTTATCTTCATCTATTTTTATTTTTATTTTTACATTCTCGAAATTTCTTTGGATTTGGTCTAAATGTTTATTGAAAATATTAGCATTATAATTATTAATAATTTTTTCTAAGTTTTTAGTACAGCTGTAACATAATTTTAATGTATTTTTATTGAAAATATTACTGAGTTTACTTTCTCTAGGAATGCGATTAATGCTTAATTCTAGATGTAGGATGATTTGATTTAGGGCGTATATATAAAGGATTAGCATCGGGTTTTTTTATAAGGTATGTATACATTTTCATTAAACCTAATGTTATATCAAGGAAGTTTAATTTAATGCTTATCGTAATTTTTAAGTTCAGGCTTTTAAATTCTTTATATAATATCTTTCTAATTTTATCAATTTTAAACTTAGCAGTGTTCTTTATAACCATAAGTACATCGTCTCTGTATAAAACTATAAGATCAGAATACTCAGCTGAGTCTAGTGATCCCATTGTGATGTCAAAGTTGTCATATGATTTGTTTGTATCCATTACACAACTTTATGTATCAGTAACGATTTTTTTCTTTTTTCGCATTTACAATAATACTCTTGCCTTCTTCGGTAATATCCGTGTGCTGGGTAGCAAAGTACAGCGCATTCATGAACTCTTTTTTAGATATTGATTGATAATAATTTTCAATATCAAACTGCCTAAGTGTACAGTTCGTATTCTCCTATATATCAGCAAACCAGTTTGTCACGTCTATGGTATTAATTTCAGTCCTATTTGTTTCTTTAATTTGTTGATTTACCCTTTCAAGTATCATTTTAAAAAAAATCCGATATCAGGTCTTGTAGGTTTTATTATCCTTGTACTCAGATTAGCCTCGAAATCTGGTTTGTGGTCCTTTAAGCTTATATAGCACTTTCTTTCATTTAATTGACCTACTCTATCACTAATCTTCAGTTTGTCAGTAATTCTTTTACTGCCAGTATTAATATACTTCACCATGTTGAGGTCATTATTATTTGCCTTTTTATAGTTTTTTATGTAGATCCTTATTAATTAGATCGTTACAGTGCCTTCTAGTTATTTTATAGAAGATTCCTGTTTTGTCGGATTTCATTAAAATTTTATCCATTGTGTTAATGTCTTTTAAATCAGTTAATTATGATATATATATATATATATATATATATATATATATATATATATATATATATATATATATATACTGTTTTTTAATGTTTGTAGTTTTATCGTATTAATCCTTATTTGTATATACTGATGACGTAATTTGTAAACATTTCGCAGCAGATTTAATCCTGCTTCCCTTGCGATTTAGAAGGTAGTTCTGTATTTAAAAATTACTGAATATATTTAATAACCTCTTTCTAAGCGGATGAGTATTCAACTAGTTGTATTATTTTTGTAGAATATATTTTATTTTCTATTATTGCTTATTTAATATATACGGAGAATGATGGCTTCCTGAGTTATTTTAATTAATCCTATCTTTTATAGATTTTTGCTAATTGAGATACATTTGGATGCATTACAATTATTTCAGTTTTATTATTCATACTACGTAATGTTTCTATTTGTTAACTTTTTACAAATAATTTCAGTGCCTATTACGATAAATTTGTATAACCTAACTTAATAGCCCAAATAAAATCAGGTCAATATACAAATATATTTAAATCAAACTGTATAAAAATATACAATGTGTATTTATGTATGTGTTTCTCATAAATTTATTTACATAATTTGTTTCACTGTACGGCCAAGTGACGCATCGCAACTTACGTTAGCAAATTTAACAGCGATCATTTCTATTAATCGTTTAAAAATCTATACAATTAAAATAATTATCATCAGTTAGAGAAAATGTTTCTAAATACACAATCTTATTCGTTCAAGCCTTTCGTGTAAGGCAATAAGATAACTTTTTATTAAGTGATCGTCCCTTTAACTTGGGCATTATCATCACGTCTTGGTCGTTTTATTGCTAATCATATTTTTTAGAGAGATATTTCAATTTTTAAGGACATAAAGTTTTTAACATGAACATATATTTATTAAGAAAAAAGGCTTTATATAATACCCGGAGAAATCAATGAATCACTGATATCATTAAACGTCTAAAAATAAAAGTAGCGGACTAATTAAACGCTTCATTGACCACTATATTAGTTGTCAATTTCCTTATCTCTGCTTTATTTAATATCAATACCTTGTTTCAAGAATTTTGTTTAACTGCATCTCATGCTGAAACTTTTCTTACAATTGCCCAAATTTTTACGGCATATATTCACTAGTGTTATATATAACTTCTTACATAATAAAAATATATACTCAATAAATCGTACACATAAATATATAGATGTATATTTGGGCAACAAATAGTCTCTAATATATGTTTCATGTTTGACACGTATATCAGCCAAGTGTTTTGGAGCGCTTTAGGCACCATGTTTGTAGAATTTTCACAATTTCTCGGGTTTCCAAATACTTTGTGCCAATCCTTTAGCACCTTCAAGAATTTTCTTTATGATATTGTAAATAGTGCGTTAATGATGGGTAAGTTCCTGAAAGGTAGACATAATCTTAATTCCTGAACAGAGCCACTACATTGGCGCTGGATATATTGGTGACGTTGTTAAGACTTTTTGGAGGTACTTGTATAATCCAATAACAAAACGTAATATTCCACGATATAAAAGAAAACAAATGTTAAACTCCTTCTATCTCAATTATAATGGCTAATGCCCTTATAGATACAACCTAGCGGTGATTAAAAGTACATATCGAGAGACAATGAGATCTCGTCTTCGCTCATGTTTTTCCTTGGGGAACCCAGTAACCTAAATTAAATCTAGTTAATAACGATGTCTTTAACTGCATTGTGAGAGACCAGGTGGTTTTATTCCTCTGGGAGTTGCAGAGTAATAACACATTTCACAAAGATAATAGAAATAATATTAATATGTTTTATCGAAAGCAGATATATATTGTATTGAACGACATAAATATCAGGTTAATTATACACTGAAGCAAATTGGAGTCAGTCAACTTTAACTTGGGCAATCATGACTCTACAGTGGGGTCAGAAATCTATGGTATCAACATTGTAAATTCAGATGTGTGTGATTAATTATTCTCCATTCTGCAATCCTTATCGCACACACGAGACCTCGCCAAACTTTCACAAAATTTATGTCTATTACTATGGCAAATGTTCGGACGAGTTACATTCTGTATTTGGATTTACTTAGAATTTCAGAGCTTTCAAGCTCCGTGCCATGATCACATTGGCAAACCATCCTCATTCAAAGATGTTCCTTTCAGACAGTATCTTTTCCAGAACTGTTATTTTGTGGAACAAAGTTTCGAGAGAATGTTTACCTGACAACTAAAATGCCGGTCTATTTAAGTCCAGAGTTAAGCAATAACTATCATACTTCTCTTTATAAGTATCTTTACGTAACTCTAGCTTAAAATAAGTCATTATGTTGAGTGCCCTTTGGACCTATTACTTGGCGAACTATCTGTAAACAACTCAAAAATAACAACAAACATGACCATGTTCAGAATTTAGAACACACCACATAGCAACTTGCTCACCATTCATAATCGCACAAAAATCGGGGTGTATACTTTTTATATGCACCGTGTTCAAAGATGGGCTTTTTTGTTTAAATACAAAACATTTAAATAAAAGACTGACAGAACTACAATGTCAGTGATTTAAATGTAAGACACACACACAGTAATATATATATATATATATATATATATATATATATATATATATATATATATATATATATAATTTTACTGTTTTTCAATATAATCCTTCTTGTCATCACGGAAATTGAAGCAACGATGCTTAAGCATTGCAATTCCATCACGGAAGGAGGTGACTCAACGCCCTGTATAATCTCATCTTGCCCCAAAATGATGACCGCGGAGGTGTGATTAGAGTTTCGGAGACAGAAAAAAAAATAGATTTAACTAAGTCTGGTGAGCAAGGGAAATTGTATAGCAATTCAAAGCCACAGTTAGCTGTTTCAGCAACTGAAACCTGCGCAATATGAACGAGACTACACCTGCCCTCAGCATTCCTGTGTGTTTCGAATTGATTCCTTCCTTCAGTTGACTTAATTCTGAGGCATAGTACTGTCCGTTAATATTGTTCCGTATCCCTGGCTGCCTGTCTTGATTACGCATTGAGAATCCCTACCCCACCCCCTAAAAAAAATGCAGAAGCTATCACTTTATCAACTGACACGGCCTTCTTGAACTTTTCAGGCGTGGAGGTTTTTCCACTGTTTGCTTTACATCTTTCATTCAGGTTCTAATTGATTAACTCAAATTTCATCTTGAGTTACTAATCTGCGTTGGAAATCCACAACCTTAGCCTGGAAGCGACTCAGAAAAGTCTTTGAAATATAAACCTATTTCATCCTCTGCTCTGGCGTTAGCATTCTTGGGACTCATCTTGCAGACATTTTAGTCATCCCTAAGATCTCAGTTAAAACATTATGTACCGAAACAGAACTAATGCCTATGCACTTAGCTCTCTCCTGGACAGTAAGACGTCTAAAACAATATCGTGAATGATATCAACTTGTTCAAACGTGTTTGGGGTTTTTGAACGGCTTGACTGAAGGTTACCTTCTGTGATGTCCCACTCCCGCTTGATTTCCACAGCCCACGTTTACACAGTTGCATAGGAAGTGTTTCCTCGGCAAATGTCTGTAGCATGACCCCATGGATTTCTTTGGCTGGCGTACAATTCCTTTGCGAACACTTTATAACTGCCCGGCCATCCATTTATTTTTAGATTTGAATCACAACTCCCACGTATGAGATTCACTTGTGTAGAAACTAACAGAGAAACTGAATTATTCGGCTATTCGTTTTTCTTTTTTTTTGGGGGGGGGGGTGCGGCTTAGAATTTTTTTGACAGAGATTCGTATATATATATATATAGATATGAAAAAATGGACAGGCAAGAAACAATGAGTATTTTAGTCGTATTTTATGTTACAATCCTTCAAGACGGGCAATCATTTCTTTCTTATTCTTTTTTGCTTAACATATAATTCTTTTCCGCTTCTTATCCTATTTTGTCCTGGTTCAACCTTTCGTGCGTAAATTCCTGGCTGTTTCTCTTTGTTTTGATATATCTCGCAACTGATGGATTTTCATTTATATGTTCTGGCAATTTCAACCGCCTTTTCTGATTGTTAGCACCAGTTATAATTCTGATTATCTTCAAAAATTCCCTCTTTATAGAATATCCATACGCAGAACCATATATGACTTTTTCATCCCCGAGGAAATTTCATAACATTCACTTCCAGGTGGGAGAATAAATAATTCATAGTAGTTCTATTATAAAGGACCTAGCTACATTAAAATGATTAAACAATGAACATATCTTCAATCATTGAACCCTGACATTTTTATGAGTACGGATCGCCTCCATTGGGAACTATTGTCACTCTCTGTTGTCTATGAATCTGGGCGATATAACGGCTACCCGGATATATGAACTTTCACACAGTGCTCATTATACCGGTAGCTCGTGTTCAAATTGTTTCTTCATCTTCTTCTTCTTCTTCTTCTTCTTCTTCTTCTTCTTCTTCTTCTTCTTCTTATTATTATTATTATTATTATTATTATTATTATTATAATTAACCAATGTGATTGACATAACACTTGCAATATTTTAACAGATAAGAGAAGTGCGCGATGTAAGAAAAGAAAAAGAAAAGACAATTTTAAACAATATTTCGACAGTATTTATGTCTTCTTCAAATTATTTTTTTTTTAATTGTCAAGTATAAAAATATATAAATCTAAAATATTATAAATCTTTGTACAAACGTTTCTTGTCTTGTAATGAAAAAAGGCTGAATTGGTAATGAACCCGTCAAAATGAATGAAACATCGCCTGCGTGAAGGAATGCAAAAAGAAAAACTTGCTTAATATGGTGATGATCATGTTCATCTTGAAATTTTCCGTAAGCTTATTAGTTACACCTTAAGTTGTTTGTCGAAATTACAGTCGATATTAATAAAATGTTCTGCAAACTCCGTTGATATCTCGTTGTTGTTTCCGGCATTATACTTGTCCCCATTTGAATCTTTTATTTATTTTTTCCGTTGCTCAGTCCACATAAATCTATTTATGCTAGGCACATTGGGCGACGTATATTTACTGGGAAGCAGTACAATTTCAAATTTCTGTACAAATCTTGATGTTTCTCTTGAAATTTACTATGGGAATTTTCGTTAGTACAACAACCCAAAACTCCAATGTTATTTTGATTGTGGACGCTTACATTTGTTAAAATGTGTCTAAAGATTTGATTTCTTTGAAAGAAGCTACAGGTGGATATTTTTTTGCAATGCGTTCATAGTAGCATTTTTGAAATTCAAGCAAAATTGCATTGCCAGTTGATGGTGTCTTTCGGTATTTTTATTTTCACTATCTGAAAAATTATTCATAATCTACCGACGTTTCGACCCATTAAACGCATGAGGATATTTCCTCTTTTTCTTTTTATGTGCCGTGTCCTTTCAGAACGTAGGCGATCATGGATCATCACTTCCTTCAATTCCTTGTAGCTCTTCATAAGTTTCATCGCTCTGCCACCTCCCCCAGACCACGTTCTGTCATCCACTTGCCAAAGCCCGCCAGGTTTATCATGACTTACTTTCCCTTGTTTTTATTTCCCTCTGTTCGACCTGTGAGTATCAGATACTTCAAGCCTTTCTTTCTCATTACGTAGCCCCGAGACTTCAGCTACATTTTCCTGATGGCAATTACAAACCTCCTCTTTGTTTGCATCCTCTCCAAGACCTCATCTTTGCTCACACGCTCGGTCCACGATAAACTCAACGTTCTTCTGTAGAACCATATCGCCGTCGCCTTGAGTCTCTTCTTTATCTTTGAGGAGACCGTTCAACATTCGCTGACGTAAAGAAGGACAGTTGTTATGTAACAGCTAAGTAATGTTTTTCTTTGTTACCAAAGAAATCCTCCTGTCTCGCAATACTCTTCCCAGTTTTTGTAATGTGTCTTTGGCCATTCCAATACATCTATCACAATGATGGACTTGCCGTCCTCTGTCAAAATACTTACCAGATATTTAAATTTCCGCGTTTAATTTTAGAGTCCCTAACCTGCAGATCACATTTCGGGCTCATCCTTTTCCTGTTTTCTTGTAGTTTAAGCGTAGTCCCTTCTTCCTGCTCTCTCTCGTTAACGTCTGTAGGAGATTTTGTAATTTTTTCCGTGTTTACTATTAGTAATGTGTCGTCTGCGTATCTTATGTTGCTAAGATTGTGACCGCCGATGCTGAATCCCGGTCAGATTTCCAATTTTCTCTGAATCGCCTCACTGTATAGGTTGAGTAGTGAGAAGACACAACCTTGCCTTACACGATTTTCTATTTTGGTATATTCGCTGAACGCTATCTCAATGCGCGTACATGCTACTTGCTGCCAGTATATATATATTCTTGATTATCCTAATATGTTTCCCAAATATATGAAAGATGCTGAGCAGTTCCAACAGATCCTTGTGGCGTACTTTGTCGAAGGTCTTTGCGTACTCTATGAAACATACCTATGCAAATTACTAACTTTTCGCTCCGGAGGAATGAAAAGATGACAGGAGTGTTCAATAAGATTTATACTAAGCAGTTTGATTACAACTTCTTCGTAAATAATCAACAAACAGAAAATTTCAAGATGAAAAACTTCACCATCATATTAACCAGGTTCCAGTTATATGTCTTGACTTTTGGCGCGTTCATTTACAGTACAGACGTTTTTTTCTCATTACATTCGAAGTAACTTGTCCACAAAGACGTATAATTGTTTGAAGAATTATATATTCTTATACTTGAATTTATTTTCTTATTTGAAGAAGACATTCAGTTAAAATATTATATATTGTCGGACACTGTGTTTTTATTTTATTTTATTTTTTGTTAATACGCCCCTTCACTTGAAATTAATAATATTAATAATAATTATTATTATTATTATTATTATTATTATTAATATTATCATTATTATTAATATTATTATTATAATATCGCAGGCTTCATTTCAAGCGCCCTACGAGGCTGGCATCCCGCTCTCACCCATTCACTGTTGAAACTTCTAAATGTAGCCGTCTCTTCTATACGAATAGCTTCATGTCTCGCACCTCTCGCCTATGGAACTCCCTTCCCTATTCCAGTTTCCCTGAGAGCTAAAATCTCCAGCTATTCAAATGAAATGTCAATCGAAATCTCCAGTTGCCTTGATCTATGCACTATCCTTCTCCTCATCCTTTCCTCTATCAATCCTATCTGATCTTGCTCCAAATTTTCTGTAACCCCTTGTGTCCTAGTGGCTTCTCGCCTTGCTTGGGTGAAAGGCTTAAAAAAAAGAAAGGTTATGATTTTTCAACTTTGGCAAATACTGTCTGTTATGTATTTAATAACTGACAGATTATCGGCCTATCCCTGTGATCTGTGTGGCTTTTTTTTTTTTTTACAATAATTTGAAGGTTTGCTGAAAATTCGCCCCCCGACGAAGGTAGCATTTCTAAACCCTTAATCAGCAGAGGCAAGTTTCACTGGAGGTCATCACATATAATCAACTGATGATTTAAAACTTGTTCAATATTGCTACCATTTCTTATTCCAGTCTAAATGAACAGTAATAAAAATAAGAATTGGACGTGATATCCCTATAAAAAGAGAGTGGAATAAGTCTACCCACATTTACATAAAGAGTCCGTTTAAAAATTCGCATTAGGTTACCCGGATCCACATTCTCCTGATGAAGTCCGAAAAGTTGTGATAGCAACAACAAAGATAGGACGTTGGTCCGCCTGCAAATTGTGTAAATATAGACAACTCCATCATCACAGAAATTAAGGCAAAAATATTTTAAATGACGAATTGATAATTCTAGGAATTATGTAGTTACTGTTAATTAGGCCTATGATTATTTTTCTGGGATATTTGCTTGTAAGTAAAGATGGAAGTACCTGCGAAAACATTGCTATGCCGACATGCATAATTCCTGAAGAAAGAAAAGCGTAAAATGGTGCGATTTTGATGTTCTATCTATACAAGGCTCAGGAGCGACTCGAGGTAGATGGTTACAGAGTAAGAGGCACTGTTTATGCGGATACGTAAGGGAAGATATCGGTTAATTCTAGGCTTGAAAAATTTAAGATTGCTGTGATCGAGAAACACCGTCTTGATGGTGGATTATTCAGAGCAGCAGTTCGCGGAAAGAAGATACTCGATTAGATCTTACAACTCACCAATGAAATGAGGGTGGTTTGCTACAATAGGCAGTGGCAGGATTTAGTTCTGAAGGTTAGAATTGATGGATCTAAGGAATGTAGTTCGTCTATGCACTTTCCATGGAAGCAACGTTAGAGTAGCAAGACGTTTGCGATGTTTCGTCCGTTAGAAAAAAGGTTGTAGAGTGGAAAATATTTTGTCACCTGCCAGGCTGTGGAGACGCTATTGGAATCTATCGAGGCTAGAAAAGGCAGCCTCTGTCAATATATGGCAAGCTTCCTCTAGTTCATGTAACGGTAGAGAATATCAGGTACAAAGAGCCGACCATTTTTTCAGCATCTTTAATATGCATGGGCTCAGTTTGAGGTGTTACGACTTGAGTTAAAGGCCTTGTATGCGTGCAAGGAACAGGGCCTCTCTGCTGGAACTTCCATTCATCTTGTTTGGTCATATTTCAGCGTCGATTGTGGAATGTATCTAGTTTGGTTTACGAGGCACTGAATACAAAATTTTAGGAAATGTGTTCTATTTCACATTTTATGTATTTTAATTAAAAGAGAATTAAAACATCATTTATACGGTTATTGTAAATAATGCAGAAAAAGAAATACAGCACTGCCCTTTAGAAAATATTTTTCCTTTAATTCTATGTGTTTGGCTTGCACGTTCATGCAACTTAAACACGTCGTTTTTTGGTAAATATTTGATAAGGTTCTAATACATGCATCGGGCCAGAAATATTCAACACAACGTTGTATATATTACAGGCGACACAATTTACATCGTAAAAAAATGCAATAATGATCTGAGACCAAAATGGTAATGTAGTCAAGAAGAGAGATAGTGAAATTGTTCGCAACTAGTCACTCGTAACGAACGCGGTTAAAAATTGGTTCAGTGATATAAAGCATTACCCAAATTGCAATACATCATACTTCTGATAGACTCGAATATAAAGATGAACTATGTGGACAGTATTAAAAGTAGATACAATTGAAAATGAGAAGGATAACTAGAAGGGAGATAATTTAGAGCTGTTTCAATAACACTGTAAATCGCGATCATCCTAAATTAAAATAGTAAAATGGAAAAGAATGGATGACAGATGAAATTTTCAACATGGTAAAAAAGAAACAAAAAAAAAACAGTGCCAATATAGGGCACAGAATATATGAAACTGCACAAATAAATCTGGAATAAATGCCAGCAGGCTACAGAGGAATAACTCAACAAAAATATATAACTATGGAAAGAATACATGTCGGAGATAAATTAAATAAACATAAGATTTAAGATAACTAACAGGACAAAAGACATGCGCACCAGCAGGATGCATTCAAATCGAATTGCAGGACATAGTTATTAGAAAATGAAGAAATACTGGAACGAGTACACCGGAAAACTCTTCCACGGCGAAAGATTACAACGGAAAATACACAGAAATATAAAAGGAGCAGAAATTTTGAAAACTGAAATGAAATCATCAAGTCCAAATTGAACGAAAACATAGTAACAGGTCCAGACGGAATCTTAAGAGAGATTCGAGCCATTTTACATGATTTTGCCATTAACAAGATTCTAGACATAATAAATGAAATATACAAATTGGTGATATACCAGAAGACGTAAATAGATATATATTCATTGCACTGCCTAAGAAGCCATGTGCAAACGATTGTGAACTCCATCAGAAAATCAGCCTAATGAGCAAGGTAACACAATCCTAAAGAATAGAGCGCGGAGTAGAATCAGACCAGCAACGTGGTAAGAAGCTTGCGCTTTCGTTAAAGGCACTGGAACAAATGATGCGATATTTATTCTCAGAATAATGTCAGATTGAGATATATAAATAGAAAACAATATATACCTACGTTTTATGTCTTATGCAAAAGTATTTCATAAAGTACGTCACAAAGAACTTCTTGAACTGCTGAGTAATCGTGGCATATTCATAGGAAATTACTTCAATAAATACACAAAAATAAAAAGGTGTGTAAGACTAGGATGGGTCTTCTCAAAACTAGTCTTTCAACCAATATATCGAGGCCAAACTGAGAGAATCAGAAGCTCTACCAGGATTAATTATTCGCGGACACAATCTTAGCAACATAATATATGCAGAAGAGAAAGTGTTAAAAACAGACACAGAAAATAAACAACTACAACAGATAATATAGAAAGAAAACAAAGAGAAAGGACTTAACATCAATGACAATAAGAGTGAATATATAGTTGTGAGCAAAAGGAACTACTAAAACTGCAAGATACAAATTGATGATAGTGATATCAAATAGGTTCAAGAATTTAAATATCTGAAAACGTATTATTAGGTTGGTGCAAAAATAATGACGTAATAATGTTGTTTTTTGACGTATTTTTAACGTCGAAAAACGACATTATTACGTCATTATTTTGCACCAACCTAATAACAGGGGACGGAATGTGGCACACGGAAATCCGAAGACGCATTGGGATAGCGAAATATACCCTCCAAAATTTTAACAATGTATTCAGAGATGGATAAATACTGTTACGTCCAAAGAAATGAACTTCTATGTGATATCAGTCTTCATATATAGCAGTGAATGCTGTACAATCTCGTTACAGATAAAGAAGAGACTGGAATCAAAATAATGTGGTTCTACAGAAAAATGCTGTGAACGACTAAGTTCCATAGACAATGGCATCCATATTACATCAGCATAAGACCGTTAATATTTCTGTGGCATGTAATGCGGAAAGACGGCTTGAAGGATTTGATAGACACAAAACAGATTGAAGTCAAGAATGACAATGCATAACATACATGAAGAGCTTCAGTTTGTGTAGCACAGTCGAGAGATTGGTGAGATGGCAAAAAAAAAGCAAATGCTGCAAGGAACAGGAAATTGTAGATAGCCATGAACAGTAACGTCCTGATAGGACAGAGCAAGTAAAAGAATAATAAAAATTTACTTCAGATAATATAATTTTAGATACTTTCGAAACATTAGGTTTCAACAAGATTCTAGTCATCGTCAAAGTAAGTGTAAATTGTGGCGATCATCGTTGTCAGTCCTATGAACGGATGTCGTTGTTGGGCAGATGCGCATTTGAATACCTGACCAACTGCCTCCATATTTATACGTTGCGTGCTAATGTATCTGTCTCGCTGAACGATCTTCCAGTCTACTTAATGATGTTTACCGCATATATTTCTTCACCTTGTTTCTTCTTTTGCCGAAGTAACTTGTAGTATTGCAGTAGAAATTCATTATCCTGTGTCTATAGAATTTAAAATTTCTTTTCCGGACTGTGGTTTCTAGATCTCCCAATGGTTTTCTTCTTGCTTGACAGTATTTCGAACTGAGCCATGTCTAATGCTGTCTGTGTAGAAAGGACGTTGAAGAAGCCTAGAAGTGTTGTGTAAATTTAATATCTACTCCTTGTATACGTCGACGTATTTCTGCTATTACTGTCCAAGATCCACAGGTGTTCAGAAAGCTGTACCAGGTCAATGCACACAACAGTCTGAACATTGATTTCTTGCAGATGTACTTTTTCTTTTCAGATTTTCTTTATGTGTATATAACATATTTTCAAATGTTGTTTTCTATTTTGGCCAATAACCTGTAGAATTTGAAGGTACTGAAAATTTACCCGTCTGATCAATTTACTGTAAACTCGCCAAATGTCCAGAATTCAGATATTTAAAAATAAATTCCCTGCGAATCTAGTAATATTCCGCGCCTTCTCGTAAGTAAATACTTTGGCTCTAATTATTTATTTTAGCTGTTCGATGAATGTAACTTGAAGCCAATGTTAAAAAATATTTACATGAGCTCATTGACGTAGCAAGTATCAACATTACCTAAATTATCCATTTCTTGTGTAAACATCTGCACTATGCAGCAGGTTTTAGTTTCTGCTAAATGTATTTTCTTCATTTTTTTTTAAAGAGATTTTATCCGTTACTTCAGATCAGCCTGTTGACCTTGCATTATTCATAACATGCTTGGCCAGTCTATTGAAAAAAACGTGACGGTATTGACCTCATCTTGGGAGTGTATGTATGATTCTGTCGAATCGTCCCTATAGATTGATGCAAAGGCCACCGCCGCGCCTTGTTTTGACAATCAAATAGACTCTCCATCTTGTTTGGATAAGCTGGTCGATAGGAAGAAAAAACAGGCTTTCTATTTTTTTCTTTCTTTTCGTTTTCACATATATTTAAAAATATAATGAAAGAAAAATCGAAAACAAGTTATATACGCAAAATACAGAAATAAGAAAAGCAGAAATCTCGACTTTTAAATGCATGTAATACATAAGATTAAGCAACTATCCATGATGTTGATGTTAAATTCATACATACATACATACACATACACACACACACACACACATATATATATATATATATATATATATATATATATATATATATATATATATATATATATATATAACACTCACCCACTCTGCGGCATTTTTTTTTTCTTCTTTTTTATTTTAAGGACTGATTGTCGATATGCATATATTGAGTTATTTGTTTGTTTGTTCATTTAGAAGTAACGTTAGGAATTTCCAAGGAAATCCTTTTAACACGATGGGTGGCATCTCCTCACCAATGCTTTACTTGAATCGCACAAGGTCACTCTTAAAAGTATTAGATAAACATTAGCACATTGTATTCCTTGCTTTGTTGGACTTAGTTAACTTACTATTTATATTTGAATAATTAGGGTAATATATAAGTGTTTTTTACCACTGCTATTAGCTTGTTGCAAAAATAATGTCGTTTTCCCACATAATAACATATGTGAGAAAACGACATTATTTTGCACCAACCTAATACATTTGCACTATTTTAACGTGCCATTTACAACTAAAAATAACGTTGGTAACCTGACACTAAAAACCAAATAATATCGGGGTATAACAAAGAATGAAAAATACGACACCAAAATACAAAAACTCATATTAGCAAAAAAAAAAAACGCATTCCGAAATCTATTCACAGTGTAGAGAACTGTTAATTTCTTTAGAAACAAAGAAAAGAAGGCTGTATTTCTACGTGATATCAAAGATTTTAGAACAAAACATGGAACTCGAGCAAACAAAAAATAATAAATGTTTAAAGAAGTCATGTTACAAAACGATAAATAAAGAAACGGATTTGAAGTTATTAACTGTTCAATACAAATCTTCAGTCTGCGTCTCTGATGTGCTTACATGTACCGTGCTTATCAGAGCGAAACGGAACGTACATTGCCGCTCCAAAATTTAAAGGGAATAAAGGAAGAATTGTTCAAATATCGCGCAGACTGTGATTATCTTCAGGAGGCGTACTCCAAAATGTTCTTATCTAACGACAAAACAATTATATACCGGTATAATTATTAGGTTGGCGCAAAAGTAATGACGTAATAATGTCGTTTTTTGACGTTAAAAATACATCAAAAAACGACATTATTACGTCATTATAACTGCTAGTTCCCACTTTATGAAAATTCAGTATATGGTTTTGGTTCTATTCGTAATTCTTATTGACATTGCTTCTAATTAGATATTTCATATGGTTATTAGATCATTTGCATTTGAGATATATTCATATTTTCTCACTGTTGAATATTTTACAAGTATATGCCCGAATAAAGAAGAATGTGTCGCGTTAAAGAGTCCAGTGCCAATTTAGATTATCAAACATACGAAAGTCTGTTTCTTTCATCGTGAGGAAACATCGATTTCAATAACCGTAAGCGAATAATCATCTTTATCAGAAAACAAGCATATCTTTAATGAACAGATAAGAGAGACTGTTGAAGATATGGAGAGACAGTTAAAGATATATATTGAAAGTTTTATCACTTTCTTCTATGTGTCGTGTCCCTTCATGACTTAGGCTATCATGGCTCTACACCACTTTATATCCTGTGATGTTCTTATCAGTTTGTCTCCTTTTGTCAAGGCTCTCACACATTGGTACCCACCATCTATTCACACAAACCCGTCTGGCAAGTCATTCGCTTCACTCCCTTCTTCTTTATTATGTGCCCAAGGAATTCCAACCGTCTCTTCCTTATTTTGAGTGTGTGTGTTCTTTTTTTTCTATTTTTTATTAACTTTGTTGTTGCTTACTCTCTCCGTCCATGGATTTTTTTTTTCATTCTTCCACATTTCTGTTGCTACTACTGATTTTTCGCATCCTTAGAGAAATTTTCCATCATTCACTGCCATATAAGTAGATGTGGACTCTTATCTTTGTTTCTGACGATTTTTCCGTTTCTCAATTCCTTGCTTAGTTTTTGAAATGCCTTCTTTTGGATTCCAATGCACTTTCCATTCTCGGTGTCAGACTTTCCGTTTTCTCTTATAACATTTCACAGATATGTGAACTCCTGTATATATTTGATGGTTGTATATCTAATTCGCCACTCGCATTTTAATTTTTTTTCTGCTGACTATATAATACCTTCTGCTTATTAAATAATATCTTCTTGAAATGATGATTAGTCTTTTTTCTCACTTTCTTCTACCCCCTGTCTAGGTAGTCGTGTATTTTGCTTTCCAAGACAGCTATTATAAGGACATATGGATATATTATATTGTTAAGATTACAATCACCGATCATAAATCCTTCTGGCTCTCCAGTTCCCATAGGATAGCACCATGTCTGAATTAAACTAATATGCTAATAGGGATTAATTTTAAACCGATAATATAAGAGATTGTGGGACGTGAATCAATTCCTGATGGTAGAACGAAACATTACTTTCTTTTTAGGATTAATCAAAGTTGGTAACGCTAGCTTCATATGTTAGATATTTAACACAAACTAACTTAGAAAACTAGTCCACAAAGTTTATGAGTATTTTCCCTATCTCAATTTGAATTTCACTATTTTATTATATTTATTCAGTCGATGCGTTCTTCAAATATATTTGTTTTCTTTGGACGTAATTAATTATCACTTACAAATATAAACGCACAAATTATTCGTTTTTTAATTAAACAAATCCGATAAATATTTCAGTTAGTTAAACATTTAAGTCTTTTAAAAATATTTCGTAGTTAATTACATTTCCGCTTTTGAATTTTATTTTAATATTCTTCACGCACTATCCATTCATTTAATACTCTAATAAATACACTCCAATTATCATGTTATATAACACATATTTGTTCTAGGTCGGTGTTCGTTTTAAGCGAAGATTATATATCTGCTTCACTACAAATGCTTAATTTAAGAAATCACATTAGCATAGAATCAAAGGCACGCCCCCGTAAAAGAATGTGTAGCAACTAGATTTAACTCTCTTTGAAAAAAGATGGTTCTAAATGTTTCTCTGAAAGATTATGAAACTCACTCCTGTTTTAAATTTAATTTGTGTGCATTTAAATTTAATTTATTTCCTTCATAAAAGTAGAGGATTTTTTTAAAGTAAACTGAAGTGCTTGTTGAGCACCTATTTGTTTTATATGAAGCATTTAAAACTGAATTGATTTGTAATCTATCCTCCTACAAAATAAATATAATGCTATTGTTAGAAAAATCGATTTATGCAATTTGCGAGATACCAATAGTATAAATTAAATGTGATACAATAGATTTCAATGAGATTCTGCCATTCGATGTGTTCAGTAAGATATATAAATAATAGACGTATCTAGCAAAAACTTTGGGAATATGATTATAGATGTACGAAATTAATTTTATTGGTAGGGTTAAAAAGGAAAATTCTATGATGCCAACGCACACAATGTGGATTTGTCAATGGACAAAGATCAATCCAGTATTAATGGTGGCTTCCTTCCTTTGATGCAAGTAATGTCGTACATCAACATCTTGATTATATCATTATTTTCTCTTCGACTTACATCAGCTATCTATTCTAGTTGTTGCTGTAGACGAAAGTAGTCAAGTAATGTGGTTTCTGTTTTAAAAAGAATTTAGCGATCAATAATTGACATAGCACGCGAAACATATTGGAAAATAAATGCACTTCATTAATCTAGTTTTTTAGAGAGATATTTAATCTATATACAATCAGTCTATATGACAAAATTTGCGCTAGTAAAATCTTTACATAAAAATAAGTAACGTTTAATATATATTGTGGAAAATCCAACAACTGCACACCCACTCTTTTCTGATTAAGCTGAACCGCTATGTAATATCAATCGTGAAATATTGAAGTGCATGCTGGATAATCTCCTCACTGATGAAGTGAAAACTTAAATCAACAAAGATAAGGAACTCCCGAAAAATGCTGAGGCCCTATGGATAACACATGGGAACAAGGGAAAGATTTAAAGAAGATGAGAGAAAAAAGAAATTTATGCTACTTGGAACACATAAGGAACGAGATCTTGGAGAATTTGGCAGTCACAGAACATATTGAATGCAAGAGGAACAAAGAGAATTATTGAGTAACCTACATAACAATCTTGGATGGTAGAACAGAAAGGGGAGCGGTAGTAATATATAAATATTACTAAGATATACATAGTAGAATGTTGTGAATGTCCATGAGCAACGACATCCTGAAAAAACACACCACATAAAAGTAATGTTGACAATCGTTGATCGTTTCTTTCAATATTCTTTCAAGCAGAAATACAGATTTATACTTCTGTATCATAATGCAAACTACCCAGCATGCTTGTATTTCTCTGTGAAGTAATAACTCTTCTCACATGTACAATTTTTGAGGTATTGAGGAATGATAACAACATTTTAAATAATGTTTATTGTTGAAATTAAAAAAAAGAAATCAGTTGCAACATTTAGAATGCTGATGTACTCTGTCTTCTATTTTAATCATACTAAACACAATTTATGGATATGACATTTTTTCCTCCACTAAAACTTCACGTTTTCATTTCTCTGAGACTTCAGACAACTACAAATGTAATTATAATGATAGTCATTTCTTTATAAGGAAGCATTTAGCATTCACTGTACCTGTAGCCACTATGAAAAGGATGATAGTTACAAATATTTGCGTGAAAACAATTTTTTCATAAGTTAGTTTTCTCACGTTCCCTGTCATCGCACTTTTCAGTTATTAACAAAGACTTCCTTCCTTTGTTGAAAATAATATCGAACATCAACATATTGATGACAGCTAAGCTTTTCTTTATTAATCATCTGAGAGAACGGTCTCTGCCTTCTATCATCATGGTTTCTTGGACTAACGCTTTCCGACGCTATTGAATCCTTTGCTAGGTCATCCGCCATGAAGTTTCGTTCCCTGTGTTGTGCTAGACGATTTTTCTTTCCAGACATATCGTATGTTTACCATTCTTACATGCTGAGAATATTGCTGCCACAACGTACTACTAAGGTTTGCATCTCACCATCCCATCTTTTACTCTCGAAAAAGTTAAATGTAACCGCCTATTCTGCTCCAACCGCTTTTTTATCGCACTTCCCAAAAGTGGATCTCCTTTCCTCTTACTTGGTTCCCTAATAACAATAATCTTCAAATATTTAAATGTAATGTAAATCGGCATCTTCTAATATCTTGATCTTAATCCTCGTCCTTCTTTTTCTTTTTTTCGACAAACACTCCTCTTTACTTTCACTCTCTGTAAAGCCTTACACCCATTATATCTAAAGATGCTTGATAAACTCAAAAAAAAAAAAATCAGCAATATTATTGGCCCCGATCTCTACATCAGTTGTCTTTCTTTGCCTTTTCTATAAATGCTTTCATGGTTATTTTTCGGATGAGCTATTCGCTATGGTGTCTAGACTCTTTGTATTTAAGCGCAGTACTAGATTGATGGGGTCTCACCAACTTACTGTTTAGCTGGGTAGATGTAACCGTAAATTCTATACTACCATTTAATCTTCTCGCATTTCTCACTTGTGGAACCCCATTCCCTCTCCATGCATTCTAATCAACTTTAATCTACAAAAGTATAAATGCAATGTCAATCGCTATCTACTTTCCACCTGATTACTCTTCTTCTTTTTTCGTTTGCTAGTAATTGTTGCTGTTGCTAATTTACACCCAGTAATTGTTGCTGTTGCTAACTTACACCGAGTAACCTCTTTGTGTCTTAGTGGCTTTCCTGCCTTTCTGGGCTCTAACACGATTTTAAAAAAATCATTATTTTCTCTTCAATGTACATTTGTTATGTTATAGTTGTTGTCGAAAGTCGCCAAGTAGTATGGTTTCTATTATTTGATGAAGTTCTTTGTATTTGATTAAGTTCTGTCAATCTCCGAGGTTCGAAGAAGTATGATACACGCTAAGACTTACATGCTTCATTCGCTTCAAGTAATTTTAACTATACTAGTCATACACGGACAATTTTATGGGCGGGGTAAAAATAATACATTTGATGATAATAGTAAATATCATTTTAATGTGTTTGCCGTTTACGTTTATATGTTATTTAGTAGGAAGAATTATGTTTAACATCTTAAAATTGGGATATTAGAATTTAACAATCACTTTAAAACAACTGTTTTCTTTTATAGATTTCAAATATTCAATTTTGCACTATTTCATGATAAGTGAATATTTTATTGGTAAAGTTTGTAATTAAAATTATTTCGTTGTTTAAATAATGCACGCTTTCGATTTGAAAGTACTAAAAACCGAACTGATTGCCATTAAAGGGAAAATAAATAGTTGATATCATTATGAAAACCTTTGAAAATATTAAGTCTTAAATTTAATGCCTGCAATATGTTTTTCAAGTAAGCTTTGTTCATAAAATATTTACATAGGAGACCACGTTATAAGTGTATTTTGTCGCAATGGGAATGACTAAGCGTTCTATCAAGCAGTTGATTGATTTCTTTTTACATCTTATCAACCTTTTGATAGTTATTTAAAGCCATTTTTTTAATTGTAAGAATATTTTAGATGTATTAACGATTTATTGATACAAGTTTTATTAATTAACCCATATCTGAGGGAGAAGAGACGGACTCAAACATTTACCTAGGCTATTTGCACGTAAGTGAATATAGAAAATATTAATGGAATTTCAACTACGCTCTTTGCTTTCCAACCGTATGCCGCTATTTATTACATCACCTGCACAACACTAAATATTCCTAAACTGTCACTCCTCTAGGTACAAATCAACCTCGACGTTGCTCAACTTCAGCGATCGTAAGAGAACGGGTGTTTTAACATGATATGCCCGTAAGTGTAAGAGCTGATGTAGAAAAATCGCCTTACAAAAGAATGAACTACTTTTGCACGCGGAAGTGTTGAATGCTAATTTTTATTTCCTACATTTATTTCACATCTGCGTTTTAATCATTTTAGATTCCGAATAGATTAAAATAATTGATAAATGATTAAAAATCTAACAGTTTTTTGGAATCGTTGCAATTAAGATTAATTTTAATAATGTTAAGATGATATTCTTATCTCGGGAAAATGTATCAATCCTACACGATTTATTTTGAAGAAATCAATATAAAACAAAAGCAAAATCTCAAAACAGGCTAAGTGTATATAAGGAATAAGAATGGTGTAATAAAAGTTTGCTTTCTGGAAAAATATGTCTTCCCTGACCAGAGAGTTCATGTGTCAAGATTTGAAACAAGAAAAGTATTAATTACATTGTCGGCTGTAGGGAGTCTTCTTTATGAAATGAAATAAAAGGAGAAAGAGTTTACTTTGGCAGCGTAAGTTTATATAGTCGCCATTCGGCTGCTGTTGCTATAACTACAGCATTTTTCATCCGAAAATTGTCTGTGTCAAAAGATTTACCCCACGACATCAGTATATTTTTGTTAGAAAATGGATTTTCCCTAAGTAGTTTGCCCTGCTCTGAGTAAATATCTATTGCTTTTCTTCATGTCCTTTTTTTATAAGAGAGGATGTATTGATTTACAATGTAAATAAGCTCATTCTCTATTTTTGCCCGTTTTATGCACCTATTACTGTGGAATATTATTACGTGTTTTGGAGATTTTAGAATGAATATGTCCTCGAGGAGTGATTTTTAAGCGATGAAATATAATTCATTAATAGCAAAAATGTTGCTTTTTACATATTATGTTTCTTACTATCATCGATGATGCAAGTTAGGGAAATTGCAATGACAACATTTTGAATACGATGTAAAAAAATGATTGTCGAAATGTATGTTGTACTTTTATCAGCATTATCTTCATTTTCTGCATCCCGAAATATTGGTATTTCTGTTTTTTTAACAGCTTTTCAATGTTTCTTTTATTAGGAGTGATTCGAAATTTCGATATTTTATCTTTTTTAAAAAACTAACGGTGAATTGACTTAAAAATCAATTCTTTCAAACGTCATAAAAGTTCTCAAATAAATGGACAGTCAAAACGGACAGAATATCGACGTGCTGAGTTGCGTATTCTATGTTGAATAGCAACTCAAAACAGGTTACAGATAGCAATATGATTTGCGGACACACTCAGTTGAAAGACCTGTTCCAGTACGATCACCAGGGATAAGCAATGTCTAGCTCGATTAGTACCTAGATGGGTGATTGCTTGGGAATACCAAGTGTTGTAAGCTTGGATGTACGAAAGGTATAAATCCACCTCTTTTTCTCCTACCAAGCTGTGGATAAATTGGTATGACTTGTATTGCTAAAACAATTATTTAAAGAACAAAAAAATGCGTAAACATATTTAAATTTCAGCATTAACCAATCGTTAAAGATGTTGATATGCAACAAAATAAAACCATCCAACCAGATAGCATTATACGTAAATTGTATATCGCACTTTGCAGTAAATTCGCTCATTTCCAAATAATACACGGGATAAAATACTGTTCCGAAAAACAATCACTATGTGACTTATCCAAGAAATCGTCAGAACGAGTTGAATTAAGATATAACGTTCTATTTATTAAAGACATTTTTTCATGTTTAACGTTCTTTTTATAGATACAACTATTTAAGTAAATGCTCTGTTTATAATAAACAGTATTAAATAACATTTACCGGCCTGAATGTCCGAGAAATCTGCATAGAAAATATTCGTCCTTTGACAGGATCTCAACTAAATAAATTGTCGGACTTTGTCCATTTCTTAATGTACGACGTCATTTGTTTACATTTGATACGCCATGAGCAGTTATGAATGTACGAGATTCATGGAAGATTGAAGTTTATAAGCAGTAAATTCGACCTTGACAACCGAACGATACTTTGTGGCCGAATCGGTTAGGCACGCCGAGCTAAATGGCGGTTCCGTATAGGATGCAGGTTCGAATCCTGTCCAAGGACGAATATTTTCTATGAAAATTTCTCGGACATTCAGGCCGGTAAATGTTATTTAATAGTGTTTATTATAAACAGAGCATTTACTTAAATACTTGTATCTATAAAAAGACTTTTAAACATAAAAAAATGTCTTTAATAAATAAATTGTCGGACTTTGTTCATTTCTTAATGTATAACGTTCTATCTAATAATTTTAGGTCCGAACTTCAGAGTGTTTGTTTCCGTAATTGTCTCCGACAAATATGATTTTGGTCGACCAAGTTGCGTCAAGTATGCGCTCATATAGGATTCATGGCAGGTAGAAATATAGACATCTAACCCATCTTAAACTTCTAGAGAAGAAAAAGCAACGTTCGTAGAATATACTAAAAAGTCACACCCAATAGTCGATATTAAATTAGAGAAAACATAGTCAAATAAACAATATATCTAAATGTGGGTGTCGTAGCTTTGTGTTTTCTTTATTAATGTACGATGGTATTATTGAAATTGTTTTCCTAATCGAAACGTCAATAATTTTTCAATATTTTTTTCGTTTAAATATTTGCGCTGAGTTATTGAAGTTTGATATTTAAATAGAAAAACCTTTAATGTAATATAAGTTTTGGAAAAATTCAATTTGAAGATTTAATTTCTCATCACAAAATAAATTACACATGGGTTTCATTTAAAGCATATGCAAAATTAATTCAGCTTAGAATAAACAAAAAAAAATTATAAACGGTAATTTTCCATTTGTATTCATTAGAAAGTATATCTGAATAGATTAATACCAGGTATACTTTTCCATATTTTCAAATATTTTAACATATTATGATGTTACACTATTTATATTTTTCGGGCTACTGTCCTGATCTTTGTTGCCATATTTATCACAAGGTTTTGGCCGTTGTGCGTTCCTATATTTTTATCCTTCCTTTTTCAGATAGTTGGAATGTCAACCGAACACTTTAATCCGCTCGTCGTGTTAGATGATTCTAGTTCCAGAGTTATGTCTAATGGATGTCAGTTATCTACTGTTAATTTACCTCTCAAGTTCCCCACTGCTTTAAACAAGTATTGAACTCACAGTCTTTGGGTCGTGTCGCTAGATCTAACTAACGCCTTTATCCACTGTGACATGTGTCCTTGAGGACATCGCGTATGAATTTCTGGATATTATAAAACTAATGTCGTCAGCCTATATTTTTTTACCAGTGCTCATATTGCAATTTTTGCTGTTATAATTGCATTTTTTTTTCAGATGTCATATTACAATTTTCGTTGTTATTATCACTTTTCTCTGGCACCCTTATTAATGGTTTCCATATTGTATTTATTTCTATGCTTGGTCGATTCAGGAGATATTTGTGGTCTATCATATGTACTAATACCTTAAGTTTACGAAATTTCCAGTGACGTTTTTTGTCTATGATTTCAACCTGATCCCATGGAGGGCAGTGGTCTCACTTTTCTCTCCATATGTGGTCAGCCACGCCAGATTTTTCAATCTCCCCTCGTGTTAACGATTTATGGTGTTCTTGAAGGTTTACCTTACGAGGGCGGCCTGCATCCACTTTATATTTCTTTCCGCGGCTGTATGGGATTGCGTACACACAGTCTTTAGTCATGTTCTCCTCTATGGGGGGGTCTTGTCGGGAGAGATATATGCGAAATATTGTCCAGCTTTTGAAGGTTGTCCTGGTGTTATATGGACCACAGTTTCAATGCATTTTCTCTGATAACCCCTTCACATAAGGCAGGCAGACTGTTTTCTGAGTGTTGCTGTTCTCCTCTTGTTGTACCCTCCTATCCCACTTTATTTGGGCTGCTGCCATGTACCCAGAGTAGTTGTTACTTTGTAGGATAGTACTTATACTGACCAATTCTTTATCTAATGTCTCTGATTCGCCACTTATGAATTTTGCTCGGTGTTCTAAGCCGCAGACGGTCCCTTTCTTTAAGTTGTATGGATGGTGGGAGTGAAAATTGACGTACTGTCCGGTGAATGGTGGTTTACGGTGTACGGATGTTTGAACCCATGCTCTTATCGAGATATTAGAGCATCCGGGAATGGGAGTTTGTTGTTACTCTCATTATCCATCGTGAACTCTGTCGAAGGTCTTATTGAGTTCACATGAACGTTTTCTAGTGCGGCCAGAGTATGAAGATATCATCTAAATACCTTAACCATAGAGTTGGCTTTAGGTATATAGATTCTAATGCTATTCCTCAATGTATTACATTCACCATTCCTGGTGATAATGGCGAGCACATTACAAAGCACTCATCCTGTCGATATATGTGTGATCACATTGCCATGTTTTTTGTTTTTGTACAGAAAGTCAACATCTCCATCAGATTATCTATTAGAATACTGATCCCTTCTTCTAGTGATGAGTCAGAGGCCAGTCTCTCTCTGACTACTGGGAGTATCTCATTTGTGGGTACCTTGGTGAAGAAATTCACCACATCCAAGCTCACAAACTGGTTGGATAGGATGGGGGCATTATGATTATTTCCACGAACTGGAATAATTACAGGGTGCCTGATGCGTCCCCATAATCAGAATATGTCCAGGAGGTTTGAACAATTATTATACGACAATGCGTAAAAAGCCACATTAAACTACGATGTTGCGATATATTCCGTTGCAATGTGGACTCACTAAAGAATGCCTCTGTTATTCATTCAATCTGTGTCGATACTAAAATTCATAGCAGCAATTTGATTGGTAATTCCATTAACAATATTCAAGATATTATATTGCAAATAACCTTAAAATTAATTAATTTATTTTTTTTAATTCTAAGCAGTTTCTAACAAAAACATTTCGTCAAAAGTGTTTTTTTTTTTACCCACACCAATCCTAATTTTGATCAACGCTATAATTATGCTGTCTATATTATCTCAAACTAAAGATATATCCCAACGGTAAAAAGTCAAATCAACTTTGTTTAAAAACGAAAAACTTATTCGCATTTTACTTGTTTTTGTCCCTTCGAGATGTTGGAGAACATGAATTTTCACAAATTTATATCCTTTTTAACTCTTATTAAATTGAGTTATTGTTGCTTCGTTGCCAATCGCTGCTGCGCCATGCATTCGCTCAGTATCGGCAGGTAGGTCTTTTTGGTCTTCAATCTATCTTCTTAGTATCAAATTTTCCAACACCTTCTTCTTCATTAATGTCACCCATGAATTTCATCTGTCTATACTTGATTATAAGTATAAATGTGTGTTTTTTTTTTTGTTTTTTTTTTTTTTTCGATCCTCTCTAGAACTTTGTAGTCTACGGACAATCCAAGTTAAAACACCGGGTCCCATCGAACCAAAGCAACATCGACCCTGGTCAATACCGAGATGTTTGATCGCTTGGGAATTACACGTGATATGACCTTGGATGTTCGGGTGATGTTATGGATAAGAGTTCGGAATTGTTAATCAGAGGTCCGAGTTCCATTTCGAGTTGTTGTCCTTATATTCACATACGCGCACATACACATGGAAAGCTATGAATCCAGCTCTTCTCTCCAAACTGAGTAAATTAGTACGACTAGTATTAGTAAATCATTATTATAAAGAAAAAGATTCTCATAATCTAAACATTTTTCTAGTTTTATATAAACTGAAAAGGGGTGATAAACCGTATAAAACGAATTAATATATCGAATGATCAATAAAACTTCATCGTTGCTCACATGTTTGGACTATGGTACGCTCTTAAATTCTCTAGACATTCATTTCTGTTGCTTCTAGTCCCTTCTTAATCAGTGATGAAATTCTTCAGATTTCACAGGCATATGTGTGGACTGCTATTACATAAGATTTCAATATTCTTTTCTTTGTTTCTGACGAATATTTCTCTTTTTAATAGCTACATAACTTTTAGAATGCATCATTCTTTATGACAATGCGCGATCCGATTGTAGAGTCACACTTTCCGCCATTTGTTAAAACAGTTGCCAGGTGTTTTAATTGTTGTAATTGTGTTATTTGGTATTGTGAAGTTGTAAATTTGCATGTTGGGATGATACGTTTGCTAGCAACAAGGCATCTCGTCTTCTAGCAATGGATGTTTAGTTCTTTCGTCTCGCTTCCCTTCACTAACTTCAGTGGTAATTCTTAGAGATTCTTTTCCGTGTCTACTTTCAACAAGATCTCATCTGTAAATCTAATGTTGTTAACATTGTGACCTTCAATAATGAAACATGGTAGGACTATTAATTCTTTTAGAATCATCTCACTGTATAGATTAAATAAGTTTGATGAGAAGTCAAATCCTTGTCTTACACCTCTTTCTATTTTTTTGTTTTTATTTATTGAACTTATTTTCTGTTTGTATGCAAGCGGTTTGCTTCCAGTATATTTTCGGAATGGTTCTAATATACTCACCACAAGGTTACTAAGGAGTTCCAACTATTCTTTGTGACACAGGATATCGAACTTTTTTGGATAATCTATAAAACACAGCACACATACATCTGCATTTGAATTGATGTTTCTGGTATCATTCTTAGCAAAAAATGTCACCTTCTTAGTTCAAGTGTCTTTAACGCCTGCTTCTTGATCTTCTAATACATTTCTGATTCTGTTGTACTCTCTATTCGTCAGAATTCAGTTAAGTTTTGTGATATGTCTACTTAGGCTAACTGTCCGATTGTGTTCATATTCATTTGCACCCGGCTACTTTGGCAGTGCTAAGAATACCAATCTACATAGGTCTTCCAGTATATGACCACAATTGTATATTTCATTTAATATGTCTTTATTCTTGTCTGTGATGAAATGATCTAAGGCAGTCAGCATCTCTATTATGATTCCATATAATCCTGCTGCTTTTTATTTTTATTCAAATTGGGTACGGCTGATTTAGCTTCAGATTTTAATATTCCTGGTCCTTCGATATTTCTGTGTATTGCCAGTTGTTATCATTCATCGAGGAAGTGTTTTTCGATATATTCATTCCATCTCTGAATATTTTTCTATGATATCAGGGAGCCTTACCCAGAGTTTTTGCATCCTGTTGAAGAGCATGACTTTTGTCCTGTCAGTTCTCTTCTATTTTTCAAATGCGTATCTGCTTTATTTGTGATATTCCTTCTTTCTACTTTTGTTCTTTTTTGTAGGTGCGGAGACCTATATTCTGTGCCGTACATTTTATTGCTTTTTTTTCTGTTTTTCATGTCGAGAATTTCAAGTCATCCATTATAGTTTAGTAATGAGATTTGTTTTCTGTTAATCCAATATACATTAATTTATTAAAAAAACACGTTTTAATATTTTAATATATAAGATAAAATTATATGCTAAAGAGAAAATAATAGAAAAATTCAATAAGCTATTTAAATAATTATACAAATAACACTGAAAACATTGTTTAGACAAAATGTTACTATTGCAATTATATATATATATATATATATGTGTGTGTGTGTGTATGCGTGAATGTATACACATATATACTATGTGATGAACGCATCAAAAGATCAAAAAATGCAGAAATTTATTATTAATTATAGTGAGCAATAATATTTGAGCAGACGCTGAGTTTATTTAACAAACAAAGTATTTACTTATTTTAGTGTACAGTACTGAATATTCGAGAAATATTATTAGAGAAACATATACGCCCTCTCCAGGTTTCGCACAATCAATAAAATCTGACGTGATTTCGATCTTTCCGTCATGGATTGTGTCGATGGTGAAAGCTGAATGAGTGCCTTCAACACCACTCAGCTTTCTTGGCCATCGACGCTCTACTTGGCTGAAGTCTCAATTCATTTGTTTCCAAACATAAAATGTGCCTTGACAAAATCCATCAGAGGAAGAAACGCGTCGGTTCGGAATCGTCTTTCGTCTTTCCAATATTTTAATAATTTTGTTCATTACAGATACACTCTATTTGAAAATAATTGACTCATGCATTAACAAACAAATAAACACATGAACACACACACACACAAATATATATATATATATATAAAGAAATATAGTCTTAAGGTGTGCTATATTTATGGAATAAAGTGCTCAATATCAGAGATAGAGCGTGTGTAAATATAAAAGTGAACATAGAAGTCAACACTTAGAGGCGACAGTCTGTTTCATGCTATATGCAATCGTCAAGCCATATATATATATATATATATATATATATATATATATATATATATATAAAGGCATTAAAAACTGGTTTCGTCCCCTCTTATCAGAACTGCTAACGGGGAACAGTTCTGATGAGAGGGGACGAAACCGGTCGACTGGTGTATGTTTTTGTTTTAAATCTATCATGGTCTACAATATAAAATTTCTTGTTTTTAATGCCTTAATACGCTTCTGTACCGTTTCAAATATATTTAAATATATATATATATATATATATATATATATATATATATATATATAGGGACTGAGAAAGAAACAAGGGGACAGACAAAATATAGCCTCAGTAGATATATGTTTTTGTATAAATAATAATATATATGTAGCTGAAAGAAATGGAAATAAGTTGAAAAAATCTGTACGAAAACGAGTGACAAGTCTTGCGAATATGCTAGCTGCTGCAATTGATCCTCGTTGAAATACTAATAAGAAACCGTCAACACAATAGAAGTTCCATTATGTGAAAGCCATACATGTTTAAATAGTCGGGTAACTGCTTCTAATCCATCCAGCTCTGTGGAAACGGAAGCCATTGTGTCACTTGATAAGAGCTGGCCTTATTAAAGGTGGGCATAAAAGCTGGAGCTGATCGGAAATACAGGCATTATAATAAGAGGGAATCTGGGA